>CM024650.1:29035062-29635062 GCA_014182695.1 Eucalyptus albens | reverse complement strand
GAGATTGTATACTTCTTTGCAAAAACGTAGAAGAACAATAAGTAGCTCATCTATGGCCAAGTCCAGCAGCAACAATGCAGTCATCTTCTTACTATCGATCGTGGCGATCTCCCTTCTCCTAACAGTTGCTATGGCCAAAAGAGATGGAAGTGGGCTTAGTTCTCGTAAGTCTTGCTCTGCAACTAAATAGGAAAAGAATATTATTGAACAGACTTGTTCTATTTTCACGTTAGATAACGCGGATTCAACTATCGCAAAAGAAATTTTGCTATCACTTGTTCTGAATTTTGTTAGTGACTAGTGCATGTTGTGCTATCTGTGCGATTTCAAATAAGATATGCTCTTATCTTTTCCCTTATGAATTTCAAGGATTAGTGCCGTTCAAAGAGGCAATAGCGGCAGGCCCACAATGCGATACGGTGCACGGGGTGGAGAGTGGGGACACTTGCTTTGATGTGGCAAAGGCTTCTAACTTGACTCCAGTGTTCTTCGATGCGCTCAACCCGAATCTCAATTGCACCGCGCTCTTCATCGGTCAATGGCTTTGTATCGAGGGAACTCCCTAGAGTTACCTTGAAGGACGATCAAGTTACATTCCAAATAATAAGCACCAATTACTATGGTGACTAAATAAAAGTTACATGTATCGAGTCTAAAATCTAAGACGGATTGTTAGAGCACTGAGTTTCACATACTGCGGACCTTCATGTGATAAACAAGTATCACAGTTTGCAGGGTTTCCGTTTGTGTAAGTTTTTTTTTTCGTTTGGTCAGATCCGTTTGTGAAAGCTAAAGCTTACTTAAAAATCATGTATTGTCTCTGACAAGTGGCCACTTTTCTTTGACTTGGAATAAAATCTTCTGGTCCGTCTTTCTACTCAATTTTTCCATGTTCTCTTTAGTAAAATTGTATGTATATATGGAGCAATGTCATGCTAACAAGAATTAACTAGTGCCATTCACTCTGAGGTAAAGCCCTTAATATGGAACCAACCGATTAGATTAATCAACATAGAGCAAGCTCACACGGGAGATTTATAGAGTTCTTTGCAAAGACATAGAAGTAAATATAATTAACTATCTATGGCTAAGACCAGTAGCAACTTTTCAATCCAATTATACATTTTTCAATTTTATCAATTTAATACTAAACTTTTGCACGAAATTCCAATATAGTCCTTTTGATCAATCTTTGATGGAAATCATTGATGTGTCAGTCCAATTGTTGCTGGCCGTCCTATATGATACATTGCCACATCAACGATTTCCAACAAAAAATGGCTATAAGGACTCAATAAGAATTTCACTCAAAGGTTCAAGACCAAATTGACAAAATTGAAAAGTTTAGAAGTGAATCGACATCGGTAGAATAGGTTTATGATTGATTAAACTATTTCTCCGCTAAGTAGCACCGATACCAACATGCGATACATGATGTGACGTGACACAATACGATACCACATGAGACGATATACCGATATATCGTTTCTCAAAAAATAGAAAATTTCGATACATTTGGACATGTTATGTATTAACTATTTTTTTATTTTCAAATTATATTGATTCAAATTTACAAATAAATACATAATTAAAAAAGAGAGAGCCTAGAATGAATTTACACTAAAAATATTAATCCACAATTTGTTAATATCATTTATTGTTTCAATTTAACAAATTCAACTCCATTCCAATAATCCATAAAACTTAGAAGAAAAAAATAAACATTTTACATTTTGGACTCATGTGTCAAAATGTGTCAGAGGAGAAGAGAAAAAAACAAATTGGGGGTGAATTATACGTCACAAGAAGTGAGAGTCAAAAGAGAAGAGAGGATTATGTTTTTTTTTTTTTTCGCCATTATTATTTTTATTATTTTTTATTTTTACATACTTACATTTTGACCTCTCATTTATTGAAATTTTTTAAAATTGATCCCATGCATGTTAGAATCACATGTCGAAATTTCAAACTCGCGTGTCAGAATTTCAGACTCGCATGTCCAGAGAGTTGATTAAGTGTCGGATTTTTCAACCTTTGTTGATCGAGTGTTGAGGAGTGTTGGACATGTCTTGGAGTATTTGACACGACATGAAAACTTCTAAAGAATGTCAATACTTCCTAATTTCTCCTGTGGCAATGTCAAATAATATTTGCTTTGTCTTTTTTCCTTATGAATTTCTAGGATCGATGCCACTTAAAAGGCGAAAGGAAAATGACAAAAATAATCTTTAAACTTTGGTCTAATATATAATATTATCTCACATCTTTTAATTTGTTCAATGTGATTATTAAATTTTAGCCTAATATGCAATGTCGTCCATAAACTTAAAATTTGTTTAATGTGGTCTTTCATTTTTTGATACATATTCAATTTAATCCTTAAATAATATGAAAATATTCAATGCCATCCCTAAGCTTGAATTAATGGAAGGATACATTGGATATTTTTATATAGTTCAAGAACTAGTTTGAATATTTACCAAAAATTTAGGGACCACATTAAACAAATTAAAAGTTTCGGGATGACATTATACATGAAATTAAAGTTCAAAGACCCCATTAAACAAATTAAAAGATGGGGATGACATTGCACATTGAGTCAAAGTTGATGAACTATTTGTGTAATTATCCTAAAGGCAAAAACAGGAGGAGTCACACTCCTCTGAAGTTACAACGGCATTCAGCTTGATTGCATTGTGCTTCAATGCGCTCAACCCGAATCTCAAATGTATCACGCTCTTCGCTGGACAATGGCTTTGTGTCAAGGGAACGGCCTAAGAGTTACCTTAAGGGACGACCCAGTGATACTCTAACAAAGTATAATGGTGGCAAAACAAAAGTTAGATATATCGGGTCCAAAATCTAAAACCGATTGTCGTCATGTTGAGTCTTATATTCTGTGGACCTTCATTTGATAATCAAGTATCACGGTTTACAGAGTTTCCATTTGTGTAAGTTGAAGTTCTATCTAACAATCATGTCTTGTCCCCACCAAGTAGCCACTTTCCTTTGACTTGGAATAAAATCTTCTGGTCCATCTTTCTTTTCATTTTCCCCATGTCCTCTTTATGTTTAGTATAGATTTAGGATATGATTGTAGTCATACGCAAAATTCTAGGACTTAACTCCATTAACTAAAAGGTTTGAGAAGTATGAGAAACTTATAATAATGTCAATAATAGTAATCACGTTGCCAGTCCGTTCCCAACATTTTCAAAGCATACGAAAAATTGATATATTGGGAATTAAGGTATATATTGTGTTTGGACATGAAGATAAAAATGCACTACCTCGAGGAATTGCTAGCGTATCCGTGGATCCATGCAGAAGCAAACTCTTCGCCGACGGATCCAAATTCTTGCCTTTTAAAGTGGCACCACCACCTATTTCATTCTATTTCACGCACCACCCCCACCTCCTCCACTGTCGTAACCACCACCGCCAACGTCAGTCTGCCTTCACATCCCTCTCTCTCTTTCTCTCTCTCGGCTCGAGAAGAGCTAGACGATTAATGCCAAACCGACAAATCCTTGAGTTGGTAGATCTCTAGTTTGGCTTTTGTGACCTCTCCACACTCGAGCTCGAGTGCTTAGAAGTTAGAACCACCGATGATTTGAAAGTACAAGAGGTTTGTCGAATCATCATCAGAGCTACGCTATGGGAGTTTTGGCACTCTAGAATCTACACACACGAAGTCGGATGCATTTCCTACTACCGCACAAGGTTTTAACCTTGTGGCCAAGTTTTGAATCGCTAGCTCTCATACCATTATGTCACCATAGGTGGTGTGTGAGCAATTCATCCAAGGGTCGGCGGCATAGTTACGCCTCATATCTTTTCATTTTATTTGAATCATACAATGAATGAAATGTTTAAAATTAGATTGCTTTTCGAGCTATTAAAAATTCTGGAATATATTTCTGTTGGTAGGGTGATATTCTAAGATGTCACATGGAAAAATGTACTAAAGTCACATACTTCTCTATATGGGATAGAGATGATTCGGCAAGCATGGCTCAGCTTGAAGAATTAATGGCTCGGCAAGGGACAAGTCATCCATTGACTCAGTAAGATTGATGCTCGAAACACTAGGGGGTTTACTCCAATTAAACCCTTGGATTAGCCTGGCAAGGAGCATCACGGTCATTGTTGTCCCGAGTTGCATAGCAATGCACCCGCGCCGGCCCGTGCTAAAGGAAATTAATCGCAGGTCGGGATCTGTAAGCACGACTTCCACGGCGTCACTCATGATGTGCCGCTCCGGCTTGAACGTGAGGGGCTCATCCCACACATTAGGGTTTCTGCCAAGACCCATCCGGCTCACGAGGATGTGGCTACTCTTGGGGATGCGGTAACCGGCCACGATGGCATCGGACAGGGCGACATGCGGGACATTGAAGGGCGCGATTGGGTGGAGCCTAAAGGCCTCCCGAGCACATGCTTTAACGTAGTTGAGCTGGGGGATATCGGACTCTTGGACTAACCTCTCCTTCCCCACAACTCTATCTATTTCTTCTTTGGCTTTCTTAAGGAGTTCGGGACGATATATCATCTCCGCCATTGCCCATTCCACTGCATTTGATGGATTGTCTACTGCGGCCATCATAATTTCCTACACATATCAAGATGTGAGGAAAAAAAAAACTTATGCATCTTGGAAATCTAATTTACAACCACAATATGCAAATAAGTTCATAGGAAAATCTTTCTTAAGAGTCTTGGTCGTTCTTTGGTTTGACATTGACATTAACACGCTCAAAATAGTGACTACATTTTTTGTAGGTAATTTTTTACGAAGAATCTTTCTTTAGGATTTTTAGGGTTAGTTGTAAGAATAATGCTCTATTCGGACAATTTACTAACGAAGTCCTCTTTTGACCGAATATATAACTTCCTATTGTCTGCTTTCTAACCTTTCACGATCATAAATAGTTAAACACAAGAAGGAAGAATAAGTTTCTCACCGTAGCCTGTGCTTTGACTTCATGTGACTTTAGCAACGGCTTCCCATCCGAATCCTTCAACATAATAAGAACGTCCAACAAGTCTTGAGGCTCTTTTCCATTGCTGTCCGAACTCGAATCGTCCCTCCATCGTTTGATTCTCTCGTTTATGATGGGCTCATGCAGCCTCCGAAACGTCCTCGTGCACTCTCTCACTACCTTCTCATGCCCATCCAGGTCAAACCCCACCAGGAATGGGAAATAATCGGAAATACAGAATGCGTACAGATGGCTTAGTGCATTGAACATTGCGTCCACATGTTCTTCTTCATCAATGGTCGGTCCCCCATCTTCCCTTCCTTCGCCAAAGTACCTCTTGTTGAACACCAACCTTCTAATCACATTCCCACAATAGTGCCTTGTTGTGTGCCTCAAGTTCACTTGCCCTAGGCTTTTGCATTGGTTGAACACATGCTTCACTAGGTTATCAGCTTCCTCGGCCCTTTTGTCGTAAAGCCATTTGTGTCGTGCCGGGCATATGATCTCCGATGTCAGGACATGCCTCATCTTCTTCCACTGCTCCCCATAGGGCGAGATGACTGCGGTCATGTAGCTGCCACTGAATGCCTGGGCCGCCATCGAGACAGGCCTTGACGCGAATCTGGCATCTTGCTTCTTGAGGAGCTCCCGGGCAATCTTCGGGTCAGTTACGGGAATGACATGCGTCTTTCCTATGCGGAAGCACGCAATGCCGGTGTCCATCACCTCCATCCAACGAAGGATCCACCGGGCTGGAGGCTTGTTTCGAACCATGTCCAGGGCACAGCCAACCACCGGCCACGGGGCAGGCCCTGGCGGGAGCGGGAGCGGGAGCGGCTTAGATTTTCCTTTGGCGCTTTTGTACCAGAAATGTTTGATGATATTGTGTAAGATGACCAGTCCCACGAGAAGGAGGGCATAGGCCATGCTGGCGCAACTCATCATCGTGGCAGCAATCAGAATACCGTCGACTCGCTAGCTAGTCTTGTCCTCTGGAGTCTTATGAGAACAAGGATTTTGGGGAAATGAAGAAGATATGAGAGTTTGTGAATGAACATACACCGATATAGATGCTGTTATATGGGGAAGCTGAAATTGACCAATCAATTATTGACTTCGGCCAAGAAATTAAAATATGGCAATGTGGTTTTTAAGGGATTTTCTTTTTTCACACCTAGTTTGAGTACATTGTTTATAATAGTTTTGATGGTCCAAAGTTAGCAGGATCTTGAAGAAATGCTACTCTGTAATTGTGCTCACCTCGTACCTTTGTCGGCCTTGGGTTGAGATCTCATGCTCATCACATGCAAGCTTTTTTCTTGTTAAATTAATGTCTCAAGTTTGAATTCAAATGACAATTTATTATACTGAATTTTGTTGATAAAGATTTCTCAAGTAGAAAAAATTCACTGGACTCACGAAGGACTACAAAAGTGGAAATAAAGATAGAATAAAATAGATACGAATTTCCTCATATGTGGAAATTCTGTGGAATCCGAAACGTGTGAAGCCCCTGCACGTGAAGATTGGTTAACACGCGTTCACACACACGTCCGCCGAGAGAGGAAGTCTGCCACGTGAAGCCAAAATAGGAGGTGGCCCCAGGTCAAAGTTTGACCTGGGCACACACGTGTAAAAGGAAGCTGCTGAAGCCCTTTACGTCGGTAGAAGGGAGCCGCGAGAGAATTTAGAAAAAAACCCTACGAAGCCGCAAGCCGCGAGAAGCTTTGAAGAGATACGCGAAGCCGTACGTATGCATGAGACAAAATACAAATGCCAGAGTTTCTGATTTTGATGTACGTAGAGCGTTTTGTTTAAAGTTTGAATGCGCGATAATTTTGTCTTTGTGAGTTTATATCCAAATGAGTTTGTTTATTTATAAAAACTTTGGATTTGGGTTAAATCTAGATGTGGAAAATACTTTAGCGTTTGGGCGATTGTAAACTCTGATTCTCCGATTATAGTGGATTATTTGCTGCTGACTCTCCCGTGTACGTAGGTACTAATACTCGGACCGAACTACGAAAATTTCTGATGTCCTTATTTTTCTTGTTTATTTCTCTAGCGATTTCGCGTTGACGTAAATTGCAACATTTCTCTTTGATGAGTCAAATTTGTACATAGGTGGTTAGCCGATTCCTCTTTATAAACTAATGCTCTACGCAAGGACAAAGGGAAAGAAAAACATGTTTTTTAGCAGAAAAACATGTCGAATCGAACGAGTTATTATAAGGATGCTTGTCATGAGCACTAAAAATAAGAGGACCATAAATTGAGTTGTTGTCAATCTGCATTTTCCTAAGGCATCCCCTTATTTTTTGGTCCTCTTTATTGTGCACGAAACATGCGTGGGATAATGGAAAGAGGAAAGGACTATTAGAAGTCTACTAAATCTGGCAGTTTTTTTTTTTTTTTTGGTAAGAGGTAAGAATAATATAGCTAAAGAAATAAGGAGTTACAAAGAGGCAAAACAGACAGGCGACTCCAAACATGCACTCAAAATGACACAGGCGTCAGACTGAGTGGATGGGAGGCGGGGCTGAAATGCCAAAAAGAGAAGCAACAGCAGCAAAAGCTGCAAAAGGCCAAACACAACAGCCAACAAAAAACCAGGCAAACGCCAAGGATCCGGGAGGCACAATCTGCCAAGCCAAGGAGCATGCGGAGGGGAATATCTTGTCAATAATCAAAGATCGCAGGGTGGATTCCCCAACACATTTGGATTCTTCGGTTGCGCGGATTATCCGGAACTCTTGAGAATGTGGAGGCTCTATCTTCGACAGCTTTCCGAAGACGGTATTTAAGGGCGGGCAGGAATAGGCTTTAATTCCGAAAGATGATGTTATTTCGCTCCTTCCATATAAGGTAGCACAGGGCAGCAAATGTAAAGCGAGCAATGGAATGGTGGAAGCACGAGCCCGAGAGATGGCTGACCATCCACTGTAGATTCTCCTTCCAAGTACTATTTCGCCAACTCAAATTACATTTAGAAGCCCAAAAAGAGGCCAATCTACTCGTAACTGAGCAACCAAAGTATAAGTGGTCGATTGAATCTGGCCTACTTGAGCAGAAGGCACAAGAAACATCCGGGATCCTCCCATACGACAAAAGCAAGACCTGGGTTGGCAGTCTATTCCTAGTGATCAGCCATAGATGGGTCTGATAACGCAGGGGAAGAGTGGAGCTCCAGACAAATCGAGACCAGTTAACCAAGGAGCCTCTAGCTCGAAACATAGTCCATGCAGAAGTAGTAGTGAACTGACCTAAAGAGTGACCAAGCCACACCAGACGGTCATCCTGGCTGTTGAGGCTGGGGAGAGGATCAACCCAAGTATGGATAGCAACAGCTACATTAGATGGGATAGACAGGGCAGCAATACCCGTAGCAACAGAAGCATTCCGAGGGATACGAGAGCAATATATGTCGCGATCCGAGAATAACTTGTTGAATGGGCCATGAGGGTGCTAGGTATCAAACCAGAAAGAAGTCGATAACCCATTACCAATGTTCCAGGCAAAATACCTCTGAATCAATTCACGCAGGCCAACAAGTTTCTTCCAAGACCAAGAACAAATGGTCGGCCTAGGCGCAATCCAGAAATTCTTGTGTTTTAAGAAGACTGAGTGTATCCATTTGGTCCAAAGCGATTCCTTATCAGAGAAAAGCAGCCATATATGCTTAGTCATGGCAGCAATATTACTAACTCGAATTGAGCGAATACCTAGTCCTCCTTCCGCTTTAGTAAGACAGACTTCTTCCCAACAAACTCTAGCACCACCAGATCCAAGGTTCGGGCCACGCCAAAGAAATTGGCGGAAGATCTGCTCAATTCGACTAATAACTGAAGAGGGGAGGATAAAAACCGAAGACCAGTACACCTGAATGGAGTGGAGAACAGATCTAATAAGTTGGAGTCTACCAGCAGTTGAAAGGAAGCGGTTGGTCCATGACTGAACTCTCTTCATTATAGCATCCACCAGAGATACACAATCTTCCTTGCCTAACCTTGAGGAGATAACAGGAACGCCAAGGTACCGAAAGGGCAAGGATCCAAGGTTGAAACCCGATGCATTAACCATTGCACTTTTCAAAGACTCATGCCCCCCAGAGATAAAGATTTCACTTATTAAGATTGGGGATGAGACCAGACCAGGCAGCAAAAGTGTTTACTCCATCCATTAAAAGGTTTAGAGATGGGATGTTTGCTTCCAAGAAGAGCAACACATCGTCAGCGAAGAATAGATGGGACAACTTGGAGGGTTTACAACGCCAAAAGAACTGAAATCCGGGATTGTAGGTGCGGGCATTAATAATGCCAGTAAAAACTTCCATTACAAGAGTAAAGATATAAGGGGACAGAGGGTCCCCCTGTCGGATACCTCTCCCACTAGGGAAAAAACCATGCAACTCACCGTTTAAAGCTATAGAGAACTTGGGGGTTCTGATGCATGTCATAATTCGATCAATAAATGTGGGTGGGAAGCCAAATGCCTGGAGAGTCGATTCAATAAAGTTCCAGTCAACTGAGTCATAAGCTTTGGAGAAATCAACCTTAATAATGCTCTTTGGAAAGTATGGCTCATGGTGGAAGTGAGCAAATAGTTCTTGAGCAAGCATGATATTATCACTTATCCTCCTCCCTTTAACAAAAGCGTTCTGGGGGGGACTAATTATAGATGGGAGCATGGAAGCTAACCTGTTGGCTAATAGCTTCGTGATACACTTGTATATAGTGTTGCAACAAGCAATAGGACGGAAGTCATACTAAATCTGGTAGTTTAATGTCTGCTTTATAGCTAATTTAGTCCGTTGACAGCTATCTCAACTCCCTTCCATTTCATCAGACATGCTCAAATATGAGAGTTTACTGTCTGTTCTTGTCCTTGTTTAGCCTTGCAAGTTAGGCGTTTAGATGATGGTTATTGCATATGTGATCTTGCCATGGTGACTCGCTTGATCGGTGACACAGCGCATGTATGTCACGTTTTTCATTATGGCTAGATCCACTCTCTTTATGTGTAATTAAAAGGTATAAGAAATCTACAACGTTTATGATGTAACTTTGTGATTGCAATCATTAAGTTGTTTGTTCTGTCAAAAGTTCTATCTTGACTCATTTTTTGGGGGAAAAAAACATATATAAATTACGTCTAGCTTTTACCTTAAACCCAACCCCAACCCCAAACAAAGAAAAATCTCTCTGAAATTTCAAGATGATCTTTTAAAATGTTAGATTTCCATTCTTTTCAAATGAGAAATGAGTTAATGTTATCATGAGCATGAAAAGATTGAAGCTTTAAAATAACATTCTATCCCTCAGTAAAACTCGGGCCAGTGGTCAATGAGTGATGACATTTTTGTTGGAGAAATCTCTCCAGAATATTTTGAAGCTGACAAAACGTTTCTATTAGTCTAGTCTGGATATTTGCAGACCGTCTATTTAAAAGTCTAAAGACTTTATCATCACTCGGACTCAAGACTCAAGACTCAAGACTCAAGACTATTCTCATTGACAGTTTTTCTAATCCAGTGACGAAGGCAATCCAGAGCCAAAGTATTTGGTCGAGGATTTAGTCTATTCTCTAGAGAAGATCTCTTGGCTGGATAAAAATTAACGGATTCTTTCATACGTAATCTAGATTGTTTGAAGATCCGATGGTCGACGGAATATTTTTGAAATGTTCTATTCTTGGAAACCAAGATCCCGATTGTATGGGCGAACATGATTGATGGGCTATCGCCAGGTTTCTTTAATAGCTCGAATGATCTTCTTAATTGATTCCGTCCAACGGGTAGATTGGAGGAATTCCTTTGGTAAGTGCCAACGGGTATGATGGCATAAATGAGTATAAAAGGAAGACGTTCTAGTTACTTTAGAATATGATCGATAGAGAAATTCCAGAGTTTGAAGCACCTCGATTATTAGTCGATTCATTCAAAGCGAAATTGTATACACACAGAGTGTTTATACTTAGTGAGACCTTGAGCGAGTGTGGTAGATCATCTACACCGAGAAATCAAGGAAGATCAACGCTGTAACATCTCTTTGTTCATAGTGGAATCCAGCCAATAGGCTGTTAGTGCAGAAGAGTGGACGTAGGCTTGAAATAAGCCGAACCACTATAAACCGCGTGTTTAATTTTCTCTTTCCTTCTCTCAGTCTTACGTTGATTATTGTTTGTCTCAAATCTATCAACTGTCTAGTATTGTGGAATTATCGAGAAAAATATTTTATATACCTATTCACCCCCCCTCTAGGTACTTATACTAGCTATATCAATTGGTATCAGAGCTCGTGTACTCACTTTATTTGAAGTGTTTTACTTCAGAGTAAAAGATCCATGGCTAGTATGCTAGCACCAGGGCTAATGGAAGGGCAAAGCAATACCAGACCACCCTACTTTGATGGAAAGGATTACAACATTTGGAAGAACAAGATGAAAGCTTTCCTACGATCAAAAGATCCTCTAGAATGGGACGTTGTAGAAAAAGGAATTACTCCTATAGCTGCATCAGTCTCTGAAAGAGGGAAAGAAATTGTTGAGACCAACGGAATGACTCAGGAAGAGATAAACAAGAGACAAGCACTCGATGCAAAAGCAATTTACTCTTTATATTGTGCTTTGTCACCAACTGAATATAACAGAATATCTTCTTGTGTTACAGCAAAAAAGAAGTTTGGGACAGATTACATATCACCTATGAAGGAACAGATCGAGTGAAGGAAACTAGAATTAACATTCTCCTCGGTCAATATGAAGCCTTCAAAATGAAACCAGGAGAATCTATAACCGACATGTTTAGCCGTTTTACGATATTGTCAATGGTCTTGAGAATCAAGGACAGAAAATTTCTGATCCTATGAAGGTAAACAAGCTATTGCGTGGACTCTCCAAGGATTGGAATCACATAAAGACTTCAATAAGAGAGACGCAAAGAATTATGCCACTATCTGTCGACGAGCTGATTGGAACTCTTCAATCTTATGAAGTGGAACGAATTAATGAAGACGAAGATCCAAGAGGTAAGAAATCCATTGCATTAAAATCAAATGATGATTCTGATGATACAGATTATGAAGATGATATGGACGATGAGGAGCTTGCTCTCATTATAAGAAGATTCAGAAAACTGAATAGAAAAGGAAGAAGGTTCAACTCAAAGAAACAAAGTTTCCAAAGATAGTAGACCAAGTCTGTTGATAATGAGGAACCAAACAGAGATGTAGTTTGCTTCGAATGTAAGAAAAAGGGACACATCAGACCCAACTGTCCTCTTCTGAAGAAGAAAAAGAGGAAAAGCTAAAAAGTTTCGAAAAGCTCTCAAAGCCAAAACCTGGAGTGATATAGAGTGTGAAGAAAGTGATAATGAATATGCCAACCTATGTCGATGGCACATTCGGACTCGACTCGCATTGGATCGATTAGACTCGGACAGTGAATTTGAGGTAAGTGATTTTAAAATTCCTGTCAAAGTCTCTAAATATATTGATGAACTGTGTTTTAGTCTTAAGACTTCTCTCAAAAGAATTTCCGAACTTAAAAAGGAAAACTCAGCTCTAAAACAAAAAGAAAATATTTTAGAAGAAATAGTTAAAAGTTTAGACTTGAATGTTTCTACTCTTAAAGAAAAAGAAGATAATCTTTTGAAAGAAAATGCTTTTTTAAAAAACTGACTTATCAAATATTTCAAAGAAATTTTCGATAGGGTCCGAAAAAACTTGAAAAAGTTCTTTCGGTTCAAAGACCTTACTTCAATAAGTCCGGTCTAGGCATGACAGCATAAACAATTCCTTTGATTGATTTTCCTAAAGTAAAAGAAAGAATTAAGAAAAGACCCTCGAGAGAAGCTTACAAAAATCATTTCAAGAAAGTTTTTGTAAAGTTTGTAGGTCGAAATGCCCTCAGGTGTTCAAAGTGCAACAGTCCGATCACTTTGAAAAAGAGTGTTCTATGATTTGGAAACATGTTAAGAAAGTATGGGCTAATACTTTTATCTTACTAACACAAAGGACCCAAGAAAATTTGGGTACCAAAGAAAGCTTGAGACTCTCTTTTAAATGCAGTCTCATCAAGAAAAAGTAAAGTGGTATCTTGACAAATGCGGATGCTCAAGACACATGACAGGAGACTCAAATTGCTTCATAAAGCTTGTTCAAGTAAATGGTGGAAAAGTTTCCTTTGGAGGAAACAACAAAGGAAGTATTGTGGGATTTGAACTGAAAATTGGAAATCTCACAATAAGTAATGTTTCCTAGTGGAAGGACTCAATTACAATCTTCTCAAAGCATTAGTCAATTGTGTGACACTTGGTTTTAAGATCTTCTTTCAAGAAGGAACATGTTTCTGAACCAAGTAGAGACTCTACTCAGTCTTTCATGGGTCGAAGACATGGAAATATCTATCTTCTGGATGTGAAACCAAATGAATCGCAATGCCTAATCTCAATCCAAGACGAAGCAAGCTTATGGCACATAAAGCTTGGTCATGTCAACATGAAGCAATTAGCCAAAATCTCATCAAAGCAGCTTGTTCGAGGTCTACCCAAATTACTATTCCAAAAGTCCGATCCATGCACACCATGTATTCTGGGAAAGCAGGTAAGAAATTCATTTAAGCCAATAAATCATGTCTCTACTAATCATGTACTACAGTTGCTGCATATGGATCTCTTCGGACCAACCAGAACCCAAAACATTGGAGGTAAGAAATATTGCCTAGTAATTGTGGACGATTACTCCCACTTTACTTGGGTATATTTCCTTGCAAGTAAATCCGAAACCTTCTCGTATTTTGAAAAATTTGCAAAAAAAAAAGGTTCAAAATGAAAAAGGATGTGTTATCTCAAGTATAAGAACAGATCATGGAGGTGAATTTGAAAATCAAGATTTTACAAAATTGTGTGATGAATCTAGCTTTAAGTATGTGTTCTCCTCTCCATATACTCCTCAACAAAATGGAGTTGTGGAAAGAAAGAATAGATCTCTTCAAGAAATGGCTAGAACTCTTTTAATTGAAAGTAAAATTTCTTCACGATTTTGGGCTGAAGCTATTTTAATAGCATGCTATATCATCAATAGAGTCTTCCTAAGACCTATTCTGGAAAAACCCCTTATGAGTTATTCAAAGGTAAGAAGCCCATTGTTTCATACTTTCATGTGTTCGGTTGCAAATGCTTTATATTGAAAAATGCAAAAGATCGAGTTGGTAAGTTTGAAGAAAGATCGATGAAGGCATCTTCCTTGGATATTCTACATCAAGCAAAGCCTACGAGTCTATAACAAGAAGAGCCAGTCTGTGGAGGAGTCAATGAATGTCAAATTTCAAGACTCTACGCAAGATGAATCTAGTCGACTCATTATGAAGAGTCCGAACCCGCTCCGACCTTCCAAAGCTTACAACTCAAGAAGCATCTCGACTCGGAAGACCAAAGATCAAGCTGTTCATGAAGATTCAAATAAAGAAAGAGATCATCATCCGACAAATCAACCAAGAATCGGAAGCATAAGTCCAATCATCCCAAAGATCTCATTATCGGCGAAATTAATGAAGGAATTCTCACCAGATCCAAAAGACGTGAAGAGTCTAGTGCTGTGGCTCTCATTTCTGAAATTGAACCAAAAAGCATATAAGAAGCCTTATTTGATGAAAGCTGGATTGAAGCTATGCAAGAAGAGCTCAAACAGTTCAACATTAATGATATATGAGAATTGACATCTAAACCAAAAGGTAAAACTATTATTGGAGCCAAATGGGTGTTCAAAAACAAGATGAATGAAAAAGGAAAAGTCGTACGAAATAAAGCAAGACTCGTGGCCAAAGGATATACGCAAGAAGAAGGAATAGACTATGATGAGACTTACGCTCCAAAGAGCAAGGTTAGAAGCTATTCGACTATTACTTGCGTTTGCTTGTTATAAAAATTTCAGGTTATTCCAAATGGACGTCAAAAGTGCCTTCCTAAATGGATTTATCCATGAGGAAGTTTATGTGGAACAACCACCTGGGTTTGAAGACCCAAAGAAGCCGGACTCGCTTCGGACCGAAAAGGCCTTGTATGGTTTAAAGCAAGCACCTCGAGCTTGGTACGACGACTAAGTAAGTTCTTAATACATAATGGTTTTGTCAAAGGTAAAGTAGATACTACTTTATTTATCAAAAAGGAAAACAAAAGCTTTTTACTTGTTCAAATATATGTGGATGATATTATTTTTGGATCCTCTAATGAAAGTCTATGCAAGAAATTTTCTAAGTCTATGCAGGATGAGTTTGAAATGAGTATGATGGGAGAATTAACATTCTTTCTTGGTCTTCAAGTAAAGCAATTGAAGGAAGGAACTTTCATTTACCAAGAAAAATATGCTAATGATCTTGTCAAAAGGTTTGGATTGGAAAATTGCAAAAAAATTGATATACCAATGTCAAGTTCTTTGAAGATAGACAAAGATGAAGAAGGGAAGAAAGTTGATCAAAAGCTGTAAAGGAGCATCGTTGGTTCACTTCTTTATCTTACTTGCTTCTAGACGACATTTTGTTGAGTGTTTGCATCTGTGCTAGGTTTCAATCAGATCCTAGAGAATCCCATCTCAGTGCTGCAAAACGTATTATTAAATACGTTGCTTCATCTTCAAGCATCGGTCTTTGGTATCCTAAGAAGGGAGACTTTAATCTTCTAGGATATTCGACGCAGATCTGGCGGTTGCGAGTCGATAGAAAGAGTACCTCAGAACTTGCCGTTGCTTGGAAGCGGGACAATGTCTTGGTTTTCAAGGAAACAAAGCACCGTGGCTCTCTCAACAACGAAGCGAGTATGTAGCTCTTGGAAGTTGCTGTTCGCAAATTCTATGGATAAAACAACAGCTACAAGACTTTGAAATTGAAGACTCATGCACAGAAATCAGATGTGACAACACCAGCGCAATCAATCTCACTAAAAATCCAATCCTTCATTCAAGAGCAAAGCATATAGAGATTCGACATCATTTCATTAGAGATCATGTTCAAAATGGAGAAATCTCGATTCAATTTGTTGATTCAAAGAGTCAACTAGTGGATATATTCACAAAGCCTTTGGAGAAAAATCAATTCGATTTTATCCGTTCACAAAGCCTTTGGAGAAAAATCTCAACATTTTGAAGCTCGAGGAAGTTAAAGTCTAGAGACTCTCCAACCCTCGACTCTAAACCCTCGACTCATTCATGGCTATAGACTGTAAGTTGCTATTATATCTAAACTCGAAAAGGTACGATCTTTCATTCAGTTAATTTATAATTTCCGTGAAAAACGGAATCTTGTCTTTTCAAAAGGATTAACTTCTATTTGGCAGTTAATGATTTTAAAAAGAGGTGTTTGTTCACTTTTCTTGTGCCAATTGATCTTTCATTTTTAAATTGAGTTAAATATATACAGTTTTCTTTTTCACCTAATCTTCAAAACCCTAAAAGACATTCTCCTCCCAATCATGTCTCTACTTCATGTTCATCTTCGAGAAAGTTGTCATCTTTTCTTGGGAAAACGAGTAAAGGAATCTTTCAACGACAAGGAAGGATGTCTTCTTCGAGGAAGTCTTCAAGAATCGCAAACAGGGGACCACAGAGAATGAAGGAGGGGCCTACCCATTTTGATCTAACCGAAGAAGAAGATTTATTGAGTTAGCAACAGAACCCGATTCACTCTCCACAACGTCACTCAACATCATCTACCCCACAAGGTGCGGGTCAACGACTGGAGGAAGAAATAATCGTGGATGCGACTCCTAAAGAGTCCAAAACCCTCTTTTATTTACAAGCTTTACTGTGCGTTGAAAAGCACTTGGACTCCGCTGAACTATGTAGATGATTTCCTTAAGGATAAGAATTATGGGAATGAGTATATATTTTTGCGACAAATGGAGGATTTGGGAATTGCTCACAAAGGAAAGGCTGAGGAAGCACTTACGAATATACCAAGTGACCCTCGTGTATCGGGACAGAATCCGACTGACGGGAACAATGATGATAAAATGTTTAGTGAATTTCAACCTAGAATGGGTATTGCTGCGAAGGTGAAGGGAAAAAGAATGGAGTTGTTTAAATCGAAGGAACAAGAGAATCTGTTCTTCAGACTATTAAAACGAGGGGTGATAAACCCTAGAAGTGTTGATTTCGATTTCTTGGATGCCATTAATGTGAACTTAAGGGAGAAGTTCAATCTGCTTCAACTTGAGCAATTTTGCACCGATACCACAGATGGTTATGCGCAATTAACAGCATACTTCTATTCGAATCTTAGCTTTTTAGATGCGAATAGAATATCATTCAATGTTCGAGACCAAGACTATGTGATAGATGTGGACATGTTGGCTGACATAATTGGAGTTGAACGAGGACGCTATCAACCGATCAAAGTCTCAATTGCTCGTGCTTCATTGGAGCTTGTCAAAGATAGGGATACAGAGGGAAGAATTATCTATTCAAGGATGCGAGCCATCAATATCTTGCTTCACAAAATTGTGATCAACTCGTATCGGCCAAAGTCTACATCCAAGACTCGACGTGTCTAATTCCAGGCAAAATTGATGTACGCAATCAACTCAGGGAAGAAGTTCTCTCTCCCTCACACCATTCTCTTTCACATGTACAGAGCAATGTCGAAGGACAAGGGCCAATTGCCTTACCCAGGTCTGGTGACCAAGATCTTCAGACACTTGAATATTGAACCGCCACATACTCTTTGTGTTCGACCATGCGATAAAATGGTGGTAGGTTTGAAGATGCTGACGAAGATGCGTCTGAAAGAGCTTTCCAAGGCAATGGAGAAATTCAGAGTGAAGACTCAAGTACCATCTGCTTCAAAGAGAAAAGGGAAGGAGGCCATTGGTGCCCCATCCAAAAAGAAGAGAACTCTCATCTTGGAGGATGAAGATGAAGAGGAAGATCTCACAATCTCTGCCTTGATAAGGACCAGACGTTCTGTACCTAAATCGACGGAACATCAGAAGAAACAGAGAGAAGAAGAGGAGCAAGTCAAGAACAGAGAAGAAGACGAGCAGCAAGAGAAAGAGAAAGAAGCTGAAGAAGAAGGAGAAGGAGAGAAAGAAAAGTCTGCAGCTGAAGCTAGAGAGAAGGGGAATCAAGATGCAGAAGAGCATGATCATCACTCTTCCCCATTTGAGGTCCTAGAGACAGGGGGAGATGGCGAGCAAGGAAGGTCCACACCTCATGCTGCCAATAGTGAAGGTCTAAAACAATCACCAGCAGATCCAGAAGAGTTTCAGGCTTCTCAATTGCCTAAAGAAGGACATGATACGTCAACACCAAATCTGCAAGATTATACAGAAGCTCCATCATCTACATTCACTCCATCCGAGTAAGCAAATGCAAGCACACTGACGGACAATTCAGCAGATTTTCGTCGTATTCTTGATGTTCTTCTGGAAATGCGGGGCCAAATCTATGCTTTGGACTGTGAAATTCAAGTCATGAAGAATGCTGGACAAGAATCTTCGGTTACCCTGAGGACAAAATGAAAGACCTCGCTCTACAAATTCAAGCCAATGCCAAAGGAGAGGACGTAGCTCAACTAAGGGAAGACTTGAAGAGGCTAGAAGGCATAGTCCAATCGATGGGAGATTTCCGGATCGTGCGCATTCCCAAGCGGACGACTCTTTTCTCACCTTTTTTTTAATGATGACAAAAAGGGGGAGAATTGCAAATTTGAATGAACTCTAAACTTTGACTTTAAATTTCTTTTGAGTGTTTGAATGTTTGTTTTTGAGTATGACTTGAGTGAACTTGAGTGTGAAATTGAATTTGACTGACTTGTGTGTAGATTTCAATGCTTGACTGTTTGCATTTATATCAAGTGTTGTTGTATGGTATTACTCATGAAAGACTAACCAATTTTCTGTGGATGCAGAGTCTGGTTGTTTTATTAATCTTTATGAGATAGCCATATTGCTTGAGAAATGTTTTTGCAGGTCAAAGTTGTTCAAATCTACATGAAAGTTTTGTCATCATAAAAAATGGGGAGATTGTTGGAGAAATCTTTCCAGAATATTTTGAAGCTGACAAAACGTTTCTATTAGTCTAGTCTGGATATTTGCAGACCATTTGTTTAAAGGCTGAAGACTTTCTGATCACCAGACTCAGCACTCAAGACTCAAAACTATCTCATTAACAGTTTTTCTAATCCAGTAACGAAGGCAACCCAGAGCCAAAGTATTTGGTCGAGGATTTAGTCCCATCCTCTGGAGAAGATCTCTTGGCTGGATAAAAAAATAACGGATTCTTTTATACGTAATCTAGATCATTTAAAGATCCGATGGTCGACGAAATATTCTTGGAATGTTCTATTCTTGGAAACCAAGATCCTAATTATATGGGCGAACAAGATTGATGGGCTATCGTCGGGTTCCTTTGATAGCTCGAATGATTTTCTTAATTGATTCCGTCCAACGGGTAGATTGGAGGAATTCCTTTGGTAAGTGCCAACGGGTATGATAGCATAAAGGAGTATAAAAGGAAGACGTTCTAGTTACTTTAGAATATGATCGATAGAGAAATTCCAGAGTCTGAGCACCTCGATTATTAGTCGATTCATTCTAAACAAAATTGTATACACAGAGAGTGTTTATACTTAGTGAGACCTTGAGCGAGTGTGGTAGATCATCTACACCAAGAAATCAAGGAAGATCAATGCTGTAACATCTCTTTGTTCATAGTGGAATCCAGCCAATAGGCTGTCAGTGCAGAAGAGTGGACGTAGGCTTGAAATAAGCCGAACCACTATAATCCGCGTGTTTAATTTTCTCTTTCCTTCTCTCAATCTTACGTTGATTATTGTTTGTCTCAAATCTATCAACTGTCTAGTATTGTGGAATTATCGAGAAAAATTTTATTTTATATACCTATTCACCTTTCCATCTATTAGGTACTTATACTAGCTATATAAAACTACCACCTTCCCCTTCCAAGTTGGAAAAGTGGCTACTGGGGTAAACTCCAATAGTTGATGACTTATATGATGACGAAGCTCTTGCAACGTGTGCATGATTGTGAATGAAATATGTACGAAGAGAGAGATAACATTTTTTTTTTCTTGAAAATAATTGAGTTTATTTGAGGGAGTAGTCATATTGGGTAGCCTTTAAACTTAAATGACGAGAGAGTATTGGGTAGTCATGATCTTTTTTTATAATTTGATATAAGAGCATTAGGTAAAAAAAAAAAAAGATTAAAAAAATAAAATAGCAAATGTATGACCATGACTTCTAATAGATTCAGTTGATCTCTTCTCTCTTAAACTCTTGTGTAACTTTAATAAATAACTCTAATCATATTATAATCAGCACCCATCCCCATGTCATGATACCCAATCCTTTCCTCCAATTAAAAAAAGGACAAATGATGTGTAATCCTCCCTAGACACGTGACAAAACTTATCCCGTAAGACACCGAAAAGCCTCCTTGGCAACGTGGGACACCCGGTCTGTCCTTACCCGAAAGTAGCTATCATCAGCCAATTGTTTCCCCCTCTCGATCCACCGTTTTGCAGCAAAACCTGGGGTGTCGCTGCTCTATATAAACGAGCTCGCGCAGTCGACAGCTTCAACGTTGAAGTCAACTGGCTCTGGAGTGGAATTTTGCTCTGCATATACAGGATGAAAGACCGAGGATCGAAGTCGTGCGATTCTGCGATCAAGGGCGCCGGAGATTACTCTCCATCTTCCGGTTCAGAGCGATCGAGGAGGCTTTTCTCGGGCGGATCCTGCGACGGCTCCATGGCTCTGAAAGATGGCATTGGCAAGGGCAACGATAGACGATGGGGCAGGCAAGCCGAGGAGTCGCTCAGGACCGTCATGTACTTGAGCTGCTGGGGTCCTAACTGATAGACAGGCGTGCGTGCCTCTTTGCGCCGAGCTGAGATCGAGCTGGACCGCCCTTAGGCCCCTCGGTTACGACTGTCGAGTGCGGCGGCGAGCTGTTTCGGTGAGCTCGAATTGATGTTACCCTGAAAGGTGTCGGCTGTCGGATCGTGTCGAGGAGATCGGACCTCGGCAATTCGCCAGGAGAACAGCGTTAAGTGTGGGATCATCATCGACAGGTTTTGCCGTTATGGAATTATTGTCAGGATTCATGGTGAATCTTTGTGAACGGATCATGTACAAATGTGTATATCCCATCAAGTGTTGTGTTGAAATAAAGCTCAAATTGTTTTGTTTTATATTATATGACGAAATCTAGGACGAAAAGTTCAAGTCTGGTCTGTCGCTACATCGATCAAAAAGGGCAAAATAACAGTATCATTTTTGTTCTATATTATATGATGAAATCTAGGACAAATGAGAATTGGTAACTTAATCTAAAAAAATTTGGTAGGTCATTCGGCAAAGGTTAGTAATTTTATATGATGGTTGCTAAATTAAGACATTGGTTGGAAAGGTAACTAAAAATTCGATTAGTTTTTTTTTTTTTTCGTCACGGATAAAGAGATGTTGTTAGTTAAAGTTTATAAGCCGATAACTACGTCAAATGAGAGTTAGTATTGCAAAATTAGCTAGTAACTTAATCAAAAAAATGTTAGTAACCGCTTTAATTAAGGTTGGTGAATTCCTAAAAGTAATTGGTAAATTTAACGGTTTGGTAAGTAAGGATCTAAAGGCCGATAATTCGAATAAAACGGTTGGTGAATAAAAAATAATAAAGAGAAACATTGATAAACAACTTAAATAAGAGTCAAGGCCCATTTGATAACTATTATATTCAAGCTTTTGTCACATATGACACTTCTCATCTCCCAAATGTCTGTCCTACACATCGAGAGCAATGTATAACCACAATATTTATGTTAATTTAGTAATCTTTCTCGTTTCTATTAAATTATATCTCGAAATTGAGTCTATACACGACACATGACTCAATGAAACGAAAGAAAAAGAAATCCTAATGCATCACTTCCCTGTTTTGGATTAGAATTCTTGACTTGGAGGACACAAATTCACTTGAAGAGGAAACCATCAAGTTGGACCGGATATGGATGGATTCTTCACAATGCGTACAGTGGACGGCTTCTTATAAATGCACATCAAGACGCGATCAAATCAATCCCGACCGGATAATCATAGATCGACTCTTTTTCCACGTACCAAATGTTGAAAACCTCTCGCGTCTGCGAGCTCTCTCTCTACCCCATGGTAGCGTATTCCCATTTTCCGCCCAAACCCTAATTTCATTGCCCCCGAATTTTACTCGTAATTTTAGGTCCTTCCCCTGTAATCGCTCCCCCCAGAATCCGAGAACGTAGAACGGAAGGAGGAAAAAAAAAAAAAAATTTACATATGAAGAATCTGGAGTCAGGAGAACCCTTCGGAAAGGAGGAATGGAGTCGCCGCTATTTCAGGGGTAGGGTCGATCCACAGCAATCCGCATAGATCTGAGTAAAATCGCCATACAGAGGTGAGTTTTCTTCAGTCTTCTATTGTCTGTGAGAAGCACCTGGAGACGTAGAAGCTAGTAGCAAGGCAAACTTGTGGTCGGATAGAATCGAGCAAGATGAACATTTGAGCATCACAGTCGAGTATATTAGTTAATGACTATGGAGAGTAAAGAAGAGAACGAAATGCGGCTGGCAGCATTAAGTAAAAGTCTAGGGCATCTGTGGTCGGAGGAAGATGTAGTCGAAGTATCTGATGAAATACCTCAACAAAAAAGGGAGGAATGCAGGCGCACCCTTTTCGGAAAGTTATTCTCCAGACCAAATGTAAACTATCCGGCATTTATAACCACAATGACTAAAGCATGGAAGGCAGAAGGAGTCATATGTTTGCAGAAGGAACCAGGGCTATTTACTTTTATTTTCCCTACGGAGGAGGAAAAAAACCGAATACTGAGGAACTCACCTTGGTCATACTCAACCAACTTGCTAGTGTTACAGCAAGTGTCTTCCAAATCCCGAGCATTGTTATGAATTCTCAAAGGCCGCCTTCTGGATTCGCATTGGAGGAGTCCCCCCTGGCTGGAGATTAGAGAAAGTATTCAATGACCTGGGGAAAAGGTTGGGAAAGGTTATTGAAGTTCAACTCGACTCAATAAATCATGCTCAGAACAAAGGAGGCAGAGTACGAGTTGAGATTGACTTAACATCACCGTTGAAAGCGGGAGCAGTTCTGGATATAGGCAATAAATGTCTCTGGGTGGAGTTCAAATACGAGCGGCTCCCACACTACTGCTTCTCATGCGGAAGGATCGGACATTATGCCACAGAATGTCTCGAACTTCCATACGCAACATCACCCTGGGCATTGAACAAAAAAGGGTCATATGGACCATGGTTGAAGGCCGAAACCAGCGACCACAGCCCTTATTGGGATGCTTTCTACGGGAAAATAGAGGAGTTTGTAGTGGAAGATACTGTACCTGACCCACCAACTGAACCGAGGGAGAAGAATTACATTGAGCAAGAGTTGCCAAATGATATGCAACTTGTAGTCTGCAGCAAAAAGAGATCAGAAAGCAGCTCAGCACAGACAATAAACCCGGCAAAAGCTCCTAATGCAGCAGAAGTTGGAGACCGTGGAAAACAGGTAATGAGCACTGAAACTCAAAATCCATTAGTATTAAAGGTCGGTAAAAGCAGCAAGAAGACAATGAAAGTTCAAAAGGCAAAAAAACAGAAGTGCATGCCAGAGATATCATCCCTCATCCCAGATGATGTAGACCTTCTGGAGACCCCGGTGAATTTGATACAAGAAGGACATGATTGGGCTTTGGTGGCTAGCCCTAATAAGCCACCACAAAAGCCATGAAAATAGTGAGTTGGAATTGTCAGGGGCTGGGTAACCCCCTGACAATCCAGGAGTTAAGAGCTATTAATGCTCGTGAAAGGCCCAACGTAGTTTTTCTTATGGAAACGAAAAATAAAACAACCAGGGTGGAAAAGATTTGCAAAAAGCTTCAGTTTCAACAACTTTATATAGTGGATCCGACAGGAACAGCGGGGGGATTGGCAATTATGTGGCATGAGGAACTAAGCTTAAAGGTGCAGAATAGCTCACAGCACTTCATTGATGTACAATGCACAGATCCTGAAAGTAAAAAGATAATGCAGATTACCTTCCTTCACGCATCTACTGACTTTGGAGAGAGGACGGAGTTATGGCAACAGTTGGGAATCCTCAAACCTTCAGGCTCCATTCCCTGGATCTGCATGGGAGATTTCAATGAGATTCTATATATATGGGAGAAAATTGGGAAAAAGGAGGCAGACAATCGAAGAATCGCAGCCTTCAGAAATATGATTAATGACTTATCCCTGATGGATGTAGAAAGCCACGGATGCGCTTTTACATGGGCTAATAACAGGGAGGGAGATGAGCTGGTAAAAAAGAGACTCGATCGAGTACTATGTAATCTGGAATGGAGGGTTACCTTTCATGAAGCAGAAGTCCAGGCGCTCCCTGCGATAGGATCAGACCATAGTCCCCTCATCCTTCGCCTGTATCCTCTAGTTAACAAAAGGAAAAAACAGTTCAAATTGGAAACCTTCTGGATGGATCATGCAGAATTTCAGGAAGTAATTAGGCAAGTCTGGGAAGATACTTCAACTCCACAGCACATCTTTGCAGAAAAATTAGGGAGAACATCGAAAGTATTAACGAAGTGGAGCAAAGAAAAGTTTTCAAATGCTTATTCTCAGATCAAAGAGCTTAACCAAGCTTTACAAGCAATCACTAATCAAAAAGCTCAGCACACAAGTAGACAGAAAGTGCAGAATATTATTACCCAAATAGCAGCATTGAGAAGACAGGAAGAACAATTCTGGGGGATGAGGTCACGTATCAAATGGCTACATTGGGGAGACCAAAACACCAGTTTTTTCCATGCCACGACCATCCAAAGGCGACACCAAAATCGAATTACAATGTTGCAACTAGAGGATAATCGGTGGTGTAGGGAGCCGGCAACAATAAAACAACATATTAAAGCTTTCTATGAAAACCTGTATAGCTCTGAGGGACAAAGAAACTACCAGCCGATCTTAGAACAATGTCCATCACCAATCACAGAGAGGATGAATGCAGATCTGGTGGCAATACCTCTATTGGAAGAAATTAAGGAAGCAGTGTTCCAATTGGGAGCTCTCAAGGCTCCAGGACCAGATGGCTTCAATGGAGCTTTCTATCAAAAATCATGGGCAACTATAAAAACTGAGCTGCTGCACCTTGTACTGGAGTTCTTTCAAACAGGGGTGCTTGACCACAAGCTAAACCAGACACATATTGTGTTGATCCCGAAAGTAAAAAGCCCTGAGACAATTAGTCAATACAGGCCCATCAGTCTGTGTAACTTCAGTTACAAAATTATTTCCAAAATATTAGCAAACAGAATCAAAAAATGGTTGCCACTTATCATTGAACCAGAGCAGGGAGCCTTCGTTTCGGGGCGGCAAATACAGGACAACATCTTCATTGTCCAGGAAATTCTGCATCAGCTGCGAATAACCAAAAGGAAGACAAAACATCAGGCAATGGTAAAGCTTGATATGCAGAAAGCATATGATCGCATAGAATGGGATTTCGTGAGGGATCTAATGCTGCATATGGGATTCGATGCCAAATGGGTCTCCCTAATCATGCAATGCATAACAACAGTTACTTTCAGTTTAAAGATTAATGGTGAACCAACCTCTTTCTTCCATCCATCGAGGGGTCTCAGACAAGGCGATCCCCTCTCACCCTATATCTTCATCCTGATATCCAATGTCTTGACCTGGATGTTGAAGAAAGCATTAGCAGAAGGTACACTCAAAGGAATACAGGTAAATAAACATTGCCCTCAGCTGTCACATTTGATGTTTGCAGATGATGTTATATGTTTCCTAGATGGGACTCTTACAGAATGTCAGAACCTTGCCCTCATATTAACCCAATATTGCTATGCAACGGGACAATCAGTAAATTTGAATAAATCGGGGTTTCTTTTAGTGGACATTGCCCGAAACTTTGAAACACAATCTGGCCACACAATTGCGAGTCCCTATACTAAAGAAAACAGGTAAATACTTGGGCATACCTACTGAGTGGGGACAATCCAAAAAATCGATGTTTTCGTGGATCCTGGACAGAGTCAACTCCAAGTTAGCGGGATGGAAAGAAAAAATGCTTACAAAGGCTGGTAAGGAAGTGCTAATAAAGAGTGTGGTGCAATCCCTACCTACCTATGCCATGTCCATCTTTCAGCTGCCTGTTTCGATTTGCCGAGCTATAGAACAACGGATTGCGTCTTTTTGGTGGCGAACGGTGATGCGAAAAGAGGACTGCATTGGAAAACTGGGAAATGTTAAAAACTAGAAAAGATGCAGGGCGGTATGGGCTTTAAGGATTTGATTACCTTCAACGAGCCATGCTTTGGTAAACAGGCTTGGCGTTTAGCCTCCTCTCCTTCAGATCTATGGTGCAGAATGATTAAAGGGATTTATTTCCCTCATGGAGATATATGGAACGCGTCCAAGGGCAATCGACCATCATGGGGCTGGCGCAGCTTAATGCTTGCCAGAGATACCATCAAAAGCAATGTTAAATGGTCGGTAGGGATGGGAAATCAATTCGCATAAGAGAAGACAGGTGGCTATCACAAGGCATTATAGGTGGAACAAAGAAACCGACATAACCTAAACTTGTGTCTGAACTGATCAATCCAACATCCAGAGAATGGAAAAAGCAACTAATTGACAATCATTATGAAGAAAAATTGCAAATGAAATTGTAGCAATTCCCCTACATCAGCAACCAACGCAAGACACACTAATATGGACAGGTAGTGGTTCTGGACAATATTCTGTCAAGAGCGGATATAATGAAGCAAGAAAAATTACTAGCCACACCGATCAGAACCGGCCATCATGTTCCTTTCAACCGCCACGAACCTTGTGGACGCAAATATGGAGTCTGGATGTGCCTCCAAAGGTTCGCTTCTTCATCTGGAGCCTATGCCAAAACGCACTCCCGACGAAGGAAAACCTATATAGAAGAAAAATTGTAAGCGACCCACGATGTCCGGTGTGCAGTTCGAGTATGGAAACTACAGAGCACTTGCTGTTTCTTTGTAAATGGACAAAACGAGTATGGCAAGACCCGATTTTTGAGCAGATCAGGCCAAACAACAGCATCAATCGCACGGATCAGTGGCTTCTAACAGCCTTCCGAAGAGATCAGCACTTACCCGCTCGTGAACTCATTAGTCTGATCCTGTGGAACATCTGGAAGGCGAGAAACAACCGGATCTTCCGAGCACAGGAACCCCAACCAGCAGATCTCGCTGTTAATAGCAAAGGAACAACAAGACACGCTCGGACGGGTAGATCGACAAAAGGAGAACGAGATCTCAATCAAAACTCACCCGCGACTTTGGAGACCTCCTAAGGGCGAAACCTGAAGTTGAATGTAGATGCGTCGTGGAGACCCGGAGATTTTCTCTGCTCTGTCGCCGGTATCGCACGAGATGCAGCTGGTAGGGTGCTCGACGGCTTCGCGGCAACAGCTAGGGTTTCCTCCGCAGCTGAAGCGGAAACTCAAGCAATTCTTCACGGGATCTCGTTTCTGCACGAACTCAAGCCAAACCACGTGCGAGATCTTGGAAGTCCAACTGGAAGCTACTTCATAGAAAGCGACTGTTCTGCTGCAGTAGAAATGGTCATGGGCCGGGCCACGCATACATGGGACCTTAAAGAAATTGTTCATAGGTGTACGCATGGGCTCCAGCGGCACAAGGACTTCACGGTGATTTATAGCCCACGAGAAACCAATGCAGCAGCGGATTGGATTGCTCGACACCATCGACAAAACACCCTCCCACGTAATTGGGTGTCTTCCCCCCCTATTCCCCTATGGAATATATTATGTGCAGATCTTTCCCCTTCTGTGGTTTGTAAGACTTCCGTTAATTAAGTAATAGTCACTTATATTTTGACCAAAAAAATAAAAAAATAAATGCACATCAAGGCTGCATAATGGCTTCTTTTCTTAGGGCCCCACAAGAAAAGAAGGCTCTCTATAGAAAGCCAAAAAAAAGGACGAAAAAGGGAGCACGCGTTCAGGGAGTTTGGGTTTTTCATCTTTTTCGGCCGAACAGCGACAGCTTGATTTTAGGACTACGATTCCTTGAGCCTTAGATCTAATTGAGTTATTTTATTGACAACATCGCAAGTTTTGTTTAATTTAGGTATTGGAAACACTCGGTGTATAAGAAATTATAACTCTGATTATTCGATTATTAATGATTATTTATAGCCGGCTCTCCGCAAGAATAAATACCGATACTTGAATTGAATCACGTAAATCTCTCGTATCTTTTATTGTCGTTTCTATATTTCTTTGGTTCTCTCACATTGATTTAATTGTAAGATCTTATCAATTTCTGCATTAATTTTACAACTGTATCTATTTATAGTGTCCTTAATTTATATATTTTAGTTAGGGTTTACACAATAAAAAAACTCAAAACTCGTACACTTATAACAAATTTATTCCAAAATAATTCTTTAACTATCAAAAACTTCAACCTAGTGACAAATTTATTATAAATTAATTTTTAGACAATAAAAAACCTTAAACTAATACATTTGCAACAAATTTACCATTCATTAGTTTTTATTAAATTGATTTAATATCGCAAAAAATTATTAATTAATACACCCATAACAAACGGTGGGTAAAATCCCAACTTGATAGATGTATCAACTATAATATGTCATCAAACTTAATAATTTGACTATACAATTTTGAAAAAAAAAATTAATAGAGTAAATTTATCACAAATGTGTTGACTTGGGGATTTTGAGGTATTAAGAGTGAATATAATTTAACATTCTTAAAGGACTTTCAGACTCTAAAGTCTCTTGGGAAATTACTAAATTGTTTAGCAATCATTTTGAATAAGCTTTCGGCCAAATGCTGATATTGGAAAAGTTGAAAACCTAGTGCTAGTTGGGCTTTTAGTATTTAACCAAAAACTATCTTAAAAAATTCTTCAAATTTCGAATTTTGTCCTGGGTTAAGTTTTTTTATTTTAAAAAAGGAGACAATCCTTTGTTGGACTAGCAAAGGCCTATAGTTGCTAACAAGCCAAATCTGGCGCGCAGCGGTCAATGGAGGTCGCTCGACCTTGCGCGACCTTTGGCAAGGGTTGCGCGACCCAATCGAGGGCGGCTAGAGGTTACATGACCTCAAGCGACCCTCGATAAGACCCACTCAACCTAGGTGGTGCACGAGGGCCGTATGATTGACTGCCACCATCGCGCAACCCCTGCGAGACCCTAGCGAGGACCACCTGAGGGTGCGAGACTCAAGTGGCGGTATTGCTTGGGTCGAACCCAAGGCCGTGCATCCTCTAGTGACCCTTAGCTAGGTTGAGTGACCCTTGCTATGGGCGACCTCAATTGGCAACCGCCGATGCCAGATTTGGCTTGTCGGTGGCCGTAGCCCTTCATCGGTTGAAAAAAGGATTTTCCACATATTTCAAAAAATAAAAAATAAAAATAAAATAAAATAATATATATATATATATATATATATATATATATATATATATATATATATATATATATATATATATCCAAAGCTCAAAATTTTTTTAACCAAATAAACATTCAACTTATAGTTTATTTGCAAAGAGATTTTACCAAATACAATTTAAATTTCGCCAAATAGTTTTGACTCTCAATATTTATATTACACTCAAAGCTCATTTGTAAAGCTGCATCAAAGCATCCCCAAGATATGATATCTAATCCTATCCTAGACAAGTTGCAAAGCTTATCCCGAAAGTCATGGAAACATTTTTGCCAACGTAGGAAACCCAATTTGTTCTTATCCCGTGGAAGCATTTTTGCCAACGTAGGAAACCCAATTTGTACTTATCCCGAGGTAGCCATCACAGCCAATTGTTTCCACCTTCCTTGTCCCACCATTCGATCCACTGTTTTGCACAAAACCTGGGGTGTCTCCTGCCTATATAAACAAGCTCTCGCAATTCACAACTTCTATGCGAAGTCAACTGGTTCTGGAGTGCAGTTTTACTCACGTGTACATAGCGAGAGGGGTCGGAGACGCGATGAAAGACCGAAGATCCGAGTCGTGTGATTCTACGATCAAGTGTGCAGGAGATGACTCTTCTTCTTCTGGTTCAGACAGATGGAGTAGGGTTTTCTCAGGGGGAGCTGGGGAAGATTCTACGGCTCTCAAAGATGGCATTGGCAAGGGCAATGAGAGATGGCTCAGGCAAGCGGAGGAGTCGCTCAGGATCGTCATGTACTTAAGCTGCTGGGGTCCTCTCGGTTGAATTGGACCGCCTTGGGTCTCTCAGTTACGACCAAAGAGTGCAGCGAGCTGTTTGGCGAGGAATTGAGTCGATGGCGCCCTGAAAGATGTCGGCTCTTGGATCATGTCGACATCGAACCTCGGCGTAGAGGTTGCTAGATTCACCAGGAGATTAGCGAATGAGTGAGATCATCTGACAGGTTTTTGCCATTTTAGGTGAATCTTTGAGAACGGATCATGTATTGATGTGTATATATCCCATAAAGTGTTTATGTTGGAATAAAGCTCAAAATATTTACGTTCTGTACCATTGCCGACGAAGCTATATCCACCTACGCAAAAGAAACAAAATGACAACATAAATTTCCAGTTAAGTCTATATACAGAATTCTATTATTTTGTATAAAAAAAATACATATTTTTTTTTTTTCAGGTATAGGTAAATTTGAATAAGTGTTTGAATGTCAAAAAAAGTGTGGGTAAGGAAAAGACGATTAGTTTCTTTTTTTTTTTTTTTTTTTAAAGTAAATCACCAACATTCTATTACCAACATTTTTATGAAATTATCAACTTTTTTTTTTCACAGTTTACAAATTACCTATTTTTGCAATAACTTACTGATTTTTATTTGCATAAACTACTAATCTTTCAGATTTACTATCTCATATAAAATTGTCAACCTACAAAAAGTGACTTACCAGTTTTTATTAAATTAAATTATCAACTAATTTTAGGCTACCAACTCTTATTTAAGTTACTTACGTACTTTCAATTTTTTTTTTTTTTTAAGTTACTATCTTTTTTATTTATTTGCCAACTTTTGTTTATTTTGGTTGGTTCATCATTCAATAAAGGTTGGTAATAGTGTAAGTTATTGATTGGAAAGGTAAATGAAAGTTCATAATTTATAAGATAAGGATTTAATTTGTCGGAGAGAAGAAAAGCTAGTATTTTCTTAATCAAATAAATATCGGTAACCAGCTTAAATAAGAGTTGGTGAAGTAAAACTCGCAGATAATTTAATCGAAGAAAAATGGTAATTACTTTAATTAAGGTTGGTAGTTTCTAAGAGAAGTTGGTGAATTTAATTGTTTGGTAGGTAAGAAAAATAAAAGTCGATCCCTCGAATTAAAAGTTGGTGAATTAAAAGGAACATAAAAGAACAATGATAAACAATTCAAACGAGAGTTGGTAAACCCAACTTGCTGACTCGATGGGAGAAAAGTCAGCAACAGATAAACATGACCTCCATTACAATCGTTCCATGTAAGATAGTAAGTTTATAATTCTACTTTTTTCATCGTGAGTTGAGCTTAGGTGCATATCCGAATAAGGGACTCGATGCAACAACCCAATCGAAGATTTCGCACAAGATCTACACTAGGGCATTGCGTCTTTGCTTTCGAATATATTTTTGTTGCTTTTGCGTAACACATGTCAAATGAAATCATCGAAACTCTTTATCTCCAAAAGTCCAAACCTACTTTCAATTTTGTCCGAACGTATTTTCTGCCGGAATGAAGATTCCTATTGCTTTGCCCTTTGCACAATCCGTCATATGCCTTACAAACATTGTCTCTCTATCTCTCCCTATGTCGCTTGTTCGTCTGTACAGAAGAGCCGGCCTAGTTTGTTGTTTCCATGATGTTCCTATTGCTTTGCCCTTTGCACAATCCGTCATATGCCTTACAAACATTGTCTCTCTATCTCTCCCTATGTCGCTTGTTCGTCTGTACAGAAGAGCCGGCCTAGTTTGTTGTTTCCATGATGTCCTGAGCCAATCATTCGGCCAAACGAAGCTAGTGCGCTTTACGTTTTTCCCTCTCTATACATAGGACATGTATCAAATCAGCATAGGGCAAGCTCCCAAGTGAGATTGTATACTTCTTTGCAAAAAAGTAGAAGAACACTAAGTAGCTCATCTATGGCCAAGTCCAGCAGCAACATAATCAAGTCATCTTCTTGCTATCGATCGTGGCGATCTCCCTTCTCTTAACAGTTGCTATGGCCAAAAGAGATGGAAGTGGGCTTAGTTCTCGTAAGTCTTGCTCTGCAACTAAATAGGAAAATAATATTATTGAATGGACTCGTTCTATTTTCATGTTATATAATGCAGATTCAACTATTGCAAAAGAAATTTTGCTATCACTTGTTCTGAATTTTGTTAGTGACTAGTGCATGTTGTGCTGTCTGTGCAATTTCAAATAAGATATGCTCTTGTCTTTTCCCTTATGAATTTCAAGGATTAGTGCCGTTCAAAGAGGCAATAGCGGCGGGCCCACAATGCGATGCGGTGCACGGGGTGGAGAGTGGGGACACTTGCTTTGATGTGGCAAAGGCTTCTAACTTGACTCCAGTGTTCTTCGATGCGCTCAACCCGAATCTCAATTGCACCGTGCTCTTCATCGGTCAATGGCTTTGTATCGAGGGAACTCCCTAGAGTTACCTTGAAGGGCGATCAAGTTACATTCCAAATAATAAGCACCGAGTACTATGGTGACTAAATAAAAGTTACATGTATCGAGTCTAAAATCTAAGACCGATTGTTAGAGCGCTGAGTTTCACATACTGCGGACCTTCATGTGATTATCAAGTATCACGGTTTGCAGGGTTTCCGTTTGTGTAAGTTTTTTTTTTCTTCAGTCAGATCCGTTTGTGTAAGCTAAAGCTTACCTAAAAATCATGTGTTGTCTCTGACAAGTAGCCACTTTTCTTTGACTTGGAATAAAATCTTCTGGTCCGTCTTTCTGTTCATTTTTCCCATGTTCTCTTTATTTAAATTGTATGTACATATCTCACTCCTCAAAAGAAATTTATGTATATATGGAGCAATGTTATGCTAACAAGAATTAACTAGTGCCATTCACTCTGAGGTAAAGCCCTTAATATGGAACCAACCGATTAGATTAATCAACATAGAGCAAGCTCACACGGGAGATTTATAGAGTTCTTTGCAAAGACATAGAAGTAAAATAATTAACTCATCTATAGCTAAGACCAGTGGCAACTTTTCAATTCAATTATAAATTTTTTTCAATTTTATCAATTTAATGCTAAACTTTTGCACGAAATTAATATAGTCATTTCGATCAATCATTGATGGAAATCACTGATGTGTTAGTCCAATCATCCATGGCCATCCTATATGATACATCTCCATGTCAACGATTTTCAGCAAAAATTGGCTATAAGGACTAAATAAGAATTTCGCTCAAAGGTTCAAGACCAAATTAGCAAAATTGAAAAGTTTAGGAGTGAATCGACATTAGTACAATAGGTTTATGATTGATTAAACTATTTCTCCTGTAAGTAGCACTGATACAGACATGTCACGTGATGTGACATGACACAATATGATACCACACGAGAAGATATACCGATATGTCGTTTCTCAAAAAGTATAAAATTCCGATATATTTTGACACGTTATATATAATAAATACATAATTAAAAAAAAAAAGAGCCTAGAATGAATTTACACTAAAAATATTAATCCATAATTTGTTAATATCATTTATTGTTTCAATTTAACAAATTCAACTCCATTCCAATAATTCATAAAACTTAGAAGAAAAAAAACAAACATTTTACATTTTGGACTCATGTGTCAAAACGTGTCGAGGAGAAGAGAAAAAAAAAAAACAAATTGGGGGTGAATTATACATCACAAGAAGTAAGAGTCAAAAGAGAAGAGAAAATTAAGTTTTTTTTTTTTTTTTTTAATTTCTCGCCATTATTATTTTTATTATTTTTTATTTTTACATACTTACATTTTGACCTCTCATTTATTGAAATTTTTTAAAATTGATCCCATGCATGTCAGAATCATATGTCGAAATTTCAAACTTGCATGTCAAAATTTCAGACTCGTGTGTCCAGAGAGTTGATTAAGTGTTGGATTTTTCGACCTTTGTTGATCGAGTGTTGGACACGTCTTGGAGTATTTGACACGACATGAAAACTTCTGGAGAGTGTCAATACTTCCTAATTTCTCCCATGGCAATGTCAAATAATATTTGCTTTGTCTTTTTTCCTTATGAATTTCTAGGATTGATGCCACTTAAAAGGCGAAAGGAAAATGACAAATCTTTAAACTTTGGTCTAATATATAATATTATCTCCCATCTTTTAATTTGTTCAATATGGTTCTTAAACTTTAGCCTAATATGCAATGTCGTCCCTAAACTTAAAATTTGTTTAATGCGGTCTTTCAACTTTTGATACATATTCAATTTAATCCATAAATAATATGAAAATATTCAATACCATCCCTAAGTTTGAATTAATGGAAGGATAACATTGGATAGTTTTATATAGTTCAAGAACTTGTTTGAGTATTTACAAAAAATTTAGGGATCACATTAAACAAATTAAAATTTTAGGAATGACATTGCACAAAAATTAAAGTTCAAACACCCCCATTAAACAAATTAAAAGATGGGGATGACATTATACATTGAGTCAAAGTTTATGGACTAATTGTGTAATTATTCTAAAGGCAAAACAGGAGGAGCCACACTCCTTCGAAGTTACAATGGCATTCAACTTGATTGCAGTGTGCTTCAATGCACTCAACCCGAATCTCAAATGTATCACGCTCTTCACTGGACAATGGCTTTGTGTCAAGGGAACGGCCTAAGTGTTACCTTAAGGGGCGACCCAGTGATACTCTAACAAAGTATTATGGTGGCAAAACAAAAGTTAGATATATTGGGTCCAAATTCTAAAACCGATTGTCGTCATGCCGAGTATTATATTATGTGGACCTTCATTTGATAATCAAGTATCACGGTTTACAGAGTTTCCATTTGTGTAAGTTGAAGTTCTACCTAACAATCATGTCTTGTCCCCACCAAGTAGCCACTTTCCTTTGACTTGGAATAAAATCTTCTGGTCCATCTTTCTTTTCATTTTCCCCATGTCCTCTTTATGTTTAGTATAGATTTAGGATATGATTGTAGTCATAAGTAAAATTCTAGGACTTAACTCCATTAACTAAAGGTTTGAGAAGTACGAGAAACTCTTCGCCGACGGATCCAAATTCTTGCCTTTTAAATAGGGGTGTGCATGGTCCGGGCAGGTGGTTCCCGACCTAGAACCGGGAACCGCCCACTAAGGACCAGTTCCGAAAAATTGGAACTGGGATCCACCCGGGAGCCGGACCGCCGGTCTGGTCTAGTTCCCCGATGGATCCATGAAACCGATCTTGACACGAAACAATTTTGGTTTTCAACATAGAATAACTACGTGACATCAAAGCAAGCCAAAGAAAAAAAAACCAAATTTAAGTACATGGAGATGTGGACGGCAGGAGAAGTAAACGCAGCGAATTTACAAATACAGTCCGGGCGGTTCCTAGGTATTTTGCACACCCCTAAAAGGGAGTGAGATGAGATATAGGGTTTCTTTTAGTAATTTTTTTTTAATATTAAAAATGTTCTGGTTCGGTTCGGGTGGGCGGGCGGGCGGATCCGCCCATGGAACCGGGAACTGACCAATACCCACCGATTCCCATAAATTGGAACCGGGAACCGGACCGCTTCCCTCAAGAACCGGACCGGTTCCCTCAAGAACCGCCGGTTCCGGGCAGTTCCGGTCTGGTTCCAGGTAGTCTGGGTGGTTTCTAGATATTTTGCACACCCCTACTTTTAAAGTGGCACCACCACCTATTTCATTCTATTTCACGCACCACCCCCACCTCCTCCACCGTCGTAACCACCACCGCCAACGTCAGTCTGCCTTCGCATCCCTCTCTCTCTTTCTCTCTCTCGGCTCGAGAAGAGCTAGACGATTAATGCCAAACCGACAAATCCTTGAGTTGGTAGATCTCTAGTTTGGCTTCTGAGACCTCTCCACACTCGAGCTCGAGTGCTTAGAAGTTAGAACCACCGATGATTTGAAAGTACAAGAGGTTTGTCGAATCATCATCAAAGCTACGCTATGGGAGTTCTGGCAGTCTAGAATCTACACACACGAAGTGGGATGCATTTCCTACTACCGCACAAGGTTTTAACCTTGTGGCCAAGTTTTGAATCGCTAGCTCTCATACCACTATGTCACCATAGGCGGTGCATGAGCAATTGATCCAAGGGTCGGCGGCATAGTTACGCCTCATATCTTTTCATTTTATTTGAATCATACAATGAATGAAATGTTTAAAATTAGATTGCCTTCTATCTATTAAAAATTCTGGAATATATTTCTGTTGGTAGGGTGATATTCTAAGATGTCACATGGAAAATTTTCCATGTACTAAAGTCACATACTTCTCTATATGGGATAGAGATGATTCGGCAAGCATGGCTCAGCTTGAAGAATTAATGGCTCGGCAAGGGACAAGTCATCCATTGACTCAATAAGATTGATGCTCGAAACACTAGGGGGTTTACTCCAGTTAAACCCTTGGATTAGCCTGGCAAGGAGCATCACGGTCATTGTTGTCCCAAGTTGCATAGCAATGCACCCGCGCCGGCCCGTGCTAAAGGAAATTAATCGCAGGTCGGGATCCGTAAGCATGACTTCCACGGCGTCACTCATGATGTGCCGCTCCGGCTTGAACTTGAGGGGCTCATCCCACACTTTAGGGTTTCTGCCAAGACCCATCCGGCTCACGAGGATGTGGCTACCCTTGGGGATGCGGTAACCGGCGACGACGGCATCGGACAGGGCGACGTGCGGGACATTGAAGGGCGCGATTGGGTGGAGCCTAAAGGCCTCCCGAGCGCATGCTTTAATGTAGTTGAGCTGGGGGATATCGGACTCTTGGACTAACCTCTCCTTCCCCACAACTCTATCTATTTCTTCTTTGGCTTTCTTAAGGAGTTCGGGACGATACATCATCTCCGCCATTGCCCATTCCACTGCATTTGATGGATTGTCTACTGCGGCCATCATAATTTCCTACACATATGAAGATGTGAGGAAAAAAAAAAAAACTTATGCATCTTGGAAATCTAATTTACAACCACAATATGCAAATAAGTTCATAGGAAAATCTTTCTTAAGAGTCTTGGTCGTTCGTTGGGTTGACATTGACATTAACACGCTCAAAATATTGACTACATTTTTTGTAGGTAATTTTTTTTATGAAGAATCTTTCTTTAGGATTTTGAGGGTTAGTTGTAAGAATAATGCTCTATTCGGACAATTTACTAACAAAGTCCTCTTTCGACCGAATATATAACTTCCTCTTGTCTGCTTTCTAACCTTTCACGATCATAAATAGTTAAACACAAGAAGGAAGAATAAGTTTCTCACCATAGCCTGTGCTTTGACTTCATGTGACGTTAGCAACGGCTTCCCATCCGAATCCTTCAACATAATAAGAACGTCCAACAAGTCTTGAGGCTCTTTTCCACTGCTGTCCGAACTCGAATGGTCCCTCCATTGTTTGATTCTCTCGTTTATGATGGGCTCGTGCAGCCTCCGAAACGTCCTCGTGCACTCTCTCACTACCTTCTCATGCCCATCGAGGTCAAACCCCACCAGGAGTGGGAAATAATCGGAAATACAGAATGCGTACAGATGGCTTAGTGCATTGAACATTGCGTCCACATGTTCTTCTTCATCAATGGTCGGTCCCCCATCTTCCCTTCCTTCGCCAAAGTACCTCCTGTTGAACACCAACCTTCTAATCACATTCCCACAATAGTGCCTTGTTGTGTGCCTCAAGTTCACTTGCCCTAGGCTTTTGCATTGGTTGAACACATGCTTCACTAGGTTATCAGCTTCCTCGGCCCTTTTGTCGGAAAGCCATTTGTGTCGTGCTGGGCATATGATCTCCGATGTCAGGACATGCCTCATCTTCTTCCACTGCTCCCCGTAGGGTGACATGACTGCGGTCATGTAGCTGCCACTGAATGCCTGGGCCGCCATCGAGACAGGCCTTGATGCGAATCTGGCATCTTGCTTCTTGAGGAACTCCCGGGCAATCTTCGGGTCAGTTACGGTAATGACATGCGTGTTTCCTATGCGGAAGCACGCAATGCCGGTGTCCATCACCTCCATCCAACGAAGGATCCACCGGGCTGGTGGCTTGTTTCGAACCATGTCCAGGGCACAGCCAACCACTGGCCACGGGGCAGGCCCTGGCGGGAGTGGGAGCGGCTTAGATTTTCCTTCGGCGCTTTTGTACCAGAAATGTTTGATGATATTGTGTAAGATGACCAGTCCCACGAGAAGTAGGGCATAGGCCATGGTGGCGCAACTCATCATCGTGGCAGCAATCAGAATACCGTCGACTCGCTAGCTAGTCTTGTCCTCTGGAGTCTTATGAGAACAAGGATTTTGGGGAAATGAAGAAGATATGAGAGTTTGTGAATGAACATACACAGATATAGATGTTGTTATATAGGGAAGCTGAAAATGACCAATCAATCAGTTTTTTAAGGGATTTTCTTTTTTCACACCTAGTTTGAGTACATCGTTTATAATAGTTTTGATGGTCCAAAGTTAGCGGGATCTTGAAGAAATGCTACTCTATAATTGTGCTCACCTCGTACCTTTGTCGACCTTGGGTTGGGATCTCATGCTTATCATATGCAAGCTTTTTTCTTAAAATTAATGTTCATTTGAAATGACAATTTATTATACTGAATTTTATTGATAAAGATTTCTCAAGTAGAAAAATTCACTGGACTCACGAATGACTACAAAAGTGGAAATAAAGATAGAATAAAATAGATACGAATTTCCTCATATGTGGAAATTCTGTGGAATCCGAAACGTGTGAAGCCCCTGCACGTGAAGATTGGTTAACACGCGTTCACACACACGTCCGCCGAGAGAGGAAGTCTGCCACGTGAAGCCAAAATAGGAGCTGGCCCCAGGTCAAAGTTTGACCTGGGCACACACGTGTAAAAGGAAGCTGCTGAAGCCCTTTACGTCGGTAGAAGGGAGCCGCGAGAGAATTTACAAAAAAACCCTACGAAGCCCGCAAGCCGTGAGAAGCTTCGAAGAGATACGCGAAGCTGTACGTACGCACGAGACAAAATACAAATGCCAGAGTTTCTGACTTTGATGTACATAGAGCGTTTTGTTTAAAGCTTGAATGTGCGATAATTTTGTGCTGTGAGTTTATATCCAAGTGAGTTTGTTTATTTATAAAAACTTTGGATTTTGGTTAAATCTAGGTGTGGAAAATACTTGAGTGTTTGGGTAATTGTAAACTCTGATTTTCCGATTATAGCGAATTATTTGCTGCTGACTCTCCCTGTGTACATAGGTACTAATACTCGGACCGAACTACGAAAATTTCTGATGTCCTTATTTTTCTTTATTTATTTCTCTAAATTTCGCATTGACGTAAATCCCAACATTTCTCTTTGATGAGTCGAATTTGTACATAGGCGGTTGACCGATTCCTCTTTATAAACTAATGCTCTACGCAAGGACAAAGGGAAAGAAAAACACGTTTTTTAGCATAAACATATCGAATTGAACAAGTTATTATAAGGATGCTTGTCATGAGCGCTACAAATAAGACGACCATAAATTGAGTTGTTGTCAATCTGCATTTTCCTAAGCCAACATGCGTGGGATAATGGAAAGAGCAAAGGACTATTAGAAGTCTACTAAATCTGGCAGTTTAATGTCTGCTTTATAGCTAATTTAGTCCGTTGACAGCTATCTCAACTCCCTTCCATTTCATCAAACATGCTCAAATATGAGAGTTTACTATCTGTTCTTGTCCTTGTTTAGCCTTGCAAGTTAGGCGTTTAGATGATGGTTATTGCATATGTGATCTTGCCATGGTAACTCGCTTGATCGGTGACACAGCGCATGTATGTCACGTTTTTCATTATTGCTAGATCCACTCTCTTTATGTGTAATTAAAAGTATAAGAAATCTACAACGTTTATGATGTAACTTCATTATTTCGCTTGTTTGTTCTGTCAAAAGTTATATCTTGACTCATTTTTTGGGGGAAACATATATAAATTAAGTCTAGCTTTTACCTTAAACCCAACCCCAACCCCAACCCCAGAAAAAGAAAAATCTCTCTGAAATTTCAAGATGATCTTTTAAAATGTTAGATTTCCATTCCTTTCAAATGAGAAACGAGTTAATGCTATCATGAGCATGATAAGATTGAAGCTTTAAAATAACATTCTATCCTCTCTGTAAAACTCGGGCCAGTGGTCGTGAGTGATGACATTTTATCCTCAAAATCTTGATCTTTCCATCTATTACAACAATCATCGGCTCGTATCATCAGGACACTACTTTCTCCATTAGAATTTTCATCGAAGCGCAGCAATAGATTGACAAGTAAGACTAAATTGTATTTCAATAGTTTCCGGATAGAATTGAGAGCCAACCTCACATGCAATCCTTAAAAATAGTTGCGACATTCAAGTGTATCAAAAATGAATTCCTTATTTTGCCACGCTTGATCTTATAAGCAGCGAACCTTTTAGGGTTTAATGATTTTTGGCCATTTTGGCTAGAGGCAACGCCCAAGCTCTTCCATTCCCATAGTGTGAACGTAACAATAGAATTTCATTCTATTTTACTCGTGAAGATTGAAAGCCATGGATCGAAATAATTTAAAAAATGAAACGACGCGCATTGGATGACTTATATGATTTTTTTTTTTTTGGCTAGTCCTACTCTATTCATACTCTAACTCTCAGACTTTTGCTATGCCTTCTTGCAGGGTGTGGGAGTCAAAACCCACTTCTGAAATTAAATCGTCCCCACCCCAACTCTCTAACAAAGTAGGGATTCAAACCCCCCACCTTCCTCTTCCAAGTTGGAAGGGTGGCCATTGGGGTAAACCCCAGTGATTGATGACTTATATGATAACAAAGCTATTGCAACGTGAGATGCATTGCATAAATTTATTGCAAGCAATTTCCTTGCAAGATAGGTTTACGTAACCCTTTTGACTTCTTTCGGGTTCAGTCGATCTAAAGAAAACCCTCCACGTGGTTTGATCAGATTGACCTGATGGCTGCATCTAACATGTAATGAACAAACCGCCGCTTTGAGAATTAAGAGCGCAACAACGTACACAATTTCTGCTCCCCTAGCGCGTTTGAACACTCAACCAGTCCTCCATCGGCTAGTACGGCCTCTAGCCGTGCCGCCAACCAAGCTAAAGCCGAGCTTGTAGCAATTGATGGGAGCTTTTATTTCACGAGTTGCGGCTCCATTAGCTAATACATTGGCTGGGGCTAGCAAGGGAAACAAGCAATATTTCAAGGCTATAGTTGAAAATCGGATTTGTAATAACAAAATATTGAAAAAAAAAATAGAGAGATGAAGCAATCATGAAGAGTTGCTGGATATATGTATGTGGGGTGCCAAACATTGTATATAGTGCTCACTTTAATGTCAAAAGTTTTCGTCGACTCACTTAAGTATTAAATTGGAAAAATGATCACTTTAGTGCCAATAGCAAGAAATTTCAATCAAATTAATTACGTATCATTTATAATTAAAATTGTAATATGACAGGGCCAAATTTTTAAAAAATCTAGTTAACATGGCATTTCCACATGACAAGCTTGGCACTAAAGTGATCATTTTTTAACGACAATTGGCACTAAAATGATCACTTTTAATAAAATTTGGCATTTAATTTATCACTATTTACAACTTTTGGATAAAGTCATTTAGGGTTATATGTTAACTAAGCACACCAGCAAGCCACGTAGAACTAAGAAATTAATAAAATATGGTCATGTCAGATTTCTGACAGTCCGGTGCAGAGTTGATACTTAAATGATCAATTTTTTAAAAAGTAGCACTTAAGTAATTCGAAGAAAAAAAAAATTGGCACTAAAGTGAGCTTCATATACAATTTTTGACACTTCTAGTACACTCGCCCTATGTATGTCTATGTATATGTATTTGTATCATGTGCATATATAGGTACGATGGATAGGTAGGGGAATGGAAGAACTTTGCAATGAATAGTTCTAATTTAATGCTATATATATAATTAATGTTTCATGAAAAAGTGAGAATCTTATCGTAGGGATGAAATTGGTGGATTTTTTAGGAAAAAGGAAGGGGGGTACGGACACTTATATATGTTGATTTTGAATTGGAATATAAATGCCCGTAAAAGTAAAGAAATTCAAATGTAGGTACTGGAAATCAAAGGTTGCAAGAATGGTAAAGGGTATGGGAAATTTAAAGCGTCGGAAAGACAAATTTGCAGGAAACTTAGGGGTTAATACTCTAAAAAACCCAAAACTGGTACACATGTGACAAATTTATCACAAACTATTTTTTTAACCATCAAAAACCTCAAACTGATATACCTTTGACAAATTTACTCCAAACTAGTACAATTGCGACAAATTTACTCTCTGTTAGTTTTCATTAAATTTTACTGTTAAATTATTAAGTTAAATGATACGTGACAGTTGACTAGTATACCAATTTGGAATTTTACGCTCCGTTTGTCACAGTGGACAATTTTTGTGATTTTTTTTTTGTGATATTAATCCAATTTAGCATAGGGTATATTTGTCACAAATTTAACAATTTGAGGTTTTTTGCGGTCGAATAAATTAGTTTGGGATAAACTTGTCATAAATGTACCAGGTTATGGTTTTTTATGATTAGTCAAGGTAAATCTGTCACAGCTATACCGGTTTTGGATTTTTCATGGTCAAAAAAATAGTTTGGAGTAAATTTGTTACAGATGTACCGATTTAGGGTTTTTTAGGGTATTAACCCGGAAACTTAAAAATAAAATTGCTTGAAGAAACCATCAAGAGTTGGTGCATGTACCTTAACATAAACATATATGTAGTCTAATATTAAATTAAAATACATTCATTCGTTCCACGGGCTTGTTTCCGATATCCAATTTTGCTGGTTTTGCAATTCTAGCCATAAAATGCCGGAGGGTTAACTTTAAAATCAAAACCTAGAGGTTAATAATTTCACAAAAACAATTCAATTAAGTCATATTTTGACCTTTCACAGAAGAATCGTATGTTGGTCGAACTTGAACATTCAAATCGAGTGATAGAAGACTGGATCGAAGTCGGGGTTTCTGCACCTCCTGAGGCAAAGAAAAGGGTCTACGGGGTCTGGCGTCCAGTGCATCAAAACTCGGACACCCAGTCTACAAGGAGCAATGCATACCGCCGCTCGGAATCGGCGCTGTCGGTTCATTCTTAACGTATGTTCTTGCAACAATGTTCTTGCAATCTTACAAAGTGCATGGTTTAGCCATAATTGGCCGTCCCTTGACATCAAAACAGAAGCTGTTGCATAGGTATTCACTAAAGCCGGCGTGGCCGATGATTGAAGATAACGGGTTTTGTCATCATGCACTTACACAGTTTCTCAATGATTGGCCGATGATTGGAGATAAAGGATTTTGTCATCATCCTCTCGACCAGTTTCTCAAGGTCTTCCCTATAAATGTAGAAGAGCTATAGTCCCTTTTCAAACCATAGTCTTATTGGTCTTTTAAATTGAGATAACTACTTACTCGAGAAATGGCGAGTATTGGAAAGAGTGCAATTATCTTCTTCCAAATGTTCCTGGTGCTCTCGCTCCTGCTGGCCGTTTCCATGGCCGAGAACAGGCTGATCAAAGGCTGTAAGTCTTGCTTTTCCCACTCTTCATTATAGGATTCGAGACAACACTTTGATCAATTTGCTTCAAAAGCGTTATATTAACGATAGACCAAAGTAGAAGTTGATTGAGGGGACGACACCAGTAGTCTTGGCTCTCAAATTGTGCTTGATGTTCAACATCGTCGATGAACCTCATTTTGGTTCATTTCTTCTTCCTCATTTTGCAGTTTAGCCAGATTGGTTCAATTAGGTTATGGAACTATTTTTAAATTGTACAACCAAGCACTATACTAAACCATGCTACATAATAAGAATTGATATCACGCTTTGACTCTTGAAATGACATCCTCGTGTGCACAAACAAGAAGCTAGGACGAGAGAGAGAGAGAGAGAGAGAGAGAGAGAGAGAGAGAGAGAGAGAGGAAAAAAAAAGATTATGATCCTTTCCCCGTTAAGGTTTCATCAAAAGAGCAAAAGGGTATTCTTCAAGCCTAGGGTTTCTTTAGATATGGAGAATCGAGAAATATTTCAATGCTTCTTATGTTATCAATCATCCATGTTGAACTAAGAAAGAGAGGAAGGAACAGTAACTAATGATTAACACACCTTTTACCAATCTTAAAAGTAACCGTTCCTTCCTTTTGACATTAAATTGAACAGTTGAGATCCTTGCGGCAAATTCTTCCCCAGAATGTGATACGGCTTATGGCGTGAGAGCTGGGGATACATGTTCCTCCGTGGCAGGGATGTTCAACTTGGCAAGCGAGGACTTCAACTATGTCACCATAGGCGGTGCATAAGCAATTGATCCAAGGCTTAGTGGCATAGTTACGCCTCATATCTTTTCATTTTATTTGAAGCATACAATGAATGAAATGTTTAAAATTAGATTGCTTTCTATCTATTAAAAATTCTGGAATATATTTCTGTTGGTAGGGTGATATTCTAAGATGTCACATGGAAAAATGTACTAAAGTCACATACTTCTCTATATGGGATAGAGATGATTCGGCAAGCATGGCTCAGCTTGAAGAATTAATGGCTCGGCAAGGGACAAGTCATCCATTGACTCGATAAGATTGATGCTCCAAACACTAGGGGGTTTACTCCAGTTAAACCCTTGGATTAGCCTGCCAAGGAGCATCACGGTCATTGTTGTCCCAAGTTGCATAGCAATGCACCCGCGCCGGCCCGTGCTAAAGGATATTAATCCCAGGTCGGGATCTGTAAGCACGACTTCCACGGCGTCACTCGTGATGTGTCGCTCCGGCTTGAACTTGAGGGGCTCATCCCACACATTAGGGTTTCTGCCAAGTCCCATCCGGCTCACGAGGATGTGGCTACCCTTGGGGATGCGGTAACCGGCGACGACGGCATCGGACAGGGCGACGTGCGGGACATTGAAGGGCGCGATTGGGTGGAGCCTAAAGGCCTCCCGAGCGCATGCTTTAATGTAGTTGAGCTGGGGGATATCGGACTCTTGGACTAACCTCTCCTTCCCCACAACTCTATCTATTTCTTCTTTGGCTTTCTTAAGGAGTTCGGGACGATATATCATCTCCGCCATTGCCCATTCCACTGCATTTGATGGATTGTCTACTGCGGCCATCATAATTTCCTACACATGTCAAGATGTGAGGAAAAAAAATTAAAAAACTTATGCATCTTGGAAATCTAATTTACAACCACAATATGCAAATAAGTTCATAGGAAAATCTTTCTTAAGAGTCTTGGTCGTTCTTTGGTTTGACATTGACATTAACACGCTCAAAATATTGACTACATTTTTTGTAGGTAATTTTTTTATGAAGAATATTTCTTTAGGATTTATAGGGTTAGTTGTAAGAATAATGCTCTATTCGGACAATTTACTGACAAAGTCCTCTTTTGACCGAATATATAACTTCCTATTGTCTGCTTTCTAACCTTTCACGATCATAAATAGTTAAACACAATAAGGAAGAATAAGTTTCTCACCGTAGCCTGTGCTTTGACTTCATGTGACGTTAGCAACGGCTTCCCATCCGAATCCTTCGACATAATAAGAACGTCCAACAAGTCTTGAGGCTCTTTTCCATTGCTGTCCGAACTCGAATCGTCCCTCCATTGTTTGATTCTCTCGTTTATGATGGGCTCATGCAGCCTCCGAAACGTCCTCGTGCACTCTCTCACCACCTTCTCATGCCCATCGAGGTCAAACCCCACCAGGAATGGGAAATAATCGGAAATACAGAATGCGTACAGATAGTTTAGTGCATTGAACATTGCGTCCACATGTTCTTCTTCATCAATGGTTGGTCCCCCATCTTCCCTTCCTTCGCCAAAGTACCTCCTGTTGAACACCAACCTTCTAATCACATTCCCACAATAGTGCCTTGTTGTGTGCCTCAAGTTCACTTGCCCTAGGCTTTTGCATTGGTTGAACACATGCTTCACTAGGTTATCAGCTTCCTCGGCCCTTTTGTCGTAAAGCCATTTGTGTCGTGCCGGGCATATGATCTCCGATGTCAGGACATGCCTCATCTTCTTCCACTGCTCCCCATAGGGCGAGATGACTGCGGTCATGTAGCTGCCGCTGAATGCCTGGGCCGCCATCGAGACAGGCCTTGACGCGAATCTGGCATCTTGCTTCTTGAGGAACTCCCGGGCAATCTTTGGGTCAGTTACGGGAATGACATGCGTGTTTCCTATGCGGAAGCACGCAATGCCGGTGTCCATCACCTCCATCCAACGAAGGATCCACCGGGCTGGAGGCTTGTTTCGAACCATGTCCAGGGCACAGCCAACCACCGGCCACGGGGCAGGCCCTGGCGGGAGAGGGAGCGGGAGCGGCTTAGATTTTCCTTTGGCGCTTTTGTACCAGAAATGTTTGATGATATTGTGTAAGATGACCAGTCCCACGAGAAGGAAGGCATAGGCCATGCTGGCGCAACTCATCATCGTGGCAGCAATCAGAATACCATCGACTCGCTAGCTAGTCTTGTCCTCTGGAGTCTTATGAGAACAAGGATTTTGGGGAAATGAAGAAGATATGAGAGTTTGTGAATGAACATACATCGATATAGATGTTGTTATATGGGGAAGCGGAAATTGACCAATCAATTATTGACTTCGGTCAAGAAATTAAAATATGGCAATGTGGTTTTTAAGGGATTTTCTTTTTTCACACCTAGTTTGAGTACATCGTTTATAATAGTTTTGATGGTCCAAAGTTAGCGGGATCTTGAAGAAATGCTACTCTGTAATTGTGCTCACCTCGTACCTTTGTCAGCCTTGGGTTGAGATCTCATGCTCATCACATGCAAGCTTTTTTTGTTAAATTAATGCCTCGAGTTTGAATTCAAACGACAATTTATTATACTGAATTTTGTTGATAAAGATTTCTCAAGTAGAAAAAATTCACTAGACTCACGAAGGACTATAAAAGACGAAATAAAGATAGAATAAAATAGATACGAATTTCCTCATATGTGGAAATTCTGTGGAATCCGAAACGTGTGAAGCCCCTGCACGTGAAGATTGGTTAACACGCGTTCACACACGTCCGCCGAGAGAGGAAGTCTGCCACGTGAAGCCAAAATAGGAGGTGGCCCCAGGTCAAAGTTTGACCTGGGCATACACGTGTAAAAGGAAGCTGCTGAAGCCCTTTACGTCGGTAGAAGGGAGCCGCGAGAGAATTTAGAAAAAAACCCTACGAAGCCGCAAGCCGCGAGAAGCTTCGAAGAGATACGTGAAGCCGTACGTACGCACGAGACAAAATACAAATGCTAGAGTTTCTGATTTTGATGTACGTAGAGCGTTTTGTTTAAAAGCTTGAATGCGTGATAATTTTGTGCTTTGTGAATTTATATCCAAGTGAGTTTGTTTATTTATAAAAACTTTGGATTTTGGTTAAATTTAGGTGTGGAAAATATTTAAGCGTTTGAGCGATTGTAAACTCTGATTCTTCGATTATAGTGGATTATTTGCTACTGACTCTCCCCGTGTACGTAGGTACTACTACTCAGACCGAACTACGAAAATTTCTGATGTTCTTATTTTTCTTGTTTATTTCTCTGGCGATTTCGCGTTGACGTAAATTGCAACATTTCTCTTTGATGAGTCAAATTTGTACATAGGTGGTTGGCCGATTCCTCTTTATAAACTAATGCTCTACGCAAGGACAAAGGGAAAGAAAAACATGTTTTTTAGCAGAAAAACATGTCGAATCGAACGAGTTATTATAAGGATGCTTGTCATGAGCACTAAAAATAAGACGATCATAAATTGAGTTGTTGTCAATCTGCATTTTCCTAAGGCATCCCCTTATTTTTTGGTCTTCTTTATTGTGCACGAAACATGCGTGGGATAATGGAAAGAGGAAAGGACTATTAGAAGTCTACTAAATCTGGCAGTTTAATGTCTGCTTTATAGCTAATTTAGTCCGTTGACAGCTATCTCAACTCCCTTCCATTTCATCAGACATGCTCAAATATGAGAGTTTACTATCTGTTCTGTCCTTGTTTAGCCTTGCAAGTTAGGCGTTTAGATGATGGTTATTGCATATGTGATCTTGCCATGGTAACTCGCTTGATCGGTGACACAGCGCATGTATGTCACGTTTTTCATTATTGCTAGATCCACTCTCTTTATGTGTAATTAAAAGTATAAGAAATCTACAACGTTTATGATGTAACTTTGTGATTACAATCATTATTTCGCTTGTTTGTTCTGTCAAAAGTTCTATCTTGACTCATTTTTTGGGGGAAAAAAACATATATAAATTACGTCTAGCTTTTACCTTAAACCCAACCCCAACCCCAACCCCAACCCCAACCCCAAAAAAAGAAAAATCTCTCTGAAATTTCCATATGATATTTTGAAATGTTAGATTTCCATTCTTTTCAAATGAGAAGTGAGTTAATGCTATCATGAGTACGATAAGATTGAAGCTTTAAAATAACATTCTATCATCTCTGTTGCGATTAAGGGCAAGCGATCGAACAAAATATAGATAGAAAAGAAAATAAATCGGACACCAAATTTACGTGGTTCAGTCATAAAGACCTACATCCATGGGGAGAACGGCAGCAAATTTCACTATAGATCAAGTGATACAAAGAGATTACACACTCAAGCCACTAAAACACTCTCTCGGTGTTTCCCAAACCTCAATTTAACCCTATACCCAACTCACGGCACAAAATTACCGCGCGTTCAAGCTCAAAATGCGCACGGATTCAAGGACTTGTGACTCCCTTTTACGTACAACTTTTCTTTTTCTGATCATGCAGGGCTTCAGCGGCACCGTCCTTCTCTCGGCATGTACATATAGCGGCCAAGCTAGAGAAAACCCTCACTGCCAGTGTCCATTTTATACGTGTGCCCCAAAAGTCAAATTCTTGACCTAGGGCCCACATTCTTTTCCTTTTTGGCTTCATGTGAAAGACGCTGCATTGGTCTTTCGTGTCTTTGTGTGTGCGTGTGTGCCCAAAGTCAAACTTTTGACTTTGGGCCCCACCACTAACCAATCTTCAATTGCCAAAGGGAATCACGTGCAGGGGCTTCACATTTCTTTTCTTCAATTCAGATTCCGCAAGCTTTCGTGCGGCAAAGAGGAAACTTTGTTTTCATTTATTTTTATATTTCCTCTTTTGTAATCCTTCGTGTAGTCCCACGAAAACTCGAGACATAATTAACAATCTCCACCTTAGCTCGACGTTTGAGCCAAATTACAATCACTTCGTAAAATTCAAATCCTGCTGCTACTTTCCTATAGCCCCGATGGGCTCAACCGCCACAGATATTATCCAAGTACAAGCCTCCTTGAACTTCGCCATAACCGAGGACCTCATCAGAATACCCACTCCACATGCACCTTTAATTGCTCCGCAAGGATTTTCTGACACAACCTCCTCAACCGCAGATAAAGTAAAACCATTACTGCATCAATATCTGTTAGGAGATCGAATACATACCTTGTCAATATCAGTAGTTACAGCAACTGTCGGCTCTATAAGCTCCACCTCGCTACAAGCACCATCTGTGTTAATTACTTTGCTTGTACTCATACTCGCTACCTCAGGAGTTTCTGTTCACAACTCCACCTCAAGCTGAACACCGTCCAGATCTATATTAACACTGCCACAAACACTCATAGTCAGAAGTATTAGAGACTTGTCAAAGGTAACTTCTCTGCTGTCAACAAGTGAATTTATATTCGGGCACCATAACTGATTTCCCCACTCACCTTGTGCATAGCCATGGAATATGCACCATGCCCTCCAATTAAGTTTACCATCACTCACTTGAAAATAACACAAGCAAAAATAACACGAGCAATCAAACATTCTAATAATAGAATAATTAGCAACGTTATCTGACCACACTTTTTCAAGAGTCCACTTCTCAATAGCAGTTGATGGGGATCTATTCACCAGCTAGCTTACTGTACTTAGCACATCAGCTAGGATTCTCCTAGTAATACCAACACTAGAGATAATTTTTTGAGCCATCTCTAGTAATGTTCTGCTCATCAATTCTGCAAATTATTGTGATTTACTAGCACTAGGGCGATGTTTCACTATGCCCTCTTTCATGCAAAATTTATTTACCAGCTCTAAGCAAAACTTCATGCTATTATCAGTTGGCACATGCTTGATTGACTTACCAGTCTCCGTCTTGATTAAAGCTCTTGATTGCAAGATCCTGACACTAACATCAAACTTGTGCCTTAACACAAACACCCAGGTCTTCCTCGAGCAGTCAAAAGACTTTTGAACAAATACATCTAATGTCTCCGCAGCGAAATTTGTCATTGTCTCACCTTGAAGTTTATACATGCCTCCATGCTTGATTTATTTCATTATCACCAAGGCACCTTGAACAACCTTCAAAACTTCACCTTTTGAAAAATACCTGCAACCAGCTGAATCTAGGGCACCCAAGAAAATTAAGTTCTTTCTCAATTTTGGAACGTGTCTTACTCCAGTCAATGTCCTCACTATGTCATCATGCATTCTGATTTTAATATCACCAACACTTACAACATCGCACTCAACGTTGTTCTCTAACTGGACTTTACCACTACCTGTGCACTGATAAGTGATAAACCAATTTCTATTTGGTGTGACATGAAAATAATAACCAGAATCCATAATCCATCCATCAAACAATGAATAATCAGTGACATACAACACATAATCAGCATTATCAGCTACGGCTGTAACATTATTTGTGGAATCAACTATAATTCCCTTACCATTCTCATTATTCAACTTAAGGCAATCCCTTCTAAGATGCCTCCTCTTGTCACAGCTCCAACAGACAACATCAGCAGTCCTAAATTGACTACGTCTGTTCATATTAATACTACCATTACCCATACATGCTCTAGATCTTCCTCTATTTTCACATACTAAAAGCAGCAGATACAGGTTCGCCAGATTCTTTTCTACGAATGTCCTCACTCAGAATCAAATCTCGAACCCCATCAAACGTCAAACTTGTTAACCTAGAGGAATTACTAACAATAGTAACAGTAGTATTCTAACTATTAGGCAATGAAAATAGTAGAATCAAAGCACGTACCTCATTTTCAAAGTCAATCTCAACTGAACTCAATTGACTAACAATCACATTGAATTCATTGATATGATTTGCAATTGACGCACCTTCGCTCATCTTCAAATTAAACAGACGTCGCATCAAACAGACCTTATTGATCGCAAAGGGCTTCCCGTACATATCTGATAGGGCTTGTATCAAATCCGCAGTGGTCTTTTCCTTCAAAATGTTAAACGTGACGTTACGAGCCAATGTCAGCCGAATAACACCTATAACTCGTCTATCCAGCAAATCCCAATCAGCTTGCTTCATCATCTCTAGTTTCTCCCCAAATAAGAAGTGCAGTTTCATCTGGTAAAGATAATCTTCAATCTGCATCTTCCAAAAACGAAAATCATTCCCATCAAATCTGTCGATTCTCATTTTTACTTCTTCCGTCGCCATTGATTCGCTTCAACTTAGCCAAGCCTAGCTCTGATATCACTTGTTATGATTAAGGGCGAGCGATCGAACAAAATATAGACATAAAAGAAAATAAATTGGACACTAGATTTACGTGGTTTAGTCGTAAAGATCTACATCCACGAGGAGAGCAGCATCAAATTTTACTATAGATCAAGCGATACAAGGAAATTACACACTCAAGTCACTCAAACACTCTCTCGGTGTTTCCCAAACCCCAATTTAACCCCAAACCCAACTCACGACACAAAATTACCGCGCGTTCAAGCTCAAAACACGCGCGGATTCAAGGACTTGCGACTCCCTTCTACGTACAGTTTTTTTCTTTTTTTCTGATCACGCAGGGCTTCAGTGGCACCATCCTTCTCTCGGCATGTACACATAGCAACCAAGCAAGAGAAAACCCTCACTGTCGATGTCCCTTTTATACGTGTGCCCCAAAAGTCAAATTCTTGACCTAGGGCCCACCTTCTTTTCCTTTTTGGCTTCATGTGAAAGACGCTGCATCGGTCTTTTGTGTCTTTGTGTGTGCGTGTGTGCCCAAAGTCAAACTTTTGACCTTGGGCCCCACCATTAACCAATCTTCAATTGCCGAAGGGAATCACGTGCAGGGGCTTCACTTTTCTTTTCTTCAATTCAGATTCCACAAGCTTCCGTGCGGCAAAGAGGAAACTTTGTTTTCATTTATTTTTATATTTCCTCTTTTGTAATCCTTCGTGTAGTCCCACGAAAAATCGAGACATAATTAACACTGTCTGTAAAACTCGGGCTAGTGGTCGTGAGTGATGACATTTTATCCTCAAAATCTTGATCTTTCCATCTATTACAACAATCATCGGCTCATATTATCAGGACACTACTTTCTCCATTAGAATTTTCATCGAAGTGGAGTAATAGATTGACAAGTAAGACTAAATTGTATTTCAATAGTTTCCTGATAGAATTGAGAGCTAACTCAACTACAATCCTTAAAAATGGTTGCGACATTCAAGTTTATCCCAAAAGAATTCCTTATTTTGCTACACTTGATCTTATAAGCAGCAAACCTTTTAGGGTTTAATGATTTTTGGCCTTTTTGGCTAGAGGCAACACGCAAGCTCTTCCATTCCCATAGTGTGAACATAACAATAGAATTTCATTCTATTTTACTTGTGAAGACTAAAAGACATGGATCGAAATAATTTAAAAAATGAAATGACGCGCATTGGATGATTTATATGATGACAAAGCTCTTGCAACGTGAGATGCATTGCATAAATTTATGGCAAGCAATTTCCTTGCAAGAACGGTTTACGTAACCCCTTGACTTCTTTCGAGTTCAGTCAATCTGAAGAAGGCCCTTCACGTGGTTTGATCAGATTGACCCGATAGCTGCATCTAACACGTAATGAACAAACCGTTGCTTTGAGAATTAAGAGCGCAACAATGTATTAAAATTAGTAATGCCAGTAGTCATGATTGATGACGTCAATGGCCCAGCTGATCTTGTTGGTACACAATTTCTGCTCCCCTAACGTGTTTCAACACTCGACCAGTCCTCCACCGGCTGGTATGGCCTCGAGCCATGCCACCAACCAAGCTAAAGCTGAACTTATAGCAATTGACGGGAGCTTTTATTTCACGAGTTGCGGCTCCATTAGCTAATACATTGGCTGGGGCTAGCAAGGGAAGCAAGCAATACTTCAATACTATAGTCGAAAATCAGATTTGTAATAACAATATTGAAAAAAGAAAAATAGAGAGATGAAGCAATCATGAAGAGTTATTGGATATATGTATGTGGGGTGCCAAACGTTGTATATAATGCTCACTTTAGTGTCAAAATTTTTTATCGGCTCACTTAAGTACTAAATCGGAAGAAAAACGATTACTTTAGTGCCAACAACAAGAAATTTCGACCAAATAAATTACGTATCATTTATAATTAAAATTGTAATATGACTTGGCCAAATTTTTAAAAAATCCAGTCCACGTGGCATTTCCATGTGACAAGCTTGGCACTAAAGTGATCATTTTTTTAATGATGATTGGCACTAAAATAATCACCTTAAATAAAATTTGACATTCAAATAATCACTATTAATAAATTTGGCATTTAATTGATCACTATTTACAACTTTTGGATGACGTCATTTAGGGTTATATGCTAATTGAGCACGCTAGCAAGCCACGTAGAACTGAGAAATTAATAAAATATGGTCATGTCAGATTTTCGACAATCCGAGGCAAAGTTGATACTTAAATGATCAATTTTTTTAAAAGTATCACTTAAGTAATTCGAAAAAAAAAACTTTTGGCACTAAAGTGAGCGTTATATACAATTTTTGACACTTCTAGTACACTCACCTTATGTATGCCTATGTATATGTATTTGTATCATGCACATATATATGTACGATGGATAGTATGATAGCCTAAATTTTTAGAATTTGTTTTCGATTAAATAAATTGGGCCTTTTGATTTACGCGCCTATAGTGCTATTCTCTGAGCTGATCACTCACGAGATAACTAGATTATCTGGGAAAACAATTAAGGAATCTAAATGCAATAGACTTGAGAATTCGACCGAGAATCGATTACTCGACCGTGTTGATCTACAATAGTCATTACGGCACTATCAGAAATCGATCAGAGACTGGAAATAGGTTGACTTGACTAAGATATGTGATCAGAGTGTGGGTGATTCCACCTGATTGCAAAATACTCGTCAATCGGCACTAGACCGGTTTTTCTATCGTTTTGGTACCCAGTGACCTCGAGATTTTCATGACAACCGAGAGTCGTCAATATGTCAAAGATGTACGTTGTGACTTGAGATAAATCGATCCCGGGTCAATTGTACCACAAATTCCTAAAAGTTACCCGGTAGACTAGGTCACGCTAAAATCGTGCCAGAGTGAAATTAACCGTGAATTTGAACCCGATTTCAGAAATTGAAAGTTCCGTGGCATCACGTTCTATTTTAGAAACATCGACTCATCCTCCAAGAAATTTTCAGAGATTTTGGGATTTTTATGGAAAATCGTTTCGGACGTTGCAGAAAATTAGCGGAAATTTAGATGGGTTAAATCAATGGAAATTGGGACTTCTAAACTGAGCCTTTGAGTGTCAGGGACTTGCAGAAAATTGTGTGGGATTTTTCTTCAACAAAATTGGATGTCGAATTGAGGAAATTTGAGTTGAAATTGAAGAAATTCGGACCTAGCCATGGGAGTGCAACATTTGGCCTCAAATTGGAATTTTTGGTGGATTAATTCACAAAACTTAATTGGGGGAAATAAGAGGATAATCATATGGACTTTTTGGCATAAGTTATGATGATCATTAGATATTTATGTTTGACTTTAAGCCCCCCCTTTCCCCTAATCTTCTTGATCACACTTCCGTTGGTTCCCTCATCTTTTTGCTACCGCTACCTCCCTTTCATTCCTCCCCCCTTGGACGCGGCTCTTGCTTTTCTTCATTCCCTTCAAAGACGCCACAACTCCATTTCTCCTTCGTCGAAGTTAGATGCCTCACGCCTGAAGACAGCTCTGCCGAGTCAACCAGCCAAGCGCTCGTCAGTCCGCATCGCTTCAACATCAACGGCTTTGCTGCTTCATTTTTCCCCAGCGTCATGGTCCAATTTCCACCGCCCACGAAGACCGAAGCCCACCGATCTTCTTTGTCTCTCGTTGCTATCCCCACACTGGTCAACTCCAGGAAACCTTCTCCACCTTAGTTGACCTAACAACTCACTTTGTGCGCCACCTGTCACCTTTAGCTGTCCACGACCGAAGCCAGCTTCCCTCCGTCTTACGTCTTCGGCCAAAAGCAGCCCACACCTTCGAAGACCCCAGTGAAGCTAGCGAGCTTCACAACTTAGCGAGCTCTAGTTTATTTGAAGTCCACGGGCCCAACATCTCCATAGCTGCTCCTTGTCCGGCCTAGTTTAGAGTTTCCAACAACAGCTCACATCTTAGCTTGTTAGTTGGGCTTAGCAAGCCGCAAGCCAAGCCCACGATCAGCCCAGCCGCAACAAGCCCAAGAGTCCAGCAGCCCATCTTGAAGTCAGATCAACTCCGACCCAATTGAAGCTCCGCGAAGACAGCCCATTCAAAGCCTGTTCGCCATTTGTAGCCCAGACTTGTTTTAGAAACAAATCTCAAATTGGGCTGAGATTTGTTGGGCTGGTTTAAGGCCCGGTCTAAGTTCCGTCAACGCCATCGCAAACTCAAGTTTCGGCCGCCGTCGCGCTACGTCTCCGTGTTCCGGTCTTCATATTAAACAAGTGAGTTCGCTCACTAATCCTCGCTTAGTAGGTTAATTGTTCTTAGGGGTTGATTAGATTAATTAAGCATGGTTTAGGTGGATAAATTAAATTATATTAGTTAATTTAATTATCTGCCAATGCACATTAGGTGGTTAGTTAATAAATTTAGCGAGTAGACATGTTCTATCATTTATTTAACAAACCTTGAAATTTTTCCATGTCTGTTTCAGCGTCCAACTAGGCATTACGGCCTTAAATTGGATTTATTGTAATTATTTCACAATTTTCGTAATTATTTATTTATTTATTTATTTATTGAAAATTAGGCTGGGATAGCCGACGACTGAAATTTTATGCTGATTACTGTGGTGCAATCTATTTATTTATTTGAGTACTAAATTGTGCTAAATTGATTTGATTGTGATTTTAGGAATTTATTCCTAAATTTAATAATTTTGGTAATTGATTGGTAATTACTGGGCGTCCGTTTACAACACCAAAAATATGTTTATGGGCTATTGAAAATTGTTGGATGTTTTAAAGCAAAAATATGATATTTTGGATAAGGGCGACTGTGTACCCACACATAACTATTTTATCAAGATGTATACTTGGGATGATATACTATATCAGCCTATGGGTGATATGTCTGCTTAGCAGAGAACAGTATATCGGTATACTATATCAGCCTAAGGGCGATATGTCAGCTTAGTAGAGAGCAGTATACCTTATCAATTTAGATTGAGCATTGTTAATATACTATATTAGCCTAAACGGCGAAATGACAACTTAGCAAAGAGCAGTTTATCTGATCATCTCAAAAGCGAGCTATACTATCTATCTATCAGCTTAGCAAAGGAGCTTGAGTCCCCGATATAAGTGGACTTTATAGATAATATGAGATGAGCCGACCAAGAAAACGTTGTGATGACATGTAATCGACTAGGTCAATTGATTAATGATTTGATTTGATACTATGAATTGATTAATTGATGTGATATTAGGTATTTGTAAATAATCTTAATTTACAAGATGGAACGGAGGTCAAAGTAAGTACTCTGACTCGTGTTCTGCTAAGGTTGCCTAAGGTATATTGGCTTCCTAATCTAGTTTTAGGAGCGTAGAACTTGTTGAAACATTATCTCATTGGTTATTGTATGTTGACATCTAAATTTTGGTGACCTAGTCATTGATTTTTTGCATAAAAATTATGGATTAATTTTAACCCCTAAAAAAAAATGCATCAGAACAAATAAAATGAAAAAATGGAAAAAAAAAAAGGGGGAAAATGATTTGATTGATTATACATGGAAGTTTGAAATTTTGACGAGCATTCAGATTTTGATAAATGCAGAAACAGTTGAAAAATTAGGTGAATAAAGGGCAATGATTTCGATAAAAATGGAATGAATCAAGGAAAATCGAGCTGATTGCGAAATCACGCTTCAATTTGCATGCTTGATTTAATACAACGAAGATGGAAATTCGAAAGTTGCTATAAAAAGGCCGTCTGAAATCACTATAAAAAGAGTCACACTTTTCATGACCAACGGGGGGATTTTGGAAAAATTGAGAGAAAAGAATTCGTGCAAAAAAAGAAGAGGAAAATTCAAAAAAAAAAAAAAAAGAGGAAAAAGAGAGAAAGAAAAGAGGGGATTTGACCGGTTTAGCAAGAGGTATAGTGCAAGAGTGTAGAAAGGGGAGGGGACGTGCGATGGATAGAGAGGGAGAGAAAAAAGAAGAAGAAGAAGTGGGAAAAGCAACGCAGTAAACTGGGGACTGTTCATCGTCTCTTTGACCCTCGCCGCTCGCGTCTGCAACCGACCACCGGATTTTCCTCAACCGTGCTACACCGCCATGCCTACACCCCACCGCCTCTGCCGCTGTCGCTCTGCCGCCGCTACTCTACCGGCATCCTGCCAGTCGCCGGAGACTTTCCCTGATCTTGCCTTTGAGCGCCACCGCCTTTGCCTACACCTTCGCTTCGCCTGCAGCCGCGTCGACTAGCGACGACCTGACGCTTCTGCTACCTCGCCAACCGAGATCCTTGCGACCCAGCACTCGACGTTCCCGGCTCCAACTAAGACCCGACGCCGGTAGAACTGGGTCGAGCTCGTCTTTGCTCGTGACCTAGCGTCGATGCCTAGCAGCACCACCGGAACCCGACATCGTGCCTCAGTGACCTCCGCGTCCCCACGGTTCCTACACCGACGCCCAACAACTGTCAATCTCGTCACACCGCTGTCCCCGCTGCCACCCGACGTCGCTGGAATCCCCTTACCCGTGACTGCACTAGCCCGATGTCCTTGCTCACCATGCCGACGTTGCCCAAAGCTAAAGACTAGCGACCAAGCGTTGCAACCTAAGCTACTCCTCCCTCGCCGAGTGCTGCTTCCTCCTTGCCAGACCTTTTCCGGAGCTCCTACCGTGACGCCCCCGTCGGACCTTCTATTAGCCACCCTTGGCCGGGCCCCACGGCTGCCAAGCCCAATTTTAAAAAAAGGAAGAAAAAAAGAAAACACATTAGGTAGTTTTTTTTAGTTTATTTTATTATTTTTATTTTACTTTATTTTTTATTATTATCATTAGTCTTTAGTATATGATTGGAAATTCCAACATATTATCCGATTCGCCCGCATCTGGATTTTTTATTTCATCTATAAGGCTTTAGATGAAATAATTAATCAAGGGAGAATAAAATTAATATTTTGATCTTTAAACTTAAGATCAATTTATCGATTTTACTAGCAAAATATTATTTCTTAATCTGAACGATGTGTGATTTTTTTTTTTTTGATAATTTTGAATGGTCTCGATTGCTTTATATATCTAGAAACATGTTTAAGTTAGAATATTGCATACTTTAGGGTTATTTGCATATTTAAGTTAAACATTCTGTTTATCATGAATTTTTGAAATAAATAAAAAAAAATAAATCTAAGATGTTAGATTTTTGTTTCATTAGCTTAAATTGCATGTTTAATTATTTGACATTTTTTTTTTAATTTTAATTTTTGAGATTAAAAAAATCATCATGCATATGTCATGTAGAATTAAGGCATCCTTTGTACATCATTGCACATTAGGATTCATTTTAAGTTCAAATTAATTTAGATAAACTGCATCTTAGGTTAGAGATTGCTAAGTTAAGATAATATCTTGGTTTAAATTAGGGTTTAGCCTGACCTAATCCTTAATATAAGTTAGATAGAATCTTAATTTAGTTAGATAATTTTCACATTTTTCTAATTTCATAAAAAAAAAATACAGAAAAATGTCTTTGAATGAATTAGTTTCAATCTCTAGGATAGATTGCATTTTTAAAAAATAAAATAAAATAAAAATGTCATTGCATGTCATTTAGAATTAGATTCATGAAATGCATGCCATTTAGTGATTATTGCTAGGTCCGTTTAATTAGAAATTGCATGTCATTAGAATTAGGTCATTTAATTAATACTGCATTACATATTGCATGATTTTCATTAGTCATGTGAAAACAAAAAAGAAACTGCGTGTTAATTAGAAATCATATCTAGGGTTATTGATGTTGATTCTAATTTAACATTGCAGATGCTTTAGTTGCTTTGAGGTAAGTTTTTGCAATTTATTCATTATTTATCTGGGTGTTAAATTGGTGATTTGCGCACCCATATGATTACCTCACATGTTAGGGAAATATATTTAAAATCAATTTAAGTTGCCTGCAAAATATTTTTGAAAATAAAAGGATGGTACCGAAAGGGCATTAGAGAAATCTAGTGTAACCAAGTCCCCATACCCATAGTCTCTGGTTCGTAGAAGTAAAGTAAAACTTCTGTTACTTTACTTGGGTTTCTAATTGACCCATCAAAAATAGATTAGTGGCGACTCCTAGATAAAATCTATCTGCATGTTAATAATTTGAACATAAGTCGTGAATTGATATGGTCCTAGGAGAGCCCGAGTTAAGTCTAGACTTAATAATCCGTTAGCCAAATTTTAGGTTGTTCACCCGAAATTTAGGTCACGACATTATATAACCATTTTAGGTCCCTAGGTGGTGTTGGTGAAAGACTGGAAGCCTCAAAGTTTAAGAGGTGAAGTCCAAAGAATCGATGATCTTGTCCGGCTAGCTAGTTGTAGGACAATTTTCTTTTGATGGAAGTTGATTCCTTTCTGTAGACTTTGTTTTGTGAACCAGTTGTTTAAGATCTGACTTAATAGTTCGACTTGCATATATGTTTGCACTATGGTTTGTAATTGTATATAAGTGTGGTTGTTTTCAAAGCTGAAATTTAGAATCCCACTTTTTTATCCCATTGTTTTATTGTCTGGGGTTTGTTTAACTACTTCCGCATGCTTAATAAATAAAAGGATTGACGATGCATCTTGGGAAGTCACAAAATATTATCGACTAAAGAGGAATGGGTATGCACTCGAGGTTCGGGGCGTGACAGATAGGTAGGGGAACGGAAGAACTTTGCAATGAATAGTTCTAATTTAATGCTATATATATAATTACTGTTTCATGAAAAAGTGAGAATCTTATCGTAGCGATGAAATTGGTGGATTTTTAAGGAAAAAGGAAGGGGGGTACGTACACTTAAATATATTGAATTTGAATTGGAATATAAATGCCCATAAAAGTAAAGAAATTCAAATGTAGGTACTAGAAATCAAAGGTTGCAAGAATGGTAAAGGGTATGGGAAATTTAGGCACTGTTTGATAACCATCTAAATAGTGCATGATTCTGATTTTTTGTTCCTGAGATTAATTTGGGAACAGAATCACGTTTGGTAAAATTTTTGTTCTCGGAAATAGATTTGGAGGAGAATCAAAAAAAAAATGATTCTTGTTCCCAAAAAAAAAAAAAAACCAAAAAAGTGGAACCCTTCTCTTCCCTCCTTTATTGTCGTTTGCCACTATTCACCATTGCTCGTCGTTGCCGTCTGCTACCGTCGTCCATCGGTCGTCGGCAACCAATTCAGCAAACTCGTCAAAGGCTCGCTAGGTCACGGTGAGATCCGGCGAGCTCGCCAGAGGCAAGCCCAGCCATCGGCGAGGCTCGCCCAGCCTTACCGGTGGCCAACGAGCCTCGCCCACCCGGCGAGGCTCACCCAACCCTGCCGGTGGCCAGACAGGCCTCGCCCAACCCCGACGAGGCTGGACTGGCCACCAATGAGGCTCGGCCTTGCCAGATCTAGTGAGGCCGAGCCTCGGTGAGGCTAGGTGAGGGCCGGGCGAGCCTCGCCCAACTGTCGGCGAGGCTCGGCTAACGAGAGCCGCCTCGTCGAGGGCCGCGACACTTTGGTGAGGTCGCCGCCCTCTTCTAGCCAATCTTACACGGTCCAACGACCGGCTTGAAGAAGAAGAAGAATATAAGGAAAAAAAAAAGGAAACAAGGAAAAAAAAAAAAAAAAAAAAAAAAAAAAAAAAAAAAAGGAAAAAGGTCTAAAATTATTTAAAAATTAAAAGAAATTGATTTGGAACATAATCAATGAGTATGGTACCAAACGCAATTCTATTCCAGAATTAAAAATTTTGGACAGTTACCAAACGGCTTAAAATGCTTAGAATCTATTCTCGGGAACATAATAAAAAATAATAATTTATGATCAGAATCTACTCCCGAGAACATAATCATTACTAAACGCGCTCTTAAAGTGTCATAAATACAAATTTGCTAAACTTAGAGTTTTTTTTTTTTTTTTTTTTTTTTTTTTTTTGACCCAGGGAAAGTCGGAAAAACCTGGACCCCATTTGCAAGACGCGCGTTATGCATGGAAACTTAGAGTTAATATCTTGAAAAAACTCCAAATTAATACACATGTGACAAATTTACCCCAAACTATTTTTTGACCATCAAAATCCCAAATTGATATACCTTTGACAAATTTACCCCAAACTAGTACACTTGTGACAAATTTACCATATGTTAGTTTTTGTTAAATTTTACTATCAAATTATCAAGTTAAATTATACGTGACAATTGACTTGTATACCAATTTGAAATTTTATGTTCCTGTTTGTCACAGTTTACAATTTTTGTGATTTTTTTGGGTTATTAATCCAATTTAGCAAAGGGTATATTTGTCACAAATTTATTAGTTTGGGCTGTTTTGCGGTCCAATAAATTAATTTGATTTAAAATTGTCATAAATATACCAGTTTAGGATTTTTTTTTTTTTTTATGGTTAGTCGGGGTAAATTTGTCACAGATATACCAATTTGGGGTTTTTCATGGTCAAAAAAATAGTTTGGGGTAAATTTGTCACAAGTGTACCAGTTTGGGGTATTTCAAGGTATTCATCCGGAAACTTAAAAATAAAATTACTCAAAGAAACCATCAAGAGTTGGTGCATGTACCTTAACATAAACATATATGTAGTCTAATATTAAATTAAAATACATTCATTCATTCCTCTTCTCATATATGTATATGTTAAGACAAAGGACTTTGTATTAAATGCCTGAAAAGTTCTAATTTTAATGTTCTATATAAATATTATGATGTGTTTGTTTCACATAAAATTTAAAATTTTAAAAATTATTTTTAAAAAATAATAGGTTATATTGCTTAAAAAATATACTCAATGAATCGCATGATCGAAACTCCGCAACTACTAACACGTGGGGACCTATGGTGGTGGGGTCTTGTGCTAGTTTCCTCCCAGGTATTAACGCCTGGTCCGAGGTGTACTGCGCACTGTACAGGCCGTGGGTTGCCGATTAGCATAAGTGAAAGACGGGTTCGACGAATCTTGGTCACCAAAATATATATATACTCAATGAGATATTACTCCCTTAGACGGTAAGTAAATTATAGAAGCCACTATGAGCCTGACACTTGAAGAAACTAGACTTGAAAGAGCTTACTCAGGAAAACCTACGCATGGGGTCAAAATCCTCGATTAGACGATCATCGTGGTCGTCCTACTTCTCCTCAGAACGTGAATCAGCCTCAGTCATCGGTGTTGCTGAGGGTTCTCCCCCTTCTCCTTATCTTCCAAGGAGTTTCCGCTTTACTTGGCTCGGGTTGTACTGATTTCACAGTGATAGCCTGTTCGTCCTCATTCTCATCCTCTGAAGCCTTGCCAATATCCTCCATCGGTAATTTTCACTGTCCATTGCTTCTCCCCTCTTCAGATCTTCCAGGCAAGTTTTTGATTGCCTTAGCATTTTCGAGTTGAAACATGCTTGTGAGGAGATTCATCCGCGACAGTAGGCTTGTTGGACGATGTGGGATTCCCACTCGATGTTGTTGCTTGTCTTGCTCGCCTGATAAGAGGAATCATCTCGCTTTCAGTTTCACTGTCGTCTCTCATCTCAGTTAGATCATTGTTGCTTGGCCCTGTTTGTGCCCTAGAGAGAATTGCGGCAATTTTATGCAATCGTCATCTTGCGGCATAGGTTTTCTGAATGAACTTTGCAGATTTTGGTGCCATGAGATTTTGGGAACTCAATTCGAAGGAAAATTTTGATTGATAAAACTGTAATCGGCAGTTCTTAGAAATTGTTTTTGCCAATAAATCAAAATAAGATTTGCACAAACAATCAAGTATATTGCACAAAATCAATCAACGATATTCTACATATATTTAAAATAGAATTGATTAAGTGACAATTTTTAATCGACTATGAAAATAACAGTTTATTCTCTGGACTATAAAAAATCAAATAACAAATAATTACAAATCATAATGGGACCCACTTCTTCAAGAATTTATGACTTACAATAAATTGTAATCCTCACATTAGCTCAGAAATTATTATACTGGCAAAATCCATTTAAAATAAGCTAGAATGTGTACTTGAATTCTTGCCTTATTTAATTTTTCTCACCATGAGTGATGTGATTATATCAAGCATAAATCAAGGTATGGAACAAGATTGATTGAAATTAAAAAGTCTTAGCGAATGGACTATTTCTTATATTTCTGAATTTTCACCCACGGTATAATGGTATAAAGTTTATCTGTAATCATTTCATCCGAATTCTACTTACTAAATAGGAGAAAAAGTATTTTTTTTTTCTCGCTTCTACCAGGATTTAATCCAGTTGCCAATTTATTAATGAGTGCCCTAAATGCACTTCTTAGACAAACTTCACAAAAATGTTTCGACTTTAGAAACAGTGATTCCACACTTTACAAGAATAGCGAACGTGTTGATAGTGTAGTCTATTCTTAATAAGTCACTCAACAAATGCTCCACGGGTTTGTTTGCGATTATCCAATTGTGCTGGTTTACAATTCTAGCCATAAAGTGCCGGAGGGTTAACTTTAAAATCAAAACCTAGAGGTTAATAACTTTCATAAAAACAATTCAATTAAGTCATATTTTGACCTTTTACAGAAGAATCGTATGTTGGTCGAAACTTGAACATTCAAATCGAGTGATAGAAGACTGGATCGAAGTCGGGGTTTCTGCACCTCCAGAGGCAAAGAAAAGGGTCTACGGGGTCTGGCGTCCAGTGCATCAAAACTCGGACGCCCAGTCTACAAGGAGCAATGCATACCGCCGCTCGGAATCGGCGCTGTCGGTTCATTCTTAACGTATGTTCTTGCAACAATGTTCTTGCAATCTTACAAAGTGCATGGTTTAGCCATAATTGGCCGTCCCCTGACATCAAAACAGCAGCTGTTGCATAGGTATTCACTAAAGCCGGCGTGGCCGATGATTGAAGATAACGGGTTTTGTCATCATGCACTTACACAGTTTCTCAATGATTGGCCGATGATTGGAGATAAAGGGTTTTGTCATCATCCTCTCGACCAGTTTCTCAAGGTCTTCCCTATAAATATAGACGAGCCATAGTCCCTTTTCAAACCATAGTCTTATTGGTCTTTTAAATTGAGATAACTACTTACTCGAGAAATGGCCCGTATTGGAAAGAGTGCAATTATCTTCTTCCAAATGTTGCTGGTGCTCTCACTCCTGCTGGCCGTTTCCATGGCCGAGAACAGGCTGATCAAAGGCTGTAAGTCTTGCTTTTCCCACACTTCATTATAGGATTCGAGACAACACTTTGATCAAATTGCTTTAAAAGCGTTATATTAACGATAGACCAAAGTAGAAGTTGATTGAGGGGACGACACCAGTAGTCTTGGCTCTCAAATTGTGCTCGATGTTCAACATGGTCGATGAACCTCATTTTGGTTCAATTTTTTTTTCCCAGTTTAGCCAGATTGGTTCAATTAGGTTATGGAGCTATTTTTAAATTGTATAACCAAGCACTATACTAAACCATGCTACATAACAAAAATTGATATCATGCTTTTGACTCTTGAAATGACCTCCTCGCGGGCACAAACAAAAAGCTAGGGCAAGAGAGAGAGAGGAAAAAAAAAGAAAGAAAAGAAGATTATGATCCTTTCCCCATTAAGATTTCATCAAAAGAGCAAAAGGGTATTCTTCAAGCCTAGGGTTTCTTTAGATATGGAGAATCGAGAAATATTTCCAATGCTTCTTATATTATCAACCATCCATGTTGAACTAAGAAAGAGAGGAAGGAACAGCAGCTAATGATTAACACATCTTTCACCAATCTTAAAAGTAACCGTCCATTCCTTTTGACATTAAATTGAACAGTTGGGATCCTTGCGGCAAATTCTTCCCCAGAATGTGATACGGCTTATGGCGTGAGAGCTGGGATACATGTTTCTCCGTGGCAGGGATGTTCAACTTGGCAAGCGAGGTCTTCAACTCAATCAACCCCAATCTCAACTGCGATGCTCTATTCGCGGGTCAGTGGCTTTGTGTTCAGGGGGACACCAAGCTAAACTCTACTTCATGATGTTCCATGAGAGTTTATCGAAGAAGGGGCTTCAATTTAACCTTAGTATGAATAAGAAGTAATTGGACTACGTCCTCCAATTTAGGGTTTTGGTATCTTGGTACTTTTCATTTTTGTGCGTCAAATGTGAACTTGGCTTCTGCCTGGTGTAATCTTCTAATACCTTGTTTCTAGACTCTAATGAGCTTCGAAAATTGCTCATCGTAGCTCCATAAAACAATATATCGGTTGTGCAATAACAAATCAATTGAGTTGATTGATAGTATGGGTGCCAAATGGAAAAGTTACACCTTGGGATTGTCAGATATGTGAGCTCAATGGACCAAATGACAATCACATGTGCAAACCAACGTTTCCAATATTACATAAACAACATATTTATGATAAATAACAGAAATCATCACTAGAAATCACTATTAGACGTTACGTTGAATTAATAGCTATGTCACCATCAACCTGAATTAGAATAAAACGATCCAAGAACCTCAAAAGCAATTAGAGCATTTTCCTCAGCTGGACAGGAACCAAAGTTGATAATGCATGTTTCCTTCTTACCCTTTGCTCGTTTGCCCAGGAAATCCTAATATAAACTCAGGATAGGAGATAATGCCTCCTTGTCCAATGAAGTAAAACGGCAAAAAGCAATTATCTGACTTCCAGAATCAATTACACATTGTGTTGTTCCTCCAAATAATAAGCACAAAGTACCATCGTGACTAAATAGAAGTGGTATACGGGCTGGGTTTTATATATTGCCAACTTTCATGTAATGATGAAGCATCATTTTGCAGAGTTTTCGATTTGAAATGAAAACTTCCGGTCGATCTTTCTTTTCATTATTCCCATGTCTTCTTTATGTAAATTGTAGTTATATATGAAGCAATTTTATGCTAAAAAGTATTTAATGTGGAACCAATCAATGCAATGCTGACGATTTTCTTTTTCAATAGCAGAAATGTTGTAACGAACCAGTAATTACTTATCATAATTAAGCCCAAGGAGTTTTTCCCAAAAATTAATCAAATTTCCGGTCAAAGTTACTGAGAATGCCTACATGGCTTTCCAACATTGCCTATGGGAAAACCTTCGATCAAACTTATTAGTATAGATTCGAAACTTGATGGTACTTACAAGTAAGAGTTTAGGATTTGATTACATAAAGTTTGAGTTTGAGAATCAATTGAACTTTTAAATCAAAATTGATTAAAATGAAAAAGCCGTGACTCACGTTTATTCTGCATATGGGTCCTCAAAATTTCTAATATACTTTTCTTCTTTTGGATTCAAATAAGTTGGAGCACCATGATTCTTAAATATGATGGGAGAAACTCAATTAAGACAATTTGGATATTCCAAAGACGACATTGAAAATATTAGACAAGTGTGTACATGTAGCGTCAATATGTTTGACAATGTCGGATGAACTCCTGAGATTCTAAATGGTTAATTTCTTGAATTTATGAATTTCATCAAGAGGAATGCTAGTATAACAGTACCGTCATTGTCATGCAATGATGGTGCAAGGAGAACCACTAATTTTCATGCTGGCATGAGGTGGGCACCACTTCCTTTATTTTTTTTCTAAGTACAAAGGACACCAAAATATGAGTGGTTTTTCCTATTTCGTCACTCGGTTAAAAGTGATGGAGCTGTCAATTAAGCATTTCTCTTTCACCAATGCCGTGAAAATTAATCGCTAATCGATTCATACAATTTCTACTTACCACTTAAGTAGAAAAAAGTCCCCTCTCTCTTTTCATTTTTTTTTTTTTTTGGCTTTGACTAGGACTTGATCTGTCACCAATTTATTGACGAGGGCCTTTAAAGCACTTTTCAAACAAACTTCATTTAAAAAATATGTTTGGATTTTCAGAACACTCATTACACACTTTACAAGATTAGCGAACACGTTGATAACCATAGTCCATTCGTAAATTGCCATTCAACAAATACTCTAAAGGTACTCGTTTTTATTCATCCTATTTTGGCTGTTTTGAAATTGCAATCATGAAATGCTACGGAGGGTTAACTTTACATTCAAAACCTAGAGGATAATAACTATTACAAAAATAGTCAATCAAATCACAAACTATATGTTTATTGGGACTTGATGTTTCGATTGGGTGATAGAAGAATAATTCTTGTTTTTTTTTTTTTTTTGGTCAGTTATAGAAGAATAGTTCGAAATCGGGGTTTCTGCACCACGAGACCCAAAAATACTCCATTGGGTCCGGCATCTGGTGCATTAAAAACTTGGACGTCCGGCCCACACGGCGCAATGCAAGGCGCCGAAAAAATTAGTCCTGTCTGTTCATTCTTGGCACATCTTATACGGGGAGAGAATGTTCTTACAACCTTACAAAAAGCGTGGCTTAGCACAATCCGCCCTTTCTTTACATCAAGACGTCAACTCTTGCTTAGGAATTCATAAGGACCTAGACAGGTCTTTAAACTGTCCCGTTTATCGAAGTCAACCCCAAACGTAAAATGGGGTAATGATAAACCACCGGGGGCTTGTAACCAAACTTGGTATTCCCCCAGGCCGAATCCTAGCTCTACTGCGCTGGCCTCTCGACGACTGCCAGCCCAATATCTTGGAAATGAAGGCAACTGGTTACAAAGGTCCAACCTAAGGACCTTAAACAAAGGCCGTGGTTATCGGAGCCCCCGTTTCACGTAAATAAAACAGAAGGGTTAACCGCGGGGAATTTGTAACCAAATTTGGAAACACCCCCCGGCCTGATCCTTGCTCTGTTGCACTGGCCTCTCGATGTCTGCCAGTCCAGTATCTTAGAAATGATGGCAGCTGGTTTGGTCCAGCCTAAGGACCTTAAACAAAGGCCATGGTTATCGGAGCCCCCGTTCCACGTAAATAAAATGGAAGGGTTAACCGGGGGAATTTGTAACCAAATTTGGAAACACCCCCCGGCCTGATCCTAGCTCTGCTGCACTGGCCTCTCGATGTCTGCCAGTCCAGTATCTTAGAAATGATGGCAGCTGGTTACAATCCGCCCTTTCTTTACATCAAGACGTCAACTCTTACTTAGGAATTCACTAAAAGCCAGCGTGGCCAATGAATGGAGTCAACGGGGTTTGTCATCATCTACTCAACCAGTTTCTCAAGGGCTGCACTATATATACAGATGAGCTGTAGTCCCTCCACATCATAGTCCCTATTGGTGTTTCAAATTTAGATAAAATTTCACTCAGGAGATGGCTAATATAGGAAAGAGTGCAAATATCTTCTTCGTCCAAGTTTTCCTGGTTCTCTCACTCCTGCTTGCTGTTACCATGGCTGAGAAAAAGCTGATCAAGGGTGGTAAGTCTCGCTTTTTCCCGCAATTCATTATAGAGGTGGAGACAATTCTTTGACAGAAATCATTTTGAGATTGAGAAGAGAGTCTTCAGTAGTCTCAGTTCTCGAGTTTTGCTCGATAATCACCATCATTCACAAAGCTTATTGTGGTTCAATTAGCTCTTTTAATTGTTTGGTCAGATTGAATTCAATTAGGTTAATGAACTCCCTTTGTTGTACAACCGAGTGTTAGACCAAACCATGCTACAAAATAAACTTGGATATCATGCATTGAGTCTCAAAATGTCCTCCTTGCATGCACAAACGAGAGAGAGAGAGAGAGAGAGAGAGAGAGAGAGAGAGAGAGAGATTTCATGAATGTTTTTCCCTTCAAAGTTTCTTCAAAAAGCAAAAGGGCATTCTCCAAGTCTAGATTTTCTGTAGATATGGAGAATTAAGATTCAAGAATTATTTCAATTTTATTGATGTTATCAACCACTCGTGTTGTATTAACGAAGAGATGAAGGAATAGCAGCCCATGATCTTCACCAATTTGAAAAGTAGCTCCTTTTTGACATGAAATTGAACAGTTAGGATTCTTGAAGCAAATTCTGCTCTGGAATGTGATACAGGTTTCGCCGTGAGAGCTGGGGATTCATGTTCCTCTGTGGCGGAGACGTTCAGCTTGACAAGTGACTTTTTTGACTCAATCAACCCCAATCTTGATTGTGATTCTCTATTCCTGGGTCAATGGCTTTGTGTTCAGGGGACACCAAGCTAAACTTTATTTCAGGGTGTTCCACAAGAGTTTGTCCAAGAAGGGGCTTCAGTTAAACTTAGTCTAAATAAGGAGTAACTGGACTACATCCTCCATTTTCTGGTTTTTGTGTCCTGTACTTTTAATTTGTGGATGTGAAATGGGAACTTGGCTTCTTCCTTCAATTGTAATCATCTAGTACCTTATGTCTAAACTCTAATGAGCTTCAATAATTACTCAGCGTAGCTCTGTAAACCTACATTTTAGTTGTGCAACAACAAATCAGTTTGGTTTATTGATAGGGTGTGCACCATATGGAAGAAGGTATGCCATGTGGCAGTCAGACATTCGAGTTCAATGAGCCAAATGACAAGCATAATTTGTGATAAATCTATCTTTCATATGAAATAAATAATTTATATTATAGAAAAATAGAAATCATAAGTAGTCACTATAGACCATCATTTTGATTAATAGGTACGTCAATAATTGTCAACATTAATAGAATAATACCATCCAAGAAGCTCACGAGCAATTTGGATACTTTCCTCAGCTGAACATGAATAGGAATAGAGAACGTATGTATTTTCTTCTTATCCTTTTGCTCGTGTGGCCTTGAGATGCTTATGTAATCTCAAGAGAGGAGATGACCAGTCATAAAGTCCTCTCTGTTCCAGGATAAAAAGGCCATAAGCAATTACTTCGCATCCGGAATTAAGTAGTTTTAACGATTCATCAAACACAACATGCTGTCTAAGTTCGTTTGTGAAATGAAAGTGTTTTATATTGGTTGAATCATGAAAAAAGAAAAGGGACAGCAAATGGCAAGTTGTAGGTACGCAGGCACTTGATTTGTTAAGTTATTGGCAATTAGATAATTAGAAATCAGCATCCTTCAGTTTCTCGTATCAAGCCCTTTCTATTCTTATGTTATATAATCAGAAAATGATACAAATGGCCCATGGACCTTGGCCCAATATGCATTATGGTTCTTGAACTTTTAAATTTTTCAATATGGGGTTGAATTTTAGCTCAATTTGCAATATCATAAACTTTTAATTTGTTCAATGTGGTCCATATTTAATTTAATTCTTGCACTATATGAATATATTCAAAGTAGTCCATGACAATATTGAATATTTTCATTGTTGACGCCTAAAATTTCCTTTTAGTTAATTAGGTTTTACTTTTTTTTTTTTATTTTACTTTATTTTATCTTTTTCGGATAAAAAATAATAATGAACGAAAAAAAAAAACAAAAAACAAGAAAAATGGAAAAAACAGAAAAAAGCCCCTCCTCTGGGCCTCCTCGGCCCATTTCCGCCTCAGCCCGGCCCAACCAAGTCTTCTTCTTCCTCGCACCATTGCAGCACACGCGCCGGAGGGCGCGACGTCGGAGCAAATGGAATGAACAGCAACGCACATGGAGCAGCTGGCACCGGACGGCGATGGGACATGGAGTAGGGGGGTAGCTGGCGTCGGATGGGATGCCGGTTCGGCTGGCGAGGGCCACGACAGCCGCCGGTCGAGCTCCATCGACCGGCCGCCCCTCGGCCTATAAATAGGCCTCCATTTCCGTCGTTGGAGGGACACACGCGGCGTCTTGAGAACGATCGAAGGTTGCAAAGCTTTGAGCTTCTGCCGAGAGACTTCGGAAGGGGAGCCGAGGCCGAGCAAACCCAGATCCGAAGGCTTGTGGCCGGAGAGGGAGAGGTTCCGCCGGAGAGACACATGGACAGAGAGATCAAAAGCTTGCGAGCGTCGGAAGCTTCCCTCGAGAGACTTCGAGGGAGGTCCGAACGCCTGCAAGTCCAGATCTGAGGGAGCCAAGAGAGGATCTGAGGCGGCCAGCTCCGATCACTTCCACCGAGAGACATTGGAGGAGGTCCGAGAGCCGGCCAGCCGGAGATCCAGATCTGGTCGAGTGGGGTTGGCTTGGGTCCGAGGGAACCCTAGATTCGCGAAAAGGGTTGCCGAAGAAAAGAGAAACCAGAGAAAGCCGCCGCCGCGAGCCGTGCTCGACGCCAACGCCACGCCAAATCTGAGAGGCCGCCGTCGCTACTACTCGCCTCGCCACCACCGCTCAGCCGTCCACACCGTTCCTGCAGCCGCCCGCCTCCATCAGCGTCACCACCAAACACTGCTGTCTCTTTGGATCTCGCTGGGTCTGACGCCCTCGAGACCCATCTCACCCTCGGTCCTCGAGGCTAGCCCCAGTCACTGCTGCTGTATCGCGACGCTGTAAGTAGCTTGTGGTTGCCATCGCCACCATCATCGTTGTCAAACCCATCGTCGCCGTCGTTTGCCCGGCGACCTCTCAGCCTCCCTCAGCAGCGCTACGAAGACACGAGTGTGGAGAGAGGCGCCCGTCGGGTCTGAACCGGGTCGGGCGAAACCCCCATCTAGGTAGGGTTTCTCCCTGTTCGGGTCCTCTAGGCCTAACCGTGTGGGCTGTTTTTGTGCATAAATGGGCTTGGGTTAGTTCATTGGCTTGGAAAAAGAAAAAGGTAGAAAAATCTGAGTTGGGCCCGCATTTCAAGCTGGCCCGGGTCGGACCCAACCCGCGATCCGACCGGGGTCGTTTTTATATTATTTTAATATAAAATAATATTTTAAATAAATAAATAATAGATATTTTATTTTCGAAAAATAAAAAAATCAAAAAATGTTTTATTTTAAAAAATGTTAAAAAATGTTTTATTTTCCAAGAAATCGAGAAAAATCGAAAAATAATTTATTTTCCAAAAATAATTTATTTTCCAAAAAATCAAAAAATCAAAAAATTCCATATTTTCCAAAAAATGCCAAAAATCCAAAAAAAGCTAAAAATTCATGAAAAAGCCAAAAAAATCAGAAAAAGCCAAAAGGACTTGTATTTCCAAAAAAAAAAAATCAAAAATCCCAAAAAATCCCTTTTGTATCCAAAAATTAGAAAATGACTCAAAAAATGTTTTTCCTCCCAAAATGCATGGAAAATCCCCGAGCATCCAAAAACCTCGGGTTTAAACAAGATTAGGTACCGAAATGGCATTAGTGATTAACTAGTGTAATCAAGTCCCCGATCATAATTTCTCTGGTTGCGCAGAGTGAGTATTTCTCCCGATACTTCACTTGGGTTTCTAATCAACCCGCCCCAAATCGATTAGTGGCGACTCCATTTTAAAAATTGATTTACAGGTTAAAGATTTAGACTATTAAAGTCGTGAATTGGTGGACTTGGGAGAGTCTGGGCTTTATCAATTCAGCCGAGCCATTAGCCTCCTCAGGCGCTCGTACCCGAATGCGGGCGCCAAAAAAAAAGAGGTCGCGACATTCATATAATTGAAGACTGCATTGAACATATACAAAAAATTTACAAACTATGTTGAATAAGTTAAAAATTTAGGAATTACATTGCACATTATGCCAAAATTCATGGATCATTTTTGTTTTGTCTTTTTTTTTGGGAACGAGGGATCATTTTTGTTATTATCCCTTAAATAATTAAAAAAATATTTTAAATCACGTGAGTTGCCATTGCACATTACGTTGTTCCTACAATTTCAAATAACATGGCTTAATTTTCCCTTATGAACTTCTATGAAAAGTGACCACCGCCCTTAGCGGCGCAGCTAGCTCGGGCTCTCTCCCCCTCACGAAAGGGAGAAATTCGAATTCCAGAGGCGTTGTTAGGGATTCTTACCTAGAGTACTGTGGGAATGAGGCTCACCACTTCTTCGATTATTAATGAATTATTTGCAGTTGGCTTTTTCCTTAGAATAAATACCGAGACTTGAATTAAATCACATAAATCTCTTGTATCATTTATTGTCACTTTTATATTTCTTTGGTTCACTCATATTGATTTAATTGTAAGATCCTATCAATTTCTGCATTAATTTATAACTGTATCTAAGATCACGTTATTTATAGTGTCCTTAATTTATACATTTTAATTAGTGTTAACATAATGAAAAACTTCAAACTTGTATACTTATAACAAATTTATTCTAAACTAATTCTTTAACTACCGAAAACTTCAAACTAGTGACAAATTTACCATTAACTAATTTTTGGACAATAAAAAACCTTAAACTAATACATTTGCGATAAATTTATCATTAATTAGTTTTTATTAAATTGAATTAATACCACGAAAAATCATTAATTAGTACACCTGTAACAAACGGTGGGTAAAATCCCAACTTGATAGACGTATCATCTGTAATATGTTATCAAACTTAACAATTTGACTATAAAATTTAAAAAATAAAACTAATAGAGAGTAAATTTATCGCAAATGTGTCGACTTGGGGTTTTTGAGGTATTAAGGGTGCATATGATTTAACATTCTTAATGGACTTTCAACCTCCAATACTCCTTGGGAAATTGCTGAATTGTTTGGCAACCATTTTGAATAAGCTTTCAACCAAATGCCGATCTTAGAAAAGTTGAAAACCCAATGCTAGTTGAGCTTTCAGCATTTGACCATAAACTATCTTCACAAAATCTTCAAATTTTGAATTTTTCCTTGGTTAAGTTTTTTTATTTAGAAAAAGGAGACAACCCTTTATGGGACTATCAAAGGTCTATAGTTGCTGACGAGCCAAATCTGGTGCCAGTGGTCGGTTGAGGTCGCTCGACCTCGGATGACCTCTGGCAAGGGTCGCAGAACCCAATTGAGGGCTGCCAGAGGTTGCACAACCTCAAGCGACCCTCAACAAGACCCACTCGACCTAGGCGGCACATGAGGGCCATATGATTGATTGCCACCATTGCAAAGCCCTCGCAAGACCCAATTGAGGACCACTTGAGGCCGCGAGACTCAGGCGGCGGTATCACTTGGGTCAAACCCAAGGCCATGCGACCTCCAGTGACCCTTAGCTAAGTTGCGTGACCCTTGCTAGAGGTTGCCCAACCTCGAGCGACCTCAATTGACAGCCACCGGTGCTAGATTTGGCTCATTAGTGGCCACAGCCCTTCACTAGTCCGGCGAAGGGTTTTGTACATTTTCAAAAAAATATATATATAAATATATTTATTTGTAAAAAATTTTAACCAAACAAACATTCAACTTATAGTTAATTTGCAAAGAGATTTTACTAAATACAATTTGCATCTTCCCAAGTAGTTTTGACTTTCAGTATTTGCATTACACCAAAAATTCATTTGCAAAACTGAATGAAAGCATCCTCAAGATATGATATCTAATCCTATCCTAGACAAGTTGCAAAGCTTATCCCGAAAGACATGGGAGCATTTTTGCCAACGTGGGAACCCAACTTGTTCTTATCCCGAGGTAGCCATCACAGCCAACTGTTTCCACCTTCCTCGTCCCACCATTCGATCCCCTGTTTTGCACAAAACCTGGGGTGTCTCCTGTCTATGTATACAAGCTCTCGCAATTCACAACTTCTATGCGAAGTCAACTGGTTCTGGAGTGCAGTTTTACCCACATACATAGAGAGAGGGATCGCAGATGCGATGAAAGACCGAAGATCCGAGTCGTGTGATTCTACGATCAAGTGTGCGGGAGATTACTCTTCATCCTCTGGTTCAGACAGATGGAGTGGGGCTTTCTCAGGGGGAGCTGGGGAAGATTCTACGGCTCTCAAAGATGGCATTGGCAAGGGCAATGAGAGATGGCTCAGGCAAGCGGAGGAGTCGCTCAGGATCGTCATGTACTTGAGCTGCTGGGGTCCTCTCGGTTAAATTGAACCGCCTTGAGTCTCTCAGTTACGACCAAATAGTGAAGCGAGCTGTTTGGCGAGGAATTGAGTCGATGGCGCTCTGAAAGATGTCGGCTTTTGGATCATGTCGAGATTGAACCTCGGCGTAGAGGTTGCTAGATTCACCAGGAGATTAGCGAATGAGTGGGATCATCTGACAGATTTTTGCCATTGTAGGTGAATCTTTGAGAACGGATCATGTATTGATGTGTATATATCCCATAAAGTGTCTATGTTGGAATAAAGCTCAAAATATTTACGTTCTGTACCATTGCCGACGAAGCTATATCCACCTACGCAAAAGAAACAAAATGACAACATAAATTTCCAGTTAAGTCTATATACAGAATTCTATATTTTTGTATAAAAAAATACAGATTTTTTTTTCCGGTATTGGTAAATTTGAATAAAGTGTTTGAATGTCAAAAAAAGTGTGGGTAAAGAAAAGACCGATTAGTTTTTTTTTTTTTAAAGTAAATCACCAACATTCTATTACCAACATTTTTATGAAATTACCCACTTTTTTTTTCACAGTTTGCAAATTACCTATTTTTGCAATGACTTACTGATTTTTATTTGCATAAACTACTAATCTTTCAAATTTACTATCTCATATGAAACTGTCTACCTACAAAAAAGTGACTTACCGGTTTTTATTAAATTAAATTATCAACTAATTTTAGGCTACCAACTCTTATTTAAGTTACTTACGTACTTTCAATTTTTTTTAAGTTACTATCTTTTTTATTTATTTGCCAAATTTTGTTTATTTTGGTTGGTTCATCATTCAATAAAGGTTGGTAATAGTGTAAGTTATTGATTGGAAAGGTAAATGAAAGTTCGTAAATTATAAGATAAGCTTTTTATTTGTCGGAGACAAGAAAAGCTAGTATTTCGTTTTAATCAAATAAATATCGATAACCAACTTAAATAAGAGTTGGTGAAGTAAACCTTGCAGATAATTTAATAGAAGAAAAAATGGTAATTACTTTAATTAAGGTTGGTAATTTCTAAAATAAGTTGGTAAATTTAATTTTTTGGTAGGTAAGAAAAATAAAAGTCGATCCCTCGAATTAAAAGTTGGTGAATTAAAAGGAACATAAAAGAACAATGATAAGCAATTCAAACGAGAGTTGGTAAACCCAACTTGCCGACTTGATGGGAGAAAAGTCCGCAACAGATAAACATGACCTCCATTGCAATCGTTACATGTAAGATAGTTTATAATTCTACTTTTTTCATCGTGAGTTGAACTTGTTAGGTCCATATCCGAATAAGGGACTCGACGCTACAACCCAATCGAAGATTTCGCACAAGATCTAGACTAGGGCATTGCGTCTTTGCTTTCGAATCTATTTTTGTTGCTTTTGTGTAACACATGTCAAATGGCATCATCGAAACTCTTTATCTCTAAAAGTCAGGAAAAGTACCAAAATAGTCCTAAACCTTTTGTATTTGTACCAATTCAATCATAAACTTTTCAATTGGACCAATTTAGTCCTAAACCTTTTCACATTGGTACCAATTTAGTCCATCTGGCTAATTTAAGCCGGAAAATGCTGACGTGGCCGTTGTCGGTCTTATGTGGCACCACGTGAACAAATTTTATAATTTTTTTATATTTCTTTCAGATTTTTCAAAAAAAAAATTTCCTTTTCACCTTACCCTTGGCCGACGAGGTCACCAGCTAGTTGACCATTGGCGGCCACGGGCTGGTCGGGCGAGGGGCCCCGCGCCCTCGCCAGCCACAGGTGAGGGCATCGGCCCCGCACAAATCCAGGTGAGGGTTGAAAGCCTCGCTCATTGGCCAGCGAGGGCGCGACAGCCCTTGCCCAGATCCAGGCGAGGGCGCAGCAGCGGGGCGTCTCGTCTCCTCCAATTGCGAACCATCTCTCCCTTCTCTCAATCAAGCTCAATAGTACTCTCTCTCTCCTGCGCGCACGCTTCCTTCCGCGAGCGGTTGCATCTTGAACAAGGCATGTTTGTGAAAATGTCGACATGAGCCCTAACCACCACCACTTCCTTCGTCGATAGCTACGAGGGTTGAAACCGTGGAGGGCCACACCCTCGCTTAGATCTGGGCGACGGCCGCTACACCCTCACCCGCCACGAGCGAGGGCTGTCGCGTCCTCGCTGTGGCCGACAAGGGCGCAAAGGCCCTCACCGGCCAAGGGGTGAGGGTTTTGGCCCTCGCCCTAGCGAGGGCACGGCAGCCCTCACCAGTGGTCGGCGAGGGCATGGGGCCCCTCACCCTACCAGCCCGGGGCCAGCGATGGTTGGCCGGCCGGCGACCTCGCCGGCCAAGGGGTAAGGAGAAAAAAAAAAAAAAAAAATAAAGAAATAAAAAAAATAAAGAAATAAAAAAAAAAAATTTAAAAAATCTGAAAATTTATTTTAAAAAATCATTAAAATTTGTCTACGTGGCGCCACATAAGACCTCTGGCGGCCACGTTAGCAATTTCCAGCTTAAATTAGCCGGATGGACTGAATTGGTACCAATATAAAAAGGTTTAGGACTAAAATAGTATAATTAAAAAGTTTAGGACTGAATTGGTACCGATATAAAAGGTTTAGAACTATTTTGGTACTTTTCCCTCTAAAAGTCCATACCTACTTTCAATTTTGTCTGAACGTATTTTCTGCCGGAATGAAGATTCCTATTGCTTTGCCCTTAGCACAATCCGTCATATGCCTTACACAAACATTGTCTCTCTCTCCCTATGTCGCTTGTTCGTCTGTATAGAAGAGCCGGCCTAGTTTGTTGTTTCCATGATGTCCTGAGCCAATCATTCGGCCACACGAAGCTAGTGCGCTTTACGTTTTTCCCTCTATATATGTAGGACATGTATCAAATCAGCATAGGGCAAGCTCCCAAGTGAGATTGTATACTTCTTTGCAAAATCGTAGAAGAACAATAAGTAGCTCATCTATGGCCAGGTCCAGCAGCAACAATGAAGTCATCTTCTTACTATCGATCGTGGCGATCTCCCTTCTCCTAACAGTTGCTATGGCCAAAAGAGATGGAAGTGGGCTTAGTTCTCATAAGTCTTGCTCTGCAACTAAATAGGAAAATAATGTTATTGAACGGACTCATTCTATTTTCATGTTATATAACGCGGATTCAACTATTGCGAAAGAAATTTTGCTATCACTTATTCTAAATTTTGTTAGTGACTATTGCATGTTGTGCTGTCCGTACGATTTCAAATAAGATATGCTCTTATCTTTTCCCTTATGAATTTCAGGGATTAATGCCGTTCAAAAAGGCAATGCCAGCGGGCCCACAGTGCGATACGGTGCACGGGGTGAAGAGTGGGGACACTTGCTTTGATGTGGCAAAGGCTTCTAACTTGGCTCTAGCGTTCTTTGACGAGCTCAACCCGAATCTCAATTGCACCGCGCTCTTCATCGGTCAATGGCTTTGTATCCAGGGAACTCCCTAGAGTTACCTTGAAGGGCGATCAAGTTACATTCCAAATAATAAGCACTGAGTACCATGGTGACTAAATAAAAGTTACATGTATCGAGTCTAACATCTAAGACCGATTGTTAGAGCACTGAGTTTCACCCACTGCGGACCTTCATGTGATTATCAAGTATCACGGTTTGCAGGGTTTCCGTTTGTGTAAGTTTTTTTCTTTGGTCAGATCCGTTTGTGTAAGCTAAAGCTTACCTAAAAATCATGTGTTGTCTCTGACAAGTAGCCACTTTTCTTTGACTTGGAATAAAATCTTCTGGTCCGTCTTTCTGTTCATCTTTCCCATGCTCACTTTATTTAAATTGTATGTACATATCTCACTCCTCAATTTTTATTTTTTCTAAAGTATATGGAGCAATGTCATGCTAACAAGAATTAACTAGTGCCATTCACTCTGAGGTAAAGCCCTTAATATGGAACCAACCGATTAGATTAATAAACATAGAGCAAGCTCACACGAGAGACTTATTGAGTTCTTTGCAAAGACATAGAAGTAAATATAATTAACTCATCTATGGCTAAGACCAATAGCAACTTTTCAATTCAATTATAAAATTTTCAATTTTATCAATTTAATACTAAATTTTTGCACGAAATTCCAATATAGTCATTTTGATCAATCTTTGATGGAAATCACCAATGTGTCAATCCAATCGTTGCTGACCATCTTATATGATACATTGTCACGTTAATGATTTCTAGCAAAAATTGGCTATGACTATTAAATAAGAATTTCGCTCAAAGGTTCATGACCAAATTGACAAAATTGAAAAATTTAGGAGTGAATCGACATCAGTACAATAGGTTTATGATTGGTTAAACTATTTCTCCTCTAAGTAGCACCGATACCGACATGTCACATGATGTGACATGACACAATACGATAACACACGAGACAATATACCGATATGTCGTTTCTCAAAAAAATATAAAATTCCGATACATTTGGACACGTTATATATAATAAATACATAATTAAAAAAAAAAAAAAAAAAAGAGAGCCAAGAATGAATTTACACTAAAAATATTAATCCACAATTTGTTAATATTATTTATTGTTTCAATTTAACAAATTCAACTTCATTCCAATAATCCATAAAACTTAGAAGAAAAAAACAAACATTTTACATTTTGGACTCATGTGTCAAAACGTGTCGGAAGAGAAGAAAAAAAAAATTTGGAGGTGAATTATATGTCACAAGAAGTGAGAGTCAAAGAGAAGAGAAGATTATGTTTTTTTATTTCTCGCCATTATTATTTTTATTATTTTTTATTTTTACATACTTACATTTTGACCCCTCATTTATTGAAATTTTTTAAAATTGATCCCACGCATGTCAGAATCACATGTCAAAATTTCAAACTCGCATATCGGAATTTCGAACTTGCGTGTCTAGAGAGTTAATCAAGTGTCGGATTTTTCGACCTTTGTTGATCGAGTGTTGAGGAGTGTTGGACACGTCTTGGAGTATTTGACACGACACGAAAGCTTTTGGAGAGTGTCAATACTTCCTAGTTTCTCCCGTGGCAATATCAAATAATATTTGCTTTGTCTTTTTTCCTTATGAATTTCTAGGATCGATGCCACTTAAAAGGTGAAAGGAAAATGACAAAAATAATCTTTAAACTTTGTTCTAATATATACTATTATCTCACATCTTTTAATTTGTTCAATGTGATCCTTAAACTTTAGCCTAATATGCAATGTTGTCCATAAACTTAAAATTTGTTTAATGTGTTCTTTCATTTTTTTGATACATATTCAATTTAATCCATAAATAATATGAAAATATTCAATGCCATCCCTAAGCTTGAATTAATGGAAGGATAACATTGGATATTTTTATATAGTTCAAGAACTAGTTTGAATATTTACCAAAAATTTAGGGACCGCATTAAACAAATTAAAAGTTTAGGGATGACATTGCACATAAAATTAAAGTTCAAAGACCCCATTAAACAAATTAAAAGACGGGGATGACATTGCACCTTGAGTCAAAGTTCATGAACTATTTGTGTAATTATCCTAAAGGCAAAACAGGAGGAGCCGCACTCCTCTAAAGTTACAATGGCATTCAACTTTATTGCACCGTGCTTCAATGTGCTCAACCCGAATCTCAAATGTATCGCGCTCTTCGCTGGACAATGGCTTTGTGTCAAGGGAACGGCCTAAGAGTTACCTTAAGGGACGACCCGGTGATACTCTAACAAAGTATAATGGTGGCAAAACAAAAGTTAGATATATCGGGTCCAAAATCTAAAACCGATTGTCGTCGTGCTGAGTCTTATATTCTGTGGACCTTCATATGATAATCAAGTATCACGGTTTACAGAGTTTCCATTTGTGTAAGTTAAAGTTCTACCTAACAATCATGTCTTGTCCCCACCAAGCAGCCACTTTCCTTTGACTTGGAATAAAATCTTCTGGTCCATCTTTCTTTTCATTTTCCCCATGTCCTCTTTATGTTTAGATTTAGGATATGATTGTAATCATAAGTAAAATTCTAGGACTTAACTCCATTAACTAAAGGTTTGAGAAGTATGAGAAACTTATAATAATGTCAATAATAGTAATCACGTTGGCAGTCCGTTCCCAACATTTTCAAAGAGGACGAAAAATTGATATATTGGGAATTAAGGTATATAGTGTGTTTGGACATGAAGATAAAAATGCACTACCTCAAGGAATTGCTAGCGTATCCGTGGATCCATGCAGAAGCCAATTCTTTGCCGACGGATCCAAATTCTTGCCTGTTAAAGTGGCACCACCACCTATTTCATTCTATTTCACGCACCACCCCCACCTCCTCCACCGTCGTAACCACCACCGCCAACGTCAGTCTGCCTTCGCATCCCTCTCTCTCTTTCTCTCTCTCGGCTCGAGAAGAGCTACACGATTAATGCCAAACCGACAAATCCTTGAGTTGGTAGATCTCTAGTTTGGCTTCTGTGACCTCTCCACACTCAAGTTAGAACCACCGATGATTTGAAATTACGAGAGGTTTGTCGAATCATCATCAGAGCTACGCTATGGGAGTTTTGGCAGTCTAGAATCTACACACACGAAGTCGAATGCATTTCCTACTACCGCACTAGGTTTTAACCTTGTGGCCAAGTTTTGAATCGCTAGCTCTCATACCACTATGTCACCATAGGCGGTGCATAAGCAATTGATCCAAGGGTCAGCGGCATAGTTACGCCTCATATCTTTTCATTTTATTTGAATCGTACAATGAATGAAATGTTTAAAATTAGATTGCTTTTCGATCTATTAAAACTTCTGGAATATATTTCTGTTGGTAGGGTGATATTCTAAGATGTCACATGGAAAAATGTACTAAAGTCACATACTTCTCTATATCGGATAGAGATGATTCGGCAAGCATGGCTCAGCTTGAAGAATTAATGGCTCGGCAAGGGACAAGTCATCCATTGACTCACTAAGATTGATGCTCGAAACACTAGGGGGTTTACTCCAGTTAAACCCTTGGATTAGCCTGGCAAGGAGCATCACGGTCATTGTTGTCCCGAGTTGCATAGCAATGCACCCGCGCCGGCCCGTGCTAAAGGAAATTAATCGCAGGTCGGGATCTGTAAGCACGACCTCCACGGCGTCACTCATGATGTGCCGCTCCGGCTTGAACGTGAGGGGCTTATCCCACACATTAGGGTTTCTGCCAAGACCCATCCGGCTCACGAGGATGTGGCTACCCTTGGGGATGCGGTAACCGGCCACGACGGCATTGGACAGGGCGACATGCGGGACATTGAAGGGCGCGATTGGGTGGAGCCTAAAGGCCTCCCGAGCGCATGCTTTAATGTAGTTGAGCTGGGGGATATCGGACTCTTGGACTAACCTCTCCTTCCCCACGACTCTATCTATTTCTTCTTTGGCTTTCTTAAGGAGTTCGGGACGATACATCATCTCCGCCATTGCCCATTCCACTGCATTTGATGGATTGTCTACTGCGGCCATCATAATTTCCTACACATATGAAGATGTGAGGGAAAAAAAAAAACTTATGCATCTTGGAAATCTAATTTACAACCACAATATGCAAATAAGTTCATAGGAGAATCTTTCTTAAGAGTCTTGGTCGTTCTTTGGTTTGACATTGACATTAACACGCTCAGAATATTGACTACATTTTTTTTTTTTTTTTTTTGTAGGCTAATTTTTTTTTTTTATGAAGAATCTTTCTTTAGGATTTTTAGGGTTAGTTGTAAGAATAATGCTCTATTCGGACAATTTACTAACAAAGTCCTCTTTTGACCGAATATATAACTTCCTATTGTCTGCTTTCTAACCTTTCACGATCATAAATAGTTAAACACAAGAAGGAAGAATAAGTTTCTCACCGTAGCCTGTGCTTTGACTTCATGTGACGTTAGCAACGGCTTCCCATCCGAATCCTTCAACATAATAAGAACGTCCAACAAGTCTTGAGGCTCTTTTCCACTGCTGTCCGAACTCGAATGGTCCCTCCATTGTTTGATTCTCTCGTTTATGATGGGCTCATGCAGCCTCCGAAACGTCCTCGTGCACTCTCTCACTACCTTCTCATGCCCATCGAGGTCAAACCCCACCAGGAATGGGAAATAATCGGAAATACAGAATGCGTACAGATGGCTTAGTGCATTGAACATTGCGTCCACATGTTCTTCTTCATCAATGGTCGGTCCCCCATCTTCCCTTCCTTCGCCAAAGTACCTCTTGTCGAACACCAACCTTCTAATCACATTCCCACAATAGTGCCTTGTCGTGTGCCTCAAGTTCACTTGCCCTAGGCTTTTGCATTGGTTGAACACATGCTTCACTAGGTTATCAGCTTCCTCGGCCCTTTTGTCGTAAAGCCATTTGTGTCGTGCCGGGCATATGATCTCCGATGTCAGGACATGCCTCATCTTCTTCCACTGCTCCCCATAGGGCGAGATGACTGCGGTCATGTAGCTGCCACTGAATGCCTGGGCCGCCATCGAGACAGGCCTTGACGCGAATCTGGCATCTTGCTTCTTGAGGAACTCCCGGGCAATCTTCGGGTCAATTACGGGAATGACATGCGTGTTTCCTATGCGGAAGCACGCAATGCCGGTGTCCATCACCTCCATCCAACGAAGGATCCACCGGGCTGGTGGCTTGTTTCGAACCATGTCCAGGGCACAACCAACCACTGGCCATGGGGCAGGCCCTGGTGGGAGCGGGAGCAGGAGCGGCTTAGATTTTCCTTCGGCGCTTTTGTACCAGAAATGTTTGATGATATTGTGTAAGATGACCAGTCCCGGGAGAAGTAGGGCATAGGCCATGCTGGCGCAACTCATCATCGTGGCAGCAATCAGAATACCGTCGACTCGCTAGCTAGTCTTGTCCTATGGAGTCTTATGAGAACAAGGATTTTGGGGAAATGAAGAAGATATGAGAGTTTGTGAATGAACATACACAGATATAGATGTTGTTATATAGGGAAGCTGAAAATGACCAATCAATTATTGGCTTCAGCCATGAAATTAAAATATGGCTTTAAGGGATTTTCTTTTTTCACACCTAGTTTGAGTATATCATTTATAATAGTTTTGATGGTCCAAAGCTAGCGGGATCTTGAAGAAATGTTATTATGTAATTGTGCTCACCTCATACCTTTGTCGGCCTTTGGGTTGAGAACTCATGTTCATCACATGCAAGTTTCTTTTTGGTTGATAAAGATTTCTTAAGTAGAATAAATTCATTGGACTGGTGAAGGATTACAAAAGAGAAATAAAGATAGAATAAAATAGATACGAATTTCCTCATATGCGGAAATTATGCGGAATCTGAAACGCGTGAAGCCCTTGCACGTGAAGATCAGTTAATTGGTGGGGCCCAAGGTGAAACCTTTTGACCTTGGGGACATGCACACACACGTCGGCCGCCGAGAGAGGAAGTCTGCCGCGTGAAGCCAAAAATAGGAGGTGGGCCCCAGGTCAAAGTTTGACCTGGGCACGCTCGTGTAAAAGGAAGCTGCTGAAGCCCTTTACGTCGGTAGAAGGGAGCCGCGAGAGAATTTAGAAAAAACCCTACGAAGCCGCAAGCCGCGAGAAGCTTTGAAGAGATACGCGAAGCCATATGTACGTATGCAGACAAAATACAAATGTCAAAGTTTCTGATTTTGGTGTACGTAGAGCGTTTTGTTTAAAGCTTGAATGCGCGGTAATTTTGTGCATGAGTTTATATCCAAGTGAGTTTGTTTATTTATAAACACTTGAATTTGGGTTAAATCTAAGTGTGAAACATTTGAAGTGTTTGAGCGATTGTAAACTATAATTCTCTTATTATAGTAGATTATTTGCTGTTGATTCTCCTTGTGGACGTAGATACCGATACTTGACCGAACCACGAAAATTTCTAATGTCCTTATTTTTCTCGTTTATTTCTCTAGCGATTTCGCGTTGATGTAAATTGCAACATCATGTAATTTCCACATATTATATCCCAACATTTCTCTTTGATGAGTCAAATTTGTACATAGGCGGTTGGCCGATTCCTCTTTATAAACTAATGCTCTACATTAGGACAAAGGGAAAGAAAAAGACGTTTTTTAGCAGAAAAACGTGTCGAATCGAATGAGTTATTATAAGATACTTGTCATGAGCGCTAAAAATAAGACGACCATAAATTGAGTTGTTGTCAATCTGCATTTTCCTAAGGCATCCCCTTATTTTTTGGTCTTCTTTATTGTGCATGAAACATGCATGGGATCGGGACGGTTCCACAACTAGGGGAAGACTTTGGACCGGTTGGTTGTGGAACCGTCCCGAAAGGATGTCCAAAGCCCTGCAGGCATTTCACCTGCATCGTATCACGCTAGGCGAGGGTTGGGGGTTGGTTACCCCGAGCCAGCCTAGTACCCCGAGCCAGCCTAGTCGTAGCCTGGTTTCCCAGACGTGGTATTTACCTTCACCACCTACGATCCCCCTAATTCCCTCTGAATGTTTATCTTCCCCAAAGGGAGGGAATAGGAGGATAGCATGGGGTCTTCCACCCCTGGGTGGTTCTCCCACCTGTTTCCTCCATGAGTAGTTTAAGGACCTGCTCAAGTCCAAAGGAAAGGACTATTAGAAGTCTACTAAATCTAGCAGTTTAATGTCTGCTTTATAGCTAATTTAGTCCGTTGACAGCTATCTCAACTCCCTTCCATTTCATCAGACATGCTCAAATATGAGAGTTTACTATATGTTCTTGTCCTTGTTTAGCCTTGCAAGTTAGGTGTTTAGATGATGGTTATTGCATATGTGATCTTGCCATGGTAACTCACTTGATCGGTGACACAGCGCATGTATGTCACGTTTTTCATTATTGCTAGATCCACTCTCTTTATGTGTAATTAAAAGTATAAGAAATCTACAATGTTTATAACTTTGTGATTACAATCATTATTTCACTTGTTTGTTCCATCCAAAGTTCTATCTTGACTCATTTTTTGGGAGAAAAAAACTATATAAATTACGTCTAGCTTTTACCTTAAACCCAACCCCAACCCCAACCCCAACCCCAAAAAAAGAAAAATCTCTCTGAAATTTCCAGATGATCTTTTAAAATGTCAGATTTCCATTCTTTTCAAATGAGAAATGAGTTAATGCTATCATGAGCACGATAAGATTGAAGCTTTAAAATAACATTCTATCCTCTCTGTTGCAATTAAGGGCAAGCAATCGAATAAAATATAGGTATAAAAGAAAATAAATCGAATACCAGATTTACGTGGTTTAGTTGTAAAGACATACATCCACGAGGAGAGCAGCAGCGAATTTCACTATAGATCAAGCGATACAAGGAGATTATATACTCAAGTCATTCAAACACTCCATCGGTGTTTCTCAAACCCCAATTTAACCCCAAACCCAACTCACGGCACAAAATTACTGCGCATTCAAGCTCAAAACGCGCGCGAATTCAAGGACTTGCGGCTCCCCTCTACGTACAGCTTTTCTTTTTCTGATCACGCAGGGCTTTAGCGGCATCGTCCTTCTCTTGGCATGTACATATAGCGGCCAAGCTAGAGAAAACCCTCACTGTCGGCGTCCCTTTTCTACGTGTGCCCCAAAAGTCAAATTCTTGACCTAGGGCCCACCTTCTTTTCCTTGGCCCACCTTCTTTTCCTTTTTGGCTTCACGTGAAAGACGTTGCATTGGTCTTTCGTGTCTTTGTGTGTGTGTGTGCCCAAAGTCAAACTTTTGACCTTGGGCCCCACCATTAACCAATCTTCAATTGCCGAAGGGAATCACGTGTAGGGGTTTCACTTTTCTTTTCTTCAATTCGGATTTTGCAAGCTTCCGTGTGGCAAAGAGGAAACTTTTTTTTTCATTTATTTTTATATTTCCTCTTTTGTAATCCTTCGTGTAGTCCCACAAAAACTCAAGACATAATTAACAATCTCTACCTTGGCTCAACATTTAAGCCAAATTACAATTGTTTTGTAAAATTTAAATTATGCTGCTACTTTCCTTATAGCCCCCAATGGGCTCAACCGCCATAGGTATTATCCAAGTCCAAGCCTCGCTTGAACTTCGCCATAACCGAGGATCTCATCAGAATAGCAACTCCACATGCACCTTTAACTGCTCCGCAAGGATTTTCTGACACAACCTTCTCAACTGCAGATAAAATAAAACCATTATTGCATCAATATCTGTTAGAGATCGAATACGTACCTTGTCAATATTAGTAGTTATAACAATCGTCGGCTCTATAAGCTCCACCTCGCTATAAGCACCATTTGTGTCGATTACTTTGCTAGTACTCATACTTACTACCTCAGGAGTTTCTGGTCGCAACTCCACTTCAAGCTAAACATCGTCCAGATCTGTATTAACACTACCACAAACACTCCTAGCCAAAAGTATCGCAGACTTGTCAAGGGTAACTTCTCTATTGTTAACATGTGAATTTATATCCGGGCATCACAACTGATTGCCCCACTCACCTTGTGCATAGACATGGAATATGCACCTTGCCCTCCAATCAAGCTTACCATCACTTACTCAAAAATAACATAGGCAACCAAACATTCTAATAATAGAATAACCAGCAACGATATCTAACCACACTTCTTCAAGAGTCCGCCTCTCAATAGCAGTTGATGGGGATCTATTCACCAGGTAGCGTACCGTACTTAGCACATCAGCTAGAATTCTCCTAGCAATACCAACACTAGAGATCATTTTTTGAGCCGTCTCTAGTAATGTTCTGCTCATCAATTCTGCAAATTGTTGTGATTTACTAGCACTAGTGCGATGTTTCACTATACCCTCTTTCATGCAGAATTTATTTACTAGCTCTGAGCAAAACTTCATGCTATTGTCAATCTGCACATGCTTGATCGATTTACCAGTCCCCGTCTCGATTAAAACTCTTGACTGCGAGATCTTGACACCAGCATCAAACTTGTTCCTTGGCACAAACACCCAGGTCTTCCTCGAGCAGTCAAAAGACTCTCGAACAGATGCATTCGATGTCTTCGTAGTGAAATTTGTCACTGTCTCATCTTGAAGTTTATATAAGCTTCCATGCTTGATTCCTTTCATTATCACCAAGGCACCTCGAACAACCTTCAGAACTTCACATTTTGAAGAATACTTGCAACCATTGAATCTAAGGCATCCAAGAAAATTAAGTTCTTTTTCAATTTTGAATGTGTCTCCAGTCAATGTCCTCACAATGCCATCATGCATTCTGATTTTAACATCACCAACACCCATAACATCGCACTTAGCGTTGTTCCCTAACTGGACTTTACCACTACCTGTGCACTGATAAGTGATAAATCATTTTCTATTTGGTGTGACATGAAAAGAACCATAATCCATAATTCATCCATTAAACGATGAATAATCAGTGACAGACAAGACATAATCAGCATTATCAGTTACAACTGCAACATTATCTGCAGAATCAACTATAATTCCCTTACCCTTCTCATTCTTCAACTTAAGGCAATCCCTTTTAAGATGCCCTCTCTTGTCACAGCTTCAACAAACAATATCAGCAATCCTAAATTGACTACGTCTATTCATATTAGTATTACCATTACCCACACATGTTCTAGATTTTCTATATTCTCACCTACTAAAACATCATATATAGATTCACCAAATTCTTTTCTACGAATATCCTCGCTCAGAATCAAATCTCAAACCCCATCAAATGTCAAACTTGTTGACCCAGAGAAATTACTAATAGTAGTAACAGTAGTATTCCAACTATTAGGCAATGAGGATAGCATAATCAAAGCACGTACCTCATCTTCAAAGTCAATCTCAACTGAACTCAATTGACTAACAATCACATTGAATTCATTGATATGATTTGCAACTGACGCACCTTCGCTCATCTTCAAATTAAACAGACGTCGCATCAAACGAACCTTGTTGATCGCAGAGGGCTTCTCGAACATATTTGATAGGGCTTGCATCAAATCAGCAGTGGTCTTCTCCTTCAAAATGTTAAAGCGGCGTTACGAGCCAACATCAACCGAATAACACCCATAGCTCGTCTATCTAGCAAATCCCAATCAGCTTGCTTCATTGTCTCTGGTTTCTCCCCAAATAAGGGCAAGTGCAATTTCATCTGGTAAAGATAATCTTCAATCTGCATCTTCCCGAAACGAAAATCCTTCCCATCAAATCTGTCGATTCTCAATTTTACTTCTTCTGTTGCCATCGATTCACTTCAACTTAGCCAAGCCTGGCTCTGATACCACTTGTTGCGATTAAGGGCGAGTGATCGAACAATATATAGACAAAAGAAAATAAATCGGACACTAGATTTACGTGGTTCAGTCATAAAGACCTACATCCACGGGGAGAGTAGCAGCGAATTTCACTATAGATCAAGTGATATAAGGAGATTACACACTCAAGTCACTCAAACACTCTCTTGGTGTTTCCCAAACCTCAATTTAACCCCAAACACAACTCACGGCACAAAATTACCATGCGTTCAAGCTCAAAACGCGTGCGGATTCGAGGACTTGCGGCTCCCTTCTACGTACAGCTTTTCTTTTTCTGATCATGCAGGGCTTCCGTGGCATCATCCTTCTCTCGGCATGTACATATAGCAGCCAAGCCAGAGAAAACCCTCACTGTCGACATCCCTTTTATACGTGTGCCCCAAAAGTCAAATTCTTAACCTAGGGCCCACCTTCTTTTCCTTTTTGGCTTCATGTGAAAGACGTTGCATTGGTCTTTTGTGTCTTTGTGTGTGCATGTGTGCCCAAAGTCACACTTTTGACTGTTTGACTTTGGGCCCCACCATTAACCAATCTTCAATTGCCAAAGGGAATCATGTGCAGGGGCTTCACTTTTCTTTTCTTCAATTAGGATTCCGTAAGCTTCCGTGCGGCAAAGAGTAAACTTTTTTTCATTTATTTTTATATTTCCTCTTTTGTAATCCTTCGTGTAGTCCCACAAAAACTCGAGACATAATTAACACTCTCTGTAAAACTTGGGCCAGTGGTTGTGAGTGATAACATTTTATCCTCAAAATCTTGATCTTTCCATCTATTACAACAATCATCGGCTCGTATTATCAGGACACTACTTTCTCCATTAGAATTTTCATCGGAGCGCAGCAATAGATTGACAAGTAAGACTAAATTGTATTTCAATAGTTTCCTGATAGAATTGAAAGCTAACCTCACATACAATCCTTAAAAATAGTTGCGACATTCAAGTTTATCCCAAACAAATACTTTATTTTGCCACGCTTGATCTTATAAGCAGAGAACCTTTTAGGGTTTAATGATTTTTGGTCATTTTGGCTAGAGGCAACGCGCAAGCTCTTCCATTCCCATAGTGTGAATGTAACAATAGAATTTCATTCTATTTTACTTATGAAGACTGAAAGACATGGATCAAAATAATTTAAAAAAATGAAACGACACGCATTGGATGGTTTATATGATGACGAAGCTCTTGCAAGGTGAGATGCATTGCATAAATTTATTGCAAGCAATTTCCTTGCAAGAATTGTTTACGTAACCCTTTGAATTCTTTTGGGTTCAGTTGATCTGAAGAAAACCCTCCACGTGGTTTGATCAGATTGATCCGATGGCTGCATCTAACATGTAACGAACAAACCGCCGCTTTGAGAATTAAGAGCACAACAATGTATTAAAATTAGTAACGCCAGTAATTGTGACTGATGACGTCGATGGCCCAGCGGATTTCGTTGGTTCACAATTTTTGCTCCCCTAGCACGTTTCAACACTCGACCAGTCCTCCACCAGCTAGTACGGCCTCGAGCCGTGCCGCCAACCAAGCTCAAGCCGAACTTGTAGCAATTGATAGGAGCTTTTATTTCATGAGTTGTGGCTCCATTAGCTAATACATTGGTTGGGGCTAGCAAGGGAAGCAAGCAATATTTCAATGCTATAGTCGAAAAATCGGATTTTTAATAACAATATTGAAAAAAAAAAAAAATAGAGAGATGAAGCAATCATGAAGAGCTGTTGGATATATGTATGTGGGGTGCCAAACGTTGTATATAATGCTCACTTTAGTGTCAAAAGTTTTTGTTGGCTCACTTAAGTACTAAATCGAAAGAAAAACGATCACTTTAGTGCCAACAGTAAAAAATTTCGACCAAATAAATTACGTATCATTTATAATTAAAATTGTAATATGACTTGGCCAAATTTTTAAAAAATCCAGTCCATGTGGCACTTCCACGTGACAAGCTTGGCACTAAAGTGATCATTTTTTAATGACGATTGGCACTAAAATAATCACTTTAAATAAAATTTGACATTCAAATGATCACTTTTAATAAAATTTGGCATTTAATTGATCACTATTTACAACTTTTGGATGACATCATTTAGGGTTATATGCTAACTGAGCATGCTAGCAAGCCACGTAGAACTGAGAAATTAATAAAATATGATCACGTCCAATTTTTGACAATCCGAGGCAAAGTTGATATCTAAATGATCAATTTTTTTTTAAAAGTATCACTTAAGTAATTCGAAAAAAACTTTTGGCACTAAAGTGAGCATCATATACAATTTTTGGCACTTCTAGTGCACTCACCCTATGTATGTCTATGTATATGTATTTGTATCATGCACATATATAGGTACGATGGATAGTATGACAGCCTAAATTTTCAGAATTTGTTTTCGAGATAATTAGACTATCTGGGGAAACAATTAGGGAATCTAAATGCAATGGACTTGAGAATTCGACCAAAAATCGACTACTTGATCGTGTTGATCTGCAATAGTCATTACAACACTGTCAGAAATTGATCAGAGACTGGAAATAGGTCAACTTGACTGAGATATGTGATCAGAGTGTGGGTGATTCCACCTGATTGCAAAATATTCGTCGATCGGTACTAGACCGATTTTTCTATCGTTTTGGTACCCAGTGTTCATAATTGAAATATCGAGATTTTCACAACAACCGAGGGTCATCAATATGTCAAAGATGTACATTGTGACTCGAGATAAATCGATTACAAGTCAATTGCACCAAAATATCATAAAAGTTTCTTTGTAGACTAGATCACGCTAAAATTGTGCCGGAGTGAAATTAACCGTGAATTTGAACCCAATTTCAGAAATTAAAAGTTCCGTGGTGTCATGTTATATTTTAAGAACGTCGACCATCCTCTGAGAAATTTTCAGAGATTCTGGAATTTTTACAGAAAACCGTTTCGGACGTTGCGGAAAATTAGCGGAAATTCAGATGGGTTAAATTGATGGAAATTGGAACTTCTAAACCGAGCCTTTGAGTGACAGGGACATGTAGAAAATTGTGCGGATTTTTCTTCAACAAAATTGGATGTAAATTGAGGAAATTTGAGTCGAAATTGAAATTCGAATTGAAGAAATTCGGACCTAGCCATGGGGGTGCAACATTTGGCCTCAAATTGGAATTTTTGGTGGATTAATTTACAAAACTTAATTGAAGGAAATAAGAGGATAATCATATGGACTTTTTGGCATAAGCTATGATGATCATTAGATATTTATGTTTGACTTTAAGCCCCCCTTTTCCCCCAATCTTCTTGATCATACTTCCGTTGGTTCCCTCATCTTTTTGCTGCCGCTGCTTCCCTTTCATTCCTCCCCCCTTGGACGCAGCTCCTGATTTTCTTCATTCCCTTCAAAGACGCCACAAATCCATTTCTCCTTCGTCAAAGTTAGCTGCCTCACGCCTGAAGACAGCTCTGCTGAGTCAACCAGCCAAGCGCTCGTCAGTCCATGCCGCCTCAGCATCAATGATTTCGCTACTTCATTTTTCCCCAGCATCACGATCCAATTTCCACCGCCCACGAAGACCGAAGCCCACCAATCTTCTCTGTCTCTCATTGCTGTCCCCACCTGGTCAACTCTAGCATATCTTCTCCACCTTAGTTGACCTAACAACTTACTTCGTGCGCCACTTGCAGCCTCTAGCTGTCCACAACCAAAGCCAGCTTCCCTCCATCTTACGTCTTCGGCTAGAAGCAGCCCACGCCTTCGAAGACCCCAGCGAAGCCAGCGAGCTTCATGGCCCAGTGGGCCCAACATCTCCATAGCTGCTTCTTGTCCGGCCCAGTTTAGTGTTTCCAGCAGTAGCCCACATCTCAGCTTGTTAGTTGGGCTTAGTAGCACGCAAGCCAAGCCCACGATCAGCCCAGTCACAACAAGCCCAAGAGTCTAGCAGCCCATCTTGAAGTCAGATCAACTCTAGCCCAATTGAAGCCTGCGAAGACAACCCATTCAAAGCCTGTTCAGTCCATTTATAGCCCAGCCCATTTCAAAAACAAATCTCAAATTACGCTGAGATTTGTTGGGCTGGTTTAAGGTCCGGTCTGAGTTCCGTCGACGCCGTCGCAAACTCAAGTTTCGGTTGCCGTCGCACTACGTCTTCGTGTTCCGGTCTTTGTATTAAACAAGTGAGTTCACTTGCTAATCCTCGCTTAGTAGGTTAATTGTGCTTAAGGGTTGATTAGATTAATTAAGCATGGTTTAGGTAGATAGATTAAATTATATTAGTTAATTTAATTATCTGCCGATACATATTAGGTGGTTAGTTAGTGAATTTAGCGAGTAGACATGTTCTATCATTTATTTAACAAACCTTGAAATTTTTCTGGGTCCATTTCAATGTCCAACTAGGCATTACGAGCTTAAATTGGATTTATTGTAATTATTTAATAATTTTCATAATTATTTAATTATTTATTTATTTTTTGGAAATTATGCTCGAATAGTCAACAACCGAAATTTTATGCTGATTATTGTAGTGCAATCAGTTTATTTATTTGAGTACTAAATTAGGCTAAATTGATTTGATTGTGATTTTAGAATTTATTCCTAAATTTAATAATTTTGGTAATTGATTGGTAATTATTGGGCGTCAGTTTACAGCGCTAAAAATATGTTTATGGGCTATTGAAAATGGTGCGATGTTTTAAAGCAAAAATATGATATTTTAGCTAAGGGCGACCATGTACTCACATACAGCTATTTTATTGGGATGTATATTTAGGATGGTATACTATATCGCCTATGGGTGATATGTCTCCTTAGCAGAGAGCATTATATCGGTATACTATATCGGCCCAATGGCGATATGTCAACTTAGCAGATAGCAGTATACCTTATCAGCTTAGATTGAGCATTGTCAGTATACTATATCACCCTAAAGGGCAAAATGGCAGCTTAGTAGAGAGCAGTATACCAAATCATCTCAAAAGCGAGCTATACTATCTATCTATCAACTTAGCAGTGAGCAGTCCTGATATAAGTGAACTTTATAGATGGTATGAGATGAGCCGACCAAGAAAGAGTCGTGATGACATGTAATCGACTAGGTTGATTGATCGATGATTTGATTTGATGCTATGAATTGATTGATTGATGTGATATTAGGTATCTGTAAATAATCTTGATTTGCAGGATGGAATGGAGGTCAAAGTAAGTACTCTGACTCGTGTTGTGCTTAGGCAGCCTAAGGTATATTGGCGTCCTAATCTAGTTTTAGAAGGGTAGAACTTGCTAAGACATTATCTCATTGGTTATTGTATGTTGACACCTAAATTTTTGCGACTTAATCATTAATTTTTTGCATAAAAATAGAGGAATAATTTTAACCCCTAAAAAAAAAAAAAAATGCATTAGAACAAATAAAATGAAAAAATGAAAAAAAAAAAAAGGGGGAAAAATGATTTGATTGATTATGCATGGAAGTTTAAAATTTTGACGAGCATTTAGATTTTGATAAATGCAGAAACAGTTGAAAAATTTGGTGAATAAAGGGCAATGATTTCAATAAAATGGAAGGAATCAAGCAAAATCGAACTGATTGCGAAATTACGCTTCGATTTGTAGGCTTGATTTAATGCAATAGAAGATGGAAATTCGAAAGTTGCTATAAAAAGGCCATCTAGAAATCACTATAAAAAGAGTCACAATTTTCGTGACCAATGGGGGGAGTTTGGAAAAATTGAGAGAAAAGAATTCGTGCAAAAAGAGAAGAGGAAAATTCAAAAAAAGAGAGAAAGAAAAGAGGGGATTTGACCGGTTTAACAGGAGGTACAGTGCAGGAGTGCAGAAAGGGAGGGGACGTGTGACGGACAAAGAGGGAGAGAAAAAAAAGAAGAAAAAGAAATGGGAAAAGCAGTGGAGTAAACGGGGGACTGATCATCGTCTTTTCCACCCTCGCCGCTCGCGTTTGCAACCAACCGCCGGATCTTCCTCAACCGGGCTGCACCGCCGTGCCCACACCCCACCACCTTCCACCGCTGTCGCTCTACCATTGCTGCTCTGCTGGCGTCCTGCCAATCGCCGAAGACTTTCCCCGATCTCGCCCCTAAGCGCCACCACCTCTGCTTGCACCCTCGCTTCGCTTGTAGCCGTGTCGACTAGCGACGACCTAACGCTTCTGCTACCTCGCTGATCGAGATCCCTGCGACCCAGCGCTCGACGTTCCCGGCTCCATTTGAGACCCGACACTTGGCAGAATTGGGTCGAGCTCATCTCTGCTCGTGACCTAGCGCCGACGCCCAGCAGCACCACCGGAGCCCGACGGCGTGCCTCAGTGACCTCCGCGTCCCCGCGGTTCCTACATCGATGCCCGAAGACTACCGATCTCGCCGCGCCGCTATCCCTGCTACCACACGATGTCGCCAGAATCCCCCTTACCCGCGATTGCACTAGCCCAACGTCCCTGCTTGCCGTGCCGACGCTGCCCAAAGCTAAAGACCAGCGACTAGGCGTTGCAACCCAAGCTGCTCCTCCCTCACCGAGTGCTGCTTCCTCCTTGTTGGACCTTCGCCGGAGCTCCTACCATGATGCCCCTACCGGACCTCTAATCAGCCACCCTTGGCCGGGCCCCACGGCTACCAAGCCCAATTTTGAAAAAAGGAAGAAAAAAAAAAGAAAACACATTAGGTAGTTTTTTTAGTTTATTTTATTACTTTTATTTTACTTTATTTTTTTTATTATTATGATTAGTCCTTAGTATATGATTGGAAATTTCAACATATTATCTAATTCGCAACCGTGCGTGGGTTTTTTATTTCGTCTATAAAGCTTTAGATGAAATAATTAATCAAGTGGGAATAAAATTGATATTCCGATCTTTAAGGCTTAAGATCAATTTATCGATTTTACTATTGAAATATTATCTCTTCATTTGAACGATGTGTGCTTTTTTTTTTTTTATATATATATTTTTGAATTGTCTTGATTGCTTTATATATCTAGAAACATGTTTGAGTTAGAATTGCATGCTTTAGGTTATTTGCATATTTAGGTTAAACATTATGTTTATCATGAATTTTTCAAAATAAATAAAATAATAAAATAATAAATCTAGGATGTTAGATTTTTGTTTCATTAGCTTAAATTGCATGTTTAATTATTTGGCATTTTTTTATTTTTAATTTTTTAGATTAAAAAAATAAAAATCATCATGCATATATCATGTAGAATTAGCGCATCATTTGTACGTCATTGCACATGAGGATTCATTTTAAGTTCAAATTAGGGTTTAGCTTGACCTAATCCTTAATATAAGTTGGATAGAATCATAATTTAGCTACATACTTTTCACATTTTTCTAATTTCGAAATTTCTTTAAAAAAAAAAAAATAGAGAAAAATGTCTTTGAATGAATTAGTTTCAATCTCTAGGATAGATTGCATTTTAAAAGAATAAAATAAAATAAAAATGCCATTGCATGTCATTTAGAATTAGATTCATCAAATGCATGCCATTTAGTGATTGTTGCTAGGTCCGTTTAATTAGAAATTGCATGTCATTAGAATTAGGTCATTTAGTTAATACTACATTGCATATTGCATGATTTTCATTAGTCAAGTGAAAACAAAAAAGAAATTGCGTGTTAATTAGAAATCATATCTAGGGTTGTTAATGTGGATTTTAATTTAACATTGCAGATGTTTTTGTTGCTTTAAGGTAAGTTTTTGCAATTTATTCATTATTTATCTGGGTGTTAAATTGGTGATTTGCGCACCCATATGATTACCTCACTTGTTAGGGAAATAGATTTAAAATCAATTTAAGCTGCTTGCAAAACATTTTTGAAAATAAAAAAATGGTACCAAAATGGCATTAGAGAAATCTAGTGTAACCAAGTCCCCGTACCCAAAGTCTTTAGTTCATAGGAGTAAAGTAAAATTCCTATTACTTTACTTGGGTTTCTAAGGGCGCGTTTGGTAACGATTATGTTCCGAACGATTCGACCGAAAATGATTATTTCTAATTACGTTCCCTAACCGATTACGAGTAAAAACGCATTTAGTAACAAATAAAATTTCTGATTCTGGAATAGAAAAATAATAGAAACGAGTTTGGTAACTATATAAAATTTCTATTCCAATTCTTTTTTAATTACCTTTTTAGATTAAAATAAATTTGATATTGAATTTTCATAAACCATTCACTGATTAATTATATTTTTATACTAAGTAATAAAAATATTAACTAATCAATTTTTATTATATAGTAAATAATAAACCATGGTATAAACTATACTAATATCCCTACAATATGTAATAAATAAAAATACTAAATTATAACATAAAATTAAATATGTATTCTATATACAACAAATATCTATTTCATACTAGGAAGAAATAAAAATAAAATATAGAAATAAAAAAAAAATTTGATTCGGCACTTTTGATTCTCTTTTTTGATTCTCGGACGGAGAATCATATTTTTTTTTTATTCTGAATTCTTGTCCAAAACTGATTACGGGAGTAAATTTGTTCCCAAAATCAGTTTTGGACAAAAATTTACCAAACGCGATTACGTTCCCAAACCGATTCCTCGGGAACAAAAAATCGAGAATCGAGCACTTTGTTTGGATGGTTGCCAAACAGGGCCTAATCGACCACCAAAAATAGATCAATGGCGACTCCTAGATAAAATCTATATACATGTTAAGAATTTGAACATAAGTCGCGAATTGGTATGGGCTTGGGAGAGTCCGAGTTAAGTCTAGGCTTAATAATCCATTAGCTAAATTTTAGGTGGTTCACCCGAAATTTAGGTCGCGACATTGTATAACCACTTTAGGTTCCTAGGTGGTGTTGGTGAAAGACTAAAAACCTCGAAGTTTAAGAGGTGAAGTCCGAAGAATCGACGATCTTGTCTGGCTAGCTAGTTGTAGGACAATTCTCTTTTGATAGAAGTTGATTCCTTTTTGTAGACTTTGTTTCGTGAACTAGTTGTTTAAGATCTGACTTAATAGTTCGACTTGCATATATGTAGGGAGAATTACCAAAAAAGTCCTAAACCTATTGCAATTGTACCAATTTAGTCATATATTTTTTTTTTTGCTAACTTAGTCCTAAACCTTTTACAATTGTGCCAATTCAGTCCATCCAGCTAAAATTGGCCGGCTGGCGTTGACGTGGACGCCGGCGGCCGGCGAACGATTTTTTAATAATTTTTTTTTGATTTTTGATTTTTTATTTTAAAAAATTCTTTTTTTTTTTTCTTCCTATCTTCTTTTTCCTCGGCTGGCCGGAGGCGAGGGCCGCGAGGTCGGCCTCGGCCCCCGGCAAGGCTCGCCCTCGCCGGCCACCGGCGAGCTCGCCCTCGCCCCAGGCGAGCGAGCCTCGCCCGGCGACGACGAGGCTGTCGTCGCCCGGCCAAGGCGAGGCTCGGCCTTGCCCGGCCATTGCAAGGTCAAGCCTCGCCGGATCGGCGACAACGGCCTCACCGTCGGCGGGCGAGGCTCGCCTTCTCCGGTGGCCGGCGGGCGGCCTCGCCCGGCGACGGCAAGGCCGCCATCGCCTAGCCAAGGCGAGGCTCGGCCTCGCCCGGCCATGGCGAGGTCGAGCCTCGCGGATCCGGCGACGACGGCCTCGCCGGCCACCGAAAGGTCGACCTTCGCCTTGGCTGGGCAAGGGTCGACCTTGCCGGTGGCCGGCGAGGCCACCGTCGCCCGGATCTGGCGAGGCTCGACCTCGCCATGGCTTGGCGAGGCCGAGCCTCGCCTTGGCTGGGCGACCGCGGCCTCGCCGTCGGCCGGGTGAGGCTCGCCTTCTCCGGTGGCTAGCGGGCGACCCTCGCCCGGTGGCGGCGAGGCTGACCTCGCCGGCCCTCGCCTCTGGCCGGCCGGCCAGCACCGGCCAAAGGAAGAAGAAGATAGGAAGTAAAAAAACAAAAATTAACAAAAATTGAAAAAAATTTTTAAAAAATTATTAAAAAATCGTTCGCCGGCCAGCCGGCGTCCACTTCAGCGCCGGCCGGATGGACTGAATTGGCACAATTGTAAAAGGTTTAGGACTAAATTGGCAAAAAAAAAAAAGTTTAGGACTAAATTGGCACAATTGCAAAAGGTTTAGGACTTTTTTGGTAATTCTCCCCATATATGTTTGCACTATGGTTTGTAATTGTATATAAGTGTGGTTGTTTTCAAAGTTGAAATTTGGAATCCTACTTTTTTATCCCATTGTTTTATTGTCGGGGGTTTGTTTAACTACTTCCACATGCTTAATAAATAAAAGGATTGACGATGCATCTTGGGAAGTCGCAAAATATTATCGACTAGAGAGGGATGGGTACACACTCGGGGTTCGGGCGTGACGGATAGGTAGGGAACGGAAGAACTTTGCAATGAATAGCTCTAATTTAATGATATATATATATATATAATTACTGTTTCATGAAAAAGTGAGAATCTTATCGTAAGGATGAAATTGGTGGATTTTTAAGGAAAAAGGAAGGGGGGTACGGACACTTATATATATATTGATTTTGAATTGGAATATAAATGCCCGTAAAAGTAAAGAAATTCAAATGTAGGTATTGGAAATCAAAGGTTGCAAGAATGGTAAAGGGTATGGGAAATTTAGGCACTGTTTGATAACCATCCAAACAGTGCATAATTCTGATTTTTTGTTCCCGAGATCAGTTTGGGAACAGAATCACATTTAGTAAAACTTTTGTTCTCGGGAACAGATTTGGAGTAGAATCAAGAAATAAAAAAAATAAAAAAGTTGATTCTTGTTCCCGGGAATTTAAAAAAAAAAAAAAAAAAAAAAGTGGAACCCTTCTCTTCCCTCCTTTATTGCCGTTCACCACTGTTCGCCATTGCCCGTTGTCCCCATCCGCTACCGACGTCCATCAGTCGTCGGCAACCAATCCGGTGAACTCGTCAAAGGCTCGCTACGCCAGGGCGAGGTCTGGCGAGCTCGCCAGAGGCAAGCCCAGCCACCGACGAGGCTTGCCCAACCCTGCCAGTAGCCAGGTGAGCCTCGCCCAGCACTGGCGAGTCTCACCTAGCCCGCCGATGGTCGGGCGAGGCCTCGCCCGGCCTCGATGAGGCTGGATTGGCCACCCAGTGAGGCTCGGCCTTGCCAAATCTAGCTAGGCCGAGCCTCGCCGAGGCCGGGCGAGGCTGCGACCACCACCTGGCGGGGGTGGGTGAGCTCCGCCCGGCAAAGATGGCGAGGCTCACCCGGCCCGCCGGTGGTCGGGCGGCCTCGCCTAGCCTCGATGGGGCTGGATTGGCCACCAGTGAGGCTCGGCCACCGCCAAATCTAGCGAGGCCGAGCCTCGGCAAGGCCGGGCGAGGGCTGGGCGAGCCTCGCCCAGCTGTTTGCAAGGCTCGGCTTATGAGAGTCAGCCTCGTCAAGGGCCGGCGACGCTTCGATGAGGTTGTCGGCCCTCGTCTAGCCGTCCACCGGTGCGTGACTAGCTTGAAGAAGAAGAATAATATAAGAAAATAGAAAAAAAAAAAAAAAAGGAAACAAGGAAAAAAAAGGAAAAAAAAGAAAAAAAGTCTAAAATTATTTAAAAATTAAAAGAAATTGATTTGGAACATAATCAATGAGTACGGTACCAAACGCAATTCTATTCCCGAATCAAAAATTTTGGACGGTTACCAAACGGCTTAAAATATTTAGAATCCGTTTTCGGGAACAGAATAAAAATAATAATTTCTAATCAAAATCATTACTAAACGTGCTCTTAATGTGTCGGAAAGACAAATTTGCAGGAAACTTATGGTTAATATCTTGAAAAACCCCAAATTAGTACACATGTGACAAATTTATCCCAAACTATTTGTTTAACCATCAAAAATCTCAAACCGATATACTTTTGACAAATTTACCAAAAACTGGTATACTTGTAACAAATTTACCATATGTTAGTTTTCGTTAAATTTTACGATCAAATTATCAAGTTAAATGATTTTTGACAGTTGACTTGTATACCAATTTGGAATTTTATGTTCCGTTTGTCACAGTTTACAATTTTTGTGATTTTTTTGTGGTATTAATCCAATTTAGCGAAAGATATATTTGTCACAAATTTATCAATTTTGGGTTTTTTGCGGTTGAATAAATTAATTTGGGATAAAATTGTCATAAATGTATCAGTTTATAGTTTTTATGGTTAGTTGGGGTAAATTTGTCACAGATATATCAATTTGGGGTTTTTCATGGTCAAAAAAATAATTTTGGGTAAATTTGTTACAGGTGTATCAATTTTGGGTTTTTTAAAGTATTAATCCGGAAACTTAAAAATAAAATTACTCCATGAAACCATCAAGAGTTGGTGTATGTACCTTAACATAAACATATATGTAGTATAATATTAAATTAAAATACATTCAATCATTCCTAATCTCATATATGTATATGTTAAGACAAAAGGACTCTGCATTAAATGCTTGAAAAGTTCTAATTTAATGTTCTATATAAATATTATGATGCATTTGTTTCACATAAAATTTAAAATTTTAAAAATTATTTTTAAAAAAATAATAGGTTATATCGCTTAAAAAATATACTCAATGAATCGCAAGGTCGAAACTCCGCAGCTACTAACACGTAGGGGGCTATGGTGGTGGGGTCATGTGCTAATTTCCTCGGGTATTAACGCTTGGTCTGAGATGTACCACGCACTATACGGGCCGTGGGTTGCCGATTAGCATAAGCGAAAGACGGCTGGCGGATCCTAGGTCACCAAAATAAATTATAGAAGCCACTATGAGCCTGACACTTGAAGAAACTAGACTTGAAAGAGCTTACTCAGGAAAACCTACGCCTGGGGTCAAAATCCTCGATTAGACGATCATCGCGGTGGTCCTTCTTCTCCTCAGAACGTGAATCAGACTCAGTCATCGGTGTTGCTGAGGGTTCTCCCCCCTTCTCCTTATCTTCCAAGGAGTTTCCGCCTTACTTGGCTCGGGTTGTACTGATTTCACAGTGATAGCCTGTCCGTCCTCATTCTCATCCTCTGAAGCCATGCCAATATCCTCCGTCGGTAATTTTCACTGTCCTCCATTGCTTCTCCCCTCTTCAGATCTTCCAGGCAAGTTTTTGATTGCCTTAGCATTTTCGAGTTGAAACATGCTTGTGAGGAGATTCATCCGCGACAGTAGCTCGTTGGACGATGTGGGATTCCCACTCGATGTTGTTGCTTGTCTTGCTCGCCTGATAAGAGGAATCATCTCGCTTTCAGTTTCACCGTCGTCTCTCATCTCAGTTAGATCATCGTTGCTTGGCCCTGTCTGTGCCCTAGAGAGAGTCGCGGCAATTTTATGCAATCGTCAACTTGCGGCATAGGTTTTCTGAATGAACTTTGCAGATTTTGATGCCATGAGATTTTGGGAACTCAATTCGAAGGAAAATTTTGATTGATAAAACTGTAATCGGCAGTTCTTAGAAATTGTTTTTGCCAATAAATCAAAATAAGATTTGCACAAACAATCAAGTATATTGCACAAAATCAATCAACGATATTCTACATATATTTAAAATGAAAATTGATTAAGTGACAATTTTTAATCGACTATGAAAATAACAGTTTATTCTCTGGACTATAAAAAATCAAATAACAAATAATTACAAATCATTATGGGACCCACTTCTTCAAAAATTTATGACTTACAATAAATTGTAATTCTCACATTAGCTCAAAAATTATTATACTAGCAAAATCCATTTAAAATAAGCTAGAATGTGTACTTGAATTCTTGCCTTATTTAATTTTTCTCACCATGAGTGATGTGATTATATCAAGCATAAATCAAGGTATGGAACATGATTGATTGAAATTAAAAAGTCTTAGCGAATGGACTATTTCTTATATTTATGAATTTTCACCCACGGTATAATGGTGTAAAGTTTATCTGTAATCATTTCATCCGAATTCTACTTACTAAATAGGAGAAAAAGTATTTTTTTCTCGCTTCTACCAGGATTTAATCCAGTTGCCAATTTATTAATGAGTGCCTTAAATGCACTTCTTATACAAACTTCACAAAAATGTTTCGACTTTAGAAACACTGATTCCACACTTTACAAGAATAGCGAACGTGTTGATAGTGTAGTCTATTCTTAATAAGTCACTCAACAAATGCTCCACGGGCTTGTTTGCGATTATCCAATTTTGCTGGTTTTGCAATTCTAGCCATAAAGTGCCGGAGGGTTAACTTTAAAATCAAAACCTAGAGGTTAATAACTTTCACAAAAACAATTCAATTAAGTCATATTTTGACCTTTTACAGAAGAATCGTATGTTGGTCGAAACTTGAACATTCAAATCGAGTGATAGAAGACTGGATCGAAATCGGGGTTTCTGCACCTCCTGAGGCAAAGAAAAGGGTCTACGTGGTCTGGCGTCCAGTGCATCAAAACTCGGACACCCAGCCTGCACGGAGCAATGCAAACCGCCGCTCAGAATTGGTGCTTTCGGTTCATTCTTAACATATGTTCTTGCAACAATGTTCTTGCAATCTTACAAAGTGCATGGTTTAGGCATAGTCGGCCGGCCCTTGACATCAAAACAGCAGCTGTTGCATAGGTATTCACTAAAGCCGGCGTGGCCGATGATTGAAGATAACGGGTTTTGTCATCATGCACTTACACAGTTTCTCAATGATTGGCCGATGATTGGAGATAACGGGTTTTGTCATCATGCACTTACACAGTTTTTCAATGATTGGCCGATGATTGGAGACAAAGGGTTTTGTCATCATCCTCTCGACCAGTTTCTCAAGGTCTTCCCTATAAATGTAGAAGAGCTGTAGCCCCTTTTCAAACCATAGTCTTATTGGTCTTTTAAATTGAGATAACTACTCACTCGAGAAATGGCCAGTATTGGAAAGAGTGCAATTATCTTCTTCCAAATGTTCCTGGTGCTCTCACTCCTGCTGGCCGTTTCCATGGCCGAGAACAGGCTGATCAAAGGCTGTAAGTCTTGCTTTTCCCACACTTCATTATAGAATTAGAGACAACGCTTTGATTAAATTGTTTGAAAAGCTTTATATTAACGATAGACCAAAGTAGAAGTTGATTGAGGGGACGACACCAGTAGTCTTGGCTCTCAAATTGTGCTTAATCAATTCCTTCCAATCAACAGCACTGAGAATGCCTACATAGCTCTCACTTGATTGGACTTTTAAGTTAATATTTAGAACTTGATTGATTAGAACTAAAAAGGATTAGACTTAATTGATTCCGTGCAAGAGATTTAAAGTTTCCTAGTATCTTTTTCACGGTATGGTTATACATAAGTTGGAGCACCTTTAGTCTTAAAGTTGAAGGGAGAAACTCAATTAAGACAATACGTATATTCCAATGACAATTTTGAATATAATAGATGCGTTTGAACTGTGTTGACGGGAGCGTGAGATTCTAAATGGACAACTGTTTGAATCTATGAATTTCACCAAACATCGTTGGTGTAGAAAATTAAGGGAAAATTCCAAAATAGGACCCGAAGTGTCATCTTTTTCTCAAATAAGGGTCCGAAGTGAACATTGTTTCAAATAGGGACCCGAAGTGCCATCACTTTCTCAAATAAGGACCTGAAGTAGATGTTAGTTCAAATGAGGACCTAAAGTGGTTATGTTTGTTTCAAATAAGGACTTGACTTTTTGGCGATCAAGGATATTTTTGTCTTTCCATTTTCTGCCTTTTTTTTTTTTTTTTTTTTGGTTCTTCTTCTTCCTCTTCGCTAGTGGCCAACTAACCATCGGCGATGCCCACAGAGGGCTAGGCGAGACCGCCCACTCCGGTCCTTACTAGTAGCTAGCGAGGGCCAACCTCGTCGATGGCCCTTAGGTGAGGGTTGCCACGCCCAAGCGACGCCATCCCTTACTTGTGGCTATCATGGATGGCCCTCACTGGCGAAGGCGACCCTCACCCAGCCCTTTGTGGGCATCGTCGATGGCTGGCAGCCATCGACAATGAGGAAGAAGAAGAACCAAAAAAAAAAAAAAAAAGGAAATAAGGGGAAAATGCCAAATGATGAAAATACCATTGACCGGTCGAAAAATTAGCTAGTTGGCAACCGGCGAGGTGGGGTCCATATTTTGAAACAACCAAAGCCACTTTAGGTTATTATTTGAAACAAAGTCCACTTTGGGCTCTTATTTAAGAAAATAAGGGCACTTTGGGTCATTTTTTGAAATTTTCCCAAAAAAAAATAAAGAGGAAAGAAAAAAGGCGAAAAATCACAAAAGACAAAAATACTCTTGATCACTGAAAAGACAAGTCCTTATTTGAAACAAACATAACCACTTTAGGTTCTCATTTGAAACAACATCCACTCCAGTGCCTTTATTTGAGAAAGTGATGGCGTTTCGGTCTCTATTTGAAACAATGTTCACTTTGGACCCTTATTTGAGAAAAGATGGTACTTCAGGTCCCATTTTGGAATTTTCCCGAAAATTAATTGTTGAGCAGTTCGTCCGACTTCTACTTAACAAGAAATGGCTAATATTACGAAGAGTGCAGTTGTCTTCTTCTTCCAAATGTTGCTGAGGCTCTCACTCCTGCTTGCTGTTTCCATGGCTGAGAACAAGCTCATCGAAGGCTGTAAGCCTTGCTTTTCCCACACTTTATTTTAAGGATTAGGGACAATTCCTAGATAGAAATTGCTTGGAAGGTTTATACTGATAACGAACTGAAGTATAAATCAAGGAGACGACACGAGTCGTCTTAGCACTGAAGTTTTGTTATATATTCATGATCGTCGCTATATATTCAAGACACCATTCATGTTGAACTAAAGAAGAAAGGAATAGCAGCACGTGATTAACGCATCTTTTCGTCATGAAATTGAGCAGTCGGGATCCTTGGAGAGAAGGATTCCAAGCTGGAGTGTGCTACAGCTTACGGTGCGAGAGGCGGGGATAATTGTACCTCCGTGGCGGAGACGTTCAGCTTGTCGCCCGGCATCTTTGCAGATATAAACCCCAACGTCGACTGCGATGATCTATTCCTAGGTCAAATGGCTTTGTGTTCAGTAGATACCGAGCTAAACCCTACTTCGTGGTGTTCCTGAAGAGTTTATCCAATAAAGGGATTCAATTAAACTACCTCCCTCCACTTTAGGGTTTTTGCTTCTTGGTACTTTTGATTTATGTGTCTCGAATGTGAACTTGGCTTCTTAATTCGAGTGTGATCTTCTCCTACCTTGTGTCTAGACTCTAATGAGCTTCGAAAATTACTCATCAATAGCTCCATAAACCTCCATTTTGGTTGATTAATGACAAATCAATTCAGTTTATTAATAGAATGTGTGCCAAATAACGAGCATAAGTAATGAGAAATCTATCGAATCTGCTTGCAATTATACATGGTCAAATCAAAGGACTACATGAGTTCATTCAATACTACTAAAACTATTAGATGCGAGGCAAACAATTTTATCATGGTTTATCCCTCAATTTTAGTAAGTCGATTTTGTTTGGCCATGGAATTCTAAAACAAGTGACAAACCATATCGCTATTGCCACTTTTACTAATTTATCACGATGGATTCAACCCGATTGTTCTCCTAATATGCCCCTCCAATTTCGCACTTGGGTTTAGGACTCATAACTGACAGCTAAAAATGTCCTATTCATCTTCAATATCCACATTAAGGTGTTATAAATCATTTTGAATAATTATCTAAACCGTTCGTCACAAAATATCACACCAATAAGCGGCATCACATCTTTACACATTTTCCTTTCCACTTGTGGAAGGATTTATTCAGGAAATATCAGAAACTGGCTGTTCACGAAAGCAAATTCCAGAACAAAGTTTTATCATCAAGACATCTGAAGCAATTAGGATTATGTTCACCACGATCACAACGAGAAACAATGCAAAATGTTGTCCAAAATCACAAGTAATCCTTCATTCAAACCCGTTTCGGGTTCTGTCCGTCACCACCCAGCTCGATCCCTCCACCGGGAAGGTTGTCTTCGCCGACGAATCTAGCCCAGTACCAGTGCTTCTTCCACACTGTGCCCATCTCTTCGATCGGAATGCCCTTCGTCTCGGGCAAGAAGAAGTAGATGAATATGGATGCCACGAGCACGAAGAAGGCGAAGAACAAGAACAGCCCGAATTTCATGTGGCAGAGCATGTTGAGGAAGACCTGAGCAATGAGGAACGTGAAGATCATGTTGACCGAGACGTTTATGCTCTGGGCGGCCGACCGGATCTCCAAGGGAAAGATCTCACTCGGCACGAGCCACCCGAGCGGCCCCCACGACCAAGCGAACCCGGTGACGTAGACGCAGATGAAGGACACCACGACGCCCGCATACCACTTGGGCAACTCGCCCGGAGTCCCATTCACTCCAAATTTCCCACCAATTGCCGCTGTAATGATAACCTGAACATGAATAGTATAAGTGCACATATATATGCCGAGTTTTTGGGGATGTACTATGATAAGGACCATATATAGTTTCAAATCTACAAAAGAAATTTATAACTGAGTAGTATATTGTTGGAAATGGTGATCCATTTTCTAAAATTTGATCTAAAATTCCCTAGACGAAGTTTTGGATGGTTAAAAATTGTGGCTGGAAAATGTCCAGCACGTAAGAAGCAAATAATCTCTGAACAAGTCAGAGATATGATGGCTGCAACATGAAGCCTACTCCGACAGCAGCATTCCCCTAAGGCGCAGCATTCCCCTAAGGCGGTTGTACTTAGTCGGTGGAAATGTCTAATATCCTCCTCCATCAACACTTCCTTCAACTGTTATAAAATTATTTTCATAAACTAGTGAAACTATCTTTGTCTCATAAAAACTTATGTTTATCCTTTAAACTACCCTATCTCATCCATTATCCATCCTCAAACTGTATCATACACTTGCATACAACATCACTAATCAAAAACTATCATCAATATCTAAAACCATGTTTCCGCACACATCAAAATTTTTAACATATATACTAAACATGAATATGAAGCATAAAACATACATCAAAATTTTTAACATATATACTAAACATGAATATGAAGCATAAAAAATGATGGCTCCCATCAGATCTGCTGGTAAAAATTTATTTTAGTGTAATTGATAGGTTTACTCCATAATATCCGCAATTGAGGGACTAATAAACAATGGTTTGTTACGAGGTTTATGGACAACATGCCTAATGTACTAAACAAAATGATTGCAGAAGAATTTGGTCGTAGCAAAAGTCATCAGATCAAGTACCTGGCAGATCACCATTTGAATTCCACCCTCTAGTAAAAGGATTCTCCTGCCCAGTTTATCAACGGTGTAGATCGAGACCCACGTGGCGGCGACATTTACGAGCCCGGTGATCACGGCGGACATGAGGGAGGCGTCGCTCTCGAACCCCAGGGTGCTGAACAGGACAGGGGCATAGAACATGATGACATTGATCCCGGTTAACTGCTGGAAGAAGGGAATCAGTATTGACATGGTGAGCTGAGGCCTGTACTTCCTCTGCAAGAGATTCATCCAAGGGTGCTCCACCAGCTTCGATTGCACGCTCGCTGCTATCAGGTCGTTTAACTCCTCATCGACGTTCTCAACACCGCGGATCCGCCTCAGCTCCGCCTTGGCCTTTTCCTGGTCGCCCCGCTCGATCATCGAGTTCGGGGTATCAGGGAGCACGAGGGAGCCGATGGTAACGATGAGGGCAGGGACCACTGCTCCGCCGAGGCTCAGCCGCCATCCCCAACCGCCCTTGATCTTTGCGAAGAAGTAGTTGAGGATGTTGGCCACCAGGATTCCGACCGTGATGGACAATTGGAAGCCGATGTTGAGAGCGCCTCTGTACTTGTAAGGGGCCATCTCAGAGAGGTAGAGTGGCACAGCCTGTTAAGTACGTCCGAATTAGGCCAAGAGAGAGTGTCAAAGTCTGAATTTTTCCTTTCGTAAGCAAGCTTGCTTGTATTGCTTATCAATTAAAAAGCATCAATCAGAATGTAAAATCCTAATAAAAAATACTTAATGTAACATACTAGTAAAAGAGATGAAAATTCGTGACCTGATTAGCGAATCCGATACCGAAACCGAGGAGGATGCGCCCGACGATGAGCATCCACACGGCATTGGCGAACCCATTGAGGAGAGCGCCGATGCAGAAGAGAATACCGCCCAACAACATGGACCTCTTCCTCCCCCACTTCCTCGTCACGGTCGAAGCAACCAGCGACGACAGGAGAGCCGCCACGTAGAGCGACGAGGTGAACAGGGTCAAGGTCTCGCTGTTGTACTGGCAGTACTGGTTCGTGACCTTCTCCCCTTGTTGCGTCTCGTACACCGACGGGAAAAATTTCTTCAAGAACGGCGCCATCGACGTAACCCCACCTGCGATTATTACGAAAGGAAGACCGAATCTCAGTCTGATTATCAGACGGAGGTAAAAGACGATCGCATTGTCCGAACACAGACAGATACACGCATGGCAAAGGGAAGAGGGCATGGAGAAACGTATAGAGATCATAGGCATGTTAGTCCTGATGGATCGACCGAATAATAATGCACGAAACCCATCTTTTTACCGGAGATCCCGATGTCGTAGCCGAAGATCAGACCACCCATGGCCCCGACTATGCATGTCACCAGCACGTACGGCGTGAGTTCCCCCGGGTACTCCTTGCCGCCATTGGAGACCAGTCCTACCGCAGGCATTCTTTCCTCGCTCCTGTTGATTCGCTGACGAAGGAGACGATACTGAATTGAGAATTGAGCAGTGAGAGATGGGGGAGATGAAGCCGAAAGCGAGGGAGGGAGAGGGTACTATATAGAGAAGGAATGCAAGGGCTCGTCGACTGTTATGGCAAGCAGCAAAGGAGTTAGTCATGGAGAGAAAACGGATATGGCTCTTCCGTGCTTGAAATGGTAAGTAGGATCACTTTACAATTGGGCTGCCAAAAGCAGCAACCTTGGAATCCTTATCCTAAATCAATGCGTGAGTCATAGAGGAAATGTCGATCTTTAAATGGCCATCAAAGCAGCAAGTATCTTACGCTAACCCAAACAAGGAATCATCGCAGGATCCTAGTAACCAAAAGGATATATCTTTAATCCTAATCCGAATCGATATTGCACACTTCTTAATTTTCCCTATCTTCCCTTATTAAGAAGAAGAAGATAAAAGACTCAATGTCAATCCATTGTTGTCATTTCTCATAGTCCATCCTATCTGATGCTTTAGAGCCTATTTTGAACATTTAAATCCGGGCGACATCCTACTCGAGAGAAGTTATGCAATGTATCTATGCATATTCGAATGAATCAAGTTGATGAGGTCCGTCATATGCATGTACATTCACATAGATTGTGAAATATTTAACAATTAATAAGGGTCTTCATGCAATAATATCTCCTTTCCACCGTCCTTGGCGATTTAATATTTTTCCACACTTGGTTCATAATAATCCTGGTAATCAGTAGGTGTAATTAATTCCTGGTCCAATCTGATTGGCTCCCAATTTTTGGGATTGAGGACTAGACAGGGTAGTCTTAGGATTGAGAATAGGATCGGACCAACCAATCAGGTCCGATCCTCTCCGGTTCAATGGAACCAGTCATTAGCCAAAAAAAAATTTAAAAAAAATTAAGGATATACTAGAGTTTTTACTATTTTAGCATTTATTGTTATTTTCAAAAAATAAAAAAATTATATATTTTTAAGACAAAGAGTTGGTCCCGTCTAGTCTAATTCGCCTCCGGGATCGGAAACCATATTGAAAATCATTGGTTTCATTTTTATAAAATTGGGAACCGTATCAAACTAGCCGATCTAGTCTAGATGGTTCCCAATTCAATTGGTCCAATATGCTCACATCTAGTAATCGGCCATTCTTAGTAGGAAATTGAATATAGCTAATGGGGCGAATCGTCAGGGTTATTAATTATGACTTATCTAGCCAGAAAAATCTCACTTTTGGATAATGTCCTTACAAGAAAGGTAATAGAAAGGGAAAAATACATTTTTGGTCTCTGTAGGTTTGGGGAGATTTCGCTTTGTGTTCTTATACTTTATTCGGTTACAATTCTAACTCTCTTACTATTCGCCAGCGACAATTAAGTCCTTCCATCAAAATCACCATTCAAAATTCACCGAAAATTGCTGAGTGAGCACTGGCTATTAACACATGGCACCTACGTGTACAAGCTTTTGAAACAAATTAACTTTTGGAATTCATACTTTTAGGAATGATCACTATCTTAAAGGTGGAATATTTTAGACAATTTATGACAGTTTTTAAGATTTCATCTCAAACATATGTTATTACTTATTAAACTATGAATAGTATCTATAAAGATTGATACACAAACATATTATGTATTACGTAATGACCAACGTCATTTTATTCTTATTTGGAAAGGAAACGTAAAAAATAGCACTTTAAAATCTCATTGATCAAATGTTAAGGGGACTAGTATTGTCACTAAAATAGAGTACAGTGACTAAATTTGAACAGTTCGAAAAGTACAAGGATCAAATGTGTAACTTGGCTTTGTATATGTAGACGCCATGTCTCAGTTGTCCATGCCGACGGGGCATATTAATTTCCTGCATATTTTGAACAGAAATATAATGGAAGGACTTATAAATGGAGAATAGTACCAGGACGAAAATTATAATCGATCAAAGTGTAAGGACCAATAGCGAAATTCCCCCACATTGCGTGGATAAAAAAATGAAATAGTCCCTAATGGAAACTTAATTTATGGCGGATAAATGTTCGGGGTCTTTGGAAAATTAATATACACGTCAGACTACATATGTGGATGTGGATGGGGAATATATGCAGGAAATCTGGAGTATCAATAAATACGAATTAAACCTATTAAATAATCATATAAAAGGAAACTATTATTTGATAATGCCACAAAAGGAATCTATGTCTAGTCTTGTCGGTCTGGATAATCCTCGGCCCGACTTTTGTCTCATGTTGATGTGTAATAAAGTGGGAGACAAAGATATCTGAGGTAAATCTTTATTATTATTATTATTATTATTATTATTAAGAAGAGCAATGTGAGATTCAAAGCTTTATCGAATATGGATATAAAATTGGATACACTTATTGCAAATGACAATATCAAATTGGGACTACAACTCTTTTTGAGGAAATAGTATTTCTAATAGGCCACAAAAATTTGGAGAAAATAAATGTGACATCCTTAAGTTTGTGACCTTGTCTCGATAATATGGGCTTTTCACCAACGAGTCATGATCATTTTTCTTTGAGCTGATTACTCACAAGTTAACTAATTTATTAGATGAAGCCGTTAAGGGATATAAACGCGACGTAGACTTGAACCCTCGACCGCCGACCAACCCAAAACGCACACAATTATAATCAATTAGTGATCGGACATAGGTCGATTCAAAATGATGTAATTAAATGATAGGTGGTTCCACCGACCCAAAAATGAGCTTAAAATCAAGGAATTTTGTCCGGAAACCCACCCAAACGTCGGATAAGTCAAAGATGCACAAACATGGATCAAAATTATCAACCCAAACGCACTAAAATCTCTAATAATTTTTTTATCTCATTTTTTGTATTCCTTAAAAAAGCGATTAAGGGCCGAACTGATCTAATGGGTTTGGTTTGATTTCAAGGTTAACCTAGTACCAACCAATAATTTTTTATTTTATTTTTTGTACTCCTTAAAATGGCAACCGAGGATTGTACCGATCAAATGAGTTCGATGATAAGAGAGGTCAACTAAGAAAGGCAAGGGATAAGGGTCAAATGAGGTGAGTATCGAATGTCGAGTGGAGTGCAACAAGCCAAGCGAGCATCGAACAACAAGTGGCACGAGTGACCCAAAGCAAGTAAGGCGAGTGTCAAGTGGCGAGCGGAGAAGTTGTTTCTTTTGATTTTGTCAAAGTGAAGATTAAAAGGACAAATAAGATAGAAGATAACGAATACTAAATAAGAATGCCATAAGAAGTTGTTTATACATTTTTGGACATCGTGGTTAGCTCATCACAAAAACATTTTCCTCCTTTGTAAATTATGACTATTAATATCGTAAAAGACATTAAAAATTTAAATTATTAAAGAACAATGTAAAATTACTTGAACTTCTCACTAAAGAGTTGTTTAATGTTATTAACGCTATTTATTTTAAGGTTTTCAAATCTATATAAAAAAATTATAAGTAATATTATATATATATGTGTGCATGTGGTCATTATCGAAACCCGTTGATGAAAGTCGGGATTAGGAATGCTCTTGACAATGGATCCAAAACTTTCCTTTGGGGAATGCCACCGATGGACTAACCCGTGCCCGTGGTTATGCCAGATGACCACTGACTGATGAGTTGGCTATGGCCGTTAGATCATAAATAATTGGGACACGCTTGAATGATTGAAATAGCTACGCCTGACTATGGGACAAAATTGTGTGGCACGGAATGGAACGTGTCATAATGGTTGAGCCTTATAATCGGGACCCTTGTAATTAATTGATGAATGATATGATGTGTTCCAATTATTGAACTAAGTTTGCTGCATTTATATATGCATATGAGATGTACTAATGGGCAGAGAGGTGCTGAGGCAAGATAAGTCCTATATGGTGCATGTTTAGGTTGCCTATAGGTAAATTCTCATCCTAATCGGGGTTTAGAGTGTAGACTTGCTAAGACTTTGTCTCATCTCGTCGTGGTTTAAAACTTTACAGGTCCTTAGATGGAGGTGCGCCACGTTCGTTTTGGGTGGCCACGGGAGGCGGAGACCGAATGTACCATTCTCCCTATCCACGGGACCCCCTGGACCTGTGAGCTCGTAGTTACCACTATTTGGGTTGATGAGGGCCTATCTCAGTTAGTACCTTATCATTTCAAAGCGTAGTTCCATCATGGGCCTAACGGGCTTCGAGAGGGCCCCTTGGATGGTTTTGATGGGCCTATCGTCGATACCGAGTATAAGATGGTACTTGACCTTGTCGTGGACGCCGATATTTTGGTTGATATCAAGGCAAACCCGAGGCCCGAGGTTGAAGAGCCTAGAGTAGAGGTAGCTGATTCTCTAGACATCAACCTCCATCCCAGGGTAGGATTGGCTTAGTAGCCTCTCTTTGGATAGACCTCTGTATATAAACCTGTTGTGTTTATAAAGCATATTTTGTGAAAATTGGTTGTCCTGTTTTTCTATCACATGTTTGATTGTTGTCTAGGTTTTATTAGTTCGCTTCCGCATGTGTATAAAAAGAATGGGTTAGCGATGCATTTTGGAACATCACATTTTAGTCGACCGCCGAGGGATGTATGCACGCTCGAGATTCGAGGCGTTACAATAAATCCATCTCAAGTTTGTGGCCTCCTCCAATTGGGAAGTGCACATGACGTTATTTGAAGAGCAGAATGGCCACGTGGGAACTAAAGTCAAACTTTGAAGATTGACAGACACTTTTACGAGATTACAGTTGAGTCTAATTTGTTTTTGAAAATTGCAGCGTCGCCCATAAATTTACAAAGTTAGAATTAGCACTTCCTTTATTGAAGGAACCCTGTCATGTACTCAAATGATGTGAAGATTAAATTAAATACTGTAAATGTATAATATCGATAGTTTATAGTTATGAAAGATAAATATATTATTTCTTTATACTCTTCCTTTAATTTTCGCAAGTTTATTTCACTTGAACATTTCTCCATAAATAAGTGACTTGGGACTGGTGGCAAGATCCCAGCTTGTTCTTGTTTGTTTTAGACATTTTAAAAAGTTTTGGCTTAGTATGGACAGTCCTTCTAACACGTGGCAGCACATAGTTAGACCATGTCCTCCTGACTCCTCCTAACACATGCCAACTGATCAATCGATTTCCTATGTCATAATTGCCCCATTGTATAATCCTGTCAACCTTATTGACCTCGACAATAAACCACAGAGAAAATTCTCCAACAAGTGACGTGATTACTTGCCACCTCTGTAGCTTACGTTTTGGTGTCATTTTTGTGTAATGCTAACCCTTCCCGAAGATCCATTTGGACTCCTCCGACTACAGGCATTCTCTAACCTAGCTTCTTGTTTTTCTGTATTCACCAGTGAAGAAGACGATCGTAAAGTGAGGGAGAGTTGCGAGAGATGGAATGTACAGAGAATGTCCAAGGGCAAGATCATAAGAAAGAGTACAATATAAAGAAGGAATTTAAGGGCTTGTTTGGCATGGAAGAATGGTAAGTATCGACAGGATGATCATAAGCACTTGAGTATTAATATGATGCATAGAGATAAGAAATGAGGACAATGAGTTGGACGTTGGTCTTATCTTCTTAGCAATGAGAAAGCTTGAGCCTCGCTGATCTATGCCGAAGCCCGACTCACCTGATCTGGTGAAGCCGAGCTTAGACGATAGATCCAACGAGCTGGTGAGGCTCGGACCTCGCTCAAGGTCGCTAGAGCCTTGATGACCTCTAGGGACCTCAAGCGAGGCTCAACCTCATCGGAATCTAGCAACCTCAAGCCTTGCTAGCCAAATCAAGAAAGATCAACTTTCACAAAGTTAAATCAAGGTTGAATGGAGGTTGCGCTGTTGCCATTCAAGCCACTAAAGAAATTGAATCAATTGAACTTAGGAAAAAATAATCAAACCGGCAATTAAAACTATTGGAGAAATTTAATTGCAATTAATAGACCAATCAATAATTTGTATTGTCTTTTGAAATCCTCAATTTATAGTGAAATTCTGTATTTTATTTATTTCATTGTTACATCCATGTTTGCCACAACAATCCCAATTGTGGCCGTCGAGTGGCTAAGTTTACCCTATCGCAACATCTTGATTTATCATCGAAGGAATAGAAGAAATAGAAATTTAAATTGACTAATTCCTTCTTCTTCTTTTTTTCCTATGGAAGGAAATAGGGAAGTGACTTTTCTTGGTCTCAGCTTGTATTTGACGCACGTGTGTTCCGGCGAAAGAAAATTCATGTTGATCCAAAGTGCAACTTTTTTGAGATGGTCTAGGACGGGATTTTCGACGAGGACCAAACCAGCCAGAGCACATGCCCCTTGTCGGGTACTCGGCCACATAGTATTAAAATTTCTATTTGAGTTCATAAAAGAAATAAGTTCACTTCACGATGAAATTTTAATCATAATGATTTGCATGCGAGTATGCCTTATATATGATGGTGATTTCGCCATTTACAAAGGAGTTGCATAATTTATAAATTATCTTTTCCCATTACTAATCGAGTCATTGGGATACTATTTTAAAAATTATCCCTTGGGTTTTATCATAACAAAACATTGGTGGCCTAGATTTACTTTTTCTAATAAGTCCCTCAACTTTAAATTTGATACGGGTTTTTATACAAAAAGGTAATTTTGGAGTTAGTTTATACATATATAAAACCATCTAAATTTTACTTCAAAAATGTATTTAGATAGATTGCAATTTGTAGATAGTGCTACATATATTTAAATATAAAAATACGATTTAGCAAGCTACAATACTAAATTTTTGGTGTAATGAAAAGATTGATGATATTATCATTGTTAAATCTTTTTGATCCAGCAGCAACAGCAGATTAAATATACTCATTATATATGGGATTGGTTGGAGGTGGATCCATAGTCTACTACAAGAAAATGAGCTGTAAGAGAAGATATCTAGACACGAATAATAATCATTTTGGTCATAAATTAATTTTTGGAATTGAAATAGATATTCTTGGATGAGTTTCTAAGAAAAACACGCGTTTAATAATGACACAGAATTTCTCTCTCTCAAACGATGATAGATGGTGAGGGATGGTCGCCGCTTATTGGCAGCAGCAACAAGTGGCCATGAACGGTGGGCAACAGCAAACAAGTGGTGGATAGGCAACCGACTAATAGAGAAGATAAGCAATGAAAAGAATTTTTATTTCTCAATTCTGTTTCGGGAATAGAGAAATAGAAAATTTTTACTTTTCATTTCTATTTCAAACCTATTTTTGAACTAAAAATTTGAAACAGAAAAGAAAAAAATGAAATTGCATTGTCAAATAAATTTCTATTCCAAAAACAAATCTAGAAAAGAAAAATAGTTCTCAAATAAAAACATGATAGTTATCATGCACGCCCTACACCTTAATTTATCAAAAAGACTACAAGAGATAGTGCGATGTTTTAACATACGCTTGTAAATGACATGTGGAATTTGACGAATGAGAGGTCGCACACTCAAAATAAATTGAGACAAAATCTAGTTTTAATATCATATTAGAAAGTCCAATCCATAATATTAAGTTCTATGTGGAAAGAGATCTCATATAATAGAAAGAGCATATAAACCCGTAAATAAATATCTGTGATAATTTAACACAAAAAAAAAAAAAAAAAAAAAAGAGTACTCAACCATGAATTTTGACCCAATTTTTTATGAGACTCATTTCGTTGCCATTAGATTTGCAATTGCATATTTTTACCAATCCAAATATAAGTTGTCACTAAAAATTGCAAATTTGTTTGCACAACTTAGAAAATTAACATTGAATAAGGTGTTCGTCATTACAAAACCCATCTTTAGAAAACCAAATATGTAATTTTGTGGCTATTTATTTGTCTAATTAGTGATTATTATGATGTATCCTTTGAATTGTTTCTCAAGATATTTATAAATGTAAAAAAAAAATGTAATAAATGCAATTATTCTCAGCTACAACTACAAGCTGTTTGTGTTTTGAATTTTAAAAAAAAAAACGCGAGGAATCATCATACAATCATACAAACATAAAGAGGTAGTGATATGATTATCTAGAGTCGTGGATCCGCATCAAAGCCCCATGACCCCCAAATAATTTATAGATGGCAATGGCTCATAAATTTTGCCCCAGCACATTAAATGCAAGAAATAACCAGCAACTATTGTGGTAGCTTTTCTAGATCTGCATAAATGTTAAAAATCTAACCAAAAAAAAAAAAAAAATTAAAAACATTCATGAAAATCAGTACACAAAATCTCATCTAATACTATCGCATATTGAGATTATAGAAATAACAATATACTTAAGGATAAAAATTGCTAAGAATAAGACTCCAGATTAGGTCAATTGCAGTTTATATCAGTTATAGATAGCTAAAATTGTAGTACATAAAAATACCGTCAATATGGATTAAATAAATCAATTTAAATAATACTCATTTTCAACTCACTCAAACCCAGCTCAACCAGCCCATTTAACGCCTATTAAAAATATAAATCCCGGTCTCATCGTGGCTTCTGCTTTGCAAAATGAAATAACAAAATTAAAAATAAAAAAAAATGAGGAAAGTGTGAATGAAAATGCAGAGAAAATTTAAGCAAGAACAAGTTTACTAAACATAGAAAAGATGCGAAACTATACAAAGTGGAAATGGATATGTTCTTGGATTCAAGTATGCCAAATTCCACTCAACATGCTACGGAATTTGTTTGTGGACAGCTTCCTCACAAGCCTCTTAGCATCGGGAACCTCGTTCTCTGCCAGATTCTCTATGGTCTTCAAATACCCAGAATTGGCAATCTTCTTCCTTCCACTGCCGCAACTTGTCAACGACATCAATGCAGATAGCAAGAACTTTCTCCTAGCTGAAGGCTCCACCTCTGTCTCGAGCAAGCGCATTAGGAATTCCATGTTCTGCTCGTCTTGAGCGAATCTCTTCCTGTTCTTTGGGATCGATACCATGCTAGAAAGCGCCTCGGCCGCCATCTCGCGGACTCCCCGCGACTTTGCATCGAGGAACCGGACGATCTCCGACATGAAGCCGGCGTCGCCTAGAGCCCTCTTAGCATCTTCCGATGACGACGTCCCGATCAGCTTGAATGCCATCTTGAAGGCCAGTTCCTGGACCGAGGACTCGCGGGCGCGGAGGAAGCAGACTAGGACTTCCGCGAACCCGTGGTTCAACAGCATTTTGACACCAGTCTCCGAAGAGAAACAGAGATCCTCGATTGCCCTGAAAGCTACCTCCAGTGCTTTGGAAGATGACGAAGGCGATGATAGCGGATTGAGAAGGCGCAATAGGGCGTGAAGTCCGCCTTCTTCAATGACCATTCGCCTTAAGAAATCATCCCCTGAGACAATATCTTGCAGGAACTCGATTGAACTAATCTGCACGGTCTCATCTTTAGAACTTGCTTGCCTGAGGAGCACTGAAATCACGCCTTCTTCGAGCATAAACCTCTTGATCTCCAAAACCCCGGCGAGATTCCGCAGCACCCCACAAGCAGAGCAAATCAACTCTGCCTTGGTGAAGTCGGTGCTAGAAGAACATATTCTCAACAGAGCTGTGACACCGCCATGAGCGGAGACCCTCCATGCAATCTCTGGATCAGCAGTCAATTTCATCAAACACCTTGCAGAAAGTTCTTTGCCTGCGTCGCTGCCGCACTCCAAAATCCTAACCAGTGGACCAACTATCCCTGCGTCAATCACCACGCCCCTGTATGAATCAAACCCTGCAACCACTGAGAGCACTCTTGCGGCCTCTTCTTGAACTTCCACCTCCAGAGAATCAAGAAAGCTGACCAAGAGGTGAACGATCTCCCCAACTTCCATGACCACCTTCACAAATTTCTCATCTTCACTAGCAACTTCGTGCAAACTAGCCAGAGCTTGCCTCTTTATTTCTGGGTCATCCTCAATCTTCATCCTTGTCAACAAATCCTTCACATAAAACCTCATGTGCTCCTTACGAGCCCCAAACCTCGGCTTTGAGACGATAATGGCATACCCATGAGGAAAAGAACCAACTTTGCACATCCCAGAGAGATTCTTGACATGGCAATGCAGCTTCGTCAAGACCATGTCCAGATTGCTCTGCATCAAAGCTTCCCACCGTAGGAACCAGCCATGCATTTCTCGGCAAGGCCATGACATTCCCCGACCGTGACCATCGTTTCTTGAACCATGCCTGAGAGCTCAGCCCCCTCATCAGAGACGGCCAGTGCAGAAGACATCTCCATAAGCTTGCTCCGAATGAGTTGCCATTTCACAGCGAAGACTTTGATCGAGCGAGACAGGGAAGCCAAAGAAGAAACCGACTCGATGGCCTGTTTGCGGGTGGGGTTCGGCGTGGCCAATTCTCGGCAACTCTGTTCTTGGAGCGATTGTCTATGAACTCCTGCTGCTTCTCCTTCTTCCCCCATTTCTGCATCTACTAGATGTAGTGGAAGAAGGACATTCTGCAAAATCAGTGTCCGCAGAGGATGAGACTTTTATCTTTGGTTCTTGGAAGAAGCTGAATCGGAGCCTGTGCGTTCATTCATTGCTAGCACAAAGGCTTCTTGAGTACTTGGACTGGGGTGTCGTGTAAAAAAGCGACAGTTCATAAAACGGTATTTTGTCACCTAACTTCGAAAACGAGATGACTGGGACAGAGGTCACAGAACCAATTTCATTATTATAAACAACATATATCTATATTTATAATGTGTGCAATTTTGCTTTTAAGTAAACATGATTAAACTATGATTAAACCCTGCTGGAGAACAGCCATCGATCCATGGGGAAAACCAAAGGGCTTCGAATTGCACGACAAGACCCATCGATTCTATACATTCGTCCCTAGAGAAAACAAAAGGCGACACATTTGCTCCCGCGTTCTTGAAGTGGAGAAACATCAATTGGAGAGAAACTTCGCAACGTTTACTTCTTTTTCATCACTGGCTTCTCGTCTTTCAAGTCAACTTTTTCACCATTTACAGCTCCCATTGATCCCTCCGTTCGAGCACCCACTTGAAGATGTGATTGACAAAAGATGCATTGTGCACTGCAAATACAAGGGTTTGGTTCTCATCAGCGAGAGACAAAAGCTGCGGGATTGATGAGAGGAGAGAGAGAGAGAGAGAATTAGGAAAAGAGCGGATCAAATGCCATCAATCGGCTAAACGACGTGGGACATATTGGAAAGTAACTTATATGCGTATGTAGCATCAAGAGACGGTGGATAGAAGGTATAATGATGTCAATAATGTCTCATGAATTTCTTTCTTTTTTTCTTTTTAGATACTCAAGTACCGATAATTGATTAATTAGTTTCTTGACATCGACAACAAAATAAGCGCATGAATTGCTTGCTTTCTCCTACAGTATCACGGGTCGATGGTGTGCGCTCGGCCATTGCATAAGTACACATTGTCCAATGAAGAGAGAGAGAGAGAGAGAGAGAGGACCACATTAACAAGTGACAACTTCAATATCCAGTATGCCGAGCCGTGGTGGGGATAAATTCTTCCAACCCCACACCCATGTGAGAGACTGAAAAATCCCTCCTCGCTTGCCTTGGGACTGTTTGGCCCTTCCTTCTTTAGGAAGTGAAACTTCGTGCAACTTTTCATAGTTTTTCAATGGCTTTTTACTGTGGACCGGGAAGTATGATCTTTTGAATACAACTCAATTGGAATAAACATCGATACATAACTCACATCCATTTTAATGGTGAATCAGTGATTTGTTTTGTTTATTACCATTGGTATTGCATAGTTTCAGTCCATTTTCTTTATCGGGGAATACAGATTTTGCATCTGTGGACGTTTTCTGATATTACCGTGTTTACTCATTTTCAATACCTTAGAAAAACACATATCTAATTATAGTAACTCTTGTGCTATGTTTGCTATCTAATTGTGATCGATTCTAGCCTCCATTCTTTTTTCTTTGTGTGGATAGATTTCTGTGATACTGAGTGAATGAGTATTCTTAGTAGAATGTTTATGGCATCGATGTCCAAATTTACTTCTCTATTTCATTTGAACTAACAATTTTGTTCACAGTTGTGTTCTTACTTCTTTTTTGTCTTTACTACCTACAAGGACATTTTCAGTTCCGACAATGTTTTTAAATTTCCATTCGAAATTACGAGAAAAGGTATGAAAATTAGTATATAATTGTTGTAGAATTCAATATGAATTGTATATATAAATATATATAATTGACTTGATTCAGTAGAATATGTTTGGGGAAGGAGATATAATAGCTAAAGCTTAGAATGCAGAAATCGCTTGTCTTCAAAGGGAAGGATAGCCCCCGTGTATCAATATAACTGTACATATCTAAGTTCTGTTGGGCAAAGTTGACCCTATATGCTACATAACATAGCAGCATAAGTGAGAATGCATAAAGGGAAGAGATTATTACTTGGATTGGAAACAAGAGTATGAACCAACCAACCAAGTGTATACTTGAATTATCTGTTGTAGATCCGGTTCTTACGTGCTTGTAATCATTCCAATTTCCAACCGCTTGAAATTGACAATTAGCCAAAACAAAGATTGGGCACGGTGGGAATCGGAAAAGGGAAAATATAATTATGGGAAGCTCCAATCTGAGGGACATCGTACTGGCAAGAACAAGAAATTCTAAATCTTGTATATGGAATGTAAGCAAGTCCTAAATCTTTCAATTAGGTCAATTAGGTCATAAACTTTTCAATTAATTCTATTAAGTCCTAGACATTTTTCACAAAGTGCGTTCAAGTCTTTGCAAGGAGCAATATCCTAAAATTACTTATGTGTATAAAATGGCATTTTTGAAGTACATTATTCAAGATAATTTTAAGACTTAATTACATTTTTCAATAAAGATTGAGTACTAAACTCAATCAACTTTTTGGTGAATGTTTAGTATTTGGTTAAGCCAATTAAAGGTTTGGAACTCAATTGCATGTACATAGCGTTTGGGACTATGAACCAGCATGTAAGAAATGTTTTTAGATGGACATATAGATCACATGGTATATTTAACGTTGCAAAACTTGAGAGACTACATGTGCATGGTACGTGTTCTATTGTAATGGGTCAACCCCATCTACTATGTAAAATGTGCTTTAAAAAAAAAGAGAGAGAGAGAAAGTATGATCGTGCAATATAGTTGCTCTTGATTATTCAAGTATCCTTCTATGCTAATTCTGCTTGAAAGAGTGGGGACTATTCTGCACATCTTGTGATGTTGCCCACACAAAATAAAAGCTGAACTGGTGGGGGCGTCTCTTTTGATGCTTCCAGACTACAAGATGTCGAGTTACAACGAGGCGGATAGACACTGGCCATGAATTGATGATTCGAGTGCAACATATTATCGGGATTACACACTCACTCATTGCGAAAATCGAGTTTCTTTAGATCAAGTCAAAAGAGAGCTTCTCCCTACCTGAATCCTCTAGTTGCATTCATGTTGCAGCTTAGATTGTATGAATAAGTTTGTCATGCTGAGTTGCCTGGAAAGAACAAGATGCTTGCTCCCCTATTGGCGGTCTTCAAAGGAGGCTATCCCCATTATATGCTCTCCATCGTTTGCTTTTTGAAGGATGGTGAGAACAAAGAAGAAATCACCAAAATGATATGACAAACTTTGATTATTTTCTGATATTTGAGACTGATGCACAAAGTTGTTGAACCATATGAATTTATCAAGAATTGCGTATTATATCATCGATCAGTAGCCGAACTACTTAAAAGTTGATAACATTGGCTGTCTCAAGCAGAAACTTACAGTAAAATTCACCATCCAAATGAAAGGATGTCTCTCAAAAGAAAATATTTTGCAGCTTCAAGCGGTCAAGTTTATTTTGGTAGCTTTATGCTTAGTTGGCTACCTATGACGAATAAATCAATGGGACTGTGAATTGAATTATAACAAGCAAAAACTTTCAAGGTGGCTCTCAAAACTTTGAAACGCCCGTAACGCCGCAGTCGTGAGGAGAAGTCCAGCACAAACTTACATAGCTTCAGATACGGCTCGAATCCCTCCCGAAAACGAAACGCCTCATCCAATCTGATATCACCAACATCCTTGTGCGCCAGCTAACTTGCTTGCTGAATTTCGCAATTAGCAAGGTTGAAATTAGATCGCCATTAAATGAATCGCTTGAAGGTAACATTTGAGAGAGAGAGAGAGAGAGATACCTTGCATAGACGGAATACCAGAGCCATTGACTACTGTGGCCAATTGAGACCCAATCACCTGGAAGTTGTGCTGCCGTCTGTTCGCCTCCCAGAGGAGCAAATTGTCCTAAATGCTTGTACCTTCAGGAATCCCAAAACGCAGACAGAGTCAAGCATATGAAGTTGTTCAACATCTCAAAACAATTCTCAAAGTCAAAATGTAATTAGTTTTAGAGAATAGTCTTGGATAAAGGTTATAACCACACAGGTACGTCCTATTTTTTCTCTGAAAATGTAATCAGAATAAGCTTGATTTCCTACATTTGTATTCCTAGGATTAAAATTTGATATCAATAATTCTTCATGAGATGGACAAACGAGAAGGAGCAATTTTCTTAAAGTTCACAGATGGGATACTTCAGCAAACTTTTGCGTACCTAAAAGGACGGAACCGATGGCGCCCCTCTCCTCTGAACCGGAGAGGACCTTCTGGATATTTCTCACACTGCTCCATCCGGTTAAAACAATCAGCAAGATAGGCACCTTGCTGTGCCGCAACCTGTGTTCATGTGGCAGATTCAAGGAAAACCATAAGTAATCTAAACGCATCATCCAAAAACGTTTTGGATCTTGACTTGAGCTGTACCTGCGCTGTTGCTGGAAGATTTTTCATCTGAGAATCCACCTGGGAAAGAGCCGAGGTAAATTCTGCAATATCTAATTCGATTGATTCCTCCTCGACATCCCCCTTCGATTCCTTCAACAGATCCACAATGTCTCCTAATTTCTTGTTCTTCAGGTACAGCTCCACCTGAGGGTATCTTTCACAGATGTCAGCAATGACCTCACGAGCTTCTTTTGCAGTCAGCATCCCTGAATTGTCCTTATCTGCCTTACTAAATATAGCCACAATATCTCCCTGAGAACAAACATTCAAACAAATTGTCACGCCCCCCCTAGATGGAGTTGGTTCCATTAAATCTGTCACTACATCTGCATTTCTTAGTGTAAAGAGAAATATGCCATGACTGGTAGTTAGCTGATTAGCATATTTAGTGGAGGCCCTATCTTTAAGTGAACGTATTCATGTTCTCTAAACTCAAATGAAATCTCCAATTTCTGCCCCTGCACAGTACCAGGACATAACCTTTTCGATAATTTCCTGGAGCAACCTCTTAGCAATTCAACTGAGAAAGCCAAAACAGAAGAGTGCAAGTTATTAAGCACTCAGATTGATCAAATTTTAACAGAGCACACTGAAGCAGATGCTGAACAGCAAGTGTTGAAATTTGAAGAACTGACAGAAAATGTGGTGATTATCCTTTCATAATGAAATTTAAGGCACTGCAGACTGGCTTCAGCCATTATGTACTGTGACGAGATGACTTGGATACACGTCAAAACATTTTTGCATTAGTAAAGTGCCACATGGAAAATGGGTGTTTACACTTTGAAGGAGAGTTAACTCTTATCATTCAGAACAAAGCTTTTTCAATGTAGACAAATGGTGACATGTCAACCTCAGCACCTTAATTTATAAGGTAGATTGACTAGTAAAACTCCAAGAATGAAATGAAAGAAGCCACAAATGACGTGAAAGAAATGTATCAGAGAGCTATATAGGAACTTTACCATGACTTTTCGCTGATTAATTGTGGCACAATCACCAAGTGCATATATGCTATCAGTTTGCTCAACACGAAGCCATTCATCAGTTGCCAGAGCACGTCTGCTAGCCTGTCTCACCAAAATGTTCGTCCAAAATAAATAATTCACACAATAATATAAGTTTATTGTTAACTTAAAGGTAACATAGACTATAAGCAGACAAATAATCATATGAGGTACCTGACCAACTTGCTTCATGAAATCTCTTACTACAGGCCTTTGCCCAATACCAGTTGACCAGACAGCCATACCATAGGGAATAGAAGATGCTTCTCCAGTCTTCTCTTTGGTAGAAATTTCCTTATCAGTTACTTTCACAACCATTGACCCTGTTTTTAGATTGATTCCCTCTCTTCGGAACTTGGTCTCAGCAAATTCTGTGATTCTTTTGTCAAACCTGCCAAAGACGAAATGTCTTTAGAATGCTGAACCTTGGTTGAATTATGAGGCCAATAAAACTTCCAGTATTAGTAGGCACATTACTCTTTCAGCTCCCAGCTAGCCAAGAGAGGTTGCTCTATCATTATAAGATGTAAATGTTGCAATTTTTTAACTAATGAACAGAAACAATCCCATCGATAAATGACACATGCCTAAGGCATAAAAGTTTAGACAAATACTCCGTAACGTAACGTAATCTTCAACTTAAGAGGCAAGCATGATAGAGACAAAAAATAGTTTAGACTAGAACACATATGCCCAGTTGATCAAACAACATTTTTTACAGTATGCCCTGATTCTGGAGAATATCCATGTAGTGATAGTTGAAAGTGCGGAACCACCCCCCCCCCCGCAAAAAAAAAAAAAAAAAAAAAAAAAAAAAAAGATGGATGAAGAAAAATTGTGTAGAGACACTAAATAGCTTGTATGCAATTACACTTAGAAATAATTGCTTCACCAAAGAAACAACATAGAGAAGTATCGAGTAATTACATGTTCAAGATATGATCAGCTGCCTCCAGAAGTGTTATATTCACTAACTCCTTCACCCGTGGATACAATTTCACTAGATCCTCATTCACAAAGTCATAGAGCTCTGCAGCGAACTCCACACCTGTCGGGCCACCGCCAACAATAACAAAATGAAGAATTCTTTTTCTCTCTTCATCACTCAAGTTTGGTAAGCTCGCTCTTTCAAAACAGTCGATGACACTTCTTCGAATTTCTTGAGCATCCTCTACTTCCTAAAAGATCAACATGGAATAAAAAGAAGGATCATAAACTCCATTCCTGGTGCAGTAACTAAAATTCCAACGGCAATTGCTTACAGGCATCAAAACTTTAGTGCCGTTTATTTCACACACCTTACTATCTAAAAACACACAAGAATTACACAAGAATCTCCAATCTATTAATGCTTATAGTCAATTGTGCCTGTAGTAAAAAATAACAACATGGTACTGTTTTATCTTTACAAATCTAGGTGTATGTAGACAATTACAGGAAGCTTACCTTCAAGAACTTGCAGTTCTCCTCTACCCCAGGAATATTAAATGTGTTGGACCGGGCACCAATGGCTATAACGAGATAGTCATAGTCAACAACAAATTCCTCTTTTCCATTCAAATTGGTTCCGTTACTAGTTCGACAGTGGACCTTTTTATTTTCTGCATCAATCTTGACACACTCGGCTTCCAGGAAACGGATGTCCATATTTTTCTGCTTCAAAAAAACAAGACAAACCATATTAAGCTATCGCTACTCATGCAAACTCTACAGTTACTAATAAAGGTCTGCCCATCATTTCAGAAACAGGTGATAATATGATTTACAAATGATGTCAAGGTCCATCAAAAACATCAAACCCATAAATGAGGTGTTTGTGATATATCCCCCAGGCTCATTAAAGATATAGCAGACAACATTTCTCCAGTAACTTATCACATAGACCACTCTCATTGAACCTATCTAATCCTCAATAAGCATTCCGAATAAGAAATTCATGTGCAAATAAAACATGATCTAAGGGACTTCTGATGGTCTAATCTCATCATATGAGAGTACTATTACCTTCCGAACAATGTTCCGAACTGGCTCAACGATGCTACGAGCTTCCACCGTGCCACAAGTAACGCTCGGCAACAGAGGGGTAAATGCAAAGTAATTACGAGGTGATATGACCTGGATATCATAGGTGGCATTCTTAATGTTCCTTAAAAAAGATGTCCCAGCCCAGCCAGTTCCAAGTACCACCACCCTCTTCTTTTTGCTCTCTGCTTCTACTGGCACAATTGCTTGTGCACCTGAGTTCGCCTCGGCATACGCCACAACCCCTCCTCCACTGAACAAATCATAACAAAAGAAACAAGCTAAGAAACTCAGACATTGAATGATACGCTACGTCAATCCATCGGTAAAAGAAAATATGGCCTCTTCTCTTCTTGCTTTAAAACAATCCTACCATTTGAAGTGAAATTGGCATCCGACGCGGTTTCATGTACAGTGAATACGCAATGTGCTTGTCATCCAAAGTGCTCAACACAAATCAATTTTCTGATTCGGAATAAACTATACTGCTCATAAGTACTTAAACCTCAGATCCGGGGAAGCAAGATAAAAGCATTCGCAATACCCTATACCGGCGCGAGACTTAAGAATTTCATACCAAATGATTGTAAGATGTATATGTTTGCTAAACACTACGGCGAGCACCACGCTGCGAGGGCGACGGCCAGAGCCCTGCTCGGTCCATCATCGACTCTCCCAACATACCGACGAAATTCATAGATCTCCGCAAAGAATCTAGCATTCCTCAGCCTCACTTTCGACAAATTCAAAGCGACAACACGGCTAGTTACGTTCCACGCCATCCACAGTACACAAGAAGGAAGATGCAAAGAAAACTCCAAAGCCACGTCCAACCGAACATCCCCACGTTTCACGGGAACAAACATGAACCGACACGGCGGGAAAAGCAGGGGAGGAGGGGCGAAAACCTGACGGCGAAGAGCACGACGATCTTGGAGAGGGAAGGGTGGTCGTGGAAAGCGCGCGAGAACCTCTCGAGCAGCGTCGAGCTCCGGCGGATCTGGAGGCGGACTTCCGGCGATCTTGGAGAAACAGAGTCGTCCGAAAAACAGAGGAAGAGAGAGCGTCAAAGTCGTAGCGATCTTTCCAGGCGCCTTTTCTTTTCTGGTTGCGTTGCGCTTGTTCAGACTGAATTCCAACCTTTCTTTCTTTCTTTTGATTAGTTCGCTGTCATTGACTTGGCGCTCGAGGGCGGGCGCCACGTGTCCCTTCGCTGCCGGAGTCGTGGCTTTCGTGCTGGTGGGGCGCGGGCGTGAGTTGTTGCTTTGATAATCGGACGGTCGTTGACGGCCGGATATCTGGCGGATGGGCCCCGCCCCCCAGCGGGACGCGCACGCGGGGTTGGTTCGTTCGTCGGACGGCGCGGTCTTTCTGGGCCGCCTGATGCGAATCATGCGGTGCACGTGCGCTCGTGCGCTCGCGATCGGTCTGAATATTATATTAAAAATGTGTACTGCACGTTTCGTGTTCATCAAGAAAATAACGAGATCCTCGCATTCTGAATTTTTCTTGATGTTTAGTTGACTATGATTTATTAAATTTCGCCGCCCTCGCTTTCTCTCTCTTCATTCACTTGCAAATCCGACATTGCCTATTTCGTTTTCCTTCTTTGACAATCTAGTGATAAAAATGTTAAGATTCGATTGTTTGAACAGTCATGACATACATTTTAAAAGCCCACAAACCAATTAAATTAAAGCAATTTACGCATACAAGTAGTTTTAATCTTAAAACACATCACACATTGTGACATGATTCAAACAAGCGAATTTTCAATTCTTAAGTTAAAAATCCCTAAATCACCCCCATGAACTAGCACTGACCCTAAGGCAGCTCTTATCTTTCCTCATGTGAATTTGATTAAATTATGTGTGAGTTGTATTGACCTCGAACAGCTAAAAAATTATGATAAGATTTAAACAAACGAATTTTTATTGTTCCTAAAGTGGAAATCCCCATACCACCCAATGAACTAGCTCCTCTCCTTTTTTTCATGCACAGGCATACCAAATTAGACACTAGTCAATACAAATAAGATAATTTGGCTAATAAACAAGCAACAATTTAATAAAATTATCAGGTTTACTTTTAATTATGGTAGCATCATATTCACGTTGGATGAAATGAAATATTTTGTATATTTGCTACTCAATATTGGAGCACCCGTGTCCGGGCATCCGAGTTTGAACACCCAAATTGAAATTGGGTTTTGGGGAAGTTTCTATTGGGGCCGAAATTGAATGGAGGTTAGGAATGTGAGCAACTTAATGACAATCTATTGACTTATTGATGGGGACCAAAAAAGGGGGAAAGGCGACCAATGAACGGGCTCCACGTGGCACGTGGTCAGATCTAGGATGCGGCGCTGGGCAATTTGGACACGAAAGGCTGCCCGACGTAGGAGGGTTGGGTGGCGTAGTACGGAAACTCGGACAGCTCCTCGCTTCACGTGCCAATCCCAAAAGAAAAGGAAAGAAAACAAACGAGAAATTGGAAGGCCCGGGGTACGTGTTCGAGTCGGACTTTTACACCTATCTTTCGGGGGAAATAAAGAGACACCGCTCCAAATTCGAGGAAAAAGAAATTCAATTTATAGGCATAGAATTATGACCCTTCTGAAGTTCATTTTTGCTGTAATTTTGCATATATATTATTCTTCTTTTCAAAACATGTCGGTATCGCAGTGCAAATTGACTTTAATTTTGCATTTAGTACCTAAATTCTTTCTAAATATATAAAAATACAATGTATTTTAGTATAATTCACAAAAAGTGATAAATGCATTATTATCATTGTTTGAAGTTTCCCTATCGCCCAAAAGGCCGAGAAGATCAATCTCACCAAGAAATTTTGGTTGCCAATCATTTGAAGTTCATGCACTGGGAATGAAAAACCTAGACTTGTGCTAATTGCTAGAGAAATATTTAAGATCTCCTTATCTCTTAAGGTTGTACATTTTTTTTTTAAAGATTTTACACATATTGCATATATCTTTGATTATTTATAATTAATATCATAATATATTTTTATTTTAGATAATCATCTTTCCTCATGTACTTTTTAGCATAAAACGTTATACAATTCTCTCTTCTGCGTAGTCTTATCTCTAGCAAAGCGAAATTCCAATTGGCCATTTGTTTACACTAGAATAATATGTAAAGAGAATCTTTTATATATATAGTTGAGATTTAAAATATTATTTGAAAATAAGGAAAAGAGAGAGAGAGAGAGAGAGAGAGAGAGAGCATAGATGTGGCATTTGGCCAACGATGGAGTTGGAATACAATAAAGGTGGAAGGAACCAGGCTGTTCCGAAAGTGGAGCCCAACAGCATGCATCCTTCTAGAAAATCTTGATGCTCTTTCCCTAAAGTGGACAACTGAAAACGTAAAAATATTTTCATTCTTATTTTGGTGCAGCTTGGTTACATTTATTTTTTGTTTTCATTTATAAATAGTGAAACCATTTAATTTTTTGTAGTCTATTTAAACATTTCTTGATAAAGAATAATGTTGGTTTACTTTAAGTGATAAATGCTTATCTAATATCATTATTAGTAAACCATGTTTGTCGCGTCTAGGTGCTCAATTATACTCCTGGTTTATTATTATTATTATTATTATTATTATTATTATTATTATTATTATTATTATTACTCCATGATATCTTTCATTCAAAAGCTATATAGTAGAAATAAATATAAATTATATAGAACTAACAAATGCAGCATGCGTATTTTCTTATAAAAATAAAAGAACTAGGTTCCAATTAGGAATAAAATCGTCATTGTTTATCAGCGTGAGAGAAAATTTAATTATAAAAAGATAGATAAAGAATTTCAAAAGCCTAATTGCTCTCATGACTTGCTATAATATCCTTGCGATTTTAGAGAGAGAAAAAGGAGGCAAGTGAGCGTTGCAATCGCCCCAGGCTTCTTTTTGGTTGCGTTGTTCGATTGAATTTCATTTCCTTTTTCATTTCATTTGACTATTTGTATTTTAAAATTCACTGTCATCGACTTGGCGCTTCGGGAGTGGATGCCACGTGTCCTTCGCCGGTGGGCTCGTGGCTTTCATGCTTTCTTAGGATCCGGTCGAGAAGAACATGGGTCCCGACGATGGACCCCATGGTCTTTTGGGCCACCCGATGTAATGCATATGCAACTCATGATCAGTCAGAATATTTACTTTGTCATTTTCGACATTTTTTATACTTTGCGATGTTCACATTTTTGACTTTTATTCGTCATGAACCACTTCAGACTTTATAGATCATACCTAACTTTTAGGTTCAAATGAAATACACCTTCGAATTTCAACATAAACGGTGTAAGTACAAGTTTGAGATGGTGAACGATCCTTGCATAACAAGTCCACAGTCTCAAATCGAGTTTTGAGGATGTGCAAGGAAAAGCTTAAGAGATATAGCCACTTTCAATGATTGTTGAATATGATTAATTTACCTTCCCTTTTCTTCTTCGATAATCCAGGGGCATGAAGTTGATTAAAATTCTACAAACTCTACCTAGTTGATTAAGTTCAGGTGATTGGTTATACAGTTGACAGGATTAGAACGAGGGATTTGAAATTCTCGAATTGAAATTTCCCAATGTCCCAATTGACTACGTGGACCTTAAGGGCAACTCTTCTCCTTTTTTGTGCACGGGCAAACCAAATCCAACAATAGTCGACACAAATGATATAAATTTACAAACAAGTGGGCAGCAATTTGATAAGATTTTCCCGGTTTACCTGTGAATGGAGGTTTAGTAATTTGAGTGGTTAAGCAACGTAAGGTACAAACTCCAACTTATTGGTAGAGAACTGGCCAGAGAACCGACACAAAAATAAGCTGAGTCCTCATGGCACGTGGTCAGAACCAGGATGCGGCACTGGACAATTTGGCATGAAACGTGGCCATCATGAGGTTAGCTATCTTCTTATGACCCCCAAAAAAAAAAAAAAAAAAAAAAAAAGGTTGGTTATCTATTTCTCTTGCCAAAACCCAATAATAGAAAAAAGAAAATTGAGAAATTGGAGGAATACATGTTTTTTTTTTTTTTGGTCAGAGGAGGAATACATGTTCAATTAGGAATTTTGAACCATCTCTCCGGAAAAACAAAAAAGAAACCATCAAAATTCAAAAAAAAAAAAAAAAATTAACGTACAAAGTATCTTGTCCAATAATGTTTCCTAATTTTTCGGTGTTTGAAATAAAAAACAATTTACACAGATAGATAAATGTATTATTATTATTATTTGAACTTTCCCGTTGCCGAAAAGGCCCAAAAGATCAATCTCATAAAAAAATTTCAGTTGCCAATCATTTGAAGTTCATGCACTGGCAATGAGAAACTTAGACTTGTGCTAATTACTTGAGAAATATTTAAGATCTCCATATCCGTTAAGGTTGTACATTTGCTTTAGATTTTACACATATCGCATATTTCTTTGATTATTTATAATTAATATTGTAATATCTTGTTATTTTAAATAATTATCTCACCTCATGTACTTTTTAGCATAAAAACGTTATATAATTCTCTCTTCCACGTACTCTTATCTCTAGCAAAGTAAAATTCCAATTGGCCATTTGTTTACACTAGAATAATATGTAAAGAGATTCTTTTCTTTCATTATAGATGAGGTTTAAAATATTATTTGAAAATTAGAAATCAAAGAAGAGAGCATAGATGTGGCATTTGGCCAACGATGGAATTGGAACTTTTAAGGTGGAAGGAACCAAGCTGTTCCGAAAGTGGAGCCCAACAGCATGCACCCTTCTAGAAAATCTTGATGCTCTTTCCCTAAAGTGGACAACTGAAAACGAAAAATATTTTCATATTCTTATTTTGGTGCAGCTTGGTTACATTTATTTTTTGTTTTCATTTAATTTATTTTTTTTTTTTGTCTATTTAAACATTCTTGATAAAGAACAATGTTTGGTTACTTTAAGTGATAAATGCTTATCTAATATCATTATCAGTAAACCATGTTTGTCGTGTCTAAGTGCTTAATTATACTCCTTGTTTTTTTTTTTATTTTATTACTCCATGATATCTTTCATTCAAAAGCTATATAGTAGAAATAAGTATCAATTATATAGAACTAACAAATGTAGCACACTTATTTTCTTATAAAAAAAGAACTAGGTTTCAATTAGGAATAAAATCGTCATTGTTTATCAGTGTGAGAGAAAATATAATTATAAAAAAGATAGATAAAGAATTTCAAAAGCCTAATCGATCTCATGACTTGCTATAATATCCTTGCGATTTTAGAAAGAGAAAAAGGAGGCGAGTGAGCGTTGCGATCGCTCCAGGCTTATTTTTGGTTGCGCTGTTCAATTGAATTTCATTTCCTTTTTCATTTTATTTGACTATTTGTATTTTTAAATTCGCTGTCATTGACTTGGCGCTCCGAGAATGGATGCCACGTGTCCTTCGCCGGTGGGCTCGTGGCTTTCGTGCTTTCTCAGGATCCGGTTGAGAAGAACATGGGTCTCGGCGGTGGACCCCACGGTCTTTCGGGCCGCCTGATGTAATGCAATTGCCCAGGCAATTCATGATCGGTCTGAATATTTATTTTGTCATTTTCGACATTTTTTTTATACTTTGTCATATTCACATTTTCGACTTTTATTCGTCAAAAACCACTTCAGACTTTATAGATTATACCTAACGTTTAGGTTCAAATGAAATACGCCTTCAAATTTCGACATAAACGGTGTAAGTATAAGTTTGAGATGGTGAACGATCCTTGCATAATAAGTCCACAGTGTCAAATTGGATTTTGAGGACGTGTAAGGAAAAGGTTAAGCGATATAGCCACTTTCAATGATTGTTGAATATGATTAATTTACCTTCCCTTTTCTTCTTCGACAATCCAGGGGCATGAAGTTGATTAAAATTCTACAAACTCTACCTAGTTGATTAAGTTCAGGTGATTGGTTATATAGTTGACAGGATTAGAACGAGTGATTTGAAATTCTCAAACTGAAAATCCCCCAACGTCCCAATTGACTTCGTCAACCTTAAGGGCAACTCTTCTCCTTTTTTGTGCACGGGCAAACCAAATCCAATACTAGTCGACGCAAAATGATAGAAATTCACAAACAAGTGGGCAGCAATTTGATAAGATTTTCCCGGTTTACCTGTGAATGGAGGTTTAGTAATTTGAGTAGTTAAACAATGTAAGGTACAAACTACAACTTACCGGTAGAGAACCGGCCAGAGAAAACGACACAAAAGTGAGCAGAGTCCTCGTGGCACGTGGTCAGAACCAGGATGCGGCGCTGGACAATTTGGCATGAAACGTTGCCATTGTAAGGTTGGCTATCTTCTTATGACCCCCCCAAAAAAAAAAAAAAAGGGCTATCTAGTCATCTTGCCAAAACCCAATAATAGAAAAAAGAAAATTGAGAATTTGGAGGAATACATGTTATTTATTTATTTTTTTTTATCGGAGGAGGAATACATGTTCAGTTGGGAATTTTCTACCATCTCTTCGGAAAAGCAAAAAGGAACCGTCAAAATTCAAGAAAAAAAAATTATGTACAAAGTATCTTGTCCAATAATGTTTCCTTATTTTTCGTTGTTTGAAATGAAAACAATTTTAGAGCTATGCTTAAAAATTCAAGGTAGAATTATATGACCTCTTTATATTAATTATGTACGTTTTTCAGATGTTACGATAAAATTTAATCTTTATTTTACTTGAAATATCTAAATATGTTTTGAAATTGTGTATATATTCGCAGTGCACGCGTGTATGAAAATTAGTAATACAGGATTCTATAGGAACAATACATGTCATGAAAAAATGGACAAGAATACTTGCTAAAATGTAAATAACATAAAAATAAAGGAGGAAAATAAAAGACTGAAAACTTTTGGACATATTCGGGTCGGATCCAGAGGGGAATTACGGAAAGACCGAACCGATTCTCTAGAAGGATGCCGGTTGTTGGGCTCCACATTCTGGAACGACCAACGTTGGCCAGACAGCACATTTACATTCTCTCTCTCTCTTTTTTTTTTTCATCTATGAATTCTACGACATAAAATTTAAATTTAAATTTGGTGTCCTCATTAAAAAAAAATTATCTATATATATGTCATATTGACCCCTTAAAACATTCAAATTTATTTTTGTGCTATTATAGAGAAGGTGAAACAAACAAGTGCTCATTTGTCAAATTATCTACTTTAGACATGGTTGTGATTTGAGGTCAAATACTTATTAATCTTAAAATTGCTCTATCACTCTAAAATTTTTTGGAATTATGAAAGCTCAGAGTGGCTTGAAGTGGTATGGATCAACTTTTACTTTTTACTTATTTTTGTGTAATTTAAATCATACAGTTCAAGAGTTTCGAATTTTTTAAAATCAAAACTCTTGAAACATTCACCAGAATGCATGTGGGCTTCATATGACTACGTACTAGAATTTCTAGATGAGAGTAATCTATTGGGCTTTCTCGGTGAAAAATGGTAATTTAACGGGCAAACGGGCGATTAAAATGGATTGATGGGTTCTCTTTTCGAAAACATTACAACCAGTCATAATCCCATAGTTTCATTTCTATCGAAAGTTTTCTTCTCGATGAACCAAACACATTTTCAAGAAAGCAGAAATTGAGAATATAAAACTATTTTCATCCTCAATGGAAAATGAAAATAATTTTTCGCGAGCCAGATGGATTCTCAAAGGAAAATAGAGAATTTTCGCAAAATCTTTAGGAAACGAGTGCTCATCACTAATTGATAATTTTAAAAGTGATGAACTAACACATCACAAAAGAGTTCAATTGATGGTCCGTACAAGGTCTTGACCATATCTCACTTTGTTCCACTTTGCTTGATACATAACACCATCAATATATGCTTATCTTTTGATTCTTTGCTTGGTTTGATTGGCATGGAACAAAAGAGATGAGTCTTGGAGTTCCCAATGCCTCGCTCTAAATTAATCCATAGAAACTGTGGTTCAGATAGTTAAGGCAGAATTTGCTTTCGATTCTTCTCTATTGTTCCATATTTTTTTTATTTGATTTCTTCAGATGCCAACTTATTTTTTTTCTTTCGGTTTGATCAATAATTCTTTCCATACCTTATTAGTATTTTGGATCATATCTGAAAAGGTAATGACAAAGAACTGTTTAAACTATGTAGAAAATATTTTCCTAACTAACAATGATTGTCTATATCACTCACAAAATTTAATTAACGACAAAGTATTTTCATCGTCTAACTACGAAAGAATTTCTCGTTGTCTAACTTTTCTAAGTTTTACGGACAATCATTTTCAGGTGAATTACATAGACAAGTAAAGAATAGATACTTCTATGAGATTGGACCTTTGAAGTAATCTGGATTCTTTATTGTTCCCAGGAAAGCAAGATAAAAGAAAAAGGAGAAAGCATGTTTCCTGTTAACTCCAGGCCATTCGTAAGGAAAGAACCTCCCTTTCATCCAATCGTAAGCAAGCCATCATCATTTATATCAACTGACTCACGAGAGGAAGACATTGCATGTTCTTATTCGTCTCAAACCAAATAGCCTGCATCAATTTCCCCCATCACTTAGCATGGCTGAATCCCTCCTTTTCAGCGTTGCACAGGGTGTGCTGGGGAAGATAGCATCCCCGGCGCTCCAAGAAGCCGTCGCAATTTACTGCGTTGAAGATCAGATCCACGAGCTTAAAAAAACCTTGACTGCCATTACGGCCGTGTTGTTAGATGCTGAGGAGCAACAGGCGAAGAACCACCGCCTGCAACTGTGGCTGCGTTGGCTTCGAGACGTGTTGTATGATGCGGAGGATGTGCTTGATGAACTCGAATGTGAAGTCTTACGGAAGCGGGTAATCAGTCGGTACGGGGGCATCAAAAAGAAGGTACACCGCTTCTTTTCCATCTCTAATCCAGTGATACTCCGTGCAAAAATCAGTCATAAGATCAAGGAGATTAGGGAGACATTATCTAAAATTTCCATCGAGAAGAATCAATTTGATCTTAATGTGCGGAGTGTTGACAATGGTATGGGACACTCGCGATCACGAGAGATGACTTACTCGTTCATAAACAAGTTAGATGTCGTCGGAAGAGATGTTGATAAACAAAAATAATTGAGATATTGATGCAACCAAATGACAAAAACCTCTCAGTGATTCCCATTGTTGGAATAGGAGGTATGGGCAAGACAGCCCTAGCTAAATTAGTTTACAATGATGACAGTGTGAAAGAGCAATTCAAGTCGCGACTATGGGTGTGTGTACCTGAGGACTTTGATTTAAAAAAACTATCGATGGAATCATCAAAGATGCAACTTGTCAAAGCTTGAGTAACCTTGATATTCAGCAATCACAAACCTTTCTACGAGACACCATCAAAGACAAGAAATTTCTACTAGTCTTGGATGACGTATGGAGCAATAACCGTAGTAGATGGGAAGAATTGAAATCTTTGCTGAGTGAAGGAGCTCATGGAAGCAAGATAATTGTGACAACACGCAGTTCAGAAGTTGCTTCTATGATGGGTACCCATCCAACGCATAATCTAAAAGGTCTTTCTCATGAAGATTCCATGACCTTGTTCAAAAAATGGGCATTTGATCAAAAGAAAAAGCAACCATGTCTTGATCTCCTTGACATTGGAAATGACATTGTCAAAAAATGTCAAGGAGTTCCTCTCCTTGTGAAAACTATGGGAAGTCTACTTTACACAAAGGATGAAGAATGGTATTGGGCCCATATAAGAGATAGTGAGATATGGAAGTTAGTGGAACAAAAGAAGGATGTTTTGCCGGTGCTTAAACTTAGCTATGATCATTTACCGTTCCACTTAAAACGTTGTTTTGCCACATTTTCACTTTTTCCCAGAGGATATGTAATCCGTAGTGATGTGTTAGTTATGTTATGGATGAGTTTAGGACTCATTAGTTCATCAACGAAAAAACTAGCATTGGAAGATGATGGTGTTGACTACATCAAAGTGTTGTGGAAGAGATCTTTGATCCAAGAAGTTGAGGAGTCCGAATCAATTTTAAATTTTGAAATGCATGATCTAGTCCATTCTCTAGCAATGATTGTGGCTCAAGATGATTGCTCTATCATTGGCTTAGATACTTTAGAGATTTCGGAAAGAGTTCGGTACATTTCATTCTCCACTGATTCGTTGGAGGGAATCTCAAATTTTGATGGAGTCCCACCTTTTCTAAGAAAGCCAACTTCAAAGAGGCTCCATGCAATTAAATTTCAATTCAATGTTGATTATGGAGTTATTACTAGAGAGTTTGCTAGAACATGCATCTCCAAATGTACTCACTTACGGTACCTAGATTTGCGGTTTGGTAATTTTGAGGAGTTGCCTAGTTCCATATGCAACTTGAAGCAATTGAGGTCATTATTTCTAAGTGATAACAAGCGATTGAAGAAGCTTCCGGATTCCATTTGTGAGCTACAGAGTTTGCTCTACTTATTCCTCGATGATTGCTCAGAGTTAGGTGATTTACCCAAAAAAATGAAGAGGCTCATCAGCCTTAGACGACTAAGCGTAACAACAAAGCGAATGAGTCTACAAGAAAGCGGAATACAATACCTAGAAAATCTGGAATTTTTGGGATTCCGCAATTGCCAAAATCTCAGAGTTTTATTTGAAGGTGCTTGCCGACTGACTTGCCTTCGAGAATTGACAATTTCAAATTGTGCGGGACCAATATCTCTACCTTTTGTGGAATTAATCGCCCTAGAGTCCTTGGTAATTATAAATTGCAAGCTCAAGTTGACCCAAGATAACAAGTCCAAGTTTCCTTCGAATCTCCGTATGCTATCAATATCAAAGTCCGAACAAGTGATGGAGTTGCTCCAATGTCTCGATAAGTCTACCAACGCTTTGGAGTTCTTTGCTGTTTATGATTGCCCGAGCTTTACAGCTATACCAATATGGTTGCCCAAACACATACGTCTCAAAGTAATTCGCTTGATCCGATGTCCCAACTTATCATCTATACCGCAAGAAATCCAATCCCTCATTGCTCTCAAAGAATTACGCATTGAATATTGTGGTGAATAAGCGAAGAGATGTCGACCAACAATTGGCAAGGATTGGCCCAACATCGCTCACATTCCTCGAATCCGACTTGATCTTAAATGGGTACAATGGATGGAGGATTAGGTAAGCATCCATCTATTTCTTCTGCCTTCTTAGATGTAATATAGCGATTCACGAAATTCTTCCATTGAAGTAAATTTAAATAAACTATTGCAATTAGAAAAGGAAAAAGTGATATGAAAAAAATATTTACTAAGATACAATCAATACTAGGTCATTAGATTGCAAAAGGAGTTCAATATTAAATAATTCTATTTGTAAAGTAAATAATCTAACTTAAATTTGACGAAAAAATTAAAAGTTGCATTTAATACTGGAGTTATACTTAAAACTATACACTCAATTCGTAATACTATCTAAAACTTTTAACTCGGATAATGAAATAACCAAAAAAAAAATGTTTTTATACGATGAATTCAATTCCTGCATAGCACTAGAAAGATTGCTTCTCCATATAATTTAGTTTGAAGGCTCACTTAGAGCAATTGCACCTCTTTCATTTTTTTTTTTTATTACAGCAATTTAAATAACAAAAAGCGTAAAGTTAAAACCCCTTAGATGCAGGTCCACTTTTAGAACTATTTTATGAGTTAGTTTACCCTAACATATATTTGTAACGTGTAATGGAAATAAAAAAGGAAATTTATGTGGCTAAGAATATTTCTAGAAAATAGGATATCCTTTTCTCACTAAATTGAATATTTGTAAATATTTGTCATGAAAATATAGCTAGAATGAGGCATGGGTTTGCTGGCTAGTGACTTAGACCACGTTGAATTCAATTTTCCAATGGGCTTTTGGCCTCCAAAACTCCTTGGAAAAATGTTGGGATGTCTAGCAAATTTTATAATGAGGCTTTTGGCCAAATGCTGAAAGCTAAAAACCCAATGCTAATAGTGATTAGTATCAAGCTTTCAGCATTTGCCAAATGTTGAAACTAGTTTTCTTCTTTTGAAACTACTCTCACCAATTCTTTAATTTTTGGTTTTGCCCCTCATTACCATTCATCTTCTTGAGCGAAAGTGGCTGGCAAGGGCTGATGAGGTTAGATCATGCTGGTGAAGGGCCAGTGAGGGGCCTACAAGGTTGCGTGACTCAAGTGGGCATCACACAACCTTAGCCTTTTCCCGAAGGGTTTAATTTTTTTAATAAAAAAGGAAAAGAAAAATTAAATCCAAAAGCCCTTTGCAAAATATATATTTTGCCAAACACTACCTTAGGCCAAAGTATCTTTATAAAAGTTTCTTTATCAAACGCAATTTGCATTTCTCTAAGGGGTTTCAAGTCAAAGGCATTTTGTATTTCCCAATGGCTTATTTAAAAGCCGAACCAAATCCATCCTTAGTATAATGATAAACAGGTCCTCAACTCAAGAATTTCAAGCAAAAGTAAAAAGTATCTTTCTGCGTTCTCGCTAAAATTTAAAAAAAGCTATTCAAATTTTAAAAAAAAAAAATGAAAAAAATATTTACGAATATAATCACCTTAAATGTTGTGAAAGTATCTAAATGTTATACATTAACAACAAGCCGTAGGGGCCTTCACCTAGCTCCGTCTTACAAAAAAAAAAAAAAAAAAAAGAGCTCCATATGATACCACAATAAATGCCATAATACCGTATCATAGATACTCTAAACTCATTTTTTTTTCCTCTTTTGAGTGCAGATGAACTCTCACGATTTATTTGCCGCGGCATGTGAATGTACACTCAACTAATCCTTCGCCAATCTCTTTCATTTCCATGGATGAAGACAGTGGCTATTGATATTTTTATGTCTTTCGTTATTTCCTTGATTGAGTGTGGTTCTTTATTATTAATTTGTGTTTGTATTGCAAATTTCTATATGGAAGAAATGCCTAATTTGTATCGTATGAGACCAATTATCACATTATCTCTATTTGAATTTTCTTATGTTGATATTTATATCTCATCCACAGACAGTGAATGACATCACACTACACCATCAAATCTTATTTTTGGTAAATCAACGTCAATTTCTCGATCTTTTTGTAATTATTTCCTAGAAATAACTCCTTTAAAAATCATCTCCTTTTCGTTATGAATATGTTTTACTTCACTTCTACATAGGAAGATTAGATTCTTCCTTTCCTTTTGCTCCTAAAAAACTGAATCTTAAAATATGAATACACAAAGGCTAATCGCATGAACAATAAATATATTGTTATTTGCTGAAAGCCTTCATCAGATTTACTCTCCCAAGTACTTCTGTTTGGACTCATGATGGGGTATGCTATGGCTCCTCGTAAGTTCATCACCTCCTCGGTTGATTTCATGACGACACTAGAGTACACAGAACTGTCCAAATTGGGCATCCTGAAAATAGAATGAGGTAGAGGGGTCTCGGTCCATAGACTTAGTCAAATTGGATTTCACCCTAAAAGTGAGAACCATGGTTGAGTCACACCATATTAAAACATTAATGTTTAGTCCATTGCCTATAAGATAGAACGATCCTTTTAGTTGGTACAGCTTTTAGTATAGCCATTACCTTTTGCCAAAGAATATTGTTTGCAGTTCATGAAGTTCTTTTGATTACCCCTATTGTATTTCCAATGGAAAGAAAATGGCCAAATCGATCCTTTTTGGCATCGTAGAGAGTGTCCGAGCCCGTTTGGATACCATGCCCTCCCATGATAATTACTAGTGCTTGCTAAGTTCGTGTACAACGATGAAAAGGTCCAAGAACAATTTTCGATTTCAAAACATGGGCATTGCATTTCCAATGATTTTAATCTGAAGAACACTCTTGAAAAAGTCTGAGGAGACACTATCAATCAAAGCTTGATTAGAATTTCAGCCACTATTAGACACCTTGGACGTCGAGCAATTGCAGAACCATTTGGCGATACTGTGACTGAGCACGTGGAACGAGATGACAGATTTGTTCGCAGAAGGCGCTAAGTGAAATTGCCTAGTTTAGCATTCAAGTTGAAAGGCCTTTCTTCTCTGGACGCTCTCTTCCTTTTTCTCAAATGGGCATTCGACTGAAAAGCAAGAAAATGCACGGTTCGCAACCACAGTCAAAATCGTCGAGAAATGCAAGTGAGTTCCTCTTGCTCGGAAATCTCTCGAGGGCCAATTAGCAATTCTCGGCATATTAATAAAAGACAATAGCAGTGTGTAGGAATCAGCACAAAGAAACAACATCCTTGGTGCACTCAAACTTCGTTACAACAATTTGCCGCACCAAATGAAACGCTGTTTCACATTTGGTTCCATGTTTCCCTAAGATTACTGACACACCGGCTATCGTTTGAGAATTCTTTGAAGAGCATGTGAACGGATATGTCCATCGAATGAAAACCAAGAAGGGAAAAAAGTTGGCAGAAAACATGTCGAGAATAAGCTGAGGAGTTTGGTGAGGCTTTGCCATTCAGAATGACGAAATTAGCTCACGATCAATCTGACGATGATCTCCAAGATTTGCTAAATCTAACACAAAATGAAAAGAAGTCTACAGCAAGCATAGCTTGAATTCATGTCAATAAGCCAACGTGGACGGATCTCTTAAGACATTGGGTCTAGCCGAGCCAAGATCCCAGCCGCCGTCGCCCATCCCGTCGAATCATCATCCTCCTTGGAGCACCTCTCAGACCGAGTCACACCGATCTTCCCCTGTGACGACTGCCCAGAAGACACTTCGCTCAAGCATACAAGCCCCAGTTGCTCCACATGAACAAGTTGAAAGTGATGATCGATGACATCGGGAGCATCCATGGATATTGGACCAACGGGTGGTCAGAAAAGGGGCCAGGAACTGGATCAACATTAGAGCTCCATTTGTTTTTTGGAAAATATGGTATTTTTGAAAAATATTTTCTAGGAACAAAAATTTTTCAATATTCGACTAAAACCCAAAAATGATCTAAAAATATTTATCTGCCATTCAGTAAGAAAAATCATTTCTTTTATGCATTCCTTTCAATAATTTTTTAAAATTTTAAATTGATTTATTATTATTTATTTTATTATTTTATGTTTTAAAACCGATTTTTAATTATTTTTTATTTTTATTTTTTTTTTTTTTCTTTTTCTTCCTCGGCAGCGACCAATGTTCCTGTTTAGGTAACGAGGTTACTTGGTTCAGCTTTTCTTGTAACAGTTTCAACTGTGAAAAAATGGGTTGTAATTTTTTAAAGTGTTTTTGTAAATACCTCAACAAGTACAGCCTTTCCAAAGCTACAACAGTTCATGGCATCTTTTGAGAGACCGTTTCATCCAGCTTTGAGGTGTCGCAACTTTAAGACATGTACTACAACACCGTATGGTACAGTTACAATTCAACCACAAATATACCAAACGGGCTCTAAGGAATTCTCCATGAATGTGTTGGAGGGTGGGGTGGTCATTCTGGCCAGGTTTTGTGTACCTAAAACCTTGCGCATCATTTTTTGGGCCTTGCCCATCATTTTGGGTGCCCTTCACGTCATTTCCCACCATGAGTGATCATTTCCAAGAATGGTAAGTCGTCACTAGTTCGAATACCATGCCCTCCCATGATAAATAGGATGGGATGCTTAGGCAAAACAATGCTTGCTAAGTTGTGTACAATGACAAAAAGGTCCAAGAATATTTTTCGATTTTCGAACATCGGTATGCATTTTCAATGATTTTGATCTAAAGAGAACTTTTGAAAAATTCTGGAGAGACACCATCGATCGAGACTTGATTAGTGTTTCAGCCGGTATTAGATACCTTGGACATTGAGCAATTGTGGACCCATTTGCGATACTTAGTAAATAGTAAGAAATTTTTCCTCGTGCTAGACAACGTATAGGACAAAGAAGCAACATCCTTAGGGAGCTCAAACTTTGTTACGACAATTTGCCGCACTGAGTGAAACGTTGTTTCACATTTTGTTCAATGTTTCCCAAACATTATTGACACGCCAGCTATCTTGCAAGTATCCTTTGAAGAGCATGTGGACCAATACGTCTGTCGAACGAAACCCAAGCATCGGAAGAAGTTGGTAGAGACCAAGTCGGAAAGAAGCTGAGGAGTTCGGGGAGGCTTTGCTATTCAGAATGATGAAGTCAGCTTGCGATCGATCAGACGATGATGTTGAAGATACACAAAATCTACGCACAAAATGAAAAGAAAACTATAGCACGCACAGCTTGTACGGACCCTGATATCAGTAAGCCAAGGTCGGATCTCATAAGACACTGGGTCTAGCCGAGCCAAAACCCCAGTCACCGCTAGCCGTTCCCCGGATTCACTGTCCTACTCAGCAGACCAGGTAACACCGATCCTCCCCCTGACGATCGCCAAGAAGACGCTTCGCTCAAGCAAACATGCTCCAATTGCTCCGCAGCCCATGAACAAGTCGAAGGTATCGATCAATGACAAGTCGAAGAGCAGAAGTTTTAATGGACATGAACAATCATCAAAAGTATTTTGTGTAACAATTACATTTGAATTATGGGCAGAGGCGAAGAGCAGAAGTTTAAATGGACAAAAGGTAGATCTTGATAATACCCTCTCTCTCTCTCTCTCTCTCTCTCTCTCTCTCTCTCTCTCTCTCTCTCTCTCTGCGCATTTCCACGTCTCCTCATTGCTCCATAAATTTTCTCAGCCCTTAAACGCCTTTCCCTCGTTCGTCTCCTCAATTGCCCCAAAATCGGTGTCTTAATGAGAGAAGCACTTGCAACTTTTGCTCTTCGACAAAGATTCAATCGGATACCGAAATTTTGAAGACTCGACGTACTTCCTTTCACATTAAGTAAGTACATTAAGTATGTCATAAACACGTTAAAGAGAAAAATATTTAAAAAGTTATAAACATATTATATTTATATAAATTCAATTTTAAATTTTTTAATTGATTTATTCTAATTCTTATTCTAATAAATTTGAATCTCGGATGTGTTGCATTGACTACCTCAATTAAATCAATCTAATATCTTTTCATATTGATACTAATTGAATCCATCTGGTCAATTTTAACTTGAAATTACTGACGTTGATATTTTTAATTTTTTATAATTCTTTTCTTCCTTTTTTTTTTCCTTCTTCCATGGTTGAGAACAGCAATCACGTCCGAGTCACCGAGATGGTTCTCCTTGTCCAAGTCAAGCGAGACGCTGATGAAATCTCGACAGCTCTCACCATTGACCTTGCTCTTCATCCCGTGATCTTCCACGAGCCCCATGAAGATGTTCACCTTCCGGTAGAGCTCCCGATGCCTCCCCCTCATGCGCTGTAGATTTGGCCAACCTAGCAGAGCGAAGTGATCGCGCCAGTTGAACACGCTGAGCGGCTCGCACCCTTCACTGACCAGAACCTCGAGCTCGAGCTCGTCACTTCCATGGAGAGGCCTAGCGAGGCTAACCCACACCCAAGCAATGCTCAACAAGGCCGTCCTGCCCTAGGTAAGGGTCGGCCTCACTGGTGCTTATTACCTAGGCAAGCCGACCCTCGCTCAGGCGAGACCAACCCTCTCAAGCCATGGTTTGTGTTGGTGGTGCCAGTGCCAACAAAGGCCATGGAAGAAGAGAAAGACAAAAAAATCAAAAAAATCAAAAAAATCAAAAAAATTATTAAAAAATATCTATGTTAGTACCAATCATGCCTTGTAAAATGACTAGTTAACATTTATAATTTCCAGCCTAAATTAGCCGGATGAACTCAATTGATATCAATATAAAAATATTTAGTAATAAATTGGTCTATGTGAAATGTTTATAATTGAATAGATAGCAATGCAATAGACTCATGATATTTTTAGTACTTTTCCCCATATTAGATGGTGGGAGAACTCTTTCTTTCATTTAACAAACGTGGATTTTTGGTGCAATTTTTCTTTTCAAAGAAAGCGGTCGTGTTCATTAAGCACGTGAAGAGAACATATTGGCATGAAAAGGAACATCACATGCCCAACAATAAGAGAAATGGGATAAGAACTGATCATTAAAGATATGTCTTCCATATCTCAGCGGAACCTTTCTTTCTGCCAAAACAAGTGCTATTTTTCCCCATTTCTAATTGGATGAGGAATTTTCTTATCTTCGAAATAAAATAATGATTTAAGTAATTTTTACCTAGCCTTAAGGTTGGAGTTGGACTCCTTAACCTCAATCATTCCCGAAAAGAAAAGGGAAATGCCTGCTTCCGATTGCATAAATTCTGGTTGGTCTTTGAAGCAAAACGAGATGATAGTTTCCAGTTAAAATATGGCATGGTCCAGTCAATTACAGTCTCCATGTCCTTGTTTAGGTAAAGAGGTTGTTGGTTAACTTTTTAGTAAGAGTTTCAGGCGTGAAAAGGAGTGCTCTAACTATTAAAGGAATTTGATAAACACCCCAATAACTACAGCACGTCCAAAGCTACAATGGTTTACAGCACGTTAAAGGAAGTTGTCTCGTCCTACTTTGAAATATTGCAACTTTAAAATACATATAAAAAACGAAAGTAATTATAAAAAGATTTATAAATAAATATGGCCAAAAAATTGTTTGCACTTTTACTTTTAATCAATGTAAATAGTATTTCTATTTATGCTACGAAATTATTCAACCTGCTCTCATACTATTTTTGTATTCTTTCTAAATTCAATAACTAACTAGTGGATTAGAAATAAAAACTCAGAAATAGATTCATAGGTTTGTTGCCTTGTAATTGAACTTTAGGTTAATAGAAGTAGGATATCACATAAATTTAACGAATGATGTGGGGTCATTAACGATTCAAAGATGCAAATGGACAAAGAAAAACATTTCTTCCTCTTTGTATATCTGTCATCTTTAGTACTACTGCCCTCGGTGGATCTTTCTCTCATTCAATAGAAGTTTTGAATCTTGGATAACTAATTGGTAGAATACTGGGCAATTTGGGACTTTTTCGAGCCTCACCTTCAACGATCTCTCCTTTGACTTCTTTCTTCTTCTTTTTTCAATTTTAGTCTTTTTTTTTTTTTTTTTTAAAAAAAAACTGCAAGTTTTTCCTGACGTGATGCCTATTTGGCATCACAAAAAATGCCACTTATGCAAATAAAAACAATTAATAAAAAAATGTTACATAGTCTGAAAAATTAACGGATATAAGGAAGGACTGAGGTGGAGAACATTGACAAGTTTTAGCATTTAATTATAGAAATCAAAAGTTTGGAACTCAAATATCGGACAAACATAAGTTGTAGGATCTTTACCGTAATTAAGGCAAAATTGAAAAGACTAGCAAAAGAAAGCAAAATTTCTTAATACAAGTTTGACTCAAGTGCACATCTCTGGACTTCCAACATTTTTTGGACTAATATATTGAGTAATAAGGCTATGGACATGGTGACATTGCATTTATGACATAAATTTCCAATTGCAAATTAATAATGAAAAATGAATAGGCGAGCTATCAATTTGTTCACGTATTCATCAATAAGCTTGACAACATAATACGATTTTTACCATTTTTTTTTTTTGGCATAAATTGGTTCGATGTTTCTCATTTGGTCACCATGTGGCCAAGCATTATTTTCGTTGGATGAATAAAACTTAGCTCTATCCGATGTTTCTTTTTCCATTGATTTTTCTATTAAAAATGATAGTTCTAATGGTTAGAGTAGAGTGGAATAGGGAGATCAAACGTTCGGTTTTGTTTAGTTCAGTTATATTGCAAGGTAACAGAACACACAATGAATAGTGTCGAATTATGTCGCCAACTATAATATGAAAATAGATAGATAATAAAGGCTGTATTATATAAGGCAATGTAGATACTAAATCATTAACTTTTACAGTATCCAAATATATTCCCAATATTGCACTATTATATAAGTTTGGGTTTTTTATGACTTAAAATTTTTTAGGATTATTTGTATCATGATGAACAAATTTAGGGTTTTTAGTGAGTAAAAAAAAGTTTGAGATATTTGTGTAGTTTAGAATTTTTTTGGCATCAATCTTAAAGTAATAGAGAAATAATGGTGGGCCCCACAAAGGGCCATCGTGCCCGAGCAAAAAGTCCTTGTGGCGTTGTCCCTTCCTATTTTGCCATTAAGGGTTTATTTAGTAAGAACGATTTTTTTTGGATTATTTTTTATTATTTGAATAATTTTTTAATAAAATAACGTGTTTAGAACTATATAAAAATTTTATTCTCAAAAATGAAAATAAAAATAAAAATGTGTTTAGTTTGATTCATAATGTATAATTTCTTTTAAATTTTTCTTATTTTTTTCTTTATCGTCGCCATCGCTGACCGTTGCCGCCTGTCGCCAACTATCGCCATTAGCCACTAAAGACCGCTGACGACGGACTGCCACTTGTGCTGCCCGCCGAACCGCCACCAGCTAATGTTGCCAGGCCCCACTTGGTTCATCCAATCATTTGGCCACCTGTAATTGGGTAGCTCAACAAGTCCTTCTTGTACCGATTTAATGCGTACACATCAGGTCATGAATCGATATTTGACCTTTCCACATTTTTCCTCGACTATTTTGTCGGATATAAGAAGTCCGTTGATTTGAAGCAAAGCTGCTCCTAGAAAATTATTTTCGAACTTTTCGATTTTTTATCATAGAAAGCTAAATGATATACAGAAAAATATTTTCCACAGGCCAAAAATAATAAAATAAAAAGTGACTCCCCATCCTAACAAGAAGTAAATCATAAACAAGAATTAACTATTTTCTTTCAAAATGATATCCATCAAAAATATTTTCATTTATCGTGAAATTTTCAACGAAATAAACACACCCAGAAATCGAGTGATTTGTCAATTAATATTCCACACGAATTACAAAGACCGAAAACCTCATTTTCAATACATTTTAGAGCGATTAGACTTTCGACATTTTGTTTGCGCTTTATAAGAAATTAGAGATTTTTATTTTCTTTAATTCGAACATCAACTGATAGGAATAGTTTATTGAGGTAGGAGAACATGAAGCGACCCCACTAGCGACCTCGTGCGCGAGATCCGCCGAATCAAATATGAGCTTCGTGGGCGTTTTAGCAGGCGGACCTTAGAAAAAAAAAGAAAAAAGAAAGACTTTGCCAACTCACTCAAACCGCGTGGAAGGTGCGGAGCTTAGAAAAAAAAGATAGACTTTGTCAACTCGCTCAAACCGCGTGGAAGGTGCGGACCTTAAAAAAAAAAAAAGACTTTGTCAACTCACTCAAACCGCGTGGAAATGCATCTCCAGTCCACTGTTTTATTCGTCTCTCGGCTGCAGTCAGCTTCAGTGTAGTTCCGTTCGGGGGAAACTTGGTGGAGATAAAATCTAGGGTTTCGACGAGCGCCGCAGCCTCTGCTTGTTCCGCTGAGCTGACTGCAACCGATTTGGCGAACCCATCTACTAATCTGCCTAGGGAGTCGCGGCAGATACAAGCGACAGCTCCTCTGAGTGGATCGGAAGCTGGATGAGCATCGTTGCTGCTGAAGACAAGCCCTCTGGTGGGATCGGAGGCTGGGGAAGCGTGATTGTAATGGTCGCTGGCCCTTCTGGTCAGATCTAAGGCAGGGGGAGGACCAGAGTTGCAGAGGACAGCCCCTCTTTTTTATTCAAAGGCTGGGTGTGCGTCAGCCCCTCTAGTTGGAACAGAGGCTGGAATTGCGCCAAAGTAGGTGACAGCTCCTCTGGTTGGTTCAAAAGCTGGGGGTGCGTTGGATTAAAAGAAACCGGCCCCTCTAGTTGGATCGGAGGCTGGGGATGTACTAGAGTTGAAGACGCCATCTCCTTGGTCTACTTCAGAGGCTGGGTGTACGCTGAGGTTGCTAACAAAAGAGGCGTCTATGTTGATCTTGATCATTCCAGATTTGGGCGTCGCCACTTCTGAGGTGAGACTTCACGTTTTTGCTGTTCTTTTGGTTTTTGGTTCCAAGTCGCAAAACTATCTTGTAACGTTGAGGCTTTGAACAGGGTATGATGCAGGTTCAGGGGGTTTTTCCTGAAGATAAAATGATTTCTATCCTTCCAAATGCACCACAAAGTGGTCACGATTAGATCAAATTTTGGTGAGCTTCGTGGATCTTCTTTCACTTTATATAGCCACTCATCGAATCAGGTCAAACCCACTCTAGATATTTTGACTTGCAGAGTTTGCGCGTTCCAAATTTGAGAGGTCCAAGGGCAGAGCAGCAGGGCATGCTCGATCGTTTCTGGTTCGAGGTTGCAAATTGGGCATATGGGTGCAGGTACTATCTTCCTCTTGTATAGATTCTCCAAAGTTGGCAAAGCATTTTGGCATGCATTCCATAAAAAGAATTTAATCTTAGGGGTTATTGCTAATTTCCATATATGCTTCCAAAGTTCTGGTTTAACCTGGTAGGATGCTGTTGGTGTCGATGTGTGTGGGCTGATTGTTGTGATTCTGTTGTTGAAATTCCGCTTTTCACTATATAGTTCCCCGATTTGTTGTCTGTCCATACCAATCTATCTTCTTTGGTCGGGAGGCCTATAGGGATAGCTATGATTTTCGAGACTCGCTGATCATCAAACAAGGACCTGGTTCTTTCCATTGTGCCGCTTCCATATCTATTAAATCAGCCACTTTGAGTGGCTCATCTCTTGTCGCCGGCCACCTATGGGTCCATTCTTAAGCCATTTGTCTTCTCTAATAGACATTTTTTCTCCATTCTCAACCGCTGATATATCCAATATCCGATTCCTCTTTTTTCGCAGATTTCAATTCCTTTGAGTCTCTCATCCCCAAAGAAACAAAAATGAAAAATGAATAGAATCCAAAATCCTCGCATTCACCTTCAACTTCAATATCAGTTCGATGGATAAGCCGAATATATCCTTCACCGTGACACTTTCTCGCCGGAGAAATGTTGATATCTATCAAATTCTCTTCCTCGCCGCCATGCAAATCCACTGCGGTCTTGATTAACCTGTCCCCTCCATCCTCCAATGACCATCGGAGAACGACATTTTTGGCGAAGTGTGAGTCCGAGTTTTGTGAGTTAATGTTATTTTGAGGATAACTAAATGAGTTGAGTGGAAAATTAATATACATACAATCTGTTGTGAGATCAATAATTACTTATACGGGCTTTCTTGCCTGGGGCATGTTTTTCCTAGTTGTCAAAGAAAAACAGAAAGGAAATGTCTTTTGTATAAACATTTGTAACAGATATTTCGTTTATTTCGCGAAAAATGAATTATTATAAAAATATTTATTTATAGAAATGAATGAACGGAAAATATTTTCATCATTCGGGAAAATTTTTAGACATAAGTAGTTGCTGATAATGATAAATGTTTTTCGTTGGCTAATTATTTCAAGTGGTACAAATGATCATTTTTAAGAAACAATTTTCTTAATTATTCATTTTTCGCAAAATAAACAAAGTCTGAAATGTAAAATTTTTTGCTGAGGATTGTTTATGTTCATTCGATACTCGAAAAAAGTGCAATAATTGATACTCATAATTGATTTGTGATGGCCAGTGAAATAGTTCATGAAAAATATTCTAGCAAAGGTGCATCGGATTATCATTTAACTGGGAACATCATTAAATTAATAAATTTGATTTAGAATTAGTATCAACTTATCGCGTTTCCTTATTGGTGCCAGGAAAGTAGGATAAAGAAAGAGGTAGAAAGCGTGTTGCTTTTGACCTGGAGGCCACTCGCAAGGAAAGTAAGATAACAAGATAAGGAAAAGGTCGAAACCGTCTTTCTTTTGACCTGGAGGCCACTAGTGAGGAAGACATCATACGAGTCGTCATTATATCAATTGACTCAAGAGAGGAAGACATTGGGTGCTCTTTTTGGTCTCGAACCAAATAGCCTGAATCTTTTTCCCCATCACCTAGCATGGCTGAATCATTCCTCTTCAGCGTTGCACAGGGTGTGCTGGGGAAGATCGCATCCTCGGCGTTCCAAGAAGCCGTCGCAATTTACAGCATCGAAGATCAGATCCACGAGCTTAAAAATACGTTGGCTGCCATTACTGCCGTGTTGTTAGATGCTGAGGAGCAACAGGCGAAGAACCACAGCCTGCAACTGTGGCTAGGTCGGCTTCGAGACGTGTTGTATGATGCAGAGGATGTGCTCGATGAACTCGAGTGTGAAGCCTTACGGAAGCGGGTAATCAGTCGGTATGGGGGCGTCAAAGAGAAGGTACACCGCTTCTTTTCCCTCTCTAATCCAGTGATACTCCGTGCAAAAATCAGTCATAAGATCAAGGAGATTAGGGAGACATTATCTAAAATTTCCATCGAGAAGAATCAATTTGATCTTAATGTGCGGAGTGTTGATGATGGTGTGGCGCAAATGCGATCACGAGAGATGACCTACTCATTTATAAACAAGTTGGATGTCATTGGAAGAGATATTGATAAACAAAAAATAATTGAGATATTGATGCGGCCAGATCACAAAAACCTCTCGGTGGTTCCCATTGTGGGAATAGGAGGTATGGGCAAGACAGCCCTAGCTAAATTAGTTTACAATGATGATGGTGTGAAAGCGCAATTTGAATTGCGACTATGGGTGTGTGTACCCGAGGATTTTGATTTAAAAAAGACTATCGATGGAATCATCAAAGATGCAACTAGTCAAAGCTTGAGTAACCTTGATATTCAGCAATTGCAAACTATTCTGCGAAACACCATCAAAGACAAGAAATTTCTACTGGTCTTGGATGACGTATGGAGCAATGACCGCAGCAGATGGGAAGAATTGAAAGCTTTGCTGACTGAAGGAGCTCATGGAAGCAAGATAATTGTGACAACGCGCAGTTCAGAAGTCGCTTCTATGATGGGTACCCATCCAACGCATAATCTAAAAGGTCTTTCTCATGAAGATTCCATGGCCTTGTTCAAAAAATGGGCATTTGATGAAAAGGAAAAGCAACCATGTCCTGATCTCCTTGACATTGGAAATGACATTGTCAAAAAATGTCAAGGAGTTCCTCTCCTTGTGAAAACTATGGGGAGTCTACTTTACACAAAGGACGAAGAACGGTATTGGGCCCATATAAGAGAACAAAGAAGGATGTTCTGCCGGTGCTTAAACTTAGCTATGATCATTTACCGTCCCACTTAAAACCTTGTTTTGCCACATTTTCACTTTTTCCTAGAGGAACATAATTCAATGGCAATGAGTTAATTATGTTATGGATCAGTTTAGGACTCATTAGTTCATCAACGAAAAAACTAGCATTGGAAGATGTTGGTGTTGACTACATCAAAGTGTTGTGGAAGAGATCTTTGATCCAAGAAGTTGAGGAGTTTGAATCATTTTAAGTTTAAAATGCACGATCTAGTCCATTCTCTAGCAATGATTGTGGCTCAAGATGATTGCTCTGTCGTTGGCTTAGATACTGTAGAGATTTCGGAAAGAGTTCGGTACATTTCATTCTCCACTAATTCATTAGAGGGAATCTCAAATTTTGATGGAGTCCCACCTTTTCTAAGAAAGCCAACTTCAAAGAGGCTCCATGCAATTAATTTTCAATTCAATGTTGATGATGGAGTTATTAAAAGAGAGTTTGCTAGAGCATGCATCTCCAAATGTAATCACTTACGGTACCTAGATTTGGGGTTTGGTAGTTTTGAGGAGCTGCCAAGTTCCATATGCAACTTGAAGCAATTGAGGTTGTTATTTCTAGGTAATAACAAGCGATTGAAGAAGCTTCCGGATTCCATTTGTGAGCTACAGAGTTTGCTCTACTTATACCTCGATGATTGCTCAGAGTTAGGTGATTTACCCAAAAAAATGAAGAGGCTCGTTAGCCTTAGACGACTAAGCGTAACAACAAAGCAAATGAGTCTGCAAGAAAGTGGAATACAATACCTAGAAAATCTGGAATTTTGGGATTCATGCGGATGCCAAAATCTCCGAGTTTTGTTTGAAGGTGCTTGCCGATTGACTTGCCTTCAAAATTGGAAATTGTAGATTGTGTGGGACCAATATCTCTACCTTTTGTGGAATTAATCGCCCTAGAGTCCTTGGTAATTTGTAATTGCAAGCTCAAGTTGACCCAGGATAACAAGTCCAACTTTCCTTCGAATCTCCGTATGCTATCAATATCAAAGTCTGAACAAGTGGTGGAGTTGCTCCAATGTCTCGATGAGTCTGCCTACACTTTGGAGTTCTTTGCTGTTTATGACTGCCCGAGCTTTACGGCTATACCAATATGGCTGCCCAATCACATACGTCTCAGAGTAATTCGCTTGATCCGATGTCCCAACTTATCATCTATACCGCAAGAAATCCAATCCCTCATTGCTCTCAAAGAATTATGCATTGAATATTGTGGTGAACTAAGCGAGAGATGTCGACCAACAATTGGCAAGGATTGGCCCAACATCGCTCACATTCCTCGAATCCAACTTGATCTTGAATGGGTACAATGGATGGAGGATTAGGTAAGCATCCATCTATTTCTTCTGCATTCTTAGATGTAATATAGCGATTCACTAAATTCTTCCATTGAAATAAATTTAAATAAACTATTGCAATTAGAAAAAGAAAAAGTGATATGAAAAAAATATTTACTAAGATACAATCAATACTAGGTCATTAGATTGCAAAAGGAATTCAATATTAAATAATTCTATTTGTAAAGTAAATAATCCAATTTAAATTTGACGAAAAAATTAAAAGTTGCATTTAATACTGGAGTTATACTTAAAACTATACACTCAATTCGTAATACTATCTAAAACTTTTAACTCGGATAATGAAACAACAAAAAAAAAATGTTTTTATACCATGAATTCAATTCCTGCATGGCACGAGAATGATTGCTTCTCCATATAATTTAGTTTGAAGGCTCACTTAGAGCAATTGCACCTCTTTCATTTTTATTTTTTTTACAGCAGTTTAAATAACAAAAAGCGTAAAGTTAAAACCCCTTAGATGCAGGTCCACTTTTAGAACTATTTTATGAGTTAATTTACCCTAACATGTTTTTTTTTTTTAAAGATGTAACGTGTAATGGAAATAAAAAAGGAAATTTATGTGGCTAAGAATATTTCTACAAAATAGGATATCCTTTTCTCACTAAATTGAATATTTGTAAATATTTGTCATGAAAATATAGCTAGACTGAGGCACGGGTTTGCCGGCTAGTGACTTAGACTACATTTGATTCAATTTTCCAATGGGCTTTCGGCCTCCAAAACTCATTGGAAAAATGTTGGGATGTCTAGCAAAAAAAAAAAAAAAAAAGTTTTATAATGGGTTTTTGGCCAAATGCTGAAAGCTAAAAACCCAATGCTAATAGGGATTAGTATTGAGCTTTCAGCATTTTGCCAAATGTTGAAACTAGTTTTCTTCTTTTGAAACTACTCTCACCAATTCTTTAATTTTCGATTTTGCCCCTCATTACCATTCATCTTCTTGAGCGAAAGTGGTTGGCGAGGGCTGATGAGGTTAGATCATGCCGGCGAAGGGCCAGTGAGGGGCCTGTGAGGTTGCGTGACTCAAGTGGCCATCACACAACCTTAGCCTTTCGCTAAAGGGTTTAATTTTTTAATAAAAAAAGGAAAAGAAAAATTAAATCCAAAAGCCCTTTGCAAATATATATATATATTTGCCAAACACTACTTAGGCCAAAGTACCTTTATAAAAGATTCTTTATCAAACGCAATTTGCATTTCTCTAAGGGGTTTCAAGTCAAAGGCATTTGTATTTCCCTAGGGCTCATTTGAAAGCCGAACCAAATCCATCCTTAGTATAATAATAAAAAGGTCCTCAACTCAAGAATTTCAAGCAAAAGTAAAAAGTATCTTTTTGCGTTCTCACTAAAATTTAAAATGCTATTCAAATTTTAAAAAAAATAGTGAAAAAAATATTTACGAATATAATCGCCTTAAATGTTGTGAAAGTATCTAAATGTTCTACATTAACAACAAGCCGCGGGGGCCTTCACCTAGCTCCGTCTTACAAAAAAAAAAGAAGAAGAAGATAAATTCATATGATACCACAATAAATGCCATAATACCGTATCATAGATACTCTAAACTCATTTTTTTCCTCTTTTGAGTGCAGATGAACTCTCACGATTTATTTGCCGCGGCATGTGGATGTACACTCAGCTAATCCTTCGTCAATCTCTTTCATTTCCATGGATGAAAACAGTGGCTATTGATATTTTTATGTCTTTCTTTATTTCCTTGATTGAGTGTGGTTCTTTATTATTAATTTGTGTTTGTATTGCAAATTTCTATATGGAAGAAATGCCTAATTTGTATCGTATGAGACCAACTATCACATTATCTCTATTTGAATTTTCTTATATTGATATTTATCTTTCGTCCACGGATAGTGAATGACATCACACTACACCATCAAATCTTATTTTTGGTAAATCAACGTCAATTTCTCGATCTTTTTGTAATTATTTCACTAGACCACTTAAAGAGTTTCCTAGAAATAACGCCTTTAAAAATCATGTCCTTTTTCGTTATGAATATGTTTTACTTCACTTCTACATAGGAAGATTAGATTCTTCTTTTCCTTTTGCTCCTAAGACTGAATCTTAAAATATGAATTCACAAAGGCTAATCACATGAACAATAAATGTTTTGTTATCTGCTGAAAGCCTTCATCAGATTTACTCTCCCAAGTACTTCTGTCTGGACTCATGATTGGGTATGCTATGGCTCCTCGTAAGTTCAGCACCTCCTCGGTTGATTTCATGACGACACTAGAGTGCAAAGAACTGCCCAAGTTGGGCATCCTGAAAATGAGAATGAGGTAGAGGGGTCTCGGTCCCTAGACTTAGCCAAATCGGATTTCACCTTAAAAGTGAGAACTATGGTTGAGTCACACCATATTAAAACATTAATGTTCGGTCCATTGCCTATAAGATAGAACAATCCTTTTAGTTGGAATAGTTTTTAGTATAGCCATTACCTTTTGCCAAAGACGAGAGACAATTTGTGTTTATTGTTTGCAGTTCATGAAGTTCTTTTGATTACCCCTATTGTTTTTCCAATGGAAAGAAAATGGCCAAATCGATCCTTTTTGGCATCGTAGAGAGTGTCCGAGCCTGTTTGGATACCATGCCCTCCCATGATAATTACTAGTGCTTGCTAAGTTCGTGTACAACGACGAAAAGGTCCAAGAACAATTTTCGATTTCAAAACATGGGCATGCATTTCCAATGATTTTAATCTGAAGAACACTCTTGAAAAAGTCTGAGGAGACACTATCAATCAAAGCTTGATTAGAATTTCAGCCACCATTAGACACCTTGGACATCGAGCAATTGCAGGACCATTTGGCGATACTGTTAACAGTAAGAAATCTTTCCTCGTGCCAAACGACGTTATAGACGACGAGCACGGGGAACGAGATGACAAATTCGTTCGTAGAAGGCGCTAAGTTGAAAGGCCTTTCTTCTCTGGACGCTCTTTCCTTTTTCTCAGATGGGCATTCGACTGAAAAGCAAGAACATGCACGGTTCGCAATCACAATCAAAATCGTCGAGATATGCAATTGAGTTCCTCTTGCTCGGAAATCTCTCGAGGGCCAATTAGCAATTCTGGGCATATTAACAAGAGACAATAGCAGTATGCGGGAATCCGTATAAAGAAGCAACATCCTTCATGCACTCAAACTTCGTCACAACAATTTGCCGCACCAAATGAAACGTTGTTTCACATTTTGTTCCGTGTCTCCTTAAGATTACTGACACACCGGCTATCGTTTTTGAATTCTTTGAAGAGCATGTGAATGGATACGTCCGTCGAATGAAAACCAAGAAGTGGAAGAAGTTGGCAGAAAACATGTCGAAAAGAAGCTGAGGAGTTCGGTGAGGCTTTGCCATTCAGAATGACGAAGTCATCTCACGATCAATCCGACGATGATCTCCAAGATTCGCTAAATCTAACACAAAATGAAAAGAAGTCTACAGCATGCATAGCTTGAATTCATGTCAATAAGCCAACGTGGACGGATCTCTTAAGACATTGGGTCTAGCCGAGCCAAGATCCCAGCCGCCGTCGCCCATCCCGTCGAATCATCATCCTCCTTGGAGCACCTCTCAGACCGAGTTATACCGATCTTCCCCTGTGACGATTGCCAAGAAGACACTTCGCTCAAGCGTACAAGCCCCAGTTGCTCCTCGGCACATGAACAAGTTGAAAGTGATGATCGATGACATCGGGAGCACGATCCATACTTTGGGGAATGATTGGAAGGCCATAAATGACCAACGGGTGGTCAGAAAAGGGGGCCAGAAACTGGATCAACCTTAGAGCTCCATTTGTTTTGTGGAAAATATGGCATTTTGAAAAATATTTTCTAAGAACACAATATATTTCAGTCTTCAACTAAAACCCAAAAATGATCTAGAAAATATTTATCTTCCATTCAGTAAGAAAAATCATTTCTTTTATGCATTCCTTTCAATAATTTTTTAAAATTTTAAATTGATTTATTGTTATTTTTTATTATTGTTTTATGTTTTAAAACCGATTTTTAATTTTCTTTTTCTTTTTTTCCTTTTTCTTCATTGGCACCGACCGATGTTCCTATTTAGGTAATGAGGTTACTTGGTTTAGCTTTTCTTGTAACAATTTCAACCGTGAAAAAATGGATTGTAATTTTTGAAAGTGTTTTTGTAGATACCTCAACAAGTACAGCCTTTCCAAAGCTACAACACTTCATGACATCTTTTGAGAGACCGTTTCATCCAGCTTTGAGGTGTCGCAACTTTAAGACATGTACTACAACACCGTATGGTACAGTTACAATTCAACCAAAACCTCACAATCAAATTTTTTTTTTTTAAACCGATACCAAACGGGCTCTAAGGAATTCTCCATGAATGTGTTGGAGGGTGGGGGTGGTCATTCTGGCCAGGTTTTGTGTACCTAAAACCTTGCGCATCATTTTTTGGGCCTTGCCCATCATTTTGGGTGCCCTTCACGTCATTTCCCACCATGAGTGATCATTTCCAAGAATGGTAAGTTGTCACTAGTTCGAGTACCATGCCCTCCCAGATAACTAGGATGGGATGCTTAGGCAAGACAATGCTTGCTAAGTTGTGTACAATGACGAAAAGGTCCAAGAATAATTTTCGATTTTCGAACATCGGCATGCATTTCCAATGATTTTGATCTAAAGAGAACTTTTGAAAAATTCTGGAGAGACACCATCCATCGAGACTTGATTAGTGTTTCAGCCGCTATTAGATACCTTGGACATTGAGCAATTGCGGACCCATTTGCGATACTTAGTAAATAGTAAGAAATTTTTCCTCGTGCTAGACAACGTATAGGACAAAGAAGCAACATCCTTCAGGAGCTCAAACTTTGTTACGACAATTTGCCGCACTGAGCGAAATGTCGTTTCACATTTTGTTCAATGTTTCTCCCAAAGATTATTGACACGCCAGCTATCTTGCAAGTATCCTTTGAAGAGCATGTGGACCAATACGTCTGTCGAACGAAACCCAAGCATCGGAAGAAGTTGGTAGAGACCAAGTCGGAAAGAAGCTGAGGAGTTCGGGGAGGCTTTGCTATTCAGAATGCAGTCAGATTGCGATCGGTCGGACGATGATGTTGAAGATACACAAAATCTACGCACAAAATGAAAAGAAAACTATAGCACGCACAGCTTGTACGGATCCTGATATCAGTAAGCCAAGGTCGGATCTAATAAGACACTGGGTCTAGCCGAGCCGAAACCCCAGTCACCGCTAGCCGTTCCCCGGATTCACTGTCCTACTCAGCAGACCAGGTAACACCGATCCTCCCCTGACGATCGCCAAGAAGACGCTTCGCTCAAGCAAACATGCTCCAATTGCTCCGCAGAACATGAACAAGTCGAAGGTATCGATCAATGACAAGTCGAAGAGCAGAAGTTTTAATGGACATGAACAATTATTAAAAGTATTTTGTGTAACAATTACATTCAAATTATGGGCAGAGGCGAAGAGCAGAAGTTTAAATGGACAAAAGGTAGATCTTGATAATACCCCTCCCCGCTCTCTCTCTCTCTCTCTCTCTCTGCGCATTCCCACCCACGACTCCTCATTGCTCCATAAATTTTTCAGCCCTTAAATGCCTTTCCCTCGTTCGTCTCGTCAATTGCCCCAAAACCGGTGTCTTAATGAGAGAAGCACTTGCAACTTTTGCTCTTCGACAAAGATTCAATCGGACACCGAAACTTTGAAGACTTGACGTACTTCCTTTCACATTAAGTATGTCATGAACACGTTGAAGAGAAAAATGTTTAAAAAATTCTTAACCTATTATATTGATATAAATTCTGTTTTAAATCTTTTAATTGTATTAATTTATTTTAATAAATTTTCATATTGATAACAATTGAATTCATCTAGTAATTTTAGCTCGACATTACCAACGTTGATATTTTTAATTTTTTATAATTCTTTTCTTCCTTTTTTTTACTTCTTCCATGGGTGAGAATAGCAATCACGTCCGAGTCACCGAGATGGTTCTCCTTGTCCAAGTCAAGCGAGACGCTGATGAAATCTCGACAGCTCTCACCTTTGACCTTGCTCTTCATCCCGTGATCTTCCACGAGCCCCACGAAGATGTTCACCTTCTGGCAGAGCTCCCGATGCCTCCCCCTCATGCGCTGTAGATCCGGCCAACCCAGCAGAGCGAAGTGATCGCCCCAGTTGAACACGCTGAGCGGCTCGCGCCCTTCACTGACCAGAACCTCGAGCTCGTTACTTCCATGGAGAGGCCAACTCACACCCAAGCAATGCTCAACAAGGCCGTCCTAACCTAGGCGAGGGTCGGCCTCACTGGCGCTTACCCTCACCTAGGCAAGCCGACCCTCACTCAGGCGAGGCCAACCCTCACAAGCCATGGTCTGTGTTGGTGGTGCTAGTGCCAACAAAGGCCGCGGATTCCGGCCCAATGACCTCGACACACACAACAAACAACAACAAAAAAGAACCTTGGCTCACCGCGACAGGAGGCACAATGGCGGACATAAGTAGTTATTGATAATGATAAATGTTTTCTGTTGATTAATTATTTCAAGTGATTCAAACGATCATTTTTAAAAATAATTTTTTTAATTATTAATTTTTTATAAAATAAATAGAGTCTGAAATATAAAATTTTTTGCTGAGGATTGTTTATGTTTATTTGATACTAAAAAAAAGTGCAATTATTGATACTCATTATTGATTTGTGACGGCCAGTGAACTAGTTCATGAAAAATATTCGAGCAAAGGTGCATCGAATTATCATATAACTGGAAACATCATTAAGTTAATAAATTTGATTTAGAATTAGTAACAACTTTTCGCGTTTCCTTATTGGTGCTAGGAAAGTAGGATAAAGAAAAAGGTAGAAAGCGTGTTGCTTTTGACCTGGAGGCCACTTGCAAGAAAAGTACGATAAAACATAAGGAAAAGATAAGGAAAATGTCAGAAACCGTTTCTAGGCCACTCGCAAGGAAAGTACGATAAAAAGATAAGGAAAAGATAAGGAAAATGTCGAAACCGTTTCTAGGCCACTCGTAAGGAAAGTGCGATAAAAAGATAAGGAAAAGATAAGGAAAATGTTGAAACTGTTTCTAGGCCACTCGCAAGGAAAGTACGATAAAAATATAAGGAAAAGATAAGTAAAATGTCGAAACCGTGTTTCTTTTGACCTGGAGGCCACTAGTGAGGAAGACATTATGCGAGTCGTCATTATATCAATTGACTCAAGAGAGGAAGACATTGGGTGTTCTTTTTCCTCTCGAACCAAATAGCCTGAATTGCTTACATCTTTGTCTTGCCCCGGTCCACTAATGGTTGTGCATCCCAGCTGAACTCCTCTGAAGTGAAAATGCTGTGCACGAGCCTGCTGCAGTCAGCTTCAGTTTAGTTCCGTTCGGGGGAAACTTGGTGGAGATAAAAACTAGGGTTTCGACGAGCGCCGCAGCCTCTGCTTGTTCCGCTGAGCTGACTGCAACCGATTTGGCGAACCCATCTACTAATCTGCCTAGGGAGTCGCGGCAGATACAGGCGACAGCTCCTCTGAGTGGATCGGAAGCTGGATGAGCATCGTTGCTGCTGAACACAAGCCCTCTGGTGGGATCGGAGGCTGGGGAAGCGTGATTGTAATGGTCGCTGGCCCTTCTGGTCAGATCTAAGGTAGGGGGAGGACCAGAGTTGCAGAGGACAGCCCCTCTTTTTGATTCAAAGGCTGGCTGTGCCTCGTCCCCTCTAGTTGGAACAGAGGCTGGAATTGCGCCAAAGTAGGTGACAGCTCCTCTGGTTGGTTCAAAAGCTGGGGGTGCGTTGGATTGAAAGAAACCGGCCCCTCTAGTTGGATCGGAGGCTGGGGATGTACTAGAGGTGAAGACGCCATCTCCTTGGTCTACTTCAGAGGCTGGGTGTACGCTGAGGTTGCTAACAAAGGAGGCGTCTATGTTGATCTTGATCATTCCAGGATTTGGGGGTCGCTACTTCTGAGGTGAGACTTCACGTTTTTGCTGTTCTTTTGGTTTTCGATTTCAAGTCGCGAAACTATCTTGTAACGTTGAGGCTTTGAACAGGGTATGATGCGGGTTCAGGGGGTTTTTCCTGAAGATAAAATGATTTTTGTCCTTCCAAATGCACCACAAAGCGGTCACGATTAGATCAAAGTTTGGTGAGCTTCTTGGATCTTCTTTCACTTTATATAGCCACTCATCGAATCGGGTCAAACCCACTCTAGATATTTTGACTTGCAGAGTTTGCGCGTTCCAAATTTGAGAGGTCCAAGGGCAGAGCAGCAGGGCATGCTCGATCGTTTCCAGTTCGAGGTTGCAAATTGGGCTTATGGGTGCAGGTACTATCTTCCTCTTGTAGAGATTCTCCAAAGTTGGCAAAGCATTTTGGCATGCATTCCATAAAAAGAATTTAATCTTAGGGGTTATTGCTAATTTCCATATATGCTTGCAAAGTTCTGGTTTAACCTGGTAGGATGCTGTTGGTGTTGATGTGTGTGGGCTGATTGTTGTGATTCTGTTGTTGAAATTCCGATTTGCACTATATAGTTCCCCGATTTGTTGTTTGTCCATACCAATCTATCTTCTTTGGTCGGGAGGCCTATAGGGATAGCTATGATTTTGGAGACTTGTTGATCATCAAACATGGACCTTAACAGAGGTTCTTTCCATTGTGCCGCTTCCACATCTATTAAATCAGCCACTTTGAGTGGCTCATCTCTTGTCGCCGGGCCACCTATGGATCCATTCTTAAGCCATTTGTCTTCTCTAATAAAAAAATTATCCATTGTCAACCATTGATATATCCAATATCCGATTCCTCTTTTTTCGCATATTTCAATTCCTTTGAGTCTCTCATCCCCAAAGAAACGAAAATGAAAAATGAATAGAATCCAAAATCCTCGCATTCACCTTCAACTTCAATATCAGTTCGATGGATAAGCTGAATATATCCTTCACCGTGACACTTTCTCGCCGGAGAAATGTTGATATCTATCAAATCCTCTTCCTCGCGGCCATGCAAATCCACTGCGGTCTTGATTAACCTGTCCCCTCCATCCTCTAATGACCATTGGAGAATGACATTTCTGGCGAAGTGTGAGTCCAAGTTTTGTGAGTTAATGTTATTTTGAGGATAACTAAATGAGTTGAGTGGAAAATTAATATCCATACAATCTGTTGTGAGATCAATAATTACTTATACGGGCTTTCATGCTTGGGGCATGTTTTTCCTAGTTATCAAAGCAAAAACAGAAAGGAAATGTCTTTTGTATAAACATTTGTAACAGATATTTCGTTTATTTCGCGAAAAATGAATTATTATAAAAATATTTATTTATAGAAATGAATGAACGGAAAATATTTTCATCATTCAGGAAAATTTTTAAACATAAGTAGTTGCTGATAATTATAAATGTTTTTCGTTGGCTAGTTATTTCAAGTGGTACAAACGATCATTTTTAAGAAAATTTTTTCTTAATTATTCATTTTTCGCAAAATAGACAGAGTCTAAAATGTAAATTTTTTTGCTGAGGATTGTTTATGTTCATTCGATACTTGAAAAAAGTGCAATAATTGACTCATAATTGATTTGTAATGGCCAGTGAAATAGTTCATGAAAAATATTCTAGCAAAGGTGCATCGGATTATCATTTAACTGGGAACATCATTAAATTAATAAATTTGATTTAGAATTAGTATCAACTTATCGCGTTTCCTTATTGGTGCCAGGAAAGTAGGATAAAGAAAGAGGTAGAAAGCGTGTTGCTTTTGACCTGGAGGCCACTCGCAAGGAAAGTAAGATAACAAGATAACGAAAAGGTCGAAACCATCTCTCTTTTGACCTGGAGGCCACTTGTGAGGAAGATATCATACGAGTCGTCATTATATCAATTGACTCAAGAGAGGAAGACATCGGGTGTTCTTTTTCGTCTCGAACCAAATAGCCTGAATCTTTTTCCCCATCACCTAGCATGGCTGAATTATTCATCTTCAGCGTTGCAAAGGGTGTGTTGGGGAAGATCGCATCCCCGGCGTTCCAAGAAGCCGTTGCAATTTACAGCATTGAAGATCAAATCCACGAGCTTAAAAATACCGTGGCTGCCATTACTGCCGTGTTGTTAGATGCTGAGGAGCAACAGGCGAAGAACCACAGCCTGCAACTATGGCTAGGTCGGCTTCGAGACGTGTTGTATGATGCGGAGGATGTGCTCGATGAACTCGAGTGTGAAGCCTTACGGAAGCGGGTAATCAGTTGGTACGGGAGCATCAAAGAGAAGGTACACTGCTTCTTTTCCCTCTCAAATCCAGTAATATTCCGTGCAAAAATCAGTCATAAGATCAAGGAGATTAGGGAGACATTATCTAAAATTTCCTTTGAGAAGAATCAATTTGATCTTAATGTGCGGAGTGTTGACGATGGTGTGGCGCAAATGCGATCACGAGAGATGACTTACTCATTTATAAACAAGTTGGATGTCGTTGGAAGAGATATTGATATACAAAAAATAATTGAGATATTGATGCAGCCAGATCACAAAAACCTCTCGGTGGTTCCCATTGTGGGAATAGGAGGTATGGGCAAGACGGCCCTAGCTAAATTAGTTTACAATGATGATGGTGTGAAATCGCAATTTGAATTGCAACTATGGGTGTGCATACCCGAGGATTTTGATTTAAAAAAGACTATTGACGGAATCATCAAAGAGGCAAGTGGTCAAAGCTTGAGTAACCTTGATATTCAGCAATTGCAAACTATTCTGCGAAAAACCATCAAAGACAAGAAATTTCTACTGGTCTTGGATGACGTATGGAGCAACAACCGCAGTAGATGGGAAGAATTGAAAGCTTTGCTGACCGAAGGAGCTCATGGAAGCAAGATAATCATGACAACACGCAGTTCAGAAGTTGCTTCTATGATGGGTACCCATCCAATGCATAATCTAAAAGGTCTTTCTCATGAAGATTCCATGGCCTTGTTCAAAAAATGGGCATTTGATCAAAAGGAAAAGCAACCATGTCCTAATCTCCTTGACATTGGAAATGACATTGTGAAAAAATGTCAAGGAGTTCCTCTCCTTGTGAAAACTATGGGGAGTCTACTTTACACAAAGGACGAAGAACGGTATTGGGCCCATATAAGAGATAGTGAGATATGGAAGTTAGTGGAACAAAAGAAGGATGTTCTGCCGGTGCTTAAACTTAGCTATGATCATTTACCGTCCCACTTAAAACGTTGTTTTGCCACATTTTCAATGTTTCCCAGAGGATATGCAATTCGTAGTGATATGTTAGTTATGTTCTGGACGAGTTTAGGACTCATTAGTTCATCAACAAAAAAACTAGCATTGGAAGATGTTGGTGTTGACTACATCAAAGGGTTGTGGAAGAGATCTTTGATCCAAGAAGTTGAGGAGTCCGAATCAATGTTAAGGTTTAAAATGCACGATCTAGTCCATTCTCTTGCAACAATTGTGGCACAAGATGATTGCTCTATTGTTGGCTTAGATACTGTGGAGATTTCGGAAGGAGTTCGGTACATTTCGTTCTCCAATGATTCGTTAGGGGGAATCTCAAATTTTGATGGAGTCCCACCTTTTCTAAGAAAGCCAACTTCAAAGGGGCTCCATGCAATTGGTTTTCAATTCAGTGTTGATGATGGAGTTATTACTAGAGAGTTTGTTGGAACATGCATCTCCAAATGTAATCACTTACGGTACCTAGATTTGCAGTATGGTAATTTTGAGGAGCTGCCAAGTTCCATATGCAACTTGAAGCAATTGAGGTTTTTATATCTATTTCATAACAAGCGATTGAAGAAGCTTCCGGATTCCATTTGTGAGCTACAAAGTTTGCTCTACTTATACCTCGGGAAGTGCTCAAAGATAGGTGATTTACCCAAAAAAATGAAGAGGCTCATTAGCCTAAGACGACTAAGCATAACAACAAAGCAAATGAGTCTACAAGAAAGTGGAATACAATACCTAGAAAATCTGGAATTTTTGGGATTCGTACAATGCCAAAATCTCCGCGTTTTTTTTGAAGGTGCTTGCCGACTGACTTGCCTTCGAGAATTGGCAATTGTAGATTGTGTGGGACCAATATCTCTACCTTTTGTGGAATTAATCGCCCTAGAGTCCTTGGTTATTATTAATAGCAAGCTCAAGTTGACCCAAGATAACAAGACCAAGTTTTTTTCGAATCTCCGTACGCTATCAATAGGTAAGTTTGAGCAAGTGGTGGAGTTGCTCCAATGTCTCGATGAGTCTGCCTACGCTTTGGAGTCTTTTGCTATTTATGACTGCCCGAGCTTTACAGCTATACCAGTATGGCTGCCCAATCACATACGTCTCAGAGTAATTTGCTTGATTCAATGTCCCAACTTATCATCTATACCGCAAGATTTCCAATCCCTCACTGCTCTCAAAGAATTACGCATTGTATGTTGTGGTGAACTAAGTGAGAGATGTCAACCAACAATTGGCAAGGATTGGCCCAACATCGCTCACATTCCTCAAATCCAACTTGATCTTATATGGGTACAACGGATGGAGGATTAGGTAAGCATCCATCTATTTCTTCTTCGTTCCTAGATGTAATATAGCGATTCACTAAATTCTTCCATTGAAATAAATTTAAATAAACTATTGCAATTAGAAAAAGAAAAAGTGATATGAAAAAAATATTTACTAAGATACAATCAATACTAGGTATTGCAAAAGGAATATTAAATAATTCTATTTGTAAAGTAAATAATCCAATTTAAATCTGACGAAAAAATTAAAAGTTACTTTTAATACTAGATTTGTACTTAAAACTATGCACTCAATTCGTAATATTATCTAAAACTATTAACTCAAATAATGAAAAAAAAAAAAAAAATTATACCATGAATTCAATTCCCGCATAGCATGAGAATGATTGCTTCTCCATATAATTTAGTTTGAAGGCTCACTTAGAGCAATTGCACCTCTTTCATTTTATTTTTTTAGCAGTTTAAATAACAAAAAGCGTAAAGTTATAATCCCTTCGATGCAGATCCACTTTGAGAACTATTTTATGAGTTAATTTACCCTAACAAATTTTTTTTTTTTTTCAAGATGTAACGTGTAATGGAAATAAAAAAAGGAAATTTATGTGGTTGAGAATATTTATAAAAAATAGGATATCCTTTTTCTCACTAAATTGAATATTTGTAAATATTTGTCATGAAAATATAGCTAGACTGAGGCGCAGGTTTACCGGCTAGTGACTTAGACCACATTAAATTCGATTTTCCCAATGGGCTTTTGGCCTTCAAAGCTCCTTGGAAAAATGTTGGAATGTCTAGCAAGTTTTATAAAAGGCTTTTGGCCAAATGCTGAAAGCTAAAAATCCAATGCTGATAGGGATTAGTATTGAGCCTTCAGAAATTTTGCCAAATGTTGAAACTAGTTTTCTTCTTTTGAAACTACTCTCACCAATATATTTAATTTTCGGTTTTGCCCCTTATTACCATTCATCTTTTGAGCAAGGGTGGCCAACGAGGGCTGATGAGGTTAAATCATGCCGGCGAAGGGCTAGTGAGGGGCCTGCGAGGTTGTGTGACTCAAGTGGCCATCACGCAACCTTAGCCTTTTGCTGAAAGTTTTAATTTTTTAATAAAAAAGGAAAAGAAAAATTAAATCCAAAAGCCCTTTGCAAATATATATATATATATATATATATATATATATATATATATATATATATATATATATATTTGCCAAACACTACTTAGGCCAAAGTACCTTTATAAAAGATTCTTTACCAAACGCAATTTGCATTTTTCTAAGGGGTTTCAAGTCAAAGGCTTTTCTATTTCCCCAGGGCTCATTTGAATGCCGAACCAAATCCATCCTTAGTATAATAATGAACAGCTCCTTAACTCAAGAATTTGAAACAAAAGTAAAAAGTATCTTTTTGCGTTCTCGCTAAAATTTAAAATGCTATTCAAATTTATAAAAATAATGAAAAATATATATACGAATATAATTGCCTTAAATATTGTGAAAGTATCTAAATGTTCTACATTAACAACAAGCCGTGGGGGCCTTCACCTAGCTCCGTCTTACAAAAAAAAAGAAAAAAAAGAAGATAAATCCATATGATACCACAATAAATGCCATAATACCGTATCGTAGATACTTTAAACTCATTTTTTCCTCTTTTGAGTGCAGATGAACTCTCACGATTTATTTGCCGCAACATGTGGATGTACCCTCAGCTAATCCTTCGTCAATCTCTTTCATTTTCATGGATGAAAACAGTGGCTATTGATATTTTTATGTCTTTCTTTATTTCCTTGATTGAGTGTGGTTCTTTATTATTAATTTGTGTTTGTATTGCAAATTTCTATATGGAAGAAATGCCTAATGTATCGTATGAGACCAACTATCACATTGTCTCTATTTAAATTTTCTTATATTGATATTTATCATTTGTCCACGGACAGTGAATGACATCACACTACACCATCAAATCTTATTTTTGGCAAATGAACATCAATTTCTCGATCTTCTTGTAATTATTTCACTAGACCACTTAAAAGAGTTTCCTAGAAATAACGCCTTTAAAAATCATGTCCTTTTCGTTATGAATATGTTTTACTTCACTTCTACATAGGAAGATTAGATTCTTCTTTTCCTTTTGCTCCTAAGACTAAATCTTAAAATATGAATTCACAAAGGCTAATCGCATGAACAATAAATGTATTGTTATCTGCTAAAACCTTCATCAAAAGTAGAGTACACAGAACTGCTCGGTTGATGAGGTATGCTATGGCTCCCAAGTACTTTTGTTTGGACTCATGATGGGGTATGCTATGGCTCCTCGTAAGTTCAGCAACTCCTCGGTTGATTTCATGACTACACTAGAGTACACAGAACTGCCCAAATTGGGCATCCTGAAAATAGAATGAGGTAGAGGGGTCTCGGTCCGTGGACTTAGCCAAATCAGATTTCACCTTAAAAGTGAGAACCATGGTTGAGTCATACCATATTAAAACATTAATGTTTGGTCCATTGCCTATAAAATAGAACGATCCTTTTAGTTGGAACAGTTTTTAGTATAGCCATTACCTTTTGCCAAAGACGAGAGACAATTTGTGTTTATTGTTTGTAGTTCATGAAGTTCTTTTGATTACCCCTATTGTTTTTCCAATGGAAAGAAAATGGCCAAATCGATCCTTTTTGGCATTGTAGAGAGTGTTTGGGTCCATTTGGATACCATGCCCTCCCATGATAATTACTAGTGCTTGCTAAGTTACGAAAAGGTCAAAGAACAATTTTCGATTTCAAAACATGGACATGCATTTCCAATGATTTTAGTCTGAAGAACGAGAAAATATTCAGTGGTTTCTAACCACCATGTCACTCGCCTATCTGGTGTGTGCGCTCCATTCAAATTGCGCCACGTGCCCAAGATGTGGAATTAAAAAGGGATAATACCTTAAAAAATCCAAAAAATGGTACAGGTTGTGACAAATTTACCCCAAACTATTTTTTTTACCAAAAAAACCCTAACCTAAGATTGATAAATTTATCCCAAACCTGACACTTTGTGACAAATTTACCCTATGTTAGTTTTCGTTAAATTTTATTCTCAAATTATTAAGTTAAATGACACGTGACGTTAACCTATATCAATTTAGGATTTTACGTTAGTTTGTCACGTTTATAATTTTTATGATTTTTTTGGTATTAATCCAATTTAGCATAGGGTATATTTGTCATAAATTTACCGGTTTAGGGTTTTTGCGAGTTGAATAAATTAGTTTGGGGTAAATTTGTCATAAATGTACCGGTTTAGAGTTTTTTATAATCAATCGGGGTAAATTTGTCACAAGTTTACTAGTTTGGGGTTTTTCATGGTCGAAAAATAGTTTGGGGTAAATTTGTCGCAAGTGTATCGGTTTGGGATTTTTAAGGTATTAACCCAATTAAAAAATTTGAATCCTAGCGCACCTTTCTCTCTCCCGCAAACTGACTAAAGGACTAACACAAGTAACAATTAATGCGTTGCCTTCTCTCTCTCCTCTTTCTACAAATGAGGTCCTCCTTCACGACCTCTCTCTTCTGCAACAAAGGCCTCCATGTCCATCCTCTCTTCCTCTCCCTTCCTTCTTCTTCTTCGCCTTTCCAGCTCCGGCTCCAAAAACCACCAACCGGCCTCTCGAACTCTCCTTTGTCTTCTACACTTATTTCGATCCCGATTTCCGACTCGGATACGTCACCAAAGATTTTGAAGTGGAACTAGGCCGCAAGGAGGAGGTTGGATATTTCGGTAGTGGCGCTGAGTTTTGGAGTTCCGGCGACGGCTGCGAGAGATATTGTGGCGGAAGAGCCTCTCTCTCTCTCTCTCTCTCTCTCTTTTTTTTCTTTGGCAGAGACGAGAGAAGTATATGGCAGAGCCATTAGCCTTCGACTATGTTCCGGCGTATTCCTTTCCTTGGCTGGACTGGCTGTTTCTCTAATTTTGGTGGAAGCTTATGTTTAGTGTGGCTCGGACTTGTCGCTGCAATGGTGGCAAAACAAGATGATAATTTCCATGTTGAAATTCTTCCTTTTTAAACATTCAAAAATGACACATTAGGTTAATCTTTTGTTGATTTTAGACTTTCCTCTCGCTCTTTATTGAGTAGCAAGATGTAAAATTAGCATCATTTTGTTAATTTCAGTCTTCATGTTCTTGTTGAGGTAAGAGATTATTTGATTCAGCTTTCACGCAATAGTTTCAGCTGTGAAAATGAGTGTTGTAACTTTTGAGGGTGTTTCTATAAACACCTCAACAAGTACAGCCTATATCCAACGCTACAACAATTCATAGCATCTTTCGAGAAGCCATCTCATCTAGCTTTGAGGTGTCGCGACTTTAAATAGTGTACTACAACGCTCCACGGCACAATTACAGTGCAATCGTAGATTTACCAAACGGGTTCTAAGGAATTCTCCATTAATGGGGTTGAGGGTGGAGTGGTCGTCTTGGCCCGGTTTTGTGTATCTAAACCCTTGCACATAACTTTTTGGGCCTTGTCCATCGTTTTGGGTGCCCTTCACCTCATTTCCCACTATCAGTCATTCCATTTTCCTTTAAAATAGGCTTCAATTTGATCATTTCCAAGCAAGGCAAGTTCTAAGCTCTCACCCTTGAAAATTTAGCTCGTTTGAATTGAAAATCTCTCTCATTTGAAGTCCCTCTTGTCTTTGTTGTTTTTCTTGCCTTTCCCGAGCAAGGTTCTCTCTCTGTCTCAAAAATCGAATATTGTAGGCGAAAAGCTTTAAAAATAGATTCCCGTATAAGAAATAAACGGTGTTATGCTTTTCAAATAAATGTCTATTTTTTTAATAAAAAATAGGTGGTCATTCTGTTGAATATTATATGTAATATTTTAGAAACCTTATTAAAAAAAGCTGAACCCTTCTCATATAGAGAGGAGATAAACTGGAGAACTGTAGACCTTGAGAACCGTCAATCCGTGAAGCGAGACCTCAGGCATGCGAATACTTTTATAAGGGAAAAAAATGAAATTTGATTTAATAAAATCGACTCCGTCAATCTTTCGAAATCGGGATTTCTACACTTCTGCCAGGAAATCTTGAACTGCAACAATTGCATAAACTTCTTGGGTTGAATTAGGATAAATAAATAAATAAATAAATAAACAAAGATTCACACGTTAATTAGATTTGCACGTTCTTTGACTCGTAATGATTAAATTCATTCCCCGTCGTTCGAATAATACGTCGTGGTTCATTATACATGAGGTGTATTGATTGTTTATGCATGTTGAACTTGGATTCGTCCTAGCTTGTTTAGGTGCTTCTGACATTTGGATTCATACATGTTGCTTGAACAATTAGTTAATTCGGCACGGATTAAATGGGAAAAGTGCCAAAAAAGTCCTAAACATTTTGTCATTGTGCCGATTTAGTCCTAAACCTTTTTTTGTACCGATTTGGTCCTAAACCTTTTAAGTTGTGTCAATTCGGTCCTTTCCGGCCAATTTGGCCTGATTTTTGACCGGACGCCGGCCGACGTGGACAACTTTTACTAATATTTTAATATTTTAGAATTTTTTTTTTTTTTATTCTGCTCTTCTTCCTCCAGCCAGTCGCCGGACCTCGTCTACCGGCCAGAGGTGACGGCCGGCGAGGTCGAGGTCGACCTCGCTGGCCACCTCGCCAGTGGCCGCGGGGGCGGCCTCACGCAGGGCGGGCGAGCCTCACTTGCCCCGCGCAAGGCCGCCCTCGAGGCCCGAGCGGCGAGGGCCTCGAGGGCGAGCCGCGCCGCTCGCCGGATATGGCGGTGGGTCGGCGAGCGGCGGTGGACGGCATCGGGCGGCGGCATTGCGGCGGTGGTCTCACGTGGCCGGGGTTTCCTCGACTTGGCCGGGAGAGAACTCTCTCTCTCTTTCTTTCTCGATCTCTCTCTCTCTCTCTCTCTCTCTCGGGTCCCGCCCGGATCGAACGCCCTCGGATCTCGAACGAATCCTTGAAGACCACGAGCTTCGGCCTAGTCCGACCAATGCAAGGCACAAAAAGACCGAGGCCTACCGGAGCTTCGGCACTTGAAACCGGCGCGGCCGTAGGCCGACGGCCGCGGCTCAGTGCGGTGGGCGGCGGTCTACCCCCTTCGACTCTCTCCCCCCCTGCTCGAACCCCCTCACTCGCCGGATCCGGCAAGCGGCGGGGCTTGCCCTCGGCGGCCATGGGCGAGGCTCGACCCTCGCCAAATTCGACGAGGGCGAGCCTCGCCAAATCCAACGAGGGTGAGCCTCGCCGCCCGAGCCTCAAGGGCGGCCTCGCGCGGGGTGGGCGAGGCTCGCCCTCGGCCATGGGCGAGGCTCGACCCTCACCGAGATCCGGCGAGGTGAGCCTCGCCGCCCGCGCGAGGTCGCCCCGCAGCCAGGCGAGGTGGCGGCAAGGTCGACCTCGACCTCGCCGGCCGTCGCCTCTCCGGTCGGCGAGGTCCGGCGACCGGGCGGAGGAAGAAGAGCGAGAATAAAAAAATAAAAATAAAAATAAAAATAAAAATAAAAATAAAAAATTCTAAAATATTAAAATATTAGTAAAAGTTGTCCACGTCGGCCGCCGGCGTCCGGTCGCAAAATCCGGCCAAATTGGCCGGAAAGGACTGAATTGGCACAACTTAAAAAGGTTTAGGACTAAATCGGCACCAAAAAAAAGTTTAGGACTAAATCGGCACAATGACAAAAGGTTTAGGACTTTTTTGGCACTTTTCCGGATTAAATTCGTCAATTATTTAGTTAATATGGATTGAACGCATGCATGCAATGCGTGTCTTTGAAAAGAGATGGATCACACGCAGGGCATGATAAAGTCGACTCGTCATCTATCCCATGTTGTGGCAATTTTATCTAAGGGCGAGTGGCAAGATTTTCTTTCGCATGATAAAATTTTTTTATTTTGGTGGACCATAAGCCTCAATGTTGAATTATGTCGCCATCTATAATCGAAAAATAGAGAGATAATAAAAGGCTGGAGAGTACAAGGAAAAATGTATATTCCCAACATTGGTACCTAGTCCTATGGCCAATCCTAGAATGTGAAACGTGGAACAAATTTTACCGAATTTTCTCAATTTTTTTTTCCTTTCGGAGTGAGAACAAGTTGTCAATCGATAACGGAGGAGGCAGACGAACCCCCTAAGGTGATGACTCCGATTTTGGAGAGAAAATGAGGAATCTCATGATACTTTATCACGGGGCCAATCCATGTCGTTAAGATTAGGGAGTCCCGTATCAATAATTCTTACCTCCGACTTATGTTTCGGCACATTAGAATGAATAAGTTGCTTCTTGATATTCTCAATAATATACTTAAGTCTCAGGGCAAGGAAAATTTAAATAGAGTCATTATTTTTTTCGAAAATAAGATAACTGGTCATCCAATTTAATAATGGAAATTAAAAATAAAAAAAAAAAACAGCGATAAAGATGGCAGAAAGAAATCTTCCACTAGATATGGCAGTCATATGTATTTGTTGACCAAAATTTTTATTTTATTACTTTTATTTTCTGGTTCCTATCCCATTTTCCTTTGGCATGTCACGTCCCTTTCGTGCCTGTATCCTCTTCACCTGCTTAATGAACATGGCGTGTTCTCCTTGCACTGCTGGCGATAATGGGCAAACCTCATACTTAAAACCAGAGCATTTGAAATTAAATCTGGCAACACTGACCCTTGCTCGGTGATGCCCACCTAGGCAACGCTTGACCTCGCCAAATTTCGTCGTCTAGGTGACATTGGTCTCGCTAGCATTTGCCCTTGCCCCAACAAGGCTGATGCCACATGTGGCTGCAAAGGCCAATCCTCACCGGCCACTAGAAAGAAGAGTGAAAAAAAATTCAACAATTTCCAAATTTCCAAAATTATTAAAATAATATTAAGAATGTCTATGTCAATACTAGTTGTGTTATATAAGCCAACCTATATCCACATAGTAATAACCAAAATTAGCTAATAGGACTACTGCATTGATGCCAATTTAGTTCTAAATCAAGTCTTCACAGGGCGGCTCTATATTGTCATCTTTATTCACCATTATGTGAAGAAGTGCTTTCAATCTTTTCATAATTTGGCCATTTTCTTGTGATGTAAATTGATGGATTTGATACTGTTTAAACTTAAACTATGCCTATTATTATATAAATATACAAACATCTTTTATATCACAAAAGAGGGTAAAATATATAAACTATGGCGCCTATACTTTTTGTGTCACCAAAAGATCCATATATGTTCACCGCGACCCCAATACCGGAATTTTTGTCACCCCGGTACAATTTCTAGTTATATAGGTGCCATGTTTTGGTTGGTCGGCGGAGGGCAATTTAGTCATGCTGGTACAACCTTAGATAGAGATTCCAATGACACAAGTAAAATTTAGAGAATCGGTAGGCAGTGGACATGGTTCAGGATTTTTTGAATATTTTGCTTAAATGAAAAAAGTATCCACTCCAGAAAAAAAAAAAAAAAAATAGTAATTGAGTTCCACGTTAACAGGCGGCTTCGGATCAAGCGATGCCTCTCTCTTCTCTCCACATTGATGTGCACAAGACCCCGTCCATCTCTCTCTCTCCTCTCTTCACAGATTTCAATTTCTCATCCAAAAAAAAAAAAAAAAAAAAATCACAAAAAAAAAAAAAAATTCACCTAAAAAAGATATTAAAAAAATCCTCACAATTCACCTCCAAATTTCTCCTCAGTACATGAACCAGTCAAGGGCGACGATTGACGATATCAGGAGCAAGATCCTTACTTCGGGGAGTGGTTGGAAGGCCATAAATGAACAATGCGCGATCGAAAATGGTGGCAGAGCCTCTCGGTTTTTGTTGCGAATAGCGAGCAATTGAACAATAATATAGACAAAAAAAAAAAAAGATAAATTGGACATCAAATTTACGCGGTTCGGTCGTAAAAACTTATGTCCATGGAGAGAGCAGAGACGAATTTCACTATAGATCAAGCGAAATAAGACGATTACACACTTGAGTCACTCAAACACTCTCTTAGTGTTTCCTAAGCCCCAATTACACCCAATAATACACGTAAATATTACTCTCTTGGTGTTTAGCCTCGAAATTCCTCAAGAAATAATCTCTCAATCTCACAAAAGAATCACACGTAAATATTACCAAAAGATTTAATTAACTTGAACATTAAATCTTCTTGGATGTAATTTACGGACAAGAACGACAAAGAAAAATCTCTCCCAAACACTCAACGACGAGACGGCGTTTCAAGAACACTTCTTCATGATCAACCCTGTGCCATAGAACAAGCATTGAGAATTTACATATAGGCTACTGCCACCACCACCGCCACCGCCACCGCTAGAGAAGTCCACAAATGAGGGAAACCAAATCAATCCGGTCAACCCAAATAAAAGTTTGACTTTTCTCTACAGATATCTTATCGATTTCAACCAAAAGATATCTCCATATATTTCAAACAACATCAAGTCGAAGTCAAAGTTGGACTTTCCTATTTTAGTGACCAAATTCTCCAACGCAAATTTGAATTTTGGGGAAGTTGATATTTGGATATTCTTTGCTTGATTTCGAACATCCACTAAATATCCGATTCAAAATATTCAGAATTTCGCATTGGACTCAAACTTGAGACATATTTTAACATCTAAGTAGATCTCTCTCTCAACATGACATGCCCAAGAAAACAAAAAGTGCGATAAGCAATTTTCTTCTTTTCCTCGCCTTAAGGTTTGAGTTGGACTCCTTAACTCTACCAATTGCATTTAGCTGCTGGTTGGTCTTTGAGGCAAAACGGAGACAATGGTTTCCATGTCGAAATTTTTCGTTTTTAAACATTCAAAAATGAAACATGAGGTTTATCTTTTGTTGATTCAAGACCCTACACTCGCTTTTTATAGAGTAGCAAGACCTAAAAACAGCATCATTTTGTCAATGTAAGTCTCCATGTTCTTGTTTAGATAAAAAGGTTATTTGGTTAAGTTTTTCCACGCATGAAAAGGGGTGTTGTAACTTTTGAAAATGTTCTTGTAAACACCTCAACAAGTACAGCCCATTTTAAAGCTACAATAGTTCACGGCATCTTTCAAGAAACCATCTTATCCAGATTCGAATTGTTGCAACTTTAAGATATGTACTATAACACTTCATGGCACAATTACAGTTCAGTCACAAATATATCAAATGGGTTGTGAGGAATTTTCCATTGATGTGTTTGAGGGTGGAGTGGTCATTTTGGCCCGGTTGTGTGTACCTAAACCCTTGCACATAACTTTTTGGGCCTTGTCCAACTTTTTGGGTGCCCTTCACCTCATTTCCCACTATGAATCATTTCATTTAACTATAAAATAAGCTTCGATTTGATAATTTCCAAGCATGGCAAGTTCTCTCTAAGCTCTCCCCCTTGAAATTTTAGCTCGTTTGAATTGAAAATCTCTCTTATTTGAAGTCTCTCTTGTGTTTGTTGTTTTTCTTGCCTTTCCTGAGCAAGCTTCTCTCGCTCTCTCAAAAATCGCATTTGTAGGCGGAACGCTTTAAAAGTAGATCCCCAAATTAGAAAAAAATGTTATTATGCTTTTGAAATAAATGTATATTTAAAAAAAAAATAGATCGTCATTCTATTGAATATATATAAGGAAAAATATCACAGAAAACAGGTATATTTATGACAAATTTACTTTAAAATTTCACCTAAGGGCGAGTGGCGAGATTCTCCTTCACATGATAAAATTTTTTTATTTTGGTGGACCGTGAGCCTCCTATAATGTTGAATTATATCGCCATCTATAATTGAAAAATAGAGAGATGATAAAAGGCTGGATAATACGAGGAAAAATGCATATTCCCAACATCGGTACCTAGTCCTATGGCCAAACCTAGAATGTGAAATATGGAACACATTTTATTGAATTTTCTTGATTTTATTTTTTTATTTTTTATTTCGAAGTGAGAACAAGTTGTCGATCGATAATGGAGGAGTCCGTAGGTGATAACTCCAATTTTGGAGAGAAGAGGAATCTCATGATACTTTATCATGGGGCCAATCCATGTCGTCCAGATTAGGGAATCCTGTAGCAATAATTCTTATTTCCAACTTATGTCTCGGCACATTAGAATGAATAAGTTGCTTCTTGATATTCTTAATAATATACTTAAACCTCATGGCAAGGAAAAATTAACTAGAGTCATTATTTTTATTTTCTTTTTAAGTAAGAAAACTGGTCAATGGTCAGCCAATTTAATAATGGAAATTTAAAATAAATATATAAAAAAAAACAGCGATAAAGATGGCAGAAAGAAATCTTCCACTAGATATGGCAGTCATATGTATTTGTTGACCAAAATTTTTATTTTATTACTTTTATTTTCTAGTTCTTATCCCATTTTCCTTTGACATGTCACGTCCCTTTCGTGCCTATATCCTCTTCACCTGCTTAATGAACATGGCGTGTTCTCCTTGCACTGTTGGCGATGGTGGGCAAACATCATACTTAAAACTAGAGCATTTGAAATTAAATCTGGCGACACTGGTCAAGTGACGCCCAACTAGGCAACGCTTGACCTCGCCAAATCTCATCGCCTGGGTGACAGTAGTCTCGCTAGCACTTGCTTTTGCCCCAATAAGGCTGATGCCGCTTGTGTGGCTGCAAGGGCCAACCTCGCCTAAGTGAGGCCAATCCTTGCTGGCCACTAGAAAGAAGAGTAAAAAAAAAAAATTAATAAGTCCAAAAATTCCAAAATTATTAAAATAATATTAAAAATATCTATGTCAATACTAGTCATGTTATATAAGCCAACCAATATCCACGTCAATAATGACCAAAATTAGCTTAAATGATTGAATTGGTCCAAATGTTTATGACTAAATTAGAATAATTAAAAAATTTAGAACTAAATCGACATTAATATAATATAATTAGGACTTTTCTTAACACTTTTCCCAAATGAATCGAGTCTTCACAGGGCGGCTCTATATTGTCATCTTTATTCACCATTATGTGAAGAAATCCTTTCAATCTTTTCATATGTCATTTTCTTGTGATGTAAATTGATGGGTTTGATATAGTTTAAACTTAAACCTACACCTACTATTATATAAATATCCAAACTTTTTTTACATCACAAAAAAGGGTAAACTATATAAACTATGGCGCTGATACTTTTTGTGTCACCAAAAGATCCCTATATGTTCACCGCAACCCCAATACCGGAATTTTTGTCACCCTGTACAATTTCTATTTATAGGTGCCATGTTTTGGTTGGTCGACGGAGGACATTTTAGTCATGCTGGTACAAACTTAGAGATTTCAATGACACAAATAAAATTTAGAGAATCGGTAGGCAGTGGACATGGTTCAGGATTTTTTGAATATTTTGCTTAAATAAAAAAAAAAGTATCCACTCCAGAAAAAAAAAATTAGTAATTAATAAGTTCCACGTAAAGATCAATTTCAGGCCGCTTCGGATCAAGCGACGCCTCTCTCTTCTTTCCACATTGATGTGCACAAGACCCCGTCCATCTCTCTCTCTCTCTCTCTCTCTCTCTCTCTCTCTCTCTCTCTCCTCTTTCACAGATTTCAATTTCTCAACTAAAAAAAAAAAAATCACAAAAAAAGAAGAAATTCACCAAAAAAATCCTCACATTTCACCTCCAAATTTCTTCTCAGTACATGAACAAGTCAAGGGCGACGATTGACGATGTCAGGAGCAAGATCCTTCCTTCGGGGAATGGTTGGAAGGCCATAAATGAACAATGCACGGTCGAAAATGGAGGCGGAACCTCTCGGTTTCTAAGTAGATCTCTCTCTCGACATGACATGCCCAAGAAAAGGAAAAGTGCGATAAGCAATTCTCTTCTTTTCCTCGCCTTAAGGTTTGAGTTGGACTCCTTAACCTCTACCAATTGCATGTATCTCCCGGTTGGTCTTTGAGGCAAAACGAGACGATGATTTCCATGTCGAAGTTTTTTGCTTTTAAACATTCAAAAATGAAATATGAGGTTTATCTTTTGTTGATTCAAGACCCTACACTCAGCTTTTTAAAGAGTAGCAAGATGTAAAAACAGCATCATTTTGTCAATGTAAGTCCCCATGTTCTTGTTCAGGTAAAAAGGTTATTTGGTTCGGTTTTTAACGCATGAAAAAGGGGTGTTGTAACTTTTGAAAATATTATTGTAAACACCTCAACAAGTACAGCCTATCCAAAGCTACAATAATTCACGGCATCTTTCGAGAAACCATCTTATCCAAATTCGAATTGTTGCAACTTTAAGATATGTACTACAACACTTCATGGCACAATTACAGTTCAGTCACAGATATATCAAACGGGTTGCAAGGAATTTTCCATTGATGTGTTTGAGGGTGGGGTGGTCATTTTGGCCCGGTTGTGTGTACCTAAACCCTTTCACATAACTTTTTGGGCCTTGTCCAACTTTTTGGGTGCCCTTCCGCTCATTTCCCACTATGAATCATTTCATTTTACTTTAAAATAAGCTTCAATTTGATCATTTCCAAGCATGGCAAGTTCTCTCTAAGCTCTCACCTTTGAAATTTTAGCTCGTTTGAATTGAAAATCCCTCTTATTTGAAGTCTCTCGTCTTTGTTGTTTTCTTGCCTTTCCCAAGCAAGCTTCTCTCTCTCTCTCAAAAATCGCATTTGTAGGCGGAACGCTTTAAGAAAAGGATCCTCAAATTAGAAAAAAAAAAATGTTAGTATGCTTTTGAAATAAATGTATATTTAAAAAATAGATCGTCATTCTATTGAATATATATAAGGAAAATATCATAGAAAATCTCAAACCGGTATATTTATGACAAATTTACTTTAAACTAATTGTTTAATTATTAAAAATCTCAAACTAATATATATTTGACAATTTTACCCTAAATTAATCTTTTGACCACCAAAAATCTCAAATTGATATATTTGTAATAAATTCTCGGTAAATTTACGTTAAATTATATTATCCGATATTGTGACAAACATAAGGTAAAATCCCAAATTAGTAGATTTGTCAATTATCATGTGTCATTCAATTCAGGATATAATGGCAAAATTTAATAAAAACTAATGAAATAAATTTATCATATTAGTTTGAGATTTTTCTTAGTATTAACCATTTATAGAAGAAACCCTATTAAATAAAGTCAAACCCATCTTCGTATAGAAAGGAAATTGGTTCGAATTAACTAGAGAACTGGACACCTTGAGAACCGTCAATCCGTGAACCGTGGCCCCATGTATATGAATACATTTATTACATTTTTTAAAGGAAAAAAAAATGAAATTTGATTTGATAAAAATGACTCGATCAATCTTTCGAAATTATCTAGTTTTTTCAACTTCAAGAACATGAAATTCAACTGAAAATCTCTCGCTTATGCTAGAGTTTCTCTCTCGCGACTTGCTCGAGATTTTTCCGGATCTTCGGGTCCATTTCTCTTTGTAGACTTTCTCCCTTCTTCTTCAACTGTCCTCACTTCCTCTTTCCTTCAATTGTAGTCACTTCTACGATTTCCAGTGGTCACGCTTGCTTCTCTTGAACAATCCTTACCTTTGCATGTCGCCGATCATGGATATGCAACCTCTGAATTACTGAATTATCGTCTGGGTATATCTCTAGAACATTGCTTCTACTCCATCTATTTATCCATGGCTTCGGAAGACACGAGACGATTCCTCTCGTATTGCCTCTCTATGCCACCGCCTTGGACGCTCGTTCGGACCAAGAACTGGAAGTCTGGGAAAATCTACAAGGAACGGACAATATCAAAGAGTGTCGCCTCATTTTAGTGGGTAATATCTATACAAACCCTTCTATCAATTTACCTGCTTTTCAGATTGCAATGAAGAAAGCTTGGCGTGTTGATTATCTGGACATATCACCCAGCGATGATGGCATCTACATTATTAAATTTCGAAATGAGATAGAAAAAAAACGGGCATTAGATGGAACCCCCTGGTTATTCTCCGGTCATCTCGTTAACTTACAACCTTGGAAGCCCAATACCCCTCTCCATTGCTACGACTTTTCCAAATGCCCTTTCTGGGTGCATGTTATAGGATTACCTCTGGAATGGAACACTCCTCAACTTCTTAGTAGGGCGGTTCGGCGAGATGGGTTGCGTGCTTGAAGTAAAACAGGATACATCCGGGAGAATTCGCCTCGAAATTGATCTGCATCAACCATTAAAATCGGGAAACTCATTAGCATTGCTTTGGAAAACCCCTATGGCTTGATTTTAGGTATGAAAGACTATCCCACTATTGTTACTCGTGTGGGAAATTAGGCCATTATGCAGCATCATGCAAGGACTACCCTTATGATGAATCACAATTTGAGGGACGTGATACAATGGTCTATGGACCTTGGCTACGGGCAGAGATTAAACAACATAGTCCCTATTAGGATGCCTTTTATAAACCCACATCACATTCAGAACCCATGGAAGAGACTATACCTGAAACTCCACCTCCTACACATCCCCCTCTGCCAGCCTTACCTCCAATAACTCCTGCTCCTGAGACTCCCCAACGGTCCAAGGTTATCTCTCCTGTTCCTGTTAATACAGCCCCTATAACCACTGATTTGGTTCCTGCAGATGCCAAGTTAAAGGGTATTCAACGTTCTTCCCTTGATTCTCCGCAAATGAAAAAACAAAAGACTCCCCGATCACAGATAGTAGTGGGCTCTAGCAAGAAACCTAAACGCTACTCCCCTTATGAGATTCGCACAAATCGACTTCTAAATTAGATGAAACCCAATTACTCGACACACCTGTCTTTGAAGCTCCCGATCATTCCTCCTGGGCTTTGGCGGCTGGCCCTAAACAGCCCCCACAGTCCAAATGAAAATACTAAGTTGGAATTGTCAGGGGTTGGGCACTCCCCTGACAATTCAATCTCTAAAGGCTATGATAGCCTCTGAAAAGCCCGACCTAGTGTTTCTAATGGAAACAAAGAATGCAGATTTAGTTTTACAGAACTTACAGCGTCGTTGCCATTTTGACCACTCTTTTTTGAGGACTCCCGCCGGTTTTTCTAGCGGCCTTGCTCTGTTCTGGACTAACCTCCTTGATATTACTATTCTGTCTTCTGGTCAGAATTTTATAAATATATCAGTTTTTGATACTAGGCTCTATACCTCTATGCACGTTACCTGTGTGTATGCTCCTGCTTCTTTCTCTGCAAGGCAGGATTTCTGGAACACGTTTCGATTAATTCACGCATCTACTAACCTTCCGTGGATGTGTATCGGGGATTTCAATGACTTCCTTCATCCCTGGGAGAAGATGGGAAAAAGACCAGCAAATTATTCCAGGATGGCAGCATTTCGGAAGATTATTGATGATTGTGCTTTAATTGAACTGGATAGTAAAGGTTGTGAGTATACCTGGTCAAACAACCGAGCAGGAGATGAACTAGTAAAAGAGAAGCTCGACCATGTTTTCTGTTCCCTGGATTGGAGCTTTACATACCCATCCTCCATGGTGTTCGCCCTCCCTTTGATCGGATCGGATCATTGCCCTCTGGTGCTAAACTCTCATTTTCAATCTGTCAAGCCAAAAAAGAACTTTCATTATGAAGCTTACTGGAGTCAACATAGTGAATGTACTAAAGTAATTCAATCAGTATGGGAACGGAATCACTCTTCCTTACCATCTAAACTGCAAGCAGTATCTCATAAGTTATCAAGCTAGAGTCGAGCTCGCTTCACAAATGCCAGGTAGCAAATTCAGTGTCTTCAGCAACAGCTATAGACCATTACAAATAGAAAATGCTATCAGCAGGGAGATAAAGAATTAGCAACAACAATTCGAACTGAAATACAGCAAATGTGGAATCAGGAAGAGCAATTCTAGGCGATGCGCTCTAGGCTTAACTGGTTATCATGGGGAGATAAGAACTCCAAATTTTTTCATGCTTGCACGGTACAAAGGCGACAACGAAACAGAATTTCTATATTAAAAGATGAAAATCAGAATCGCGGCGAGCCACGAGCGGCTTAAAGAAATGACCATGGATTATTTTACTTGGACTTTATCACTCGGTTGGACACGAGATTTTCATCCATTCCTATTACAATGTCCACAAATCGTAACTCCTCAGATTAATACACATCTTATGAGTCCAGTTACTGAAAAAGAGGTCTATGATGCTACCTTTCAGTTGGGAGCAGCAAAGGCCCCCGGTCCAGATGGCCTCCCTGGTTTGTTCTACAGGCACCACTGGAACACCATCAAACACACAATTATCAAAACAGTGCAAGACTTCTTTGAATATGGTCATATGCCTCCAAATTTAAAAACGAGCAATGTGTTGACTCGGTTCCGAAAGTTCATCGTCCCGAAAGCATTGACCAATATCGACCTATTAGTCTCGTAATTTCGCATACAAGATTATCTCTAAAGTTATGGCTAATAGATTGAAGTGTTGGCTCCCTACACTAATCACTCCGAACAAGCAGCTTTTGTTAGTGGAAGACAGATTCAAGATAATATCATGGTAGTTCGGGAAGTAATACACCGCTTTAAGATCCGATCCAAATCAAAAAGTTCAATCTCATTCTCAAGACAGACATGCGAAAGCTTATGATCGTGTTGAATGGGACTTTATTGCAGCTTATTTAAAACAGTTGGGGTTTACGGATAGATGGGTAATGCTAGTAATGGCATTAATCACAACTGTTTCCTTTACTATTCGATTCAATGGCGAATTGCTACCATCCTTTAAACCTACTAGAGGACTTCGTCAAGGTGACCCCCTATCCCCTTACATATTCATTTTAATGGCTAATGCTTTATCAACAGTGATCAATCAAGCTATCAGTCTAGGTCACTTACAGGGGATCAAGTTTAATCGTGCATGTCCTCAGCTCTCCCATTTATTTTTTGCTGATGATGCCGTCTTCTTCCTCAAAGCTTCCATTTCTGAATGTCAAAACCTCTCAAATCTATTAAACCAAGATCTTGCTCGGCAAACGGGTTAGCTTCTCAACGAAATAAATCAGCAATTTTCTTCATCAAATTGTCCAATGCGATTCTGGGATAATTTACAAAGGGAATTGAGAGTACTGCGGTGAGAAGATATGGTAAGTACTTGGGCATTCCATCAGATTGGGGGCGATCTAAACGGGAGATGTTCTCTTGGATCTTGGCAAAAATGGATGCGAAATTAGCTAGATGGAAGGAACAATTCTTATCCAAAGGGGGCAAGGAGATTTTATTAAAAGCAGTTACTCAAGCCTTACCTCGGTATGCGATGTCCCTCTTTATGCTTCCCCTATCTCTCTGCAGACAAATGGAAAGTAAGATTTCAACATTCTGGTGGAGCAAAAATAAGAGTGATTCTAGCATACATTGGATAAAATGGTCAGAGATCAAATAGTCGAAAACAGAGGGGGGTATGGGATTCAGAGATCTTATTTCTTTTAATTTAGCGATGCTCGGTAAACAAGCGTGGCGTTTATTACAGCAACCTACTGCAATTTGGAGTCGCTTGTTTAAAGGTCTGTATTTTAAACGGTCTTCCTTTCAGCAAGCCACTTCAGGCTATAGGCCATCATGGGGGTGGCGTAGTATTTTAAAGGGCAGGGATGCTATTCTTCCTAACACTAGGTGGATGGTGAAGGATGGGTCGCGAATTGACATCAGAGCAGATTATTGGCTTTCAATTGGAAAAATCGGAGGAAATGCTGCTGCAGGAGAACCTATTAAAGTTGCTGAACTTATTGATTTACCTACGGCCACATGGAAACAAGAGCTTATCTTTCCTCTCTTCACTGAACAGGTATGCTCAGCAATCTTAAACACCCCTATAAACCCCTCCCTTTGTTCCGATCAGTTGATTTGGACAGCCACATCATCGGGATCGTTTTCTGTTAAAAGTTGTTATTACTACTTACTATGCAAGCAACAACACCTACCCACCAGTGCCTCATCATCCTATCAGCCTCCTCATCAACTCTGGAACAAAATATGGCACATGGCAATAGCTCCAAAAATTCGAGTATTCTTATGGCTAGCTTGTAAAAATGCCCTCGCAACCAAAGCAAATATCTATTCCAGACACATCACTCCAAACCCCTACTGCACCCTATGTGATCAGCATACCCCGGAGACCATTGAACACTTATTTTTTTATTGTGAATGGACAAAAGCGATCTGGGCAAATGACAGGATCAGAATTCACATCTCACTTACCTCAATCAAGCGACTGGATGCCTGGTTGGCGGCCCGTGCCACCCATCATCTTTCTTCCCCAAGCTTAGAAGAGATTGCCAATCTATTATGGGAGATCTGGCATCAACGCAACAATGCTACTTTCCGACAGCAAACTCCAGACCCGATCCAAGCAGTGGATAATGCTCTCGCCCAGTTCAGGATCTTCCAGAGTATTCAACCACCGAAACCTAGGTTTTCACACACATATATTAGTACGGATCATCGCTGGAAACCCCCTGATCAAGGCACAATCAAATGCAACATCGATGGGGCTTTCATTCCGGTAGTAAAATGGGGCGCTATCGCATGTATTTTCAGAAATTTTAAAGGAGAGCTTACCGATATGTTTACCGATCTTGTTCCGGCCACCTCGGCTTTTCAAGCGGAGATCTTCGCGATGATTCGGGCCTTTCGGACCTGATCATGCGGAGGCATCAGCACCATCGAGTTACGGTTGAATCGGACTGCCTTTTCTTGGTGGAGATCCTTCGGCATCACCAGCCGCAGCCATGGCGGGAGCGACATCTTCTTGCCGTTCTTCACGAACTACTCTCTCAATGCCCTAATGCCTCGATTCATCATGTCTCTCGCGATGCCAACCTAGCTGCAGGATCAGGCCGCCAAAGCCCATCGGGCCAACGGATCTATTTCTAACTGGCTTGTTTTTACTCCTTTTGCTTTCCAGAATATTGTCCTTACAGATGCACTACTTGCTGTTGTATGCACATGTTCGTATAATATATCAGTTTTTCCGACCAAAAAAAAAAAATCTTTCGAAATTGGGATTTCTACATCGAAGTAATACTTTTACCAGGAAATCTTAACCGCAATGATTGAATAAACTTCTTGGGTTGAATTAAGATTAAAAAAAAACAAGGATTCATGCATTAATTAGATTTGCATATTGATTGAAATTGAATTGTAATTGATTTGCATGTTCTTTGACTCATTTGATTAAATTCATTCCCCATCGTTCGACTAATACGTCGTGGTTCATTATACATGAGGTGTATTGGTTGTTTATGCATGTTGAAATGGATTCGTCGTATCTCGTTTAGGTGCTCCCGACATTTGCATTCATGCATGTTGCTTGAACGTTTAGTTAATATGGCACCGATTAAATTCACCTATCGTTTAGTTAATACTGATCAACTGCATGCAGGTGCCGCATGTCCTTGAAAAGACACGGATCGCACATGGCACGATTGTCATCCGCCCCTGGTTGTGGCAATTTCGCCTAAGGGCGAGCAGCGAGATTTTCATTCGCATGATAAAATGTTTTAATTTCGTACGCCATACGCCTCATATAATGTCAAATTATGTCACCATCTATAATTGGAAAATAGAGAGACGACAAAAGGACGGATAATACAAGGAAACGTATGTACCCAACATTGCTCCCTAGTCCTACAGTCGATCCTAGAATGTGAAATGTGAAACAAATAGCTACATCCTATCCATTGCATTACGTATTCTTAGAGAAGCGAAAGAGACAATACATTGCAATCTCACTCGAGCGCTGAGATATTTTACAGAATTTTCTCAATTTTATTTTATTATTTTCCCTTTGAAAGGAAGATGAGGTGGTTGAACCCTGTAAGGTGGTTGAACCCCGTAAGGTGATGATTTCGAATTCAAAGAGAAATGAGGAATCTCATCGTGCTTAATCACGTAACCGGTCGATGCCATTGAGATTGGGGAGTTGTGTAGCAGTATATCTTATTTCCGCTCATGTTTCGGCAAATTAGGATGAATAAATTGCTCCTTGATGTTCTGAATAATATACTTAAACCTTAGGTTGAAGAGAGAGAGAGGTGATACATTGTGATCTCACTCAAGCGCGGACATATTTTATAAAATTTTCTCAATTTTATTTTATTAATTTTCCTTTTGAAAGGGGGATAAGTCGTCGGTTGATAACGGGGAAGGTGGATGAATTCAATAAGGTGATGACTCCGATTTCAAAGAAAAAGGAGGAATCTCATCACACTTAATGACATAACCGATTGATGTCATTGAGATTGGGACTTTTGTAGCAATAATTCTTATTTTCATTTTTGGTTTCGGCAAATTACGATGAATAAGTTGCTTCTTGATATTGTTAATAATATACTTAAACGTCAGGGCGAGGAAAAATTGACTAGAGTCATTATTTTTTCGAAAACAAGATAACTGGTCACCCAATTTAATAATGGAATTTTTTTTTTAAAAAAAAAGGGCCATGAGGATGGCAGAAAGAAATCTTCCACTAGATACGGCGGTCATATATATTTGTTGACCAAAATTTTTATTTTATTGCTTTTATTTTCTGGTTCTTATCCCATTTTCCTTTGGCATGTCACGTCCCTTTCGTGCCTATATCCTCTTCACCTGCTTAATGAACATGACGTGTTCTTCTTGCACTGTTGGCGATGATGGGCAAACATCATACTTAAAACCAGAGCATTTGAGATTAAATCTGGTGACACTGACCCTTGCTCGGGTGATGCCCACCTAGGCAACGCTTGACCTCGCCAGAGCTCGTCGCCCGAGTGATAGTGGTCTCGCCAGCACTTGCCTTTGCCCCCAACAAGGCTGATGCCACCTGTGGCTGCAAGGGCCAACCTTGCTTAAGTGAGGCCAATCCTCGCCGTCCACTAGAAAGAAGAGTGAAAAAAAAAAAAAATTCAACAATTCCAAAAATTCTAAAATTATTAAAATAATATTAGGAATGTCTATGTTAATACTAGTTGTGTTATATAAGCTAACCGATATCCACATCAATAATAACCAAAATTAGCTAATAGGACTACTGCATTTATGCCGATTTAGTTCTAAATTGAGTCTTCACAGAGCGGCTCTATATTGTCATCTTTATTCACCATTATGTGAAGAAGTGCTTTCAATCTTTTCATAATTTGGTCATTTTCTTGTGATGCAAATTGATGGATTTGATACCATTTAAACTTAAACTATGCCTATTATTATATAAATATCCAAACATTTTTTATATCACAAAAAAGGGTAAACTATATAAACTATGGCGCCGATACTTTTTGTATCACCAGAAGATCCCTATACGTTCACTGCGACCCCAATACTGGAATTTTTGTCACCCCGGTACAATTTCTAGTTATGGGTGCCATGTTTTGGTTGGTCGGCAGTGGGCAATTTAGTCACGCTGGCACAAACTTAGAGATTCCAATGACACAAATAAAATTTAGAGAATCGGTAGGCAGTGTACATGGTTTAGGATCTTTTGAATATTTTCCTTACATAAAAAAACAAAGTATCCACTCCAGAAAAAAGAATGAATTAGTAATTAAGTTCCACGTAAAGATCAATTTGAGGCCGCTTCGGATCAAGCGACGCCTCTCTCTTCTTTCCACATTGATGTGCACAAGATCCCGTCCATCTCTCTCTCTCTCTCTCTCTCTCTCTCTCTCTCTTCCTCTCTTCACAGATTTAAATTTTTCTCATCCCAAAGAGAGAGAGAGAGATTCACGAAAAAAAGAAATTCACGAAAAAAACGATATTTAAAAAGAATCCTCGCATTTCATCTCCAAATTGCTCCTCAGTACATGAACAAGTCAAGGGCGACGACCGACGATATCAGGAGCAAGATCCTTAGTTCGGGGAATGGTCGGAAGGCCATAAATGAACAATGCGCGGTCAAAAATGGCGGCGGAACCTCTCGGTTTCTAAGCAGATCTCTCTCTCGACATGACATGCCCAAGAAAAGTAAAAGTGCGATAAGCAATTCTCTTCTTTTTCTCGCCACAAGGTTTGAGTTGGACTCCCTAACTAGGGGTGTGCAAAAGAATCGGGACTCGCCCGGACCGCCTGGAATCAGACCGGAACCACCCGGAACCGGTGATTCTTGAGGGAACCGGTCCGATTTCCGATTCTAATTTATGGGAACCAGTGGATCTTGGTCCGGTTTCCGGTTCCATGAGAGGATCCGCCCATTTGGATCGGACCGATTATATTAAGATAATATATTAATTTTTAATATTAAAAAAATTGAAATTACTAATTAATAAATCCAAATCAAATAACTAAAAAAATTAAGTCAAGATCGTGAAGAAGCAGGGCTAGGTAATCTCCAGTCAAACCAAATGGAGAGATCCATAAGCTAAAAAGGCCAAAGCACATCTTGAGTCCTTGACAAAACGTGAGAAGTGAGTGGGCAAAAAGCAAGCATGCGAAAAAGCGGGGCTACAAGAAGAGGAGAAGAAGAATAGGTCGGGCGAAGACCTAGCAATTTCGATCGAAAACCAAAAAAATTTCGCGTCAAGATCGGTTCCATGGATCCACCTGAGAACCGGACTGAACCGACGGTACGGTTCCCGGGTGGATCCATGCAACTAACGGATGGATCTTGGTTCCAATTTTTTGGAATTGGTTCTTAGCGGGCGGTTCCCGGTTCTAGGTCGGGAACAGCCCACCCAGACCATGCACACCCCTATCCCTAACCTCTACCAACTGCATGTAGCTCCCAGTTGGTCTTTGAGGCAAAAAGAGACGATGGTTTCCATGTCGAAATTTTTCGTTTTCAAACATTCAAAAATAAAACATGAGGTTTTTCTTTTGTTGATTCAAGACCCTACACACGCTTTTTAAAGAGTAGCAAGATGTAAAAACAGCATCGTTTTGTCAATGTAAGTCCCCATGTTCTTGTTCAGGTAAAAAGGTTATTTGGTTCGGTTTTTCGCACATGAAAAAGGGTGTTGTAACTTTTGAAAATATTCTTGTAAACACCTCAACAAGTACAGCCTATCCAAAGCTACAATAGTTCACAGCATCTTTCGAGAAACCATCTTATCCAAATTCGAATCGTTGCAACTTTAAGATATGTACTACGACACTTTGTGGCACAATTACAGTTCAACCACAGATATATCAAACGGGTTGTGAGGAATTTTCCATTGATGTGTTTGAGGGTGGGGTGGTCATTTTGGCCCGGTTGTGTGTACCTAAACCCTTGCACATAACTTTTAGGGCCTTGTCCAACTTTTTGGGTGCCCTACCGCTCATTTCCCACCATGAATCATTTCTTTTTACTATAAAATAAGCTTCAATTTGATCATTTCCAAGCATGGTAAGTTGTCTCTAAGTTCTCACCCTTGAAATTTTAGCTCGTTTGAATTGAAAATCTCTCTTAGTTGAAGTCTCTCTCGTCTTTGTTATTTTTCTTGCCTTTCCCGAGCCAGCTTCTCTCTCTCAAAATCGCATTTGTAGGCAAAACACTTTAAAAATAGATCCCCGAATTAGGAAAAAAAAAAAAAAAAAATGTTATTATGCTTTTGAAATAAATGTATATTTAAAAAATAGATCATCATTCTATTGAATATATATATAAGGAAAAATATCACAAAAACCTTAAATCAGTATATTTATGACAAATTTACTTTAAATTAATTTTTTAATCATTAAAAATATCAAATTGATATATCTTTGACAAATTTATCTTAAATCAATTTTTGACCACCAAAAATCTCAAATTGATATATTTATGATAAATTCTTAATAAATTTTATGTTAAATTATATTATCCAATATATCTATGACAAACATAGGGTAAATCCCCCAAATTAGTATATTTGTCAATTATTACATATCATTCAACTCAAAATATATTTAAAAATTTAAAAACTAATGGAAGTAAATTTTTCACTAATGTATCAATTTGAGATTTTTCGTAGTATTAACCATCTATGTAATTAAATAAAGCCAAACCCTTCTTCGTATAGAAAGGAAATCAGTTCAAATTAACTAGAGAACTGGAGACCTTGAATACGTGAACCGTGGCCCCATGTATATGAATACATTTATTACATATTTTAAAGGAAAAAAATGAAATTTGATTTGATAAAAATGACAAATCTTTCGAAATTGGGATTTTCTACATCGATTAATCTTAAAATCTTAAACCGCAATGATTGGAATAAACTTATTGGGTTGAATTAAGATTAAAAAAAAAAAAAAAAAAGGATTCATGCATTAATTAGATTTGCACATTGATTGAAATTGAATTGTAATTTATTCGCTCGTTCTTTGATTCATTTGATTAAATTCATTCCCCGTCGTTGGACTAATACGTCGTGGTTCATTATATATGAGGTGTATTGGTTGTTTATGCATGTTGAAATGGATTCATCGTATCTCGTTAGGTGCTTCCGACATTTGGATTCATGCATGTTGCTTGAACGTTTAGTTAATATGGCAACGATTAAATCGCCCGTCGTTTAATTAATACGGATCAACTGCATGCAGGTGCTGCGTGTCCTTGAAAGGACGCGGATTGCACAAGGTGCGATTGTCATCCGCCCCAAGTTGTGGCAATTTCACCTAAGGGCGAGCAGCGAGATTTTCATTCGCATGATAAAATGTTTTAGTTTCGTACACCATATAATGTCAAATTATGTCACCATCTATAATTGGAAAATAGAGAGACGATAAAAGGAAGGATAAAACAAGGAAACATATGTACCCAACATTTCTCCCTAGTCCTATAGTCGATCCTAGAATGTGACATGTGAAACAAATAGCTACATCATATCCATTGCATTACGTAGTCTTGGAGAAGTGAAAGAGACAATACATTGCAATCTCACTCGAGCGCTGAGATATTTTACGGAATTTTCTTAATTTTATTTTATTATTTTCCCTTTGAAAGGAAGATGAGGTGGCTGAACCCCATAAGGTGATAACTTTGAATTCAAATAAAAAAGAGGAATTTCATCGTACTTAATCACATTAACTGGTCGATGCAATTGAGATTGGGGAGTTGTGTAGCAATAATTCTTATTTCCGCTTATGTTTCGGCAAATTAGGATGAGTAAGTTGCTCTTTGATATTCTTAATAATATACTTAAACCTCATGTTGAAGATAAATAGGTGATACATTGTGATCTCACTCAACCGCCGACATATTTTATAAAATTTTCTCCATTTTATTTTATTAATTTTCCTTTTAAAAGGGGGAAGGTGGATGAATTCCATAAGGTGATGACTCCGGTGATGACTCCGATCTCAAAGAAAAAGGGGATAATTCATTAACCGATTGATTCGTCGAATTCTTATTTCAGCTTTGGTTTCGGCAAATTACGATGAATAAGTTGCTTCTTGATATTTTTAATAATATACTTGAACGTCAGGGTGAGGAATTGACTAGAGTCTTTATTTTTTTCGAAAACAAGATAACTGAATTTATTTTTAAAAAAAAGGGCCATAAGGATGGCAGAAAGAAATCTTCCACCAGATACGGCGGTCATATATGTTTGTTGACCAAAATTTTTATTTCATTATTTTTATTTTCTGGTTCTTATCCCAATTTCCTTTGACATGTCACGTCCCTTTCGTGCCTATATTCGCTCCACCTGCTTATTGAGCATGACAAGTTCTGCCCAACGCTGTTGACTATGATGGGCAAACATTATACTTAACATTAAGGCATTGGAAATTAAAATTTGGCGAGATTAAGCCTTGCCGAGTTGGTGCTTGCCTCGCCAGATTTTATCACCTAGGTGAGGGCAGCCTCCCCAGCTTGTCCGATGCCACTTGTGGTGGCAAGGCCACCCCATAGAAAAGAGGAATATTATTAAAAATGTTTCGGTGTCCATCTTAGCAATATTTGGCTAAAATTAACTAGAATTACTAAATTGACAAAATCAAAATGTTTAAAATTAAAATATAATAAATTTAAGACTTCTCCGAGTACTTTTTACAAGCAAACTGAGTCTTCATGAGGCGGCTCGATATCGTGGTCTTTACCCACCGTCGTGTGAAGAAGTCCTTTCCATCCCTTCATATTTTGGCCATTTCCTTGTGATGTAACTTGATGGATTTGATACTGATAAAATCCTTAAACACTACGCTTATCATATATGTTACCAAAAATTTAAAATTATGTAAATTTCGATGCTGATACTTTTCCTAACACTTTTTTTAAGGTGAACTAAGTCTTCACGGGGCAACTCGATATCATGGTCTTTATCCACCATTATATCAAGAAGTCCTTTCTATCCCTTCATATTTTGGTCATTTCCTCGTGATGTAAGTTGATGGATTTGATACTGATAAAATCCTTAAACACTATGCCTACCATTACATAAATACATACACTTCTTTTTTTATGTCACCAAAAATTCTAAACCATGTAGATTCCAAGACCGACACTTATTTTTTTCGTCACTAAAAATCACTATATGTTCACCACGACCTCGATACCGAAATTTTTGTCACCCGGCACAATTTCTAGTTATAGGTTGTCAAGGTGGGCAAAACGTAAGGTTTTTAATCAATAATTGAGGGCATTTTAGTCATAACAATAGAAATTTAGAGATTTCGATGACACATATAAAATTTGGAGAATTGTTATGACGGTGTACATGGTTTATGATTTTTTGAATATTTTCCATAAATTAAAAAAAAAAAACCGCTCCGGAAAGAAATGAATTAGTAATTAAATTCCAAGAAAATATCAATTTCAGGCGGCTTCGGATCAAGCGACGCAACATTGATGTGCACAAGACCCCATCCATGTCTCTCTCTTTTTCTCTTCTTCTTCATAGATTTCAATTTCTCATCCCAAAAAAAAAAAAAAAAATCACAAAAAATATATTTCAAAAGAAAAAATCTTCGCATTTCTCCTCCAAATTTTGATGTATAACCTGTATAAGCCGTAAGTCTCTAATCTAACCTTCGCCGCCGGGATACTTTCTCGCCGGAAGAGATGTCGATCTCGATCAAGTTCTCCTCCTCGCCGCCGCCGCCGCCGCCGCCGGGGCAAATCCAGCGCGATCTCGATCATCCCCTCTCCACCTCCGTCCTCCGAATCCCACCGGAAGACCCCGTTCTCCGGCGAGTCGAACCCGAACCCGAAGTCGCCGCCCGGCGAGAATGATTCCGAGTCCGAGTCCGACTCCGGGTAGCACATCGACAGCGACGGGTACCTCTCGAGTCCCCCGAAACCGAATCCCCCTCCGCCGCCGCCGCCGCCGTCGCCGCCGCCGTCGTCTTCTTCCTCGTCTCCTTCGCCTTCGTATTCTTCGTAGATCACCTCGAGCGGCGCCTTCACGTCCCACACCGCGAAGGAGCACTCGTAGCGCGCGCTCGGGGCGAAGCCCACTTCCGATCGGGGGCCATCGGCGTGGCAAGAATCCCGCCGGAGCTCCCCGCTCTTTTCTTCGGTCCGGACCCGGCATTCTTCGGCTGCGGCGGAGCCCTCCGGCTCCCGGGCTCGCTGGGCGGCGCCGAGGCGGAGGAGGGCGAGGAGGGAGAGGGCGGTGAGGGCGAGGACGGGGGAGAGGAGGACCCGGAGGAAAATGCGCGGGAAGTAGAGGAGGACGAGGGCGTAGAAGGCGAGGGCGGCGGAGAAGAGAGGGTGGGCGGAGAGGGTCGAGAGGCGGGCGGCGAGGGCGGCGACGGGGAGGCTCGCGACGGCGCGCCGCGGCGGGGGCGGCGGTGGGTTTTCGTTGCCGTCCATGAATTCCGGCGGAGAAGGGAGAAGGGCATTCGAGGGGAGAGAAAATCGGTTGCAGAAGAGAGAGAGAGAGAGAGAGAGGAGATGGAGATGGAGATGGAGATGGTGGGATTTTGCAGGGATTTTGGGGAAGACGTTCGGGGTTTCGAGGACGCAACAGGCATGAATTTAGAGAGAGAGAGAGAGAGAGGGGTGTCTAAGTACACTTTTTCACTGTGAAATTTACCAGGGTTGACCAAGGGTTTATCTCTTTTGACTTGTATTATTGACTCGTTTAACTAGGGGCGACCCTAATTTCATTCCTTATATGATTAATTCTTGCCTAATTTTTACTGAAAAGATAAAATCGCCCACCGTCATTGATTGCAATTTAAATTGGTGACTGTGGGCGACGTTGTCTCTATCCCTGTATAACTAAATCCACTTTGTTGTTACCAAAGAAGACGAAATTTCCCTATGTCATTCAATTGCAATTTAAATTGATAATTGCAAACAACGTATTTCCACTCATATATGATTAAATCCACCCAATTTTTATCCAAAAAAATAAAAAATCGCCAATTGTCATTCAATTGCAATTTAAATTGATGGTTGTGGGCAGCTCTTTATCCACTTATGTATGACTAAATCCACCCCATTTTTATCAAAATAACAAAACCGCCCTTTGTCATTTTTTTTGCAATTTGTCTACTTTGCTTTTTCTTGTAATTTTTTTTGGTTACATCTATGTAGGATCCACTTACCATAATTAATAATTTCATGCATTTAGTTTTTGTTTGTTGTGGATTTTCCATGTATATTGAAGGGACTAGTTTTATTATTGTTAGATATCGTTTCCATATAAATTTGTTTGTCAGAAAGAGAAATTTCTCAAAGTTCTAGTTCCTTTTCATATTGTCCATCATATTTATAGATAAATTGTTAAGTAGATGAAATTTAAGGAAATCAAAACATTGCATAAAGTAAGATTCTTTTTTTCTTTTTTTGTGAAAATGATTGTGAAATATCATTATTTTGGATTGAGAAAAAACTAATGTAATTATGAACTATTTATAGAAAATATCAAGACATCTCATTATACATAAAATTTTTAGTGTATTCATATATATTCCTCTATCATCTTATGCTTTGTATAAAAGCAACTCGCTAGTTTAATAATGAAAATAAATAAATTCTTTGATATAATAAATAAAGAGACTTGACCAATGAAAAAAAAAAAAAGGTCACCAGGATGGTGAGCTTTTTGAGATAAGAGGACAAAAAATAAATAAATTGTTATAAGACTAATGATGAAAAATAGACTTTTCAGGTTTATAGTATATCAAAGAATGCCTTTTTTCCTTTACCAAAAAAAAAAAGAATGCCTTTTTTCCCTTACATTAGCCAGATGATTTTACATAGAGTACGTAAAATGTTATAGAAATATTTGAGAATGCACTTTTCTTTAATATGATAAAAAGCAAAGCATGTGGGATACCTACTTAAGGTAACTATCTTAAATAGAACAAGAACAAATACAGAAAAGAAGGAGCGAGGCCATCACTTTAAAGTGAAAGTGAAATATTAAGAGCAATTTTATCTTTTTAGTGTAAATAAAAGTAGATGTGATCATGTATGGTGCGGAAATAGTGCCCCCAATATTATTTGTATAAATACTCGAGGAAATTATAAAACTCATCCTCGTTTTGTTGACGTGAACTTTGAATTTTGGTCCTAGACAGAATATATCGAGTTAGCACGAGCAAATCACATAAGGCATATCTATGTACAAGTTTCTAAAAAATTTTGCAATTTCGATTGCGTACTTTTGAGAATGTTCCTTTTTTTAAGTTCTTGTACTTTGTTTAGTTATAAAAGTAGTTCTTAGAACATAATTTCTTTCATCACACCTTTATCAGAAATCTTATAAAAATGACTATTTGAAGAGCAAATAATATTAATCGGTGATTCCTAAGTTTACAAGTGAACCCATTCTATATTGCGTCAACAAGATTAATTCCAACGTGAGCCATAATTTAATATCCGCATTTTCAGTATAGATTCATATAGACATATCTAGGACTGCTTTAGGGATATAAAGATCTCAGCAACTCCACATCATATTATTGATGGTAAAAACTTGCAAACGATGGTGGCATTGATCTCAACAAGACTTTCAATCATATTGGGCAAAATTGCAAATGTAGGAGTTACCAATCCGTACATGGTTTCAATTTGTCATTCCTGTGAAATTTGAATCATAATGTGACAAAAGAAATCAAGTTTTTGTTTAAAAAAATAATTTCCCGACAAGTATAAGGACTAAAATTGGACGTTCCTTAGAGCATGTGGACCCCAAACATACTTTTTATATGTAGATCCAATGTACTTCCAATATCATTTTGGCACCCCCTTTGATGCGGGATTATTCTTGTGTGTGATGCATCGTGAGTAATATTGTCAACATAAATACTCACCTAGAGAGATCATTATAGTATAGATCATCTGTGCAATACTTCATTTTACCATAATAATAATAATAATAAATAAATAAACAACAATATGGTTAGCAAGCCATGTTGGGAATATAGGGCATGTGATGGACAATTTGTAGTGGAGGGTGGATTGGTTTCCAGGCCACCATCATGCTTTACTAGAATCATGCCCATCAATCTTTTTGAGGCCATCCGTTCATGTCCTTAGCTTTTCTGGCTTCGGTTTAGTCTTAAAGGCATCAAAAAAAGACTTTTCCTTTGCTTTATTTCTGTGACATCGGGTCTTGTCTTGTGATATTTCGAGGATGAGTGGGGATTTTCAGTCTTTTACAGGTATCGCTTTCTATTCCTTGTGGAGGCTGTCGTGTCCGCTTTGAAATTTGAACAGCCCGTGCCCCATTGCCACCACCTCTTCTTGTCCTGTTGCGTCAATCCATTGATTGCAGACAGTTCTCATGCTGTGCATTTAAGAAAAGCATCTCTTCGTTAGGGCAAGCACATCATCTACTTTAGTCGTTCAGTTTCATATTTAAATCTCAACTTCCTTATCCTCTCGTAGATATGAAAAAAAGCCGGAAAAGTTATCCGATCAATTCTAGATCTATTATATGGAAAAGCTAATATAGCTGTAAATTCCTTGCTGATTATCCTATGTAGCACACCTTCACATGATCAATTTCCGACGAAAATTGATCGGAATGATTATACTGAAATTTCGCTCATAAATTTGGAACTAAATTGATCAAATTTAAAATCATTGAAATGAATTAGTATCCATATAATAAATCTAAAATTGATTGGGAAAACTAGTTCCTAACATTTCGGAAATTATATAGGAGTTAATTAGGTATATCTATGTTCTTTTTCTCTTGAAGAGCTTAGCAAATCTAGGTCAAGAGTGAGATAGATTACAAGATAAGAAAAGATACAATAAGTAACACGATGAGCTAAATGACATGATAAGTTACCTGATAAGTATGTAATAGGCACTTTTGATACGTTTGAATTTCTTGCATGTCATGAGATCCATATGTTTAGATGGAAAAACTTTAACACGGTGTACAAATCCATGTCATATACATCTATATAGCTTACATTTAGAGTTTGTTTATTTCGTGGGAAATGAATAATTTGAAAGACATTTTCCTAAAAATAATCACTTATATCGTTTACAAAAATTTTAAAAAAAAAAAAATTCATCATTCATGAAAATATGTGGACATAATTTTTTATTTGATAGTGAGATAATTTTCATTATTACTTATTTCAAAAACTCGTAAACCAGCGATCATTTTTTAGCATAAAATCATCTGTTTTTTTATGAAAAGACGAAACCTCAATTTATGTTGAATTTCCCAAAATCTGGCATTAACTCAGTGGTGATGTCCCTTGTTTGTTCGCCTGACTCAGATGAACAAGTGTCCAAGAGTCGGTCCACGTGCAAAGTAACCAAAAACAACGGCAAACTTTGCATATTATGGGAGAATAGGCTTTTTTTTTTTTCATTTACATTGCAAGATAAATGGATTGAAAGTTACAGATCGAACAACGTCTAAGCTCCAGTAAATCAACCTTGACAGCTACAGAAGATCATGCCGAACTGATTTTGACCACGAATGCATTGGAGCACCGCTGCAGAAATGAATAATTGACATGAGAGCTTAGCTAGTTGGAATGTACCAACACGGACAGTTCGTGCAGTGTTATGGTTATGGTGTCAGCTTTGAGGAAAAGTCAAGTCCCTTTTTTAGGTTTTGGTCGGTAAGTCAGTCCCATTTGAAAAGGCGAACGAAACAGCAAAAAAGGCTCAAAGAGAGCAACAGCCATAGCACGCAAGGTAACCAGCTTTATGGCTTCTCCCATCTTTCATGTGAATCTCCCAACTTTCATGTGAATGATTTGCTAAAGTTGTAATTCCTTTTTTCTTTTCCTAAATGGTGGGTCAACAACTGAATCTTTTAGCTTGACTTCTAAGGAGATGGAAAGCTGCTTTATGATGGGTTTGCATTAGAAAAGGTGCTTCGAGTATTGTCCAATGTGCTCCTCATTGCTCTCAATATGCTCCACAAAAAATTAGTCTGTAAGTAGTTCAGTCAGTCCTTTGGTAGGTATTTTGAATGAAGTCCCTGTTCCATCCATAGTAGAATGAACAGATCATTTCTACACAAGGCATTAGATATTTTCAAGTCGGGAGCAGGTTCGGTTCCTGATTTCAATTACGAGGAACCGACTATGATGAGAGTAGGTCATTCACCCTGAAACCGACTGGTTTATGCAACGTTCGTACATCTGGTCCTGAGTTAATAGGTTATATAGAACTTTTTATCTCAAGAGCAGCGCATCACAAGATAAATTTCTCTTTTAGATGTCTATAAACAATTGATGAATCTAACATCATAATTCCAAGGATCATTCCGATCTTCACCCATTGCTGAATAAAGCATTGAAGACTAATCATGCATCTACGCATCAAAAATAGTCTAGAAATCGGTAACAACATAACTCGAGACATGTTGAACAGCACCACATCATTCCACTACATTCTTTACTAATTTGTCGAATGGAGAGAAGCAGCCTCCCCAAATGCAACCTGAAGTCAAACATGTAAGTCGCCAAAAGAAGAGTGAATCAATTACAAGATCATGGGAGAAGAAATATGACACCAAGTTCATTGGCTTCAACGACTGTATGATGCTCCACGGAAGGCCTTCAGTTCCCAGTGCGTGTATACCATATTTACAACATTTGAAACCTTTCACAACAACAACATAGCTTCTCGTGTTGGTAGCAAGAATACGCGCAGTAAGCAGTCAATAGTGCCTCTGGTAGGGCGGGGCTTGCCCAGTTGGAGGCGGCATGTCAGCAGACGAATTCCTGTACAGAGTTCCTGGATTTGGAGCAGCATAATGTGCACCTGAGGTTTCATGCATAAAACTGTTAAGTACAACTATATGAGGCATCAATCTAGATTAAGACTCTGAATAAATTCATGAAATGTGCACGATTGGGTGACATCCCACGCTCATAAACCTGAGATAAAATGCAACAAAGGAAACTGTGCTTCCAACTACGCAAATTAATGATGAGTTGATCAGTTCTAATTACCATGCTGCCGCAGCGGATCCTCCATCAATGTGGATCCTCTTAGAGTGTATGGAAAACCTCTGGGATTCCCACTGACATTGAAAGGAGCACCAGGAGTAAAATATGGTACTGAAGAGGCCCTTTCACCTCCATTTAAGAAAGGCCTGACACCGTTGCCCTGGTACAATGCATCAGTGGGGACACCCTGCATGCTGTTGTACACCATGTTTGACCTGCTGTAGGAGTTATCCACTCCATGGATCGGGTAACAGTTTGAACCAACATCGGTAATGGCACTTGACGTACTAGGATAACCATAATCACTGGCAGGGTAGAAACTTCTTTGACAACTTCCAGGAGCGGCAAGTGCTCCAGGCACATTATACTGCTGATGGGCTTGATATGAATCCAACTGAGGCCACAGCATCCACATTATCAAGTGTTCAATTATTTTAATTAAAATAACACAATTTGAATATGAGATTCATCAAATAGTTTGCATAACATGAGAGACTGAACAACCAAAAGGGAGCATTTCTCTGCAAATGCATATGAATTCATTTGACCAGAGCGAAGATATCATCCCAAAGAAAAACAAGAGAAATTTTATTCACCTGTGAAAAAAATATCTAAGAAATTCAAAAGTACAGATCTGACGTCTTGAACATCTAATCCAAGTATACTTTATCAAAGAAAGGCCAAAAAACACACGAAACGTATGCTTACTCGATTCAGGGCTTGGTAGCTGGGGTTCAACAGAGGGGAAGCTACACGAGAGTCCATCCAGTGTCCTCCACTCACTGAAAAACCAATAAGATATGACATCATCAAAGAAAGGTTCACTATGAACCATTATATTCTCAACTGGCTGAGTTGAGACAACTTGGCAGCCATATGAACCAATATATTCTTAATTCAAAGAAAAGAGAAGCCTAAACCTGATGGAATGTGCTCCTTTTGCGGCAAAGGATAAGATCCCGCAGCAGTCCCATGTGGATAAGGTGAAAAATCATTCTTCACATTCAAATTGGAAGGACAGGCAAGAGATTGCTTCATCTCATCCAAATGCCTCTGTGACTCCACTTGGTCCAGTTCCGCAAACATGACCTAGCAAGAAAACCAAAAATTAGTCACACAACAATTAACTAAGTTAAAAATAACCAATCAACACCAGGAGAATCACCTGATCAAAGTACTCGCCTGATCCTCGCATATCCGCACTGGTGGGCAAAGCAAAATTGGCTGCCAGAAGTAATCGAATTTAGATACCAGGAGAAATTGGGAAGATACATTGAAAAGGAAATGAAAATGAACAAGGGATCAAATAAAAAAAGCTAGTGTGATACCCAACATTTGATTCACTGCTTCAGCAGGTACCTCCTTTCCCATTTCTCTGAATCTCTTTTGAGAGCGTATTTTCAGTTCTTCTGGTTTTGGAAATACCACTACAGCAATCTGAGGGGGAAAAGCACATCATATGGATATACAATCAGCAACTTTTATTTTTTATTTATTTGGTTGAAAGAATCAGCAACTTAGTATATTTTTACACAAAATTTAAAGCAGAAGATAGGCACCTTTTGAAAAGATGCAAAGGGCTTTAGTTTGCGTTTGCGTGCACCTTTGTAGACATTTGTCTGATCAAGTATGTAATTCCTAGCTGTCCTTGCAGCCCTTGTCAGTAGGATACTAAATATGTCAGTTGCCTGGTCCATTAGACGATCAAATCTTTCACCATAGTTTCCCCTACGCAGGAGCCCAGGAACCTGTGCCAAGATTCAACAGATAGGCGATAGAAATGAGTATATAGGCAACCCCAAGAGCCTAGAAATGCAAGAGAACAAAGTCATACCTTCATTTGATCCAAAACAAGGTTGGTTCCAAGCAACACATATCGCTTCTCAGGGTGTTCTTTGATCCATTTCTCAGCCCAAGTAGTTTTTCCAGAAGCTGGCAATCCCACCATCATGATCACTTCACAGCAGCTAATATCAGAGAAAGCAGGGCCTAGAATGGCCTTCTGATCCTCAAATGCACAAGCCCAAGGCTTAAAACCATCTTGGGGAACCAACCCATCGTCAAGACTAAAGTGCATCTCTACTTCAACATTCTTCAATAGTATGTGCGGAAAGAGCGCAGATCTCCACGGTAAATTACTTGCTGTAGCATCCACTCCAAGACCCATCCCACTGGCATCAAACTGCTTTGCAATTCCCAGCCACTTCCCATTCTTTGAGAAACCTATGGATGCCAGGGGCCTACTCTCAAGATCAACAGCACAGACAATCACATCACCAATTCCAAATTTTTCACCGTAATCCAAAAAGTCATTGGCAGTTGAAAATTTCCCAGTCCCTCCATATCCAAAGCCGCAGCAGCTCTCTCCAAGGCTTCCCACCGGTTCATCCCCAGTCGACACACCGACACGGCAAAGATGTCGTTTGTCATGGGGGGTGTCTTCCATTTCAACTGGTTGGGTTGAGACGACTTTGCAGCCAAAACAGTATTTCCCCCCAATTATTCCAGCATTAGCGCGCGCGCCAGACCAGCAATAAGCAAACCCTTTCTCATGAAGTGCAGATCCTTGAAGCCCATCGCCTTCCACGTTGAAATCTGCACAAAGGAATACGCAGTCGCACTGTCACTTCAATTATCAAAACAAGAACAAGTTCGGACCTTTCAACATACACAACCAACGATACGCTCGATACTTGGCACAAACAAACTCAAAGAAAGAGCACAAAGTACCACAAATACATACGGGTACGCATTTCCATTGCGTATTTTTCTACAACCATGCCTAACATCATCCTCGAGTGAGAGAAAACCTAGACAAAAACATTCAAAACGTGTGCCACAACATGAGGCAACGAAGGTCCCTTCCCACATCACCAATCCTCCTCCTCTTCCCCCTTCTTCCTTTTATTTTTCCCCCTAAAACAATCACACCAGTGACCCATATAACCATGGATGCCGCGCAATACTCGACTCGGAAGACCATCGGGATTCCAAAAACCGTCACGAGAAAAGGACAATTCTGGCAATTCCATCTCACCGCCACCGGAAATTAAGGAAAAAACCAATCCTTCTTCTTCTTCTTCTTCTTCTTCTACTTCTTCTTCCTTTTCTTTTCCCTAAAACAATTACACCAGTGACACATATAACCATGGATGCCGCGCAATACTTGACTCGGAAGACCATCGGGATTCCAAAAACCGTCGCGAGAAAAGCACAGTTCTCCCGATTCCATCTCACCGCCACCGGAAATTAATGAAAAAAACCAGACGCCACTACACAGTACTGTTCGATCGAATTCCGCTCCGCGCCTTCCCGGCCGCGCCACGGCACGAGCCACGTCCGGCGGTCAGGATCGATACGATATATCGAGACGGCCAAGCCCGGACGCACGATCGCACGCTCCACCGACCTCCCCCCTCCCCAACTTCGCGCGCGCAATTCTCGTACCGAACGAAAGCACGACGCGCCGCGATCGTCCCTCCGAGGCTCAACCCGTACAGACGGTCGGAGAACGAACGAGCAGCGAGAAAGAGAGAGAGAAAGAGAGGAAGGCTCTCGGAAGCCAACGCGATCGACGGAATGGCGCGAAGAGACGGTGGGGAGAAAAAGACGTGGGAGGAAAAGGGCGGGTACCTAAGTTGCAGTCGGCGGGGTTGAGCGCCACGTGGCGGCGGCTGCGGTGGTGCTCCGGCTCCGAGGCGCCGCCGCCGTGCCTCGTCCTCTTGGGGTTCGGGTCGAAGTAGTCTTCGCCGGGAGGTTCGCGCTTCAGGGAAGCCATTTCGCCACCCCGAGTCTGAAGCTGAACCAGTTCCGGCACAAGAGAGAGAGAGAGAGAGAGAGAGAGAAGGGAAGACGGGGAAAAGTTTCATTGGTGTATATAGAGGGATTCCAAACGGAGTGGGACCCACGAGCCAAGAAAATGTTTTTCTTTTTTTGGTTTCGTGAAAAATAAATAAGTCGAAAAACATTTAAAAAAATGTTTTTTATATGGCCGGAAAAAATGAATAAACCACGAATTTTTTTAATTTATAAATTATTAACGAAAATGAACATACTCTTTGCAGATTAATTAGTTTAAGTGATATAAGTGATTAATTAAAAAATATATATTTCAATTATCCATTTTTCGAAAAATAGATAGACCGCTAATTTCAATTTAATTGAGTTTTGGAAAGTTTACCTCAATTCACTTATCAACATATGTGTAGCCCAAGTCAACGACAAGACGTGATCCTTTCCCTCGTAGTTATCCGATGGTCCAAAATATATCCATTAAAAAAATGCATATATCACCAATAATGAAATTGGCTAATTATTCAATGCATGTACTTTGCCCCAATGAAGTGAGAATCAATAGAGTGAGCGAGTTCTAGGTTGTTTCTAAGTTTTTTAAAAGTTCCACCTGAAAGCTACAACCTATTCATTAAAATACTCTTTGGACAAGAGAGAGAAGGGACGAAAGGGAAAAGTGTCATTGGGGTATATGAAAGGATTCCCAAACGGGGTGGGACCCACGAGCCAAGAAAATGTTTTTCTTTTTTGGTTTCGCGTAAAAAAATAAATAAGTTGAAAAATATTTTTTTAAATGATATTTTATATGGCTGAAAAGATTAATTAAACGACGAATATTTTTTAATTATAAATTATTAACGAAAATGAAGATACTCTTTCTTGATTAATTAGTTTAAGCGATATAAGCTATTAACTAAAAAATATATATTTCAATTATTCATTTTTTGAAAATAGAAAGACCACTATTTCCTATTTAATTGAGTTTTGGAAAGTTTAATATTCCACAGCAAACATTTAAAATAATAAATTTCGGGATATTCCTTGAGTTCAACATGAGATTTATCTCAATCCAGTCGCCGATCATCGACACGTGTGTAGCCCGAGTCAATGCATTTCATTTCTCCACTTGTCAAGTGGGACCCACTACACGTCACGTGACAAGAACTGATGCTCCCCCTCGTAGTCTCCGATGGTCAAAAATCATATCCATGAAAAAAACGCATACGACATGGATGATGAAATTGACTCCTCATTTTTTGTAACATGAAATCTAGTCCATTGAAACTTGAAACTATCATAAATTGCAAGGCTTAACCAAGTTCCACCTGTATTATTAATTGGCAATCGCAATGAATTATCACTTTTAATTATAACCACATGCTGTTACAATTTACCGATTATAACTTATATTTAAATACATGAAAAATATGAAACATTAACAAAATATAAAATTTCATCATAAAATGAAAGGTGAGACAAGTAGTTCCAAATTATATAATCATCGAACACCATATAATATTCAAGAACACCATATAATATTCAAGACTGTGGAAATATATAAAACATTAATAAAATAAAAGTCTCCATCATAAAATAAAAGCTTAGATAAGTAGTTTTAAATTATACAATCATCATCGAATGTCATAAAATATTGTAAGATTGTATAAAGATGTCGCGACCTAATTTTCGCGGGTTCACCACCTAAAACTAAGTTAATGGATTACTAAGTCTTTAAGCCATTTCTCGGCTCTCCCAAGCCCATACCACCCGACTTAAGTTTGAATTCTTAACATGCAAATGATTTTCAATCGGAGTCGCCACTAATCTATTTTCGGTGGGTCGATTAGAAACCCAAGTAAAGTAATGAGAGATTTACTTTCTTTCCTACGAACCAGAGATTATGAGTTCGGGGACTTGGTTACACCATATTATCCTAGTGCCCTTTCGGTACCTTTTATTTCATTTTTAAAAAATGTTTGGCAATTGAATTGATTTTAATTTAACTTCCTAACACGTGTGAGGTGATCATACGTGTGCGCATACCACCAATTTAACACTCGGAAAGCAATTAAATAATTCAATACTTATCTCAAAGTAACAAAGCAAGCATTGTTAAATCGAATTCACATCAAGAACCCTAGATATGATTTCTAATTAACACGCAATTTCAAATTTTGTTTTTTTTTTTTCACTTTATTTAATGAAACTCATGAGATGCATGCTAATAATCTAATATGACATGGCAGCATGACCTAAACTATATGACATGAAGAAATGCAATAATTAAATGCAATCTAAATTACCTAATTTTAATGACATGCAATGTGATGCAATGACATGCAGCATATAATTTAGTATGCGAGTTATATGTCATGCAACATTTATTAAATGATTTAGTCTAATGACGAGGAAGTTTTAATTAAATGAAACCAATAAAAATTAAATGACGTGCATTTGATATTTCTATGCAAAAATGATCTAGCTAGATTAAAATTCTATCTAATTTAAACTAAGGATCAAGTCACATTAAATCCTAATTTAAACATAGATATTATCTTAATCTAACATGCAATTTATCTAATATGCAATGACGTGCAAAAAATATCCTAATTTAACATGATATATGTATGATGATTTTTTTATGTTTTTATATTAATTTCGAAATTAAAATTTCACATGCAATTCAAATAATGATGAAACTAACAACCTAAATGAATGCATTTTTTTTTTTTTTTTTTTCCTAAATTCGGAATAAAATCCCTGTTCTAGATATGCAATATAACAAGACATAAAAAAAAAAAACAAATTGAATCTTAATTCAAATATTTTTTAGATTTTTTAGTGGCTTTTCAACTAGACATTAAATCTAAACAATCAAGATATTCAATCAAATAAATGATCAAAATAATCGAAAAATAACCCGTTGTCTCACAAGGTCAAATTAACGATTATCTTAACCCTAATTATCACGACAAATAATTCAAAATAACTAAAAATCTGATCCGAATTCTTACGGATCAAACTAATAGTTAAATTGATTCAACACTTAAAATACTATCGACAAATCTCAAAAATTAATATAATTAAAAAAATGATCCGACATCTTACGGATCAAATTAGTAATTACAATAATTTTATCCTGCGAGTAGTGCTTACAATATTCATACCCTAAAAGTTAACTCACAATATTCAAACTTAAACAATAATAATAAAGCTAACTAAAAGTAAAGTAAAATAATAAAAATAAAAGAAAAATAAACAACCTAAGGAAAATGGAGGGGCAGCCAATTCGTCAACACCAAGCAGGGGGTTTGGATCGCCGGCGTTCGGGGCTCCGCGGTGTGGGCGCGGCAGGCTTGGGCGTCGCGGGTTGCAGACGAGTCAGGGGTGAGACCAGCAGATCGGGCTCTGAACGGGGACGTAGGCGGAGATGTTGGATACTCCACTGGGCAGACCGCGAACGGAGCAAAGGCGTTGCTCGGATTGTCGTGGTGGCGCGGGTCGTCGGGGCTCACGGACGGAGACCGGCGGCTACGTCGGCGCAGGAAAGAGGCTCGGCTGTGGCACGGCTCGGGCCTACTCGCGGAGGGTGGAGCGTCGGAGCTTCGGGTCGGGAATCTCGGCGGCGCGGCGAGCGTCGGTGGGCGAGGCGTGGCGCGTCAGGTCGTCGCGGCAAGCTTCGTGGGGAGACCGACGAAGCGGCTGTGGCGAACGCACGGTGGTGGAAGCCTCGCGGATGGAAGTTGCAGAGGAGGGGTTGCAGAGTTGGGGAAGATGATGAACAGTAGGGGTCAAATCACTTTGCCTTTTTACTTTTTTCCTCTCTCCCTCTTCCTTGGCTTTTCTGCAGAAGCTTTTTGCTTTTTTCTTTTTCTCTTCTTTCCTTTCAACCTCCACGGATGGCTTCTCTCCCCTTTCACTTTTTCTGAATTTTTTTAAAAAGAAGCTCCCCATCTCCACATACCCGATTGCTTTTTATAGGTGAAAATAGGTAATCTTCGTAGAATATTTTCAATATACACGAAGATAATCTATAACCTCCCGATCACCCAAAATCCTTATCTCAAAAATATTCTCCCCCGATTTCATCATCTATTGATAAACAATAAGATTACAACGCGATTTTTTTAATTTTCAAAAACCATAATATCGCATCAAATCTTAATTTTTCATGAAGATAATTAATTAAAAATAACGACGGACTTGGGTTAATTTTATCCTTTCATGGCCTAGCCCGCCTGCTAATTTAAAACCAAAAACAGCCCATTCACCACCGGTCCAGTAAATGCAAATAAAAAATGAATGCACCTATAACTAAATGCTATGCAATTAATATTTTTTTCAGGGATAAAATTAATCCCTAATTTTTTATACGATAAATGACTAAATGGATCGCCAAAATTTAGGTGTCAACAAAAGATAGACCAAGAAAAATACAAAAACTTGTTTCAAATTCTAAGTTACATATTCCAAGTTCCATCAATTTAAAACCTAATTTCTTAATGTTTGGAACCTAAAATCCATCTTACATACCTTGAAACTTGGAAACGGATAGATTCCCATTGCTCCAATTCTCAAGTTCCAAATTCTACCATAAAACCATGCTCACTCTTAAGAATCAATATATGCATGAAATCATTCCATTAAGCGCTCCGTGCTTTTCAGGAATAAAGAATTACGACTGTCCTGTCCAAACTCCTACCAAGTACTCTTTCCATGAACAAGATTTATCGTTTCGCCAATCCATCATACGCATTACCTACAGCAAATCGAACTGCAACTGAGACAAACTCAAACTCTAGTCCGTGCATCTGCCCAAAGCCAAGTGCCAATCACAAGAACTGGTCAGGAAAGGCGTGACATCGACAATGCTAGATCAGTGCAGATTAACGGATTTGCCTCGCCATCAATCGTTCAATTTGTTTGATCAGTAACAGCCACGATATGAATAGACACATTCAGAAAAAAATCACTCAGGATTCTGCTGCTGTTCTTCATGTGATGTGCCATCAAGACCAGCACTGCCATCTCCACCATCGATGCCGTTAGTTGCAGAATCGTAAGCAAAGCCCCAGATGGAGACACAATTCTCATCACCTGCAAAAGAGAGGAGAATACGATGTAAACCAATGGCAACAGTGTACTGCGGAGGTGATCAAAACAGAGTGCATGCACATATACGGCTTACGCTATGAAGATATCTACTGTAATCCATCTAATAAAACACGGAACAATTTGATCCAAGCACATTATAAAAGAAAAGCAGAAAGGACTGGCTGCAGAAACTGGCAACAAAAACTTCATAATCCTATCTTTTCCACACAAAAGTAGCAAACGCTAGGCCCTAGAAGACCCTCCAGAAGGACTTGGGAGAAAGACAAAAAAAATGAAGAAACAAAACAAGAAATAACCCAACAGATGATTATAGGGGCCCAATCTTTTGATTGAATTAGCAGAGTCACCAAGTCATTCAATCAGGCGAAGTGAAATATGCTGTAAAGCTTTAACCGCAAAAGGTGGACATCTATGATACCCCTTAAATGAAATTCTGCATCATCGTCCTCAGGAACTTCAAATCTTCGGTGCCCTGAAGAAGAAGCGGCCATTGGCAGAAATGGGTGGAAAGAGAAACCATTTACTGTATCTGCAGAGTCATGGAAGACAAGGAAAAGTTAGTTATCAGGCAATCAGATAGAATTTAACATTTACGCGTAAGTGGACAGGAATCTCTCGATTTCCAAAGCATCAGACCTGATGCAGCCTGAAAGCCTGAAGTCCACTGCCCAGTTTGGAGATCATATATATGAACGAGACCATCCTGAAGGCAAGGACTGTTAGAAAGAGTAGACAATTGACAAAATAGTTCACCATAAATGTAAAATCAGCATGATACCTGACCACCTGTACCAAGATGTCGCCCTAGAGGGTCAACATCAAAGTATATCCGCTGGTTGGTATCTTCAGATGATCGATACAACCTATATGCACGATTGAGGACAAAAAAAGTCACTTCGATGATTCAAACAAAATTCACAGTAGAAAAAGCAATTACTTGAGAGAAAAAACTGTGCCTTAGGTAGGCATATTTAGCAGGAAATATTCTACTTTCACATCTAATGACTTAACATTGCAGTAAAAATATGTTATTCAGTTCAACTTAAAGAGAAGCTTTTGCTATCACAAGAAACAATACTCACTTGTAGACAACATCAACAGCCTTGCGAACATCCCAGCACATAATAAAAGGGTCCTACGTAGAAATTTAAGAAGAGACATTGTCAGAAACGAATCGCCCAAAGTAAAAAATGCATAACTAATGTTTACCCACGATTCCTGGATGTTAAGTTCATCCCAAATTGTTTTCATACCTTCTTGAGAACTTGGATGGCGTTTAATCACAGGATAAAGACAGAATTGATACGAAAATTATTTGCGTGTTCTATCCGGAGAGTGACTAGATATACGATTATATATGTTCTCCTATCTTAACTGGCTTCGCCAATTAACACACATCCAAAATGTCAAAACTCAAAACAAGGGAACAAGGAGGTACAATCAAAACACAAATAAGTATCTTACAACCTTTATTCATGTTAGACAACATTACTGATTAGCAACAAGTGCCTCATTCCTTATTAGATCACTCTGTCTAGAAAGAACAGGGAAGGATCATCACCCCCTCACCTCCCCCCCTCTCTCCTTTTGCCACAATTCGCACCCCAATTCACACCCAAAGTCATTCCCTTTCACCTAAGGGAAAATCTTTTTTTGTTTATCTTGTCCTTTGCGATTGTATTTTATATCTGCCTTTTTATATGGGTATACCCAATCTTATAGACTTTGCTTAAAAGAGGAAACCTTAAATCATATTACCCTGTATAAAAACAAAAGAACGGTCAAGCAAGTCCAAGACATGACAAAGGGATATCTTTCAGTAATGATCATATTTATTTTCCAAGAAAAGGAAAAGAGAAAGTATAGAGCATTCTACCTTTCGTCCTCCAGTATACAAGTAGTTTCCATCTTTTGAAAATAACACCTGTAATTGCAAGCTTATCACCTATAATTTCTTGAGAAAAACAATCACATCAAGGAAATCCAATATCAAGCACTTACATGGGTAACCCCACCTTGTTGACCATGTAAGATGTACAAGAGTTCCATGTTATCTTCTCTGTAGATTGCAGTAGTCTGGCTGTAGGAACCAGTTGCCAGCATTCCAGTATGGGTTGGAGAGAAAGCAATGGCAGAGATAATACCTGCACAAAAGCAATAGAGAATGAGATACTCAATTCCTCCTTTTTAACTTGTGATCTCAATATTATCTTGTATAACTATACAATAAACACGGAAATACAGGGCATTTAGGAGATCTGCTAGTTCCCTTTACATGCATAGTGCATAAGCCTCATGGAAAAATAAACAGAACGAACCAGCCTTACAACCAACTGCAATCCTTTGAAGATGAAATACTCAATTCATCTTGATTGTAGTTTTTGAAACCCTCTTTTATTTAACTTGTTAAACAAATCTCTAGTAATAGCTAAAACGGGACAAACACAATAACACACCTGTTTGACCTTCTTTATTTCCTTGAAGCGTTGAGTGGCTCTCAAAATCTCTACCAGGGCGATGTACATCAAACACTCTTATGGATTTGTTATATCCAGCAAAGATCCTATACATGAACAGAGGATGTAGATTGAAAGTTTAATAGACTTAAAACGCTACAAGCCCTACGTAAAGAGATTAGCTCCAACAAACTAAATTATTTATGATAACCACAAAAACCACTAAGCAACCAAACACCAACATTCCGAAATCCAGGTAGCAGAGCATAACCAAAACCACCAAATGCTGATTTCTTTCAACAGTAGAAGGTAAAGTAACGTAAAATTTCAAATGAAACTTTCAAGGGGAATTAGAGTGGACCATTGACATGAGGGAATTTAAGAGTCGTCAAAACTGGATGTTAGCCTTACTTGTTCCCTGCAGGATTGAATGCAATCGAAAATGCCGCTGTAATTTCATCCACACCATCATAAGCCCTGTAAGTGCAACGTAGCTGCAATATCAAGTGTAGGAGTCAATAAAATTTCCTCTATTTTCCAAGATCATTCAAAACGAAGTTGCACGAAGAAAATTGTAAAGAAGAAGCTAAAAGGTATGCAGACAATTGCTACAAAGCATGTCTAAGATGTCAAATAAGCTCAGGCTCCACGTCTTCAGTATAACCCTAAACGATTATATGGCTTCAATTAAGTCCCCCAGAGTTCTTGAAACCTCTAAACTGAACAATTCTGACCTGTCCAGTAGTAGCATCCCAGACATGAATTGGATGATCACGAGTTGTTGATGCGAATACACAGCTTACTGGGTCTGCAATATGAAAAGCTTCCATACTCAATTCTAGCTGTGGCTAATTACCAGAAGAGAAATTACCATAGAAGAAAATATAACCATGATAAGTAAAAGAAGAGTAAAATGTAACAAGAAGACCTGTAGCAGACATGTAAGGGTACCAACAGAAATCATAAACCGATTCCCCTTCCGTCACAACAAGATTTGCTGCAAAGGAATCTGCAATTAAAGAGAACTACATGAGACATAGACCGCCCATTATCTCGATTTGCGAATCTTTGGTCATAGATATTTCATGCCGACAGTCTCAGCGGTCCTAAAGCTAACATCTTTCAAGCTATTCGAACACACAGAAACAAACAGATATCCTGAATGACCACAAAATGCCTTGTGAACCATGTACCTTCATCAAGATTTGACGAGCTCGCATTCGCGCTGTCCTCGCCCCCGTACTCTGGTCTGATCAGGACATAGTCCAATCAAAGCACCACCAAACAACGCAACATCTCGTAATCTAATAAGACATAAGAAGGAACAGAAAAACCAGCAAGCACTCCGCAAAACAAACTTACAAGGCGAACACACGAAGGGTATTGTCCTCCGAACTACTGAGAAGGCAAGTCCCATCAGGCGACCTGACGAAAACCCAAAAAGAAAAACAAGCAAATCATCGCTCCCAAAGCCACACCCCTACTCAGAACAGGAAGAACCAAGAACCCATCATGGGAAAACGAAAAATTTACGCACCATTTGACGCCCTTAAGAAAGTTGTTCGGCTTCTGGTCAGTTGCGAACTGCTTGTGGAAATGGTAGGTTCTCTGAGGAGGGACGTCGAACCGAATCGCGGGCCACGAGTAGTCCTGCTGAGCGGCCTCCGCAGGTTCGTCGGGCGGGGTCAGTCGATGCTGCTGCTGCTGCCCTTCTTCTCCTTCTTCTTCGGTCATCCTTGCGCCGGAAAGGGTGTGCGTGCTGAAAAGCCGGCGAGCAGGAGCGACGAGACTTCCCTTGAGTTCTCGCCGGCGAGCTTCGGCTCCGGCGACGCTTCTCCTCTTTTCGAGTTCGGGCGAATGGAAAGAGGGAAGCCCTCGACTCCTTTTGATTTCAGAAATGAAAATAATAACACGGGAATAAATGATAATTTCATAAGTAAAACCTAAACTCGGAATAAATACAGAAAATAAATCTATAACAGGATGTTTTAAGAATAACATCCGCAAGCTTGAATTTTTCTTAATCAGTTTTAATTTAAATCCTAATATCATATCATATTGCATTGATTTCTATTCTTGTTATGTTGAAGGTTATAAATCATAGAAAACTTGATGATCGTGGAACAAGAATTCTTACTTACGAGTCGAGTACTATTAACAGTTTTTGAAATGAATTAAATTACTTTAATTAATTATGATAACTAAAATCTTGGTTGTTTTAGTTTGAAAATTATCTTATAATTCAAATTTCATTTTAGTGTAAATTGGACAAATTAATTCTAGTTGGTTGATAATATACTAAGCGTCACACTTCCTTTAATATAAATCACATGTTTGTGAAGCACATTGCGATAAAATCTGAATTAAGAAATTGAAAAATATATGTTTCGATATTACATAATTTACATATTTTTATATGTTTCAAGTGTTTCATACTTAATAATAAACCAAATTATCTTGCCCTTTGTCGTCCTTTGTGCACTTATTAGCTTATGCACAAAGCTTGTTTCATTTGATGAAGACCTTTCCAATAAGAAACAATTCGACCAAAAAAAAAAAAAAAAAAAAAAAAAAAAAAAGAAACAACAAAAGAATGTTCTATATCGTGTGCAAATGCATAATACCTTTAGGATCCTTCTGTTTGAGGCAGAGTAACCATAATCGAGGTTTATTTCGACTTTCATGGATGTCGAACTTGAACATATCTTTATAACCCTAATTCGACCAAAATTGTAATCAGACTAAAGCAAATCATCTTTCGACTCCAACCGAAATAAATTGTGGGATTTTTTTTTCTTTATATGTGCTATTTGTCACAAATTTCATTAACTTACGAGTTCCCACAAACATTACTTGATTTCGCGGTTTGTTTTGGTTGTCGAAAAGTTGAACCTAATTGGACCGTGAAATACAGTTTAGGTCCATTTGGAAATGCTTTTGTCGGGAAAGAAATGCCATTGAACCAAATTAAACCATAAAAAAAGTTTGATGTTAAAATTCGAGTTCATCTTCATTTGGACAGCAAAAGAGTACTTCATGTTAGCTCCTCTGAAATCAAATGTAACCGTAGGAGTTCCTTGCTTAATCATGAATTTTCAGACAGTTTGCTTCCCTTGGAAACAGAGGGTTGTGCTGAAACTAAAATCAAATTGTAATGATGTCCATGCAGTTTCGCACAAATACATGAAGACTTCGCTTAGTCTTCCAAGAGTGCAGATAAAGAAAATTATCTTGACCAAACACCCTTCACATGCTGATAATCAAAAACACTAACATTAACCTCATTCCTTAAGAGGTTCATACTTACAACTACACTAAACTTGACAGAAGTGTAGATTAGGTACATGTTAAAACCTGACAGTGTAGATAAAATGAGTAGTGTAGTGCCCAAGGCAAAATATGCCTGCCATTAGATTAACAAGAAACCCAGATTTTCATATGCTTTAAGGACGCCTATTTGAAAGAGTGGCTGAAGATAACTTCAGCATTTCTGGAAGCTCTTCATAGCTGAGCATATTTTGGCTCACAACAAGTAGTTTCGAAAGAATAGTGGCTCGAACATGTTCTTGTCCATGTCCCATGTTCAAATTAGCCTTGATAATCATCTTCTCCAGCGCAAGTGCATCACCAAGAAGAAACTTAATCAGGGCAAGCACACGTTCCAACCCAAAATTATCAATGGTGATCTCAACTCTCTTGAGATGTTTCGCCAAACATTGAAAGTTCCCCTTCCGTGAACACAAAAAATCTTCTTCATCACAGTTAAAACTTTCTTTCGATTCTTCGTCAAGACTATACTGCACATAGATTCCCCGTTTAAGAAACTTTCTTCACATCACATGCGGATCCACAAAAAATAGAATTTGTTGCCTTACCAAAATTTCAAAAAACAAAAACATTTCATTTGTCCATGGTAGGTGCTAGTTAGTTTTACTTTAAAGTACTAAAGAATTTGAAATTTTAAACTCATATACACAATAAAACTATCTTTCCTTCTAGGTGCTCATCGCTAATTTGTTAGTTTAAGGTCCAAACCCTACATGGCAGCAAAAGAATCTCCAGTATAACACTGCAATTACTTTTGGACATGAACTGAAACGGTCTAAATTGGCCTTGCAAAAAAGTGGAGTAGACTAACAGACTCATGACCAAATTTCATTTGCTGGAACAAATAAGAGTTTGAGATTTATCATTTTTACACGCTTCTAAAGTTCTAACTCACTTTTTAAACATTCATGCAAAGAGGAAGCCAGCACAAGAAGCGAACTTAAAATAATACAGCAAAGGAACAAACCATTGATAGGGGGAGGCCAGTCAGGCATATGACTAATTTTTCCAGGCACTGTGAAATTCGTAGCATGTATGCTATCTCAGAAAGGTCCCACTGAGTAATGTCTGCACGTAGCGTTAGACTCTGACATATTGACAATGGAGCTGGCACTCCTTCCATCTCCAAAAGGGAAAGTTTCTAAGCACATTGAGCAAGCAACATAGAAAATTTTGATTATAATTTTTCCTGTTCAACATGAATAAAGAATGACAAAAATTATAGTTCATCCAGATACGATATCTTTTGACCCTGTCATCTGGCTGGGAAAAGACCAATAAGGATACTACAAGTAGAAATGAACCAGTGAATCTCTTTAAGAATCAAGAAGATTAATGTATATTTCTCGTGTAAAACTCGTGATCTTTGAAGGATCTAAAAATTCTAATAGTTGGTCCCACGAGACAGCGAACATCGTTATTGACTCAAGTTTGCAAGTGAATCCGTCCATTGTCATTGTAAAATATTCTGAGGATACTCTGTAATATATATTATTGAACAACAGCCATATGTGACGAGAGTGCGATCTTGTTTTGCCAACCTAAGATGACTGGGTTCTTCCCTCTGTTTGATTTCCAATAATATATTTGGGATCACTCAACTGGGAATAATGAATGCCTCTAGATATTGCCAATTATTATGGATGCTAATCAATGTAGCATTGCAAACTGTTGATTTTCACAAGAAAAATGAATAAAGAGATTATTTGAAATGGTTACCTTTTCATTTCATTCTTTCAGTTTATGAGGAAAATTCATTGATTTGGATATATGACAAGATTATTAATCATCCTATCTGCCAACAATTAATTATGCATGTTTTCACAATAATTCCCCATGATGAAAGACGAGAATGCCACAGAGAGCTGAGGTTACTCGACCAGCACAACAAACACCACTAAGTAAGTGCTAATCACATACACGATTCAACATGAGTACGTCTTATAAAATGGTAAAAAACATTGAGCTTGTACCTGCAAACACCAAACCCCAATGGTGATTGTAGTAACTCCGCACAGCTTCTCCAAATGTTCCTTCAACATGTGGCTGCACATCCTCTCGTCACTAGGCAAACCGGTAGGAATTCGAATTGAAAAATCTAACTTGGCTTCCACCAAAGATGATACATCGTTAAGTCTTAACTTGGCATGAGGTTCCCAATCCCCTGATATTTGCAGCGACAGCAAATGCGGGGCCCAAATTGTCTGAATGTTAGAGTCGCATAAGCCAAAGAGTACCAAATTTTTCACACTTGTCGAATCTATCATAATGTTCTTCACGCCCCAACAACTCCACAATTCAAGGGACTCTAGAACAGGGCATCCCCTGAAAATTCCCTCTAGGATATCATCGCTCAACCTTGAAACTACGATCACCAAGATCTTAAGACAAGGCCACCTAATACTCCTACCCAACGAGAAAAGGCACGTCCAGACTTCAAGGCGCACCAACCAACTCCAGCAATACAAGGACCGCGGCAGTATATAAAGCGTCGGCGGCTCAGTTGTCGGCAACAGCCGCAGGCTGAGCTCCTCCACTCGGCGCCCCTCTGCGAAGCGTAGCCAGAGGTCGAACTTGGGGCGGTGGGCCTTCTCGTACTTGAAGCCGATGACGTGGAACCTCTTCACCGTGGGGGAGATGCACTGTATCAGGACGCTGTCGATGAGGGACGAGAAGTCCAGGGGACTGCGAAGCCGGGCTAAAATCTCTCCATTGAAGACCAGGTCGGTGGCGGTGGTCCAAGTGGGCCGCCAGCGCTTGGAGAGGACGCTGGTCTTGACGACGTCTTGGAGGGGCAGAAACGAGAAGATGCGGTGGATCACAGCGTCCGGCAAGGCGCTGATGAGATCCCTAGGGCTCAAAGGAGTAGGCGGTGGTGGGTTTGGTTCGTCGGCTCGATTCGGCCGGTCACTGGAGGATTTGCGGTGGACGGAGGTCTCCGCCATGATTTCTGCCAATTTTCCCCGAGTTTCGAAGGCTCTATCGCAGCGTTTTTTCACTACTATTATGGCCTTCGTAAGTCCCGCTTTGCTTCTCCACGAAGTGTTGTCCTCTTTTCTTGTTTTGGTCGGTAGTGTCCCGTTCTTTCTCTCTCTCTCTTTTCTCCCTTTTCTCCCTTTTCTCCTGGATCCCATTTTCCTTTCCTCTTCTTTACTTTTGATACTGTCGAGATTGTCTTCCTTCCCATAGAAGCTCTGACCATTGCCGTCGCTGAAGGGCCTTTGCTACACAGGCGTCGCCGGGAAAGTGTCTCGCCTCCGCTCATTACCACCACCGCTGTCTTCTCTCCTTAGACCTTCAGTCTTGTTGTGCCCTTCTCCATCGCTCGTCTTCGCTTCGCTTCTGTTTCCTTCGTCTCCTCGGGTGTTGCTCGAATTGCCGGAGAGTTTCTGGCTAGAGCAAAGCCTATGAACCCTAGCATCGCCGTCGGGCCTTCGAACAGGTGCGGCACGGGAGAGTGCCCCGGCGACCGGCATAAGGCCATTGGCAGGCAAGTGCTAAAGCGATAAATGGAAATAGGGAGCACAGAGGGACATACCTACGAGAGAGAACGATAAAGAAGAAGAAAGAAAATGGGACCAAAGAGAAAAGAGTGAGAAGAAACATACGGAATGCCATAGACCTGACGAAAAAAAGGAAGTTGAAAAAAAAAAAGGCGGGACTCAGATTAATATTGTCAACCGTCAACAGTTTTGAGCGAGAGCAGTTAAAATAAACTTTGGAATAAGTTAGTCTCTTTAACGAGCATAGTTTTTCTTTTGTGCTTTTTTCTTTTCCAATTTTCACATAAATTTTGTTTCGTGACCAAAGTGAGTGATCGACGGTCAATCAGTTTCCTTTGTACAGTCAAGTCAATTTGGCATCGTGTATTAAGCAAAATTCTTTCGTGATGCTACGTGGCGTTCAATTTAAAGGAGAAAAGAGAGAAAAATAGAGCGATAAACTCATTTGAAGCTTAATGGTTCCAGCAAAATAAATATTATCGAAAGTAAAAAATGGAAGCCCAGAAGCCACGCCCCTACTAAGAAAAGGAACAACCAAACACCCATCAAGGTAAAACGAAAGATTACGAACCATTTGATGCCTTTAAGAAAGTTGCTCGGCTTTGATCAATTTTGAACTGTTTGTCAAAATGATAGGCTCTTTAAGGAGGGACATCGAGCTGAATCGCAGCGACACGGGCCATGAATAACACGGAATCTCAGAAGAAATGCGGAAAAAAGAAATTAATTTGATGATAGGATAATCTAAGTACAACATCCAAAGTTGAATTTTTCTGAATCAATTTTAATTTTATGATGGTTTGTTCCTAATATCATATAATATTGCATCAATTTCAATTCATGTGGTGTTAAAAGATTATATAAATCATAGACAACTTGACGATTGTGGAGCATGAATTCTTAGTCACCGGTCATGGACTATTAACAGTTTTTTAAATGAGTTATACTTATAAATTTTGATGAAAATTTCTTTAATTAATTATCATAATTAACATCCGCAAGCTTGAATTTTTCTTAATCAGTTTTAACTTAAATCCTAATATCATATCATATTGCATTGATTTCTATTCTTGTTATGTTGAAGATTATAAGTCATAGAAAACTTGATGATTGTGGAACAAGAATTCTTAGATATTGGTCGAGTACTATTAACAGTTTTTGAAATGAATTAAATTACTTTAATTAATTATGATAACTAAAATCTTGGTTGTTTTAGTTTGAAAATTGAGTTATCTTATAATTCAAATTTCATTTTAGTGTAAATTGGACAAATTAATTCTAGTTGGTTGATAATATACTAAGCATCGCACTTCCTTTAATATAAATCACATGTTTGTGAAGCACATTGCAATAAAATCTGAACTAAGAAATTGAAAAATATATGTTTCGATATTACATAATTTACATATTTTTATATGTTTCAAGTGTTTCATACTTAATAATAAACCAAATTATCTTGCCCTTTGTCGTCCTCTGTGAACTTATTAGCTTATGCCCAAAGCTTGTTTCATTTTATGAAGACCTTTCCAATAAGAAACAACTCGACCCCAAAAAAAAAAAAAAAAAACAAAAGAATGTTCTGTATCGTGTGCAAATGCATAATACCTTTAGGATCCTTCTGTTTGAGGCAGAGAGTAACCATAATCGAGGTTTAATTCGACTTTCATGGATGTCGAACTTGAACAGATCTTTATAACCCTAATTCGACCAAAATTGTAATCAGACTAAAGCAAATCATTTTTCGACTCCAACCGAAATAAATGACGGGATTTTTTTTTTTTCATTATATGTGCTATTTGTCACAAATTTCATGAACTTATGAGTTCACACAAACATTACTTGATTTCACGGTTTGTTTTGGTTGTCGAAAAGTTGAACCTAATTGGACCGTGAAATACAGTTTTAGGTCCATTTGGAAATGTTTTTGTCGGGAAAGAAATGCCATTGAACCAAATTAAACCATAAAAAAAGTTGATGTTAAAATTCGAGTTCATCTTCATTTGTGCAGCAAAAGAGTACTTCATGTTAGCTCCTCTGAAATCAAAATGCAACCGGAGGAGTTCCTTGCTTAATCATGAATTTTCAGACAGTACAAGTAGTTGCTTCCCCTTGAAACAGAGGGTTGGGCTGAAACTAAAATCAAATTGTAATGATGTCCATGCAGTTTCGCACAAATACACAAAGACTTTGCTTGGTTTTCCAAGAGTGCAGATAAAAAAAAATTATCTTGACCAAACACCCTTCATATGCTGATAATCAAAAACACTAACATTAACCTCATTCCTTAAGGAGGTTCATACTTACAACTATACTTGGACCTGGACAAGTCCTTAAACTGTCCTGCTTATCGGAAGCAACCCAAAGCATAAAATGGGGTAATGATAAACCGTTGGGGGCTTGTAACCAAACTTGGTATTCCCCCGGGCCGGATCCTGACTCTGCTGCACTGGCCTCTTGACGACTGTCAGTCCAGTATCTTGGAATACTAAACTTGACAGAAGTGTAGATTAGGTACATGTTAAAACCTGACAATGTAGATAAAAATGAGTAGTGTAGTGCCCAAGGCAAAGTATGCCTGCCATTAGATTAACAAGAAACTCAGATTTTCATATGCTTTAAGAAGGACACCTATTTGAAAGAGTGGCTGAAGATAACTTCAGCATTTCTGGAAGCTCTTCGATAGCTGAGCATATTTTGGCTCACAACAAGTAGTTTCGAAAGAATAGTGGCTCGAACATGTTCTTGTCCATGTCCCATGTTCAAATTAGCCTTGATAATCATCTTCTCCAGCGCAAGTGCATCACCAAGAAGAAACTTAATCAGGGCAAGCAGACGTTCCAACCCAAAATTATCAATGGTGATCTCAACTCTCTTGAGATGTTTCACCAAGCATTGAAATTTCCCCTTTCGTGAACACAAAAAATCTTCTTCATCATAGTTAAAACTTTCTTCCAATTCTTCGTCAAGACTATACTGCACATAGATACCTCATTTAAGAAACTTACTTCACATCACATGCGGATCCATAGAAAATAGAATTTGTTGCCTTACCAAAATTTCAAAAAAACAAAAACATTTCATTTGTCCACGGTAGGTGCTAGTTAGTTTTACTTTAATTTAAGTACAAAGAATTTGAACTTTCACACTCATCTACACAATAAAACTATCTTTCTTTCTAGGTGTTCATCACTAATTTGTCAGTTCAAGATCCAAACCCTACATGGCAGCAAAAGAATCTCCAGTATAACACTGCAATTACTTTAGGACATGAACTAAAACGGTTGAAATTAGCCTTGCAAAAAAGTGGAGTAGACTAACAGACTCATTACCAAATTTCATTTGCTGGAACAAATAAGAGTTTGAGATTTATCATTTCTACATGCTTCTGAAGTTTTATCTCACTTTTTAAACATTCATGCAAATAGGGAGCCAGCACAAGAAGCGAACTTAAAGTAATACAGCAAAGGAACAAACCATTGATAGGGGGAGGCCAGTCAGGCATATGACTAATTTTTCAAGGCACTGTGAAATTCGCAGCATGTATGCTATCCCAAGAAGGTTCCACTGAGTAATGTCTGCATGTAGCGTCAAACTCTGACATATTGACAATGGCACTAGCACTCCTTCCATCTCCAAAAGGGAAAGTTTCTAAGCACATTGAGCAAGCAACATAGAAAATTTTGATTATAATTTTTCCTATTAGACAGAATAAAAAATGACAAAAATTATAGTCCATCCAGATACGATATCCTTTGACCTTGTCTTCTAGCTGGGAAAAGACCAATAAGGATACTACAAGTAGAAATGAACCAGTGAATCTCTTTAAGAATCAATAATATTAATGTATACTTCTAATGTAAAACTTGTGATCTTTGAAGGATCTAAAAATTCTAATAGTTGGTCTCACAAGACAGTGAACCTCGTTATTGACTAAAGTTTGCAAGTGAATCCGTCCATTGTCATTGTAAAACATTATGAGAATACTCTGTAATATATATTATTGAACAACAACCATATGTGACAAGAGAGCGCGATCTTGTTTTGCCAACCTAAGATGACTAGGTTCATTACTCTATCATATATCCAAATAAATGAATTTTCTCCATAAACTGAAAGAATGATATGAAAAGGTAACCATTTCAAATAATCTTTTTATGCATTTTTCCTGTGAAAATCAAGAGTTTGCAATGCTACATTGATTAGCATCCATAATAATTAGCAATATCTAGTGGCATTCATTGTTCCCAATTGAGTGATCCCAAATATATTATTGGAAATTAAACAGAGGGAAGAAGCTCCAAGGTTCACCATGCGTTGTCATCTTTATAAGTTGAAACGCGAAATTATTAATCATCCTATCTGCCAGCAATTAATTATGCATGTTTTCACAATAATTCCCCATGATGAAAGATGAGAACCACAGAGAGCTGAGGTTACTCGACCAGCACAACAAAAACCACTAAATAAGTGCTAATCACATACACGATTCAACACGAGTACGTCTTATAAAATGGTAAAAATATGGAGCTTGTACCTGAAAACACCAAGCCCCAATGGTGATTGTAGTAACTCCGCGCAGCTTCTGAAGGGTTTCCTTCAACATGTGGCTGCACATCATCTCGTCACAAGGCAAATCGGTAAGAACTCGAATCGAAAAATCTAACTTGGCTTCCACCAAAGAAGATAAATCGCTAAGTCTTAACATGGCATGAGGTTGCCAATCCCCTGATATTCGCAGCGACAGCAAATGCGGGGCCCAAATTGTCTGAATGTTAGAGTCGCATAAGCCAATGAGTACCAACTCTTTCACACTTGTGGAATTTATCATCATGTTCTTTGTGCCCCAACAACCCCACAATTCAAGGGACTCTAGAACAGGGCATCCCCTGAAAATTCCCTCGAGGATATCATCGCTCAACCTTGAAATTGCGATCACCAAGATCTTAAGACAACGCCACCTAATAGTCCTATCCAACGAGAAACTGCACACCGAGACTTCAAGGCGCACCAACCAACTCCAGCAATACAAGAACCGCGGCAGTATATAAGGCGTCGGCGGCTCAGTAGTCGGCACTAGCAGCAGGCTGAGCTCCTCCACTCGGTGCCCCTCTGCGAAGCGGAGCCAGAGGTCGAACTTGGGGCGGTGGGTCTTCTCGTACTCGAAGCCGATGACGGAGAACTTCTTCACTGTGGGGGAGGTGTACTGTATCAGGACGCTGTCGACGAGGGACGGGAAGTCCAAGGTACTGCGAAGCCGGGCTACAATCTCTCCATCGAAGACCAGGTCGGTGGCGGTGGTCCAAGTGGGCCGCCAGCGCTTGGAGAGGACGCTGGCCTTGACGACGTCTTGGAGGGGCAGAAACGAGAAGATGCGGTGGATCACAGCGTCCGGCAAGGCGCTGATGAGATCCCTAGGGCTCAAAGGAGGAGGTAGAGGTGGGTTTGTTTTGTCGGTGCGATTCGGCCGGTTGCCAGAGGATTTGCGGTGGATGGAGGTCTCCGCCATGCCTATTTTCCCCGAGTTTCGAAGGCTCGATCGCAGCGTTTTTTTCCTACTATTATAGCCTTCGTAAGTCCCGCTTTGCTTCTCCACGAGGTGCTGTCCTCTTTTCTTGTTTTGGTCGGTAGTGTCCCGTTCCTTTTCCTCTCTCTCTTTTTCTCTCTTTGCTCCCTGGTCCCATTTTCCTTTCCTCTTCTTTACTTTTGACTCTGTCGAGATTGTCTTCCTTTGCATCGAAGCTCCGACCATCGCCATCGCTGTCGCCTTTCGAAGGGCCTATGCTACACATGCATTGCTAGGAAAGTGTCTCCTCTCCAGTCATCACCGCCGCTATCTTCTCTCCTAGGGGTGTGCATGGTTCGGGCGGGTGGTTTCAATCACCTGCCGCTAAGGACCGGTTCCAAAAAATTAGAATCGAGATCTACTCGTTTGTTACATGGATCCACTCGGGACCTGGACCGTCGGTCCTGGTCCGGTTCCTAAGTAGATCCATGGAACCGATCTTGACACAAAACAATTTTAGTTTTCAACGTAGAACGACTACATGATATCAAAGCAAGCCAAAGAAAGAAAAACCAAATTTAAGTATGTGGAGATACGGATGGTGAGAGAAGTAAACGCAGCAAAATGGTGATAGGATTAGGAGCCGAAGACGAAGGGAGTGAGATGAGATCTAGGGTTTCTTTTAGTAATTTTTTTTAATATTAAAAAGTTCCGATCTAGTCCGGGTGGGCGGGCGGGCGGGCGGATCCGTCCATGAAACCAGAACCAATCGGTACCCACGGGTTCCCATAAATTGGAACCGAGAATTGGACCGGTTCCCTCAAGAACCGTCGGTTCTGGGCTGCTCCGGTCCGGTTTCGGGTGGTTCGGGCAGTTCCCGAGTATTTTGCACACTCCTACTTACACCTACAGTCTTGTCTTGATGTGCCCTTTTCCATTGCTCGTCTTTGCTTCACTTCTGTTTCCTTCCTCTCCTTGGGTGTTGCTCAAATTGCCGGAGAGTTTTCGGGTAGAGCAAAGCCTATGAGCCCCAGCATTGCCGTCGGGCCTTCACACAGGTACGGCACGGGAGAGTGCCCCGGCGATCGGCATATTGGCAGGCCAGAGCTAAAGCGATAAATGGAAATAGGGAGCAGGGAAGGACATGCCTACGAGAGAGAATGATAAAGAAGAAAGAAAATGGGTCCAAAGTTAAAAGAGTGAGAAGAGGATATACGAAATGCCATAGACCTGACGAAAAAAAGGAACTTAAAAAACAAAAAAAGGCGCGACTCAGATTAATATGTCAACAGTGGAAAAAGTGCCGCCCTTTATTTTTTACTTTTTTTATTTACACGATAATTTGATCTCTTTTAACGAGCATAGTTTTTCTTTTGTGAAAAGTCACGAAAAACTTTGAACTTTGCCCAAAGTGACATATTTATCGCAAACTTTTTTTTTTTTTGTGATAGTGAAAAACTCCAAATTTTTTCAAATCGTGACACATTTACCCAATCAATGGCATTTTTGTCTTTTTATTCTATTTTTTCCTTTTTATTCTTTTTTTATTCTTTTTTTCTTCTTCTTCCCTCCGCCTGTCATGGCGAAGCTGACGGAGGTAAGCCGGCGATCGGCAAGGGCACCCCTCCCCAGATTTGGCGAGGGTTGTCCTCGCTAGACGTGGGCGAGGCCGCCGTCGCCGACGTCGGGCGAGGGCAAGGACACTCTCGCCCGATGCAAGCGGGGCGACCCTGCGCCGACGGGCGAGGATGACCCTCGCTAGATCTAGTGAGGGCAAGGACACCCTCGCTCGACGCAGCGAGGTCGGCCCTCGCCGACGACGGGGCGAGGACGGCGGGGACACCCTCGCCCGACGTAGGGAAGGGCAGCCCTCGCCCGACACTAGCGAGGGACCCTCGCCCGATGCTGGCGAGGGCAGCTCTCGTCGGACACCGGCCCTTCGCCGGTTGGGGAAGAGAGAAGAAAAAAAAAAAAGGAAAAAATTTTTAAAAATGAAAAGACCAAAATGCCCTATAATTTTGGGGTAAATGTGTCACATAACAAAAGTTTAGGATTTTTCACGTCATAAAAAAAAAATTGTCACTTTGGACAAAGTTCAGGATTTTTCGTGGCTTTTTCCCCTTTTCTTTTCCAATTTCAATAGAAATTTTGTTTCGTGACCAAGTAAGTGATCAACGGTCAATCAGTTTCCTTTGTACGGTCAAGTCAATTTGGCTTCGTGTATTAAGCAAAATTCTTTCGTGATGCTATGTGGCGTTCAATTTAAAGGAGAAAATAGAGAAAAATAGAGTGATAAGCTCATTTGAAGCTTAATTGTTCCAGCAAAATAAATATTATCGAAATTAAAAAATGGAAGCCCAGAAGCCACGCCTCTACTAAGAAAAAGAACAACCAAACACCCATCAAGGTAAAACGAAAGATTACGCACCATTTGATGCCTTTAAGAAAGTTGCTCGGCTTTGATCAATTCTGAACTCTTTGTCAAAATGATAGGTTCTTTGTCAAAAAAAAACACCCCGATCGAGCTGAATTGCAGGCCATGAATAACACGGAATCTCAGAAGAAATACGGAAAAAAAAAATTAATTTGATAACAGGATAATCTAAGTATAACATCCAGAAGTTGAATTTTTCTGAATCAGTTTTAATTTTATGATGGTTAGATCCTAATATCATATAATATCGCATCGATTTGAATTTATATGGTGTTAAAAATTATAAATCATAGACAACTTGACGATTGTGGAGGAAGAATTCTTAGTCACCCGTCATGGACTATTAACAGTTTTTGAAATGAATTATACTTATAAATTTCGATGAAAATTTCTTTAATTAATTATCATAATTAACATCCGCAAGCTTGAATTTTTCTTAATCAGTTTTAACTTAAATCCTAATATCATATCATATTGCATTGATTTCTATTCTTGTTATGTTGAAGATTATAAGTCATAGAAAACTTGATGATTGTGGAACAAGAATTCTTAGATATTGGTCGAGTACTATTAACAGTTTTTGAAATGAATTAAATTACTTTAATTAATTATGATAACTAAAATCTTGGTTATTTTAGTTTGAAAATTGAGTTATCTTATAATTAAAATTTCGTTTTAGTGTAAATTGGACAAATTAATTCTAGTTGGTTGATAATATACTAAGCATTGCACTTCCTTTAATATAAATCACATGTTTGTGAAGCACATTGCGATAAAATCTGAACTAAGAAATTGAAAAATATATGTTTCGATATTACATAATTTACATATTTTTATATGTTTCAAGTGTTTCATACTTAATAATAAACCAAATTATCTTGCCCTTTGTCGTCCTCTCTAAACTTATTAGCTTATGCCCAAAGCTTGTTTCATTTGATGAAAGACCTTTCCAATAAGAAACAACTCGACCAAAAAAAAAAGAAACAACAAAAGAATGTTCTATATTGTGTGCAAATGCATAATACCTTTAGGATCCTTCTGTTTGAGGCAGAGAGTAACCATAATCGAGGTTTAATTCGACTTTGATGGATGTCGAACTTGAACAGATCTTCATAACCCTAATTCGACCCAAATTGTAATCAAACTAAAGCAAATCATTTTTCGACGTCAACCGAAACAAATGATGTTATATATATTTGTTACAGATTTCATGAACTTACGAGTTCCCACAAACATTACTTGATTTCGCGGTTTGTTTTGGTTGTCGAAAAGTTGAACTTAATTGGACCGTGAAATACAGTTTAGGTCCATTTGGAAATGTTTTTTTGTTGGGAAAGAAATGCCATTGAACCAAATTAAACCATAAAAAAAGTTGATGTTAAAATTCGAGTTCATCTTCATTTGTGCAGCAAAAGAGTACTTCATGTTAGCTCCTCTGAAATCAAATGTAACCGAAGGAGTTCCTTGCTTAATCATGAATTTTCAGACAGTTTGCTTCCCTTGGAAACAGAGGGTTGTGCTGAAACTAAAATCAAATTGTAATGATGTCCATGCAGTTTCGCACAAATACATGAAGACTTCGCTTAGTCTTCCAAGAGTGCAGATAAAGAAAATTATCTTGACCAAACACCCTTCATGTGCTGATAATCAAAAACACTACCATTAACCTCATTCCTTAAGGAGGTTCATACTTACAACTACACTAAACTTGACAGAAGTGTCGATTAGGTACATGTTAAAACCTGACAATGTAGATAAGAATGAGTAGTGTAGTGCCAAGGCAAAATACGCCTGCCATTAGATTAACAAGAAACCCAGATTTTCATATGCTTTAAGAAGGACATCTATTTGAAAGAGTGGCTGAAGATAACTTCAGCATTTCTGGAAGCTCTTCGATAGCTGAGCATATTTTGGCTCACAACAAGTAGTTTCAAAAGAATAGTGGCTCGAACATGTTCTTGTCCATGTCCCATGTTCAAATTAGCCTTGATAATCATCTTCTCCAGCGCAAGTGCATCACCAAGAAGAAACTTGATCAGGGCAAGCAGACGTTCCAACCCAAAATTATCAATGGTGATCTCAACTCTCTTGAGATGTTTCGCCAAACATTGAAAGTTCTCCTTCCGTGAACACAAAAAATCTTCTTCATCACAGTTAAAACTTTCTTTCGATTCTTCGTCAAGACTATACTGCACATAGATACCTCATTTAAGAAACTTACTTCACATCACATGCGGATCCATAGAAAATAGAATTTGTTGCCTTACCAAAATTTCAAAAAACAAAAACATTTCATTTGTCCACGGTAGGTGCTAGTTAGTTTTACTTTATTTTAAGTACTAAAGAATTTGAACTTTTAAACTCATATACACAATAAAACTATCTTTCTTTCTAGGTGCTCATCGCTAATTTGTTAGTTCAAGGTCCAAACCCTACATGGCAGCAAAAGAATCTCCAGTATAACACTGCAATTACTTTTGGACATGAACTGAAACGGTCTAAATTGGCCTTGCAAAAAAGTGGAGTAGACTAACAGACTCATGACCAAATTTCATTTGCTGGAACAAATAAGAGTTTGAGATTTATCATTTTTACATGCTTCTAAAGTTTTAACTCACTTTTTAAACATTCATGCAAAGAGGAAGCCAGCACAAGAAGCGAACTTAAAATAATATAGCAAAGGAACAAACCATTGATAGGGGGAGGCCAGTCAGGCATATGACTAATTTTTCTAGGCACTGTGAAATTCGTAGCATGTATGCTATCCCAAGAAGGTCCCACTGAATAATGTCTACATGTAGAGTCAGACTCTGACATATTGACAATGGCGCTGGCACTCCTTCCATCTCCAAAAGGGAAAGTTTCTAAGCACATTGAGCAAGCAACATAGAAAATTTTGATTATAATATTTCCTGTTCAACATAAATAAAGAATGACAAAAATTGTAGTCCATCCAGATTTTGACCCTGTCTTCCGGTTAGGAAAAGACCAATAAGGATACTACAAGTAGAAATGAACCGGTGAATCTCTTTAAGAATCAAGAATATTAATGTATACTTCTCGTGTAAAATTTGTGATCTTTGAAGGATCTAAAAATTCTAATAGTTGGTCTCAGGAGACACTGAACCTCGTTATTGACTAAAGTTTGCAAGTGAATCCGTCCATTGTCAATGTAAAATATTTTGAGAATACTATGTAATATATATTATTGAACAACAGCCATATGTGACGAGAGTGCGATCTTGTTCTGCCAACCTAAGATGACTGGGTTCATTACTCTATCATATATTCAAATAAATGAATTTTCTCCATAAACTGAAAGAATGAAATGAAAAGGTAACCATTTCAAATAATCTCTTTACTTATTTTTCTTGTGAAAATCAAGAGTTTGCAATGCTACATTGATTAGCATCCATAATAATTAGCAATATCTAGTGGCATTCATTGTTCCCAATTGAGTGATCCCAAATATATTATTGGAAATTAAACAGAGGGAAGAAGCTCCAAGGTTCACTATGCGTTGTCATCTTTATAAGTTGAAACGCGAAATTATTAATCATCCTATCTGCCAGCAATTAATTATGCATGTTTTCACAATAATTCCCCATGATGAAAGACGAGAACCACAGAGAGCTGAGGTTACTCGACCGGCACAACAAAAACCACTAAATAAGTTCTAATCACATACACGATTCAACACGAGTACGTCTTATAAAATGGTAAAAAATATGGAGCTTGTACCTGAAAACACCAAGCCCCAATGGTGATTGTAGTAACTCCGCACAGCTTCTGAAAGGTTTCCTTCAAGATGTGGCTGCACATCATCTCGTCACTAGGCAAATTGGTAAGAACTCGAATCGAAAAATCTAACTTGGCTTCCACCAAAGAAGATACATCGCCAAGTCTTAGCATGGCATGAGGTTGCCAATCCCCTGATATTCGCAGCGACAGCAAATGCGGGGCCCAAATTTTCTGAATGTTAGAGTCGCATAAGTTACAAAGTACCAACTCTTTCACACTTGTCGAATCTATCATAATGTTCTTCACGCCCCAACAACCCCACAATTCAAGGGACTCTAGAACAGGGCATCCCCTGAAAATTCCCTCGAGGTTATCATCGCTCAACCTTGAAATTGCGATCACCAAGATCTTAAGACAAGGCCACCTAATAGTCCTACCCAACGAGAAACAGCACACCCAGACTTCAAGGCGCACCAACCAACTCCAGCAATACAAGAACCGCGGCAGTATATAAAGCGTCGGCGGCTTAGTAGTCGGCACTAGCAGCAGGCTGAGGTCCTCCACTCGGCGCCCCTCTGCGAAGCGTAGCCAGAGGTCGAACTTGGGGCGGTGGGCCTTCTCGAACTAGAAGCCGATGACGTGGAACCTCTTCACCGTGGGGGAGATGCACTGTATCAGGACGCTGTCGATGAGGGACGAGAAGTCCAGGGTACTGCGAAGCCGGGCTACAATCTCTCCATTGAAGACCAGGTCCGTGGCGGTAGTCCAAGTGGGCCGCCAGCGCTTGGAGAGGACGCTGGTCCTGACGACGTCTTGGAGGGGCAGAAACGAGAAGATGCGGTGGATCACAGCGTCTGGCAAGGCGCTGATGAGATCCCTAGGGCTCAAAGGAGGAGGTAGAGGTGAGTTTGTTTTGTCGGTGCGATTCGGCCGGTTGCCAGAGGATTTGCGGTGGATGGAGGTCTCCGCCATGCCTATTTTCCCCGAGTTTCGAAGGCTCCATCGCAGTGTTTTTTTCCTACTATTATAGCCTTCGTAAGTCCCGCTTTGCTTCTCCACGAAGTGTTGTCCTCTTTTCTTGTTTCGGTCGGTAGTGTCCCGTTCCTTTTCCTCTCTTTTTCTCTCTTTTCTCCCTGGTGCCATTTTCCTTTCCTCTTCTTTACTTTTGACTCTCTCGAGATTGTCTTCCTTTGCATCGAAGCTCCGACCATCGCCATCGCTGTCGCCTTTCGAAGGGCCTCTGCTACACAGGCATTGCTAGGAAAGTGTCTCCTCTCCAGTCATCACCGCCGCTATCTTCTCTCCTTACACCTACAGTCTTGTCTTGTTGTGCCCTTTTCCATCGCTCCTCTATGCTTCGCTTCTGTTTCCTTCGTCTCCTCGGGTGTTGCTCGAATTGCCAGAGAGTTTCCGGCTAGAGCAAAGCCTATGAGCCCCAGCATCGCCGTCGGGCCTTCAAACAGGTACGGCACGGGAGTGTGCCCCGGCGACCGGCATAAGGCCATTGGTCAACGGTCAATCAGTTTTCATAGAAATTTTGTTTCGTGACCAAGTGAGTGATCAACGGTCAATCAGTTTCCTTTGTACAGTCAAGTCAATTTGGCGTCGTGTATTAAGCAAAATTCTTTCGTGATGCTATGTGGCGTTCAATTTAAAGGAGAAAAGACAGAAATATAGAGCGATTAACTCATGTGAAGCTTAATTGTTCCAACAAAATAAACATTATCAAAAGGAAAAAAATGGAAGCCCAGAAGCCACGCCCCTACTAAGAAAAAGAACAACCAAACACCCATCAAGGTAAAACGAAAGATTCGACCAAAAAAAAAGGTAAAACGAAAGATTACGCACCATTTGATGCCCTTAAGAAAGTTGCTCGGCTTTGATCAATTCTGAACTCTTTGTGAAAATGATAGGCTCTTTAAGGAGGGACATCGATCTGAATCGCGGGCCATGAATAACACGGAATCTCAGAAGAAATACGGAAAAAGGAAATTAATTTGATAACATGATAATCTAAGTATAACATCCAGAAGTTGAATTTTTCTGAATCAGTTTTAATTTTATGATGGTTAGATCCTAATATCATATAATATCGCATCGATTTCGATTCATGTGGTGTTAAAAGATTATAAATCATAGACAACTCGACGATTGTGGAGCAAGAATTCTCAGTCACCAGTCACGGACTATTAACAGTTTGTGAAATAGATTATACTTATAAATTTCGATGAAATTTCTTTAATTAATTATCATAATTAATATCTTGATTATTTAGTTGGAGAATTGATTTATCTTATAATTTAAGTTTCATTTAATTCAATAATTTAATATTTGAGAAATTAATTTTAGTATGGTTGATTACATATGGAGCATCGCACTTCATTTAATTTAAATCACGTGTTTGTGAGGAACAAAAAAATCACTCAATGTTTCCGTTTATGATTTTGCTTTAAAATTTGAAGCTAAAAAAATGAAAAAAAAAAATAATATATGGTTCCACGTTACATTATTCAAAATCAAGCCGTTGGTTAAACTATTTCTTCACTTCTTTGGCTATGGTGCTTACTCATGGTTTTAGGAATTATCCATTATGGCGTCACTCGACTCTTTTTTTGAGAATGGCAGTACTATTCAAATAGCCTAGAATTTCTATATTTCATGAGGACACCAAACACATTGAGACTATCTATCATTTTATTCGTCATCATATCTATAGTGGTATTATCAATCTCCTTTGCACCTCCTTTGCAGATCAACTAGATGATATTTTCATTGAAACACATCCACCCGAGTGTTTTAGGGTGCCTTTACTAATGTTCCCATTTCTTTGTTTTATTGATCTCCAGAACAAAAATCTATTTGTGTAGGTTTTTGTTTTCAAGAATAGATTTGAAATAGAAATAAGAAATAACTAATAATAAAAAAATTGCTTCTTTTTTCTTAGAAACAACTCAAGAAACAAACTTTTTTTTCGCTTTTATTTCTTTCTTTTTCTCCTCCTCCTCTTCTTCCCCTAGTTGGTTGCTAGCCTCGGTGATGGCCTATTGATTGGCAATCGGCTAGAGAAGGCCCGACAACCTCCCGCCCAACGAGGTTGCTCGGAGCTCACCGGCACCGATGAGGCCCCCTGGAGCCTCACCTAGCAACAGAGAGGCTCAATCTCGCTCCACCATGGCGAGATTAGCATTGCTTGGATGGGGGAGGCCGACCTTGCAGTGACCAAGCGAGATCGAGCCTCGCCGTTGCTGGGTGAGGCTCCAAGGGGCCTCATCGATTGGCGTTGCTTGGGTGGGTGAGGCCAATCTCGTGGTTAGTTTACATTAAATTTCATATTTATTTGTGTAACTTAAAATAGGACCGTAATGTATATTTCCTGCATAAAAATAATTAGTTTTACCTTAAAAAAATTATCCAAGCTTGAAATCTTATATTACTAGACAAGTCCTAAAAACTGCAACAATAACGTGTTTTGAGTCACAACACTTACTATTCATGCATTTAAGTCCTCAAACATGCAACTTTAATGCACTTGAATCTATTCCTTAACTCTATCAATTGTAGATGGAGGGAAAAGGTCACGCGATATTTTTATTTTTCTTATAAATCTCATAACCATTAGTTAAAAAATATGCCATATGAAACCTAACAAAGTAATCACTGAGGGTTCAACCCAGTGGTCACCCTTCCAACTTGAAAAATAGATGTCGGGGGTTCAAATCCCCACCTTCTTAGGGGGGATTGGGTGGGGACGATTTCATTTCAGAAGTGAGTTTTGACTCCCACGCTCTGCAAGGAGACAGAGCAAAAGTCTAAAAGTGTGTGTTAGAGTAGGATTAAAGTAATATCGACTTAAAAAAAAAAAAAAAAAAAAAAAAAACAAGAAACCTAACAAAGTTAATGGGAAGACTAAAGATTTCATAGTTTGTTTCGGTTTTCCAAAAGTTGAATCAAATATAGTATACTTCCGATGGCAAAAATTTCCTCGAACCATAACACTAATATTAACCTCTTCACTTGAGAGATTCATATTTACAAGAATAAAACTTGTAACAAGGGCAAATTAGGTACATGTCACAAACTTAATTACCACCACACTTCATTTAACTTTGCTGTCAAAAGAGAGTGAATCCTAATTAGCAGTGAAATGCACCAAGGCAACATACGCTTGCCATGAGATTAACGAGAAACCCGAACTTTCATATGCTTTTATAAGGACACCAATTCGAGAGGATAATTGAAGATACCCTCAACAATTTTGGAAGCTCTTCAAAAGCTGAACTAAGTGGTCTCAACCGAACAGTAGCTTGAAGACGATGTCGTCCATGTCGAGGGGCCAATTGAGCCTTGATAATCAACTTCTCCAACACAAGTGCATTCCCAAGAAGAAACTTAATCAAGGCGAGCAGATGTCCTGCTGAGCGGCCTCCGCGGGTTCGTCAGGCGGGCTCAGTTGATGCTGCTGCTGCTGCCCTTCTTCTCCTTCTTCTTCGGCCATCCTTGCGCCGGAAAGGGTGTGCGTGTCTTGAAGAGCCAGCGAGCAAGGGCGGCAAGACTTCCTTGAGTTCTTGCCGGCGAGCTTCGGCTCCGGCAACGCTTCCCCTCTTTTCAAGTTCAGGCGAAGGGAAAGAGGGAAGCCCTCAACCCTTTTTGATTTGAGAAATGAAAATAATAAAACGGGAATAAATGATAATTTCACGAGTATAAACTAAACTCGGAATAAATACAGAAAAAAAATATATAAATATAGTTTTTGTACATCAGGAGAATTTAAAAATAGCATCCGAAAGCTTGAATTTTTATTAACTAGTTTTAATTATATGATGGTTAAATCCTAATATCATATAATGGCAGAGCTCTTGGCCATGGATTTTAATTCCCATGGATTTTTATCTTTTATGAATTCTATAGCTAAAAGAGCTTTAAAAAGATGACAACATAACATACATTTCAATATCATGACTTTTTATTTCATCAACTTTAGTGTCACGACGGTCAAAAATCAATCACTTAATTATCTAATAGAGTGAGATGACCTATGAAACATCGACACTCACCAAGAAATTTCGTGTCGTGTCGACACTTTGACATGTGTTCGACGCTCTTGACACTTAGTCAACACACGTCGAAAAATCCAACATTTGCTCAACTTTCCCAACACTTTCCGACACAGTTAGAGTTTTAACATACGAATTTTCAACATATGATTCCGATATTGAAGTCAATTTTAAAAATTTAATAAATGAGAGGTTAAGATATATATACGTGAAAAAATAAAACACAATAATAAAAAAATTAAATTAAGAAATAAGAAAACATTATCTTCTCTTTTTTTCTAACTCTCATTTCTCGTGATACACAATTCACTCTTGTTTTTTCCTCCTCTTCTAACATACAAGTCTAGAATATAGATCGCTTGTTTTTTCTCCAAATTTTATGAATTATTAAAATAGAATTAGATTTATTAAATTGAAACAATAAAGGCTTTTTAATTATTTATGAATTTGATCCAAATTAATTTTATTGAAATAATCATAAAAATGATCATTTACTACGTATCCCAACATGTTGGAATTTCTTGTTTTTTAATAAACGTGTCCAACACCGCGTGTCGTGTCGTATTGCGTGTCGCATGTTAAAGTCGGAACTACTTATGAGGTGACTTCTACCGGGAGAAATTTGGGCAATGCCGACGCCTGCTCCATTGTTGACAGTGTCCTGAGCCGGTATACCTCGACCGTGGAGAAATTCCACATGAATGAGTTTCCTTACAAGGTGCCCGATGGACCCCGGCTTAAGGAGTGGCTCAGCTTCGCAGAGGGGCATCGAGTGAAGGATCTCCGCTTGGAGTTGGATACTAGTTTACAGGTCATGTATATATTGCCACAATTTTTGTTTTGCTTAAGTAGGTTGGTGCGCTTGCATGTGAGTCGATACTGTTTCTCATCATTGGGTGCGACTAGCATAATTGGCCTCATCTTAAGGTCTTATCGATGTCAAATGTGAACTTGAGCGATAATATCATAACGAGTATTTTGAGGGAAGTCATGTTTTAGAGTTCCTTGAGCTGGGTCAATGCATAGGCTTGAAATTGGTGCGGAGTATCAAGTGTTTAACACTTGTTGAATCTATTACGACGTTGTTCAAGCCTATGCACCGACCCAATTCAAAGAGACTCTAAAACAAGACTTCCCCTCAAAATACTCGCTAGGATATCATCGCTCAAATTCACATTTGACATTGACAAAACCTTAAGACGAGACCAATTAATGATAGTTGCACCCAACAATGAAAAACAACACCGACTCACTTTGGCGCACCAAACTACTCAAGCCAAACAAGAACTGCGGCAATATATACATAGCCTGCAAACTGTTATTCAGCCCCAAGCGGAGATCTTTCACCTGCCACTCTGCGAAGCAAAGCTACTACTTGAGCCGAGGTCAATCGGGCACCTTGTAAGGAAACTCATTCATGTGGAATTTCTCCACGGTCGAGGTACACCGGCTCAGGACACTATCAACGATGGAGCAAGTGTCAGCATCGCGAGGCCAGAATCCATCAAATACATGTTGGCAGGTGGTGGTCCAAGTCGACTGCCAGGAGAGGATGCTTGTCTTGATGAGTTCTTTGATGGACAGAAGCGAGATAATCACCATGGTCACGTGATCTGGTAAGTTGCTCAGAGGTGGAGGAGGAGGAAGTCAGTGGCTGGAGGGTGGTCGGTCGATCCTCTGGTGCTTGGAGGGTTTCACCATGGGAAATTACCTATGGCAAACTAAATCATGACCGAGACAGACTCAACCTCTAGTTTGTGCATCCGCCCAAACCTAGGCGCACATATTACAAGCACTAGTCAGCCAAGGCGCTGAGTTCACCATTGATAGATCAGTGCAGATTAACAGATGTGCCTCACCATCAATCATTGAATGTTTTTGAGAAGTAACGGCCTTGTATTGACACATTCGGAAGAATCACTATTCTGCTGCCATTTTTAATTGGATGCGCCATCAAGATCAGCACCGCCATCTCCACTGTCAATGCCATTAGTTGTGGAATCATAAGCAAAGCCCCAGATGGAGATGCAATTCTCATCACTTGCAAAAGAGAGGAGAATAAGATGTAAACCAATGGAAACAGTGTACTGCTGAGGTGATCAAAACAATGTGCACGCACATATATGGCTTATGCTACTAAGATATCTACTCTGATCCAACATGGAACAATTTGATCCAACCACATCATAAAAGAATAGCAAAAGAGACTGGCTGCTGAAGCTTGAAACAAAAACTTCAGGATGGCATAATCTTATTTTTCCACACAGAAATTGCAAACACTGGGCCCTAGAAGACCCTTGAGTGGGACTTTGGAGAAAAAAAAGAAGAAAAAGAACAATAAATAACCCAACAGAGGATTCTAGGGCCCGATATTTTTTGTTGAGTTAGCACAATCACCAAGTCATCCAATCAGGCAAAGTGAAATATGCTGTAAAGCTTTAAGCACAAAAGGTGGACAGTTGCGATACCCCTCAAATGGAATCCTGCATCATCGTCCTCAGGAACTTCAAATTGTCAGTGCCCTGAAGATTAAGCAGCCATTGAAAGAAATGGGTGGAAAGAGAAACCATTTACTGTATCTGCATAGTCACGGAAGACAAGGAAATGTTCATCATCAGGCAATCAGATAGAACTAAACATAATAGGTGTAAGTGGACAAAAATCCCTTGAATTCCAAAGCATCAGACTTGATGCAGCGTAAAAGCCTGAAACCCACTGCCTTGTTTGGAGATCATATATATGAACTAGACCATCCTAAAGACAAATACTGCTAGAAAGAGTAGATGATTGATAAAAATAGGTCAATGTAAATGTAAAATCCCGCATGATACCTGACCACCTGTGCCAAGATGTCGACCTAGAGGTTCAACATCAAAGTATATCCGCTGGTTGGTATCTTCAGATGATCAGTACAATCAATATAAAGGATCGAGTGACAAAATAAGTCACTTCAATGATTCGAAAAACAAGGATAGCAATGATGGATACTGGAGAGAAAAACTGTGCCTTAGGAAAGGGATATTTAGCAGAAAATAGTCTTTCTCATCTAATGACCCGACATTTCAGTAAAAATATGTTGAACAGTTCGATAGAAATAGGAGCTTTGCTATCACAAGAAAACAATGCTCCACTTATGGACAACATCAACAGCCTTGCGAACATCCCAGCACATAATAAAAGGGTCCTATCTAGAAATTTAAGAAGAGACATTGTCAGAGACAGAGAAGCATAAAGTAAATAACACAAATAATGTTTACCCACAATTCCTGGATGTTAATTTCATCCCAAAATGCTACAGTTGTTTTCATACCTTCTTGATAACTTAAACTATGACACGAAAATTATTTGTGCATTCTGTCTGGATTCTGTCTGGAGAGTGACTAGATCTAAGATTATATATGTTCTCCTATCTTATCCAGCTTTGTCAATTAACACACATCCAATATGTCAAAACTCAAACACAAGGGGACGAGGAGACACAATCAAAACACAAATGAGTATCATAGATCCTTTATTCATGTCAGAAAACATCACTAATTAGCAATGAGCTGACTTGTTACTTGTTAGATCACTCTCTGTCTGGAAAGAACAGGGCAGGATCATCCCTCGCCGCCCTCAACCTCAACCAACCCCACCCCCCCGTTCACACCTGAAGCCATTTCCTTCCACCTAAGAGAAAAGCTTTCCATGTTTATCTAGTCCATTGTGGTTGTATTTTATATCTGCCTCTACAAAAGGGTATATCCAATCTTATAGACTGCACATAAGCCAAAGAGAAGACCCTAAATTATATTACCCTGTATAAAAACCAAAGAACAGTTGAGGAAGTCTAAGACATGGAAAAAGAATATCTTTCAGTAACGATCATGATCAGTAGCAGATTGAACAAATTTGCATAACTTGGAGGCAACAATGATTTCAATCACTCATATCCCAAGGGAATTGTTCCATCGTAGAGAGAGAGAGAGAGAGAGAGAGAGAGAGAGAGAGGGAGTCATTATATATATATATATATATATATATATATATATATATATATATATATATTTTTTTTTCAAGGAAAGGAAAAAGAGAAGGTTTTAGAGCATTCTACCTTCCGTCCTCCAGCATACAAGTAGTTTCCATCTTTTGAAAATAACACCTGTAATTGCAAGCTTGTCACCTATAATTTCTTGAGAAAAAACCATTGCATAAAGGAAATCCAATCATCTAGCACTTACATGGGTAACCCCACCCTGTTGACTACGTAAGATGTATAAAAGTTCCACGTTATCTTCTCTGCAGATTGCAGTAGTCTGGCTGTAGGAACCAGATGCCAGCATTCCAGTATGAGCTGGAGAGAAAGCAATGGCAGATATAATAACTGCACAGAAGCAATAGACAGTGAGATACTTAATTCTCCCCTTTTAACTTGTGATCTAAACATTATCTTGAATCATTATACAATAAACATGGAAATCCAGACATTTAGGAGATCTGCTAGTTCCCTTTACATGCATAGTATATCAGCCCTGCGGCAAGAACAAGTCAGCCTTACAATCAAATATAATCCTTTGAAAATGAAACATTCAATCCTTCTCAATTGTAGTTTTTGAAATCCTCTTATATTTAACTTGTTAGAAAAATCTCCGGTAATAGCTAAACCAGGACAGACACAATAACAGACCTGTTTGACCTTCTTTGTTTCCTTGAAGTGTTGAGTGCATCTCAAAATCTCTACCAGGGCGATGTACGTCAAACACTCTTATGGTTTTGTTATATCCAGCAAAGATCCTACACATAAATAGAGCATGACGGTTGAAACTTTAATAGACTTCAAATGATACAAACCCTTCGTAAAGAGAAAAGGGCCAACAAATTAAATCAATAAGGATAACCGCAACCACTAAGCAACCAAACACCAACAAACCAAAATTCAGGAAGCAGAGCACATTCTACATCACCAAATACTGATTCTTTCAACACTAGAAAGCAAAGTTATCTAAAGATTCTAAAAGAAAATTTTAAGGGAAATTAGAGTGATCCATTGACATGAGGGAATTTAAGAGTCTTCAAAATTGAATGTTAACACTTACTTGTTCCCCGCAGGATTAAATGCAATTGAAAATGCAGCTCTAATTTCATCCACAGCATAAAGCCCTGTATGTGCAACGTAGCTGCAATGTCAAGCGTACACATCAATAAAATTCCCTCTATTTTTCAGGACAATTCAAAATGAAGTTGCACGAAGAAAATCGCAAAGGAGAAGCTAAAAGGTATGCAAACAACAGAGATGCTACAAAGAATGTCTAAGTTGTGAGATAAGCTCAGAGTCCACAACTTCAGTGTACCCCTAAACAATTATATGGCTTCCATAAAGTCCCCTTAGAGTTCTTGAAACCTCTAAACTAAACTTTACAATGCTCACCCGCCCAGTAGTAGCATCCCAGACATGAATCGGATGATCACGAGTAATTGAGGCGAATACACAGCTAACTGGGTCTGCAAATTGAAAAAATTCCATACTCAATTCTAGCTGTGGCTAATTACCAAAAGAGAAATAACTACAGATGAAAATATAACCATGATAAGTAAAAGAAGAGTAAAATGTAAAGAGACGACCTGTAGCAGACATGTAAGGGTACCAACAGAAATCATAAACTGATTCCCCTTCAGTAACCACGAGATTTGCTGCAAAGGAATCTGCAACCAAAGAGAACTACATGAGACATAGACCACCCATCATCTCTATTTGTGAATGTTTGGTCATAGATATTTCTCAGCAGACAGTCTCAGCAGTCCTAAAGCTAACATCTTTCAAGCTATTCGAATGCACAGAAACAAACAGATATCCTAAATGATCACAAAATGCCTTGTGACCCACGTACCTCGATCAAAATTCAACAAACTCGTATTTGCGCTGTCGTCACCGCCACAGTCTGGTCTGATGAGGACACAGTTCAATTAAAGCACCACCAAACAACGCCACATCTCATGGTCAAATAAAACATGAAAAGGAACAGAAAAACCAGCAAGCACCACCACTGTCCCCAAAACAAACTTACAATGCGAACACGCGAAGGGTATTGTGCTCCGAACTACTGAGAAGGCAAGTCCCATCAGGTGACCTGACGAAAACCCAAAAGGAAAAACAAGCAAATCATCGCTCCCAAAGCCACACCCCTACTCAGAACAAGAAAAACCGAGAACCCATCATGGGAAAACGAAAAGACCACGCACCATTTGACGCCCTTAAGAAAGTTGTTCGGCTTCTGGTCAGTTGCGAACTGCTTGTGGAAATGGTAGGCTCTCTGAGGAGGGACGTCGAACCGAATCGCGGGCCACGGGTAGTCCTGCTGAGCGGCCTCCGCGGGTTCATCAAGCTCAAACTGCACATAGATACTCAGTTGAGAAACTTACTTCACATTAGATGCAGATCCACAGCAAAAATAAAAAATAAAAATGGCTCACTAATATTTCAAACAAACAACTTTCATTTGTCCACTAGTTAGTTTTACTTTACAACATGTCTAAATCAACTTAAGCTCTTAAACTCGTCTACACATAAAATATGTTCTCTTTCTAAGTGCTCATCGCTAAACTCTTAGTTCCAGATCCTAAGGCTACATTGCATCCAAAGAACCTCTAGGACAACACTGTTACTTTAAGACGATAACTAAAAGAGCTTAATATTGCCCTAAACAAATGTTGAGTTGACCAACAGAGGCATGAGCAAATTTCAATTGCTGGAATAAATAAGAGATCAAGATTGATCACCCTTATGTGCCTCTAATTTTTAATTTTTTTTTTAATCTTTCCTTTTTTTTTTTTAATCTTTTCTTTCCTTCTTCTGGTCTTCTTCTTCGTGCGTTCTCTGCACGCCCGAAGCCACCTTCTCTCCTACACTCTTTTCCACCGAAACTCATCGAGCAAACCAACGCCATTTTAAACGAGCCTCACCACCCTTTGTCGCCGTCCGCGCTCAGGCCATAGCCGAGCCGACACCCACTCTCTCACCTATATGAATAAGGAGGAAGACGGGACACAACTTGTACCATAATAAGCCCAAATCACGACAATGTAAACTCGAAATGGACGAAACAAAAGCGTGTAAAACAGCAACAAAACACATCTAGCAACGGTGGCCGCCTATAATGGACGAAGGTTCAAGGATAGTCATGCGGGCTTCACTCAGGCATTTATACGAACAGTTCGCGAGCTTTTACGAAAATGTTAAGATTTCCAACTCAACCGGGACTCGAAATGGGACTAGGATTCTCGAAAAACGACCAAAAACAACAGAGACTTGACTAAAGACCTACGGGGGCCGGAGGAACCGAAGCTCGTGCGAACGGGCCGGTCACGAGCTGCGGTCCGGCGCCCTACAAAAAAGAGCATGCATGACCCGAGAAAACCTACCTGGTTTAGCTCGGTGGGGGTGCCGCGGCGGACCGTGGCTAACGGAGGGGCCACCTACGATGGCGGAGCACTCTGTCTCTCTCTCGAGCTCTCTCGAGCTCCCTCTCGCTCACTCTCTCAATCGCTCGCTCCTCTCCTCCTCCCCCTCTCTCTCGGGGTCACGCTCTCTTTTGAAGGCACCCAGCCAGTGCACATGGCTTCTGCCATCACCAGCTCGCTGTTCGGCCTGGCCCCGACACGCGAATCGCGCTGCCCTCTGCTGCTCTCTGCTGCTCGCCATCCTATCCTCTCTCTGACCTGTACTCTTCTTTTTCCAGAGGCGTGACCGGCGTGAGGATGAAGAAGAACAGCACGCGGGCTGGGCTTGGAGAAAAGGAAATGAAGCTAGGCTTACCCCAGGCGAAAGACCTACAAAGGAGAGGAGAAAACAAAACAAAAGGACCGGGCCAAGCCCGGTGCCCGGTTATATATATATAATTTTCAATTTTTTGAAAATTTTAATAATTAGTGATAGTAATACTAATGCTTTAATGAAAATTATTTTTTGGCAAGAGTTTAAAAATTAATATCTAATTTTTTACGCGATTAAGTCCTAAATATCCTAAATAAAATGATAAAATTTAGGTGTTCTGCATCTCCATTAAATTATTTTGTTCATCAAATGAAACTATTTTCCCAATATGCCATGACTTATATTCTCCAACTATCCTACCTTGTCCCTTGTCCATTGTCGCCCACATCACTAACCAAAAAAACTATCATTCATATTAACACCATACTTTCGCACACATTCAAATTTTCAATAGAAAGTTAAGGCATCTAAGAATGATGTGACGAGTAGCATCCACTATAATTAGTGATATCTACTGGCATTCATTGTCAGAAATTAAACAGAGTGAAGGGGCTCCAAAGTTCACAAAATTGTCTATGTTTTAACTTGGAAAACAAACTTATGAATCATTTCATCTACCAATAACTAATTACATGTGTTCACAATGATTCCCCTTGATGAAAGACTAAAATGCCATGGAGAGCTAATGTCAATCAAAGATGATATATTATCAAGTTTGAACTCGGCGTCAGTCCCAGCTGCAACCATCGAAAGCAAATGCAGGGCCGGAATCTTCTCCACGTTAGATAAACCGGTGAGCACCAACTGTTTCACACTCGGTGAATTTATTACAATGTTCTTCGCAGCCCAGCAGCTGCGCAACATAAGGGTCACTAAACCAGGACTTCCCCTGATGATTCCAACTCCACATATGCCATCGACAAGAACTCGAGACAAGGCAACCTAGTGGTAGCACCCAACGAGAAACGGCACCAACTGATTTCCAGGCGCACCAACCAACTCGAGCAATGGAAGAACGGCCGCACTACATACACGAACCGCGACTTGGTGGTGATCAGCTCCACACGGCACCCCACCACAAAGCGGAGCCAGAAGTCGAGCTTGGCGCGGTCGGCCTCGTACTTAAAGTTGGTGATGTGGAACCTCTTCATTGCAGGCGAGGTGCACTGGATCAGGATGCTGTCGAGGATGGACCGGAAGTCCGAGGAGCAGGCTACGTGATTGCGAGGCCGGAATCCATAGAAGACTAGGTGGGTGGTGGTGGTCCACGTGGACCGCCACTGCCTGGAGAGGACACTGGTCTTGACGATGTCTTTGAGCGGCAGAAACGAGAAGATGTGGTGGATCACAGCGTCTGGCAAGGCGCTGATGAGATCCCCAGGCTCGAAGGAGAAGGAGGAGGTCGGTTCCCTTGGGTGCAATCCGGCCGGTCGTCGGAGGATCTACGGTGGATGGCGCCGTGGACATTGGTATCCGCCATGGAATTGAACTTCTAGGGTTTCTACGGATTATACCGCGATTTTTCTAAGGACTTTGCTTTTAATTTTACCTTTTATACGTGATTAAGATATCTTTTAAGGCAATTTTGTAGAGTAACATGATAAAAAGAGAGATAATAAATCATAGAGAGAGATGAGAGTATTTTGGTAAATTAACTGGAAAAAAGGAGTGTATCAACTAAAATAGGGATGAAAATAGTGAGAAAATTTTAAATAATGGCCTCAAGTGCTTTTATTTTTTCAAATAAGGACTTGAAATTGACATTATTTCAAATAAAAATATGAAATGCCATCATTTTCTCAAATATTAACATGAAGTGGATATCGTTTCAAATAAGAATTATGGTCAATCTTAAATAAGGGCTTGAATTCACAAGCTATAAATGGCAATATTATCTTTTTAAAATTTTCCTTTTTTTTTTTTTTTTTTTTTTTTTTTTTTCATAAAAACAAACTAAATAAAACTAAAAAATTGAAAAAAAAAGGGAAAAAACACCGCTGCCTCATTGCCGATGGGGTGGTGACGATAGCCGACGGGGTTGCCAATGCCTAAGTGAGGGCTGGTGACCTCTGTCGACCAAGGACTAGAGCTCGTAGGCCCTTGCCCCCTTTAGGTGAGGGCTGTTAAGCCTACGTGAAGGTTAGTGACCCTCACCCAAATCTAGAAATAGGTCGTGACCCTCTCTTGTTTGTTACCTCTAGTCGGCGGTGGTCGTCGACTCTTGCCTAATCATCGACGACCTCGCCGGCCATTGCCACCACCCCATTGACAATGGGGCGGTGGCCACAAGCTAAATTTTCATTTCCTTTTCTTTTTTTTAATTTTTTAAAATTTTTAATATAATTAAAATTAAAATTAAGTTATCTTTGGACAAAAATACCTTGATTAGCTAGATTTTTTTGCCAACCGATAAGCTAGCAAGGCTAGACCCTTATTTGAAACAACACCATAATCATTTTATGCCCTTCTTTGAAACTAATATAACCATTTTAGACATTTATTTAAAACAAAGTTCACTTTATGTTCTTATTTGAGAAAATGAAAACACTTAAGGTCTTTACTTCGAATTTTCTTTGAAAAAATATCACTCTTTAGTTTTTATATGGTGATTGAGATTTTTTTTTTTTAACTCTTTTCCTATTTATTTATTTTTGGATGAAATTTCCTTCGTCAGAATTTTTGTTCTTTGACCTCTTCGTGCAAGCGTGACTAACACTAAATGATCTGATTGGAAATACAAATTAGAATATTTCAACGTGAAAAAAGAGTGGGAGGACCAAAATAGAATTTAAGCTCGAAGGAAAATGGTCATATACGCACAGGAAAAACAAATCGGCTTTTTGGCGATCGATCGGGTGAGATTTGGTCGATGAAAATAATCCAAATCATTAGACAATCAACAGCTTTACGGCATACACATCCACATCTGTTACTCATTGATAGCAATGCAATACCGACATCGATGAGGTGTTAAGAGATGTCAGACGAAGACTTATCCATGGAATATGATAGGTTAACCATCTTAGAATTTGGCTAACCATTGGAAATAAACATAGAACATATAGAATTAAGGACATTGAATGAAGGCACTATATGTATCTAGTGAAGACGAGTCATAGTGAGAATTAGTTGTGATTGTACCTTTTTTCGTACTTTCACTGTGTATCTTTACAAAGCGTGGTAATTGAAATTCACACTTAAAACTAAATCGTCTCCACCCAAACTCTCTTAAAAATGTAAAAATTCAAACCTCACTTCCCTATGGGAAATGTGACCACTAGAGCAAATTGATAAGTTGTGATCGTACTAGTAACTACTTGTGAGTGATTGTGGCTTGTGGGCTACAAATAACCATGATTTCAACGTAACTAGCACAATAACCACATTGACTTTCCAGTTTCCAATGTTTTTTTTTTACTATATACATTAATTTTGGACTCGAACAAGTCCTTCAACTACTTCATCTGAAATCTAGAACGTAAAATTTGAGGATATTCCTAGGTTAGAGGGGAAGAATAATATTCTCTTACCAACAAAGGGTGTAAGGTGTGCAGACATCGATATGTTAAAATAAGAAACGTAACTTAATTTTTGCACATTCCATTCTCTTTATTTCCGGTTCGTATTTTATTATCAGTGCATTTCATTTCCTTCGCACATGCCAAATACATTCCTATCCAAAATCACCATGACCCATGTTCAAGAATCCATTTGTTGGTGAAAGATATTTCGCCATTTGGGTGAACGTCATACTTAATGAAACATAGGTATGAAGTAACCGATATATATAAACAAATGCACGTCCATCAAACGCTAGGATAAAGAATCCCTATCGTCCCTCACTCAAAGGTAAGCGTGTTCGATTGAAGCTTAATCAATTCTCGGTCATGAACAAATCAACCCGTTTAGACACAAATGATGAATATGTTCGTGGATCGAACCTCTCAATGCTTTTATCACTTTCAGACACTTTTAATTAAACAAGTTAAAATTTACCAAGGTCGACATCACATGTTTAGAAACAGACTACATTTAAATATGTTAATACATGTTTAGGCACATTTATATGGGAATAGATATCTTAAACTGTTAAACATGACATGCCATATATGCTGTCCAATAAATTTGTCGTATTTCAATTTCAAAAATATGCCGTCAATGATAAATGCGTCCTATGCATGACGCGACCAAATTTGACACAACATAATTATATCAAGACACTGTGATGAATGACGTCATCCAACACTTACTTTTAAGCCCTCTGCTCTATTGCATCAGGCCCTTTTCATCTGACCCCCTCTCTCTTCCATTTCTTGTTGATGTGCATGAGAGAGAGAGAGAGAGAGAGAGAGGAGAGAGAGAGAATGAATGAATGCGGATTGTTATAAGGAAGAAGAAGAAGTGAAAATGCGGAAAAGAGACGCAGGAAAGGGAAAATAATATACTTTTGGTTCTCCTAACTTGTGCACTAATCACTTCAACATAGCTCAACATGAACCTGGAACAAGCATGGCAGCTGATCGTCAGAGCAAAGATGTCGACCTAGAGGTTCAACATCAAAGTACATCCACTGGTTGGTATCTTAGATGATTGGTGCAACCTATATAAAGGATTAGAGGGACGAAAAAGTCATGTCAAAGATTAAAAAACGATCGTGATAGCAAAAGTGATTACTTGAGAGCAAATACTGTACCTTACCAAAGCCATATTTAGTAGATAATATCCTAATTTCTCGTTTAATGACCCAACATTTTAGTAAATATATGTTATTGAGTTGGATAGAAAGATGAGCTTTGCTATCACTGAGGATCATCACTCACTTGTAGACATCATCGACAGCCTCGCAAACATCCTAGAACATTGTCCGACACAAACATGCCTAAAGTAAAATAATGCACGACTGATGTAGCCCCATGAGAACCTAGATTTTTTGATCACGGGATAAAGACAATTGATAGAGGCAACAACAAATTCTATCATTCATCATCCCATCATCGTGATTTTTTTATTTTTTTTTTTTTTTTTTGGGAGGGGGGAGAATGCTATAGAGTCATTACATTTATTTTCCAAGAAAAGGAAAAGCGAAAGTTTAGAGCATTCTACCTTTCGTCCTCCAGTGTACAAGTAGTTTCCATCTTTTGAAAATAAAACCTGTAATTGCAAGCTTATCACCTATAATTTCTTGAGAAAAACAATCACATAAGGGACATCCAATATCAAGCATTTACATGGGTAACCCCACCTTGCTGACCATGTAAGACGTACAAGAGTTCCATGTTATCTTCTCTGTAGATTGCAGTAGTCTGGCGGTAGGAACCGGTTGCCAGCATTCCGGTATGGGTTGGAGAGAAAGCAATGGCAGATATAATACCTGCACAAAAGCAATAGAGAATGAGATACTCAATTCCTCCTTTTTAGCTTGTGATCTCAATATTATCTTGTATAACTATACAATATACATGCAAATACGGGGCATTTAGGAGATCTGCTAGTTCCCTTTACATGCATAGCGTATAAGCCTCATGGCAAAATAAATAGAACAATCCAGCCTTACAACCAACTGCAATCCTTTGAAGATGAAATACTCAATTCATCTTGATTGTAGTTTTTGAAACCCTCTTTTATTTAACTTGTTAAACAAATCTCTAGTAATAGCTAAAGCGGGACAAACACAATAACACACCTGTTTGACCTTCTTTATTTCCTTGAAGCATTGAGTGACTCTCAAAATCTCTACCAGGGCGATGTACGTCAAACACTCTTATGGATTTGTTATATCCAGCAAAGATCCTATACATGAACAGAGGATGTAGATTGAAAGTTTAATAGACTTAAAACGCTACAAGCCCTACGTAAAGAGATTAGCTCCAACAAACTAAATTATTTATGATAAACACAAAAACCACTAAGCAACCAAACACCGACATTCCGAAATCCAGGTAGCAGAGCATAACCAAAACCACCAAATGCTGATTTCTTTCAACAATAGAAGGTAAAGTAACGAAAAATTTCAAATGAAACTTTCAAGGGGAATTAGAGTGGACCATTGACATGAGGGAATTTAAGAGTCTTTAAAATTGAATGTTAGCCTTACTTGTTCCCTGCAGGATTGAATGCGATCGAAAATGCCGCTGTAATTTCATCCACACCATCATCAGCCCTGTATGTGCAATGTAGCTGCAATATCAAGTGTAGGAGTCAATAAAATTTCCTCTATTTTCCAAGATCATTCAAAACGAAGTTGCACGAAGAAGATTGTAAAGAAGAAGCTAAAAGGTATGCAGACAATCGCTACAAAGCATGTCAAAGATGTGAAATAAGCTCGGGGTCCACGACTTCAGTATAACGCTAAACGATTATATGGCTTCAATTAAGTCCCCAAGAGTTCTTGAAACCTCTAAACTGAACAATTCTGACCTGTCCAGTAGTAGCATCCCAGACATGAATTGGATGATCACGAGTAGTTGATGCGAATACACAGCTTAATGGGTCTGCAATATGAAAAGCTTCCGTACTCAATTCTAGCTGTGGCTAATTACCAGAAGAGAAATAACCATAGAAGAAAATATAACCATGATAAGTAAAAGAAGAGTAAAATGTAACAAGAAGACCTGTAGCAGACATGTAAGGGTACCAACAGAAATCATAAACCAATTCCCCTTCCGTCACAACAAGATTTGCTGCAAAGGAATCTGCAATTAAAGAGAACTACATGAGACATAGACCGCCCATTATCTCGATTTGCGAATGTTTGGTCATAGATATTTCATGCCGACAGTCTCAGCGGTCCTAAAGCTAACATCTTTCAAGCTATTCGAACACACAGAAACAAACAGATATCCTGAATGACCACAAAATGCCTTGTGAGCCATGATTTGACGAGCTCGCATTTGCGCTGTCGTCACCCCCGTACTCTGGTCTGATCAGGACACAGTCCAATCAAAGCACCACCAAACAACGCAACATCTCGTGATCTAATAAAACATGAGAAGGAACAGAAAAACCAGAAAGCACTCCCCAAAACAAACTTACAAGGCGAACACACGAAGGGTATTGTCCTCCGAACTACTGAGAAGGCAAGTCCCATCAGGCGACCTGACGAAAACCCAAAAAGAAAAACAAGCAAATCATCGCTCCCAAAGCCACACCCCTACTCAGGACAAGAAGAACCCAGAACCCATCATGGGAAAACGAAAAATTTACGCACCATTTGACGCCCTTAAGAAAGTTGTTCGGCTTCTGGTCAGTTCCGAACTGCTTGTGGAAATGGTAGGCTCTTTGAGGAGGGACGTCGAACCGAATCATGGGCCACGAGTAGTCTTGCTGAGCGGCCTCCGCGGGTTCGTCGGGCGGGGTCAGTCGATGCTGCTGCTGCCCTTCTTCTCCTTCTTCTTCGGCCATCCTTGCGCCGGAAAGGGCGTGCGTGCTGAAGAGCCGGCGAGCAGGGGCGGCGAGACTTCCCTTGAGTTCTCGCCGGCGAGCTTCGGCTCCGGCGACGCTTCCCCTCTTTTCGAGTTCGGGCGAATGGAAAGAGGGAAGCCCTCAACCCTTCTTGATTTGAGAAATGAAAATAATAAAACGGGAATAAACGATAATTTCACGAGCATAAACTAAACTCGGAATAAATACAGAAAAAAAATATAAATATAGTTTTTGTACAACATGAGAATTTAAGAATAACATCCGAAAGCTTGAATTTTTATTAACCAGTTTTAATTATATGATGGTTAAATCCTAATATCATATAATGGTAGAGCTCTTGGCCATGGATTTTAATTCCCATGGGTTTTTATCTTTTTATGAATTCTATAGCCAAAAGAGCTTTAAAAAGATGACGAAACATAACATACATTTCAGTATCATGACTTTTTATTTCATCCACTTTAGTGTCACGACGCTAAAAAATCAAGCACTTATTTATCTAGTAGAGTGAGGTGATTTCTACTGAGAGAAATTTTGGCCACGCCGCTATTTGGGATTATACGGGGCCATTGGGCTTTCTTTTCTACTAGCTCTTTGCATGGGGTATAAAAAGCCAATGAGATCAACACATTCATAGCCTCCAAGATGACATAATTATTTAAGTGGCGTTAGTTGACGTCAATCCAACGTATGGCACTGTCGTCCCAGCGATTATCTCTTTTAAATTTGCAAAAGGACCTATTGCAAAACAAAGAAATCTCAAGCAAACCCTAGTCCACAATCTTCATTTTCCTAAAATCTGTTAAATTTGGTCGAGGTTGTCGTTCATTAGATAGCCTTTCTCATGTGAAAGGGTTATTCCCTATTCTGCATTCACGTTTTGACGTAAATTATAGGAATTAGTACGTGACCTCGGAGTAACGAGTTCACGGTTTTAGTTTTGCATAAAGAACCCCTTTTAATCATGCATGCTCACTAATTATAGACGAAATGACTTTAAATAGAGCGCTAAGATAACAATAATAGTGAAGCATAGAAAAATAATTTAATATTTCTAGACGGTAGGGTAATGTAGGGGGAACTAGAGTTGACGGTCGACCTGAAGTAATCAGAGTCTTCAAATAAAATGTTAACCTGACTCGGTCCCCACAGGAATAAATGCAATTGAAAATGCAGCTATAATTTCAACCACAGCATCATAAACCCTGTATGTGCAACGCAGCTGCAATGTCAACTGTACGAGTCGATAATATTTCCTCTGTTTTTTTTTTCTTTTTTCTTTCATGAGACTTTGAGATGAAGCTGCACCACATCAACATGAACATCCAATAAAACTTGTCGCAGCTAATGGAAAGAATAACGATTTCATGGTTTGTTTTGGTTTTCGAAAAGCTGAACCACATCAAACTGCACAATGGAGTTTAGTTCCGATTGCAAGCTTTTTTGTCGTGAAAAAATCCCCTTGAACCGAAACACTAATATTAACCTCTTTTCTTGAGAGGTTAAAAACCTAATGCTGTCACACTTCATCTAACTTTACTGCCAAAAGAGCGTGAATACAAATGAGCATTGAAGTGCCAAGGGCAACATATGGCAATGAGAAACCCAAACTTCCAAATGCTTTCATGAGGACGCCTTTTTAAAAGAATGATCCAAAATCACCTCAACATTTTTGGAAGCTCTTCGAAAGCTGTTCACATTGTTGCTGACATCATTGTTGCTGACATCAAGTAATTTTGACAGAACACCGGCTAAAAGATGAGATTGTCCTTGTCGTGTAGGCAATTTAACCTTGATAATCAACTTCTCCAGCACAAGTGCATACCCAAGAAGAAACTTAATCAGAGCGAGCAGATGTCTTGACCCAAAATCATAAGCTTCAAAGCTGATCTCAACTATCTTGAGATGTTTTGCCAAACATCCAAAGTTCACCTTCCGTGAGCACAAGAAATGTTCTTCGTCAAAGTTAAAACGTTCTTTAGATTCTTCATCAACTTGAAACTGCACATAGAAACCCCATTTAAGAAACTTATTTCACACTAGATGTGGATCCACAAGGAAAAAAAAAATCAATAGCTCACTAAAATTTCAAACAAACAACTTTCATTTGTCTACTGCAGATGCTAGTTAGTTTTACTTTATAATAAGTCTTAATCAAATTTAAGCTTTTAAACCCGCCTAGACATATGAAGCATGTTCTCTTTCTAAGTGCTCATTGCTAAACTCTTAGTTCAAGATCCTAACACAACCCGGCAGCAAAAGAACCTCCAGTACAACACTGCAGTTACATGAACTAAAACAGCTCAATATTGCCCTGCACAAATGTTGAGTAGACTGACAAAGCCATGAGCAAAATTCAAATGCTGGAACAAATAAGAGTTCGAGATTGATCATCTTTTAAGTGCTTCTAAAGTTTTAACTTACTGTTTAAACATTAGTCCAAAGAGGAAGTCATCACAAGCAGCAAACTGAAAGTATCATGGTAAAGGAACAAACCTTCAACATGGGGAGTATGACTAATTTTTCCAGGCACTGTGAACTTCGGAAATTGTATGCTATCCCGAGAAGGTCCCATTGACTAATTGATCCATGTAGAATCAGATTTTGACATGTTAATGATAGAGGACGTGCTCCTCTCATCTCCATAAGGGATAGAATCTAAGCACATTGAGCAAGCAACACATAAAATCTGATTAATACTAGTTTTCATGTTTAACATGAATATATAATAACAAACCTACAGTCCATCCAAATACAGTATCCTTTGACCCTCTCACCCAGCCATGAAAAGACCGATAAAGGATACTATGAGTAGAAACGAACAAGTGAATCTCTTTATGAAAACATATGCTTCACATGTATAATTGATGATATTGACCCCTAAATTTTGGCAATTTGTTTAAGAGTTTATTAATTGCATTGGAAAATTAGGGATTAATTTTTAACCTCTTAAAAAAAAATTTCATTAAAATTGCATCACATATAGACATTAGGAGCATTTGGGTCACTAGTTTTAAAATTTATCAAAAAAAATTACAAAAAAATGAAAAATTAAAAAGGAAAAAAGGAAAAAGGGGCAGTCGGGCCGGGTTCGGAAAAGCCTTGGGCTGGCCTCTTCCTCTCTTTCCTTTTCTCTTTCCCTCGCGCTGGGCCCGGCCCAGCCCTTTTTCCCCTTCAGCCCAGCCCGCGCACGAGCTGGTCGTGTCCCTCCTGCCGTCCTTCGCGCGTGCCTGCAAAAAAGGAAGAAGGACAACAACAGCAGATGGGAGCAGAGGGAACAGCCGAATCAAGGGACGATCGGCTGGAGTTGGTGGTCGCGGATCAGGCCGACAAGGGCAGCTGGCACGGCAGGAGGCCGGGCGCCCGCGGAGAGAAGAAAAGCAGAAGACAAGAACAGAAGAGACAAGAACAGAAGAGACCGAAGAGAGGGAGAGCTTGGGCGAGAGAAGTGGTCGAGAGAGGGTGGAGAGCCAAAGAGAGGCTCGACCGTGCACGGGATCTCGCTTCTCAACCCCCTTTCTTCTGGAACTGTGAGAAACCGAGAGAGCTGAGGAGGAGCCGAGAGGAACACAGAGAGAACCGAGAGGGAGATTGAAGCGAGAGATATCCGAGAGAGTGAAGTCGAAGGAGCGTTTTGGCTGCCATCGGTCGTCCGTTCGTGAGTTGCTGTCCGTCGCAGCTCTTCTCATTGAACCAAGTAAGTCTTGTCTGCTCATGTATGCTCCATTTTTTGTAAGGCGTCGGATCGGAACTCGCAGCTGACCAGTTCAAGCGAGCTTCGGTCCCATTGAGCCTCCATTGATGTTTTTGTGCGTGCTAGTATGCTCATGTAGAAGCCTAAGCTTGATTTGAGTTTCGATCGAGGGAAAATCTTCTCGTTTCATTAGTGCAGACCATGCGTTCGACAAAATGCCTTAAAAAAAACCGAAGAGTAGCCTGCGTTTTAACGCCGAACCCACTCATTTTTGCCCCCGTATTTGCTGAATCCTCGTTGCCTTGCCTGTATTCGTTGTGTTAAATCCTCGTTGCCTTGCCTGTATTCGTTGTGTTTTCGAGCGGTTTGCGCGAGACATTTGCATGTATTTGAATCGACGAAACTTCTCGTTGCGTCGGAAATGGGTTAGTGGTCGCCGGAATAGGTAGCCGGCGATGGCCAGCGCCGGTCGAGGGGGATGACCAGTGGGCGGCAGTGGTCCCGTGGCCGACGCCGGTTGCTCCGGCCGGCGTTGATGTATGGTGCAGAAGGAGGCTTCGGGCGGAGAAAAAATTCGTGGGGAAGAAGACCATGGGAAAAAGACAAATAAAAAAGGCAAAAGAAAAGAAAAGTAAAGAATAAGAAAAAAAGCAAAACAAAAAAAAAAAAAATAGAAAACTTTAAAATGGCAAAAAGTGGCTTCGGAAGGACCGTCGAGCAGAAGATGGAGCAGCAGAAAAGACAAAATAGGGATAAGACTAAAAGAAAAAAATAAGGGAAAATATATTTAAAAAAAAAAACTAAAAAAAGAAAAGATAATTTTTTTTTATCCGATGTGGGTCGGACCTGGGCTTAGATCGGATCAGAGGACTGGATTGGGTTTACCTGATCCAATCCCATTTTCCCGAATATAATAATATTAAATATTAAAATATATCAAAAATTCAAAAAATTTCAAAAAAAATATCAAAGTAATAGATTGTATCAAATTAAGGCAAAAATGACATCTATGAAATTTTATTAATTTTATAAGGTCATTTTTCCTAATTTAATGCTATCTTGATATTCTATAATCATTTTTGTAAATAATTTATTTTGCGTAGATTAAAATTATTTAAAGTAATTTCATGCATATAGAGTAATATCATGCATATTTAAATTATCATTTCGCTCATGGGGTCCTATCACAGGGCGTGATAACAAGGCCATGTAATTTTATTTGCCTGACTTGCATCGGGTTTTCTTTTTCTGTATTTATTTTCAAGTCATTTCAATTTCTTAGATGTTTACTTGTGCACCGCTTTTCATTAATTTGAGTGGAAATTTCTCTTTTAAATTATGTTAGGCTTAGTTTAGACATTAAGGACCTACAAAAATATTTGCATGGACACTTAAAGATTTTATAAGAATTATAATTAGTAATAAATATTGTGTGACCATTTAGATTAACAACTTTACAAGTTAGTAGTATCATAAGAGTGCTAATAGAAACATTGGTGTAAACAAGTTCTAGTTTCTATAAATCTCTGGTTGCGTAGGAATCGAGACAACACTCTCGCGTCTTGATTGGTTTCTACCCAATCCCAATAGGTCAGTGGCGACTCCTAGAATTACATGGGTTGTCAAGAACTAAAATATAAAATCCAACGTCTCGCGATATGGGCTTGGAAGAGCCCGTCTCTAATTTAGGACACTAGTCCGCCTTTTTGGGCAAATACCCTAAACATGCTTCTTTTTCTCTGAATGGAAAAAGAGAGGTTGTGACATGTGATAGAATCTTCGCCTAAAGCTGGATACCAGTTTGCAGGTCATGTATATACCGCCACAATTCTTGTTTTGCTTGAGTAGGTTGGTGGGCTTGCAATTGAGTCAATACTGTTTCTCATCATTGGGTGTGACTAACATAATTGGCCTCTCATCTTAGGGTGGGTCTTGTCGATGTCAAATGTGAACTTGAGCGATGATACCTTGGTGAGTATTTTGAGGAAAATCCTGTTTTAGATTCTTGAGTTGGGTCGGTGCATAAGCTTGAAATTGGTGCGAAGGAGCAAGTGTTTAACAGTTGTTGAATTGTTGTTCAAAGTCTATGCACCAACCCGACTCAAGGACTTTAAAAGAGGACTTCCCCTCAAAATACTTGTTAGGATATCATTGCTCATGTTCACATTTGATATTGCCAATACCTTAAGACAAGGCCAATTAATGATAATCGCACCCAACGATGAAAAACAACACCAACTCACTTGCAGGTGCACCAAGCTACTCAAGCCAAACAAGAACTGCAGCAGTAGTATATACATGTCCTACAAACTGGTATTTAGCCCCAGGCGAAGATCCTTCATTCAATGCCCCTATGTGAAGTGGAGCCACTCCTCGAGCTGGGGTCCATCGGCACCTTGTAAGGAAACTCATTCATGTGGAATTTCTCCACGGTCACGGTCATGGGTGTGACTAGCATAATTGGCCTCTCATCTTAGAGTGGGTTTTGTCGATGTCAAATGTGAACTTGAGTGATGATATCTTGGCGAGTATTTTGAGGGAAGTTCTGTTTTAGATTCTCTTGGGTTGGTGTATAGACTTGAAATTGGTGTGGAGTAGCAAGTGTTTAACAGTTGTTGAATAGACAACCAAAGCAGCACTCTCTCCCATGTTCAAGTCTATGCACCGACCCAACACAAAAATTCTAAAACAGGACTTCTCCTCAAAATACTTGTTGGATATCGTCGCTCAATTCACATTTGACATCGCCAAGACCTTAAGATGAGGCCAATTAATGATAATCACACTCAACGATGAAAAACAACACCAACTCACTTGCTCACTTGCAGGTGCACCAAGGTACTCAAGACAAACAAGAATTGCGTATATATATATATGGCTTGCAAACTGGTATTCAGCCCTAGGCCTCCTTCACCCGATGCACCTATGTGAAGTGGAGCCACTCCTTAAACCAGGGTCCATTCAAGCTACTCAAGCCCTAGGCGGAGATCCTTCACCCGATGTGCCTATGTGAAGCGGAGCCAAATAAGAACCGCAGTAATATATACATGGCCTATAAACGTATTCAGCCCCAGGCGGAGATCCTTCACCCGATGCCCCTATGTGAAGCGAAGCCACTCCTTTAGCCGGGGTCCATCGAGCACCTTGTAAGGAAACTCATTCATGTGGAATTTCTCCAGGGTCAAGGTACACCGGCTCAGGACACTGTCGACGATGGAGCAGGAGTCGGCATCGCGAGGCCGGAATCCATCGAATACGATGTTGGCAGGTGGTGGTCCAAGTCGACTGCCACTGCCGGGAGAGGATGCTTGTCTTGATGAGTTCTTTGATGGACAGAAGTGAGATAATCGCCATGATCACGTGATCTGGCAAGTTGCTCGGACGTGGAGGAGGAGGAGGAGTCGGTGGCCGGAGGGTGGTCGGTCGATCCTCCGGCACTTGGAGGGTTTCGCCATGGGATTTGAAATTGTAGGGCTTTTTCTCTCGGTGAGCGGTGCGGCCCTTTACTGAGGCGGGTATATAATTGTAACTCACTAGAGATCAAGAACTCTGCTTAGAATCCATTAAACCAAGATTTGCTCTCTCCCATTCTAAATGATCTCGTGCATGCTGTGTCTTTTCTTTTAAGTGCTTTCTACTTCACTAATTTCCATGTTCCAGACGGCGTCATGAGTTCTTTTTCTCTCCAATGGACCCTGCATTTTCAAATTCATTTTTCATTTTTAGTTTCACAAGCTTTCGATTCTTCCTTCGGGTGGATGATTAGGGGAAAAAAGAAAGCAAAAGCCTAGACAAAGGGGCAAAATTCTCACTGTTCATGGGTTTCAATTTCTTTTCTCTTTAAGTGAATTGAAAGTAGTAGTCTTTCTCATTTTTGTGCATTCCTTGTTTAGTTGTTGGCAGCATCTGTTGGACACTGAATTTCCAATTTGTAGTTATATTTAATTAAGATTAACATCCTTCCTTGAGAGGTTCATATTTACAGCTAAAGGGAAAACTTGAAACAAGTGCAGAATAAATTCACGTTAAAAATCTTATATTGTCATACTTCATATAATTTTGCCGTTAAAAGAGCGTGAACAAGAATGAGCAGCGTAGTGCCCCGGACAACATACCCTCGCCATGAGATCAACAAGAAACCTGGATTTTCTTATGCTTTTATGACGACACCTATTCGAAAAAAATAATCGAAGATAACCTCAGCATTTATGGAAGCTCTTCGACAGCTGAGCACATTTCGGCTCATAGCATGTAGTTTTGACAGACCAGCGGGTTGAAGACTTTTTGTCCATATCGTAGGAACAAATCAACCTTGTTAATCAACTTCTTCGGCACAAGTGCATCCCCAAGAAGAAAATTAATCAGGGCAAGCAGATGTTTTGACTCCAAATCATCTTCAAAGCCGGTGATCTCAACTCTCTTGAGATGTTTCTCCAAACATTCAAAGTTCCCCTTCCGTGAGCACAAAAAATTTTCTTCATCGAAATTAAAACATTATTCAGATTCTTCATCAAACTCAAACTGCATGTGGATACCCCATTTAAGAAACTAATTTCAAATTAGATGTGGATCGTAGGAAATAAGAAAATCATTGGCTCACTAAAATTTCAAACAAACAACTTCCATTTGTCCATTGCGAATGCTAGTTAGTTTTAACGAGTCTCCATCAATTTAAGCTCTTAAACTCGTCTACACATCTTCTCTAAACATGTTCTCTTTCTAAGTGCTCATCGCTAAACTCTTAGCTCAACATCTTAACTCTACATGGCAGCAAAAGAACCTCCAGTACAACACTGCACTTACTTTAAGACAGGAACTCAAACAGCTTAATATTGTCCTGCACAAATGTTGAGTAGACTGACAGCCATGAGCAAATTTCGATTGCTGGACCAAATAAGAGTTCGAGAATGATCATCTTTATGAGCTTCCAAAGTTTTAACAAACTGTTCAACATTCATGCATAGAATAAGTCAGCAAAAGAAGCGAACTGAAAATATCATAGCAGAGGCACAAACCTTCAATGGGGGAGGGAGGTGAGGTATATGACTAATCTTTCCAGGCATTGTGAACTTCATAGCATGTATGTTATCCCAGGAAGGTCCCATTGACTAACAGGTGCATGTAGTATCAGATTCCGACATTTTTACAATGGGGATGGCAATTCTTCCATCTCCAAAAGGGGCAGAATCTAAGCACATTGAACAAGCAACATAGAAAATCTGATTAATACTAGTTTTCATGTTTAACATGAATATATAATAACAAAACTACAGTCCATCCAAATACAATATCCTTTGACCCTATATCCCACCATGAGAAGACCGATAAGGATACTACAAGTAAAAATTAACAAGTAAATCTCTTTAATAATTGAGACTATTTACATATGCTTCTCATGTAGAACTTGTGATATTTGAAGGCTCCGAAAATTCCAATAGTTGATCACATGAGATAGAGAACCTCATTGTTGACTGGAGCTTCCAAGTTAATCCATCCTTTGCCATCTTAAAATATTGTGAGAATACTTGGTAAGATGATAATTGAAAACAACCTAATGTGATGAGAAAGCATGAACCAGTTCTGTCTACCTACGATGACTAGTTCCATTACTCATTTTTATATTTGCAGATAATTACATTTTCTCTATAAATTGAAAGAATGAAATTTCAAGAAACCTTTCCGATAATCTCTTCATGCATTTTTCTTATGAAAACCGAGGCATCTAAGAATGTTGCGGTGAGTAGCATCCACAATAATTAGCAATACCTAGTGGCATTCATTGGCAGAAATTGAGCAATCCATTTATCAAAAATTAAACAGAGGGAAGAAGCTCCAAGGTTCACAGTAATCTCTTATGTAGAAACTTGGAACACAAAGTTACGAATCATCCTATCTGCCAATAACTAACTACACATGAGTTCACAACGATTCCCCTTGATGGAAGACTAGAATGCCACAGAGAACTGAGGTCACTCAACCGGGCCAACATACAGCATTAAATGGTGCTACTCACGGACACCATTCAACACGAGCATGTCTTATGAAGGGCAAAAATATACTGAGCTCATACCTGCAAACACCGACTGCCGATGGTGATAATAGGAACTCCGAGCAGCTGCTCAAAAAGTTCCTTTAACAAGTTGCAGCACATCCTCTTGCCACCAGACAAAAATCCAACATGGCTTCTACCAAAGAAGATACGTCTCAAGTCTGAACACAGAATCATGAGGCCAATACCCTGATACCCGCAGCAACAGCAAATGCGGGGCCCAAAGTTTCTGCGTGTTAAAGAACCCGGGGTGGAAGACTACCAACTCTTTCATACTTGTCGAATCTATCTTAATGTTCTTCACGCCCTTGCAGAAATCCAACACAAGGGACTCTAAAACAGGGCTTCCCCTGACAATTCCACATCGTTGATTCACAAGAACTCAAGACAAGGCCACCTAATAGTATTACCTGACGAAAAAGGGCACAATCTGACTTCCAGGCGTACCAACCAACTCAAGCAATACATGAACTGCGGCAGTGTATACAAGAACGGCGACTCGAGAGGCAGACACATGCGGCGCCCCTCCGCCATCAGATTTGATCTCACAGTTACCCAAAAAGATTATTATCTGATCATCCTTCATCATACATTAGTTACAGCCAATTAAACTGTGACCGAGACAAACTCAAACTCTACTTTGTGCATCTGCCCAAAGCTATGCCACAAGTCGGCATAGCTTGTTACAAAAAGCGTGAGTTCAACATTGCTAGATCACTGCAGCTAATGGATTTGCCTGGTCATCAATCATCGAACATTTTCGATCCATGAAAATTATAATATAGATAGACACAAAGTTTTTAAGAATTCTCAAGAATACTGTTGCCATTTTTCATGGGGCACGGCCTCAAGATCAGCACCACCATTTTCATCATCCATGCTACTAGCTGCAGAATCAAAAGCCAAGCTCCAGATTCAGAGGCTGTTCTAATCACCTGCAAAAAGACGAGAATATAATGTAAACCAATGGCAATAGTAAATTGTTGAGGTGATCATCAAAGAAAAGCAGAACAGACTATGGCTGCTCAAACTAGCAACAAAAAATTCAAGATGGCATAATCTTAGCTTGCTGAAGAACTTGGAAAACAGGGGATATCTTTTCGCCAAGAAAATGGCAAAGCTGCTTGGGCCCTAGAAGATCCTCCAGTGGGACTTTGAAAAAAAATTAAAGAACAAGAACAAGAAAAAACCCGATGGAGGATCTTCTAGAACCCAATACTTTGATTGAAATGGCACAATCAGCAAGTCATTCAACAAGGCGAAGTGAAATATGCTGTAAAGCTTTAACAGCAAAAGGTGGACGTCCATGATACCCCTCAAATGAAATACTCCATCATCGCCCTCAGCAACTTCAAGTCTTCAGTGCCCCAAAGAAGAAGCAGCCAGTGGTAGAAACGGGTGAAAAGAGAAACCATTTACTGTATCTGCATTATCACGGAAGACAAGGAAATATTCATCATCAGGCAAATTAAAAACAAAAAACACAATGCCCATAAGGGGACCGGAAACCCTTGAATTACAAAGTATCAGACCTGATGCAGCCTGAAAGCCTGAAATCCACTGGCCAGTTTGAAGATCATATATATGAACAAGACCATCCTGAGGGCAAAGACTGTTAGAAAGAGTAGACAATTGATGAAATAGTTCACTGTAAATATAAAACCAGCACGATACCTTACCGCCTGTACCAAGATGTCGACCTAGAGGCCCAACATCAAAGTATATCTCCCGGTTGGTGTCTTCACATGATCGATACAACCTATACAAACGATTGAGGGACAAAAAAAGTCACTTGAGAGAAAAAACTTTGCCTTAGGAAAGGCGTATCACCAGGAAATATTCCACTTTCTCATCTAATGACCCTAAATTTCAGCAAAAATATGTTTTTCGGTTAGATGGAAAGAGGTGCTTTGCTAGCACTAGAAAACAACACTCACTTGTAGACAACATCAACAGCATTGCGAACATCCCAGCACATAATAAAAGGGTCCTACAAGAAATTTAAGAGGAGAGATTGTCAGAGACAGACATGCTTACCCATGATTCCCGAATGTTAAGTCCATCCCAAAACACTACAGTCGTTTTCGCACAAATTAAGAACTTAGACTGTGTTTGATCACAGGATAAAGACAAAATTGATTCGAAAATATTTGTGCATTCTAATTGGAGAGTGACTAGATATAAGAATTAGATATGTTCTCCTATCTTATCCGGCTTCACCAATTAACCCACATCCCATATTAGCAAGTGCCTTGTTGCTTCTTAGGTCACTCTGCCTGGAAGAACAGGGCAGAATCATGCACTCTCTCTCACTCTCTCTCCCTGCACCCCCTCCCCCGCGCTGTCTCTCTCTTGTCCTTTCTTATTGTATTTTATATCTGGCTCTATACTATCCAATCTGATAGACTTTGCATATGCCAAAGAGGACAACTTAAATCCTATTACCCTGTATAAAAACCAAAGAACATTCAAGCAAGTCTAAGACATGAAAAAGGGATGCCTTTCCATGATAATCACTAACAGTAGCAGATGGAACAAATTTGCACATCTTAGAGGCAACAAAGAATTCAATCACTCAACGTCACAAGGTAATTGTTCCAGCTATTTTTCTGATCAATCAATCACAAAAACTCTGGAAATGTCCAGATAAAATGTTTACATCACATGCCATTGGGAGAGAGAGGGAGAGAGAGATTGGTAAAGTGTCATTAAACATATTGCCAAGAAAAGAAAAAGAGAAGGTTTAGAGCATTCTACCTTTCGCCCTCCAGTATAAGGAGTAGTTTCCATCTTTCAGAAACAAAACACCTGGAATTGCAATATGATTACCTAAAATTTCTTGACAAATAACCATCACATAAGGAAATCCAATCATCTGGCACTTACATGGATGACCCCACCTTGCTGGCCACGTAAGATGTATAAGAGTTCCACGTTATCTTCTCAGTAGATTGCAATCCTCTGGCTGTACGAACCTGTTGCCAGCAGCTGGAGAAAAGCAATGGCAGATGTAATACCTGCACAAAAGCAAAGAGGGTGAGATACTCAATTCTTCCCTTTTATCTTGTGATTTCTTCCCTTTTATCTTGTGATCTCTATATTATCTTGAATCATTGTACAATAAACATGGAAATCCAGGGCATTTAGGAGATCTGCTAGCTCCCTTTACAAGCATAGGACATAAGCCCCATGGCAAAATAAATAGAACAAATCAGCGTTACGATCAAATGTAATCCTTTCAAGATGCAACGCTCAGTTCTTCTCAGCTTTAGTTTTTGAGATCCTCTTCTATTTAACTTGTTAAACAATTCTCAAGTAATAGCTAAACTGGGACAAACTTAATAATGCACCTGTTTGACCTTCTTTGTTTCATTGAAGTGCTGAGTGCATCTCAAAATCTCTACCAGGGCGATGTACATCAAACACACTTATGGTTTTGTTATATCCAGCAAAGATCCTACACATGAACAGAGGATAACCGCAAATTAAATCATTTAGGATAACTGCAACCACTAAGCAACCAAACACCAACATACCAAAATTTGGGTATCAGTGCACAATCTATATCACCGAATACTGATTTCTTTCGACACTAGTAGGTAAAGTAATGTAAGGATTCTAAAAGAAAATTTCTAGAGGAATTAGAGTGGACTATTGACATGAGGGAATTTAAGAGTCTTGAATGAATGTTAACCTTACTTGCTTCCCGCAGGATTTAATGCAATTGAAAATGCAGCTGTAATTTCATCCACGGCATCATAAACCATGTATGTGCAACATAGCTGCAATGTCAAGTGTATCAGTCAATGAAATTTCCCAGTTTTTTTCAAGGCAATTAAAAACGAAGCTGCACGTAGAAGATTGTAAGGAGAAGCTAGGGGTTATGCAGACAGCAGAGTTGCTGCAAAGCATGTCTAAGATGTGTGATAAGCTCGAGGACTACAACTTCACTGTATCCCGAAACAATATATGGCTCCCATAAAGTCTCCCCAGAGTTCTTGAAAGCTCTAATCTAAACTTAACAAATCTGACCTGTCCAGTAGTAGCATCCCAGACATGAATCGGATGATCACGAGTAGTTGACGCAAATACAAAGCTAACTGGGTCTGGAATTTGAAAAAATTCCAAATTCAATTCTAGCTGTGGCTAATTACCAGAAGAGAAATAACTATAGCTGAAAATATAACCATGGTACGGAAAAGAAGAGTAAAATTTATCGAGACAACCTGTAGCAGACATGTATGTGTACCAACAGAAATCATAAACCAATTCCCCTTCTGTCACAACAAGATTTGCTGTAAAGGAGTCTGCAACCAAAGAGAACTACATGAGACATAGACTACCCATTATTTGGATTTGCGAATATTCTGTTGTAGATATTACTCGCAAATAGCCTCAGCAGTCCTAATGCAAGCATGTTTTCAAGCTACTTATACACACAGAAACATGACCAAAAAATTCCTCGAGACCCCGTACCTGGATCAACATCAGACGAACTTGCATTTACACTGTTGTCACCCCCGTAGTCTGGTCTGACCATGACACAGAGCAATCATAGTACCACCAACATCGCCACATCTCATGAAAGAATAAAACGTAAGAGGAACAGAAAGAACAGTAAGCACCACCATTGTCCCCAAGCAAACTTACAATGCGAACACACCAACTGTTTTGTCCTTTGAACTACTGAGAAAGCAAGTTCCATCAGGCAACCTAATGAAAGCCCAGAAGCCGCGCCACTACTCAGAAAAAGAACAACCAAACACCCATCAAGGGAAAACGAAAAATTACACACCATTTGACGCCTTCAAGAAAGTTGTTCGGCCTCTGGTCAGTTCTTAACGGTTTGTGGAAACGATAGGCTCTTTGAAAAGGAACATCGAACCGACTCGCAGACCATGAGTGGCCCCTGCGGATTCCCGTGAGAGATGAGAGTGTTTGGCGAGCTTCGAGCACGAGCTGTGAGACTTTTCTTGAGTTGTCACCCGGCGAGTTTTGGCTCCGTCGACCCTCTTTTGAGTTCTGCAAAGGGATGGAGGGAAGCCCATCACCTTTGTCTTGCGAAATGAAATAACACGGGAATATGTAGTAATTTCATGAATATAAACTAAACTCGGAATTAGTCCTGAAAAATGTCTTATTTGATAAGAGGATAATCTAAGAATTGCATGATTGAATTTCTTTTCATGTTATGTTAAAGTTTATAAATAATAGCCACCTCGATGATTGTGGAACAAAAATTCATAGCTACGGGCCACGAACTATTATTAACAGTTTTTGAAATGAATTATAATTATCAATTATGATAAAATTGCTTTAACTAATTATGATAGTTAATATCTTGATTATTTAAGTTTGAAAATTGAGTTATCTTATAACTTGAATTTCATTTAATTCAATAGTTTAATATTTAAGAACTTAATTCTAGTATGGTTGACTATATACTGAGCATCGCACTTTATTTAAAATAAAACACATATTTGTGAAGCATGGACAAATTATTGACCAAAGGATCAGCACAGAAAAATGACTTACTAATTCTGCTTATGATTTTGCTTTATAATATGAAACTAAAAAAAATGAAAAAAAAAAAGATATGATTCGACGTTACTTTATTTAAATTTTCATATGTTTCTAGTATATCACACTAAATAATAATTCAAATCACGAGTGCTGCAAAATTTACAAAACATCAAAAATTGAAAGTAGAAAAATATATAAGAGTTCTTTTGGTTAGAAAAAAAATGTATATATAAAAGTTGAAGCAGTTGAAATCTGCTTCTTCAACAAGTGATAAGCTAGTGATGGGCCATAAGGAAGGGGATATGATAAACTGCTTTAATGCCGATAGGTCATATTAAATTTCATATTCGTCTGTGTAAATTAAAATAGGTCTTAAAAACATATTTCCTGCATAAAGATAATTAGTTTACCTTAAAAGATTAGCCAAGCTCAAAATCTTATGTACGATACCTTTTATCAGATAATTACAAGACAAGTCCTAAAACTTGTTACGATAATTTGCTTGGGTCTACAAAACTTACATTTCGTGCATGTAAGTCCTTAAACATGCAAGTTTGATGCACTTGAATTTTTTCATTAGCTCTATTAATTTAGTGGACGAAAAATGTCATGTGACTTTTTTCATTATGTTAGTATCTCGTGACTGTCAATAATAATAAAAAATGACATGTTAACGTCCAATAAAACATGATGGAGCTAACAAAAAGACTAATGATTTCACCATTTATTTTGGTTCTCCAAAAGATGAACCAAATCAAACCTTATAATACAGTTTACTTACGAATACAAACTTTTTTGTTGGGAAAAAATCCACTAGAACCAAAACATTAATACTAACATCTTTCCCCGAGTGGTTCATAGTTACAACTCGAATAAAAAAACTTGAAAAAAGAGCAAATTAGATAAATGTTTAAAACCTAATATGTCACACTTCATGTAACTTCACTGTCAAAAGTGCATGAATACAAAACGAGCAGTGCAGTGGCCAGGGCAATGTACCCTTGCCATGAGACCAACGAGAAACCCAAACTTTCATATGCTTCTATGTGAACAGCAATTCGAAAGGATGATCGAACATAAGCTCCTCATTCTTGGAAGCTCTTCGACAGCTGAGCACCATTTTTCTCACACCAAGTAGTTTCGACAAATTAGCAGCTTCAAGGTGTTTTTGTCCACGTTCTGTGGGAAATCTAGCCTTGATAATGAACTTCTCCAACACAAGTGCATTCCCAAGAAGAAGCTCAATCAGGGCAAGCAAATTTTTCGATTCAAATATATTAGCTCATAGCCAATGATCTCAACTCTCTTGAGATGTTTCGCCAAACATTCATAGTTCCCCTTCCGTGAACATAGAAAATCTTCTTCATCACAGTTAAAAACGTTCTTCATATTCTTCATCAAGCTCAAACTGCATGTAGATATCCCATTTAAGAAGCTTATTTCACATTAGATGTGGATCCACGGGAAAAAAATAAATTCATTGGCTCACTAAAATTTCAAACAAACAACTTTCATGTGTCCATTGCAGATGCTAGTTAGTTTTACTTTATAATGAGTTTTAATCAGTTTAAGCTCTTAAACTCGTCTTCACATATAAAACCTGCTCTCTTTCTAAGTGCTCATCACTAAACTCTTATTCAAGATTCTAACGCTACATGGCAGCAAAAGAACCTCCAATGCATCATTGCAGTTACTTTAAGACATGAACTAAAACAACTTAATAATGCCTTGCACAAATGTTCAATAGACTGACAGAGAATTTCAATTGCTGGAACAAATAAGAGTTCAAGATTGATCGCGTTTATGTGCTCCCAAAGTATTAACTCATTGTTTGGACATTCGTGCAAAGAGGAAGTCAAACCAAAGAAGCGAACTGAAAAAATCATAGCGAAGGAACAAACCTTCAATAGAGGGGGAGGGCAGGTCTATGAATTATCTTTTCAAGGCACGGTGCACTTTGTAGCATGTATGCTATCCCAGGAAAGTCCCATTGACTAACTAGTCCATGTAGTCTCTGATTCTGCCATATTGACAATGGAGATCCCTTCCATCTCCAAATGGGACAGAATCTAAGCACATTGAACAAGTAACAAAGAAAATTAAAGTAATATTTCTTTTCTTGTCTAACATGAATTAAGAATAACAAAATTACATCCCATCCAGCTACAATATCCTTTAATGCTACCTTGCAGCTGGGAAAAGACTGATAAGGATACTACAAGTAGAAATGAACAAGTGAATCTCTTTATAAAAGGAGACTATTTACATATGCTTCTCATGGAAAACTTGTAATCTTTGAAGGATCTTAAAATTCTAGTAGTTACTTACATGAGACGGCGAACCTTGACATTGACCTAAGTTTCCAAGTGAATCTGTCCATTGTCATTGTAAAATATTTTGAGAATACTCTAAAAGATGTATCATGGAAGAGCAGCCTAAAGTGATAAGAGAGCATGACCTGATTCTGTCAACCTAAGATGACTAGGTCCATTGTTCTTCATCATATTTCCAGATAATTATATTTTCTCTATAAACTGACATAATGAACTGAAAAATGAACATTTTTCCATATAACCTCTCCATGCACATTTTCTTGTGAAAATCAGGCATCTAAGAATGTTGCATTGATCCTAGATCTAGTGGGCATACATTGTCCCAAAAATTGACTCATCCCATATCCATTTATTGAAAATTAAACAGAGGGAAGAAGCTCCAAGTTTCAAAGTTATATATCATCCTATCTGCCAAATTAATAAATACATGCACTCTCCAAGATTCCCCTTGATGAAAGACTAGAATGCCGCAAAAAACAGAGGTCACTCAGTCGGGGTAACAAACACCACGAAGCAATGCTAATCACAGGCATGCACTAATGAGATCCCTAGGGCTCGAAGGAGGAGGAGGAGGTGGATTTCTTTCGGTGCCGCTTGGATGGTCGCCTGAGGAGGATTTGCGGTGGACGACACCATGGATGGAGGTCTCCGCCATGAAATTGAAATTCTAGGGTTTACTTGCAGTTTTACACGCCGAGAGTTTTCGAATGGTTTTACCTTCTGTGGTTTTCTAGAAGGTGAAGAATAATGAAGTCATTTGGCCCTTCTACTTACATGATTCGTGAAACATAAAGATGCAAAAGTGAATATTTGGCCCTTCTAATTAATATAGGCACAAAAAAAGTTACTAACATGATTGGTCAAACAATAAAGATGCAAAAGTGAATATTTGAGAGAAAAAACTTAGCAAGAAAGGCATATTTTGCTGTAAATATTCTTCTTGAGAATTTAAACTGTCTTATTGCAGGAAAAAGACAGAATTGATACGAAACTATTTGTGCACTCTCTTTGGGCATATCCTATTACCCCGCATAAAAACCAAAGAACATTTAAGCAAGTCATGAGAAAAGGATATCTTTCAGTGACGATCATCATTTGCAGCAGATGTAATTATTGTTGATTATTCAAAAACAAAAACTCCACAAATGCCCAAATAAAATGTTCCCGTCACAAGCCGTTGCATATGAGAGAGAGAGAGAGAGAGAGAGAATGGCAGTCATTCTATACATTTCCACGGAAAGGAAAAGAGAAGGTTTAGAGAATTCTACGTTTCGTCCTCCAGTATACAAGTAGTTTCATCTTTTGGAAATAATACTGGGAATTGGAAGCTTATCACCTATAATTCCTTGAGAAAAACCATCGCACGAGGGCAATCCAATCACCTAGCATTTACATGTAAAATATTGCGAGAATATTCTATAAGATGATTATGGAACAACAACCTAATATGACGAGAGGTCGCCGCACTTGCCACTCAGCCCTCCCTGCCTCCGACCATACTTTATAGTTGCGTCACCTCCAACTAAGGCTGGCAATTTTTGACGTAATGCATTTACATGGCACCAAGGCAAGCGTGCGGTTGGCTTAATCAATACTATGTCATGAAGGCAATCATGTTTAAACACGTGAAGTAAACATGCGGTCACGAATTGAACCTTTCAAAGCTTTTATCACTTTCGTAGACGTGTTTAGATACATCTTAGACACATTGACAAAACTTTTAATCACATTTTTGTGCATGTACGTGGAATTAATATCTTCAATTTGTTAATCATAGTAAGGCATTTAATAAGCTTGTCATATTTGGGCTTTTAATGATATGTCACTAAAGATAAACATGTCATGTTGAGGTCGACTAAATTTGATAAGACGTAGGAAGAAGAAGAAGAAGATGAGGAGAAAAGGCAGGAAAAGAGAAAAAGCAAATGATAAATTTCATACTTTTTCATTCTCCTAGCTCGCACATTAATCACCTTTACATAGGGTACCTTCTCTCCCATGACAATTAAAAAGTGGCGATAAAATTGTTCCATTAAAGGAACCAAATAACCAAATTAACACTAATACAATATATGGTTAACGCTACTAATATATCTAGGCCAAGGCGAGGTTGGTCTCGCCGATGGCCAGGTAAGCTCACCCAACCATCGGCGAGGCTAAGCCTTGCCCAGATCTAGTGAGCTGAGCATCATCCTATATATGCCGAATTAATTATGCATGCACCATCAATGGTCAGCCACAGCCGAAGATCCTCCATGCAGCGCCCCTGTGCGAAGTGGAGCTAGAGATCGAGCTTGGGGCGGTAGCGGTGGCGGTACTTGAAGTTGGTGACGTGCAACTTCTTCATCGTGGGCGAGGTGCATTGGCTCAGGACGCTGCCAACAAGGGACGGGAAGTCGAGGGAGCGGGCGTGTGGCACCCCGAAACACCTAAGTTCACCACAGGTACCTATCGCTCCACCTAATGAACACTAGTTACATCTCTTAATAGAGGCATTGTAGTTCATAGGCATTTTTTTTTTTTGAAAACGGTCCCAGCGCAACTTATTAGCGGAAGCATAATTGAGTCTCACCATCTCTCTCTCCAATAACCATAATGCAATGCACACCACTAAGTACCATAAGATAAGATAAAGCCGAGACACTTTTATTTATATATTTTCATGATGGATTTTCTCGGGTCGGTACAACAAAAAGAAAGCCAAGACTTTTAACTACGCTTGGCCACGTCCCAAAAGGATATCTCAACCCCTATAATGATCACGTGTCATCATCTATCTATCAGTGTCGGCTACCCCAAAAAGAAACATCAGCTCTCTAACTCCTCACGTGGCCATCACACCCATCCCGGCGCATCGGGCGGTGGCGGCAGCAACATCCCCCGAATCATTCCATCTTGACGGACAAGAACCGACAAAAACTCTTGTATGATTGGGCCCTCAACCAGGCCCACATCGTACATGACCAGCACGCGAACTCGCACATACGTCAACCCAGGGATGGTAATGCAATCTATCTCCAAACACTCTACCTCCACGTCAGATGGGAGGCCATAGAAGGTACCCCGCGTGAGAGTAGAGAGTGGCATCTTTCTAATATGAAATGTTAGTCCTCAAAGGGTGAGTACAACCACTCAGCAGATAAAAGATCCAATAAATCACTCAATGCATCACACAATACAATCACACATCATAGCATAGTACATGTCATCCATGCATCCAAGCATAACTTACCTTGCAGCCATGTATATGTCATCATGCCATATGTACATATATCCTCATGTACTCATCACCATCATATCATACATATATCATACCATAGGTTCACATGCAACCATGCACTCATCATCATCATGTCATATATATATCATGCCATATGTGCACATAAAACCATGCACTCATCATCATCATATCATACAATACATACATATCACCACACCATGCATGATTCAATTTCCACTTTTATCTTCCAATTTGATCACCACATTTTTCTTTTCCGGGATCAGTAATTGCATCCCACATTTTATAACTCGTACCCCAACCTGGCATCACGAGAAAACCTCCGGCACACACTACTAGGGGTGAGCGGTTCCCGGTTCCTTACAGGTTCCGCTTGGAACCTGGAACCTACCCTCGGGTACAGGTTCCTCATTTTTTGGAACCTGGAACCTACCCTATCACAGGTTCCGGGGTCGGTTCCAGATTCCAACAGGTTCTTCTTTTCTTTTCTTTTTTTTTTTTTTTTCATTTTTAGTAAAAAAATGCTTCTATTGGAAATCTTCCACATGAGAAAAACATTAAATCAAGGAGATACAGAAACTCAAATGATGTGTGCTGAAAGATAACTAATTAATACGCTAAAAGACAGCATTCTTAAGATGACCAAGACTATAGATTCCAGAAACATGGTATGCAAATTCATAATGTACAAACCCATGCCCCCCTGTAGTAGGTTATATGTTAATGACCAGATCTGCACACCAAGTATAAATCATGGACACTACACCACACCACGAGCTGTATAAGGAAAAGCTACTCCATGGTGTTTACTTTATCAGTACATTTGACGCTAGAAATTATCAAACAAAGTTCATGATTGATTATTTATAAACAGAATAATCGAGCAGACTAGATAAGCAAGTCTAGTATAAGTTGACAGATGAGGAAAGAGCGCAAGTGATGCCGTGAAGTCACAGAAAAGTGTACCAACCCATTTCTCCAGTGGTTTTTTGTCGTATCCTTGATTTTGACACTGTACTTCCACTTTTTGGCTCTACAGCCTGTGTGCCATTCCCATTCACTAGGTGTCTGCATCTTTAAACCACATGAGCCACACTTGCACACAATTCTACAAAGACAAATGAAATCAAGATGGCTAATCAACAACCCTTGTGTAAATTAAAAGCTTTCCCAAGTTATGCAAGTTTTCCATAATAAAAGGTCTTCAACACACACCATTCGAATCACTTAAATTCCAAAGTAGACAACAGACTAACTATACCGTAAAAGCCAATAATAAGTTAATTAGTCGTAACTAAAAGAAAGAAGCTCAATCTACAAAAGCCGAAAAGAAAAATGTTGATAGGACAAAAAAGATGAAGCAGCATTATACGAAATTCAATCTGCAATACTGAAGGCTTACAGATGAAGTTTTGGAATATATGACCCTTCCATGCCATTGCACACCACAGAAACCTTGTCAGGCAAAGGAGCTTGCTTGTTTTCCACCAACCTGTTTCAAGCAAATTCAAGCAATCTCGTTCAAGTCCTAACCCAACCATAAAGGCATATGTGCACGTACGCACGGGCACACATGCAAGCAGACTATATAACTGACCAAAACAAGTAACATATCTCTGAGCATACTTCTCTTTTGGCTCCAATTTCTATAAGTTTGGCCTTTTGCAAGTGGTCTTGGCCTCCAATCTGGGCAGTAGTAATCAGAGTGCCGTAGCTCCTTAAACTGTAATTGTGTCAGAGACAATTCCCATGTGCTTGCAAAATAGATCTAGGAACAAAACCAAATAATGCATGCTCACCTTTAAAAGTCGGGTGGAGATATTGGCACACTCAGCATGCACCCATACATTGCAACCATCGCAACATACCTAGAAAAGAATTCCACACAGCAAGATACAACATCAAACAACTCATCATTTTCAATGAGAATAAGTCAACTATGTCAACAATCGGATATCTCACCCAATCTCCATCGTCGGAATGATGCTAAATTTTCTTGCATATTCTGCAGTATTGTTTTTTTTTTTGGTGAAAAGAATGAAAAAAGAATTATTCTGCAGTATTGTTTGGATTTCAGTAACTGTAGAAATGATGCACGTGACATTGGTCAGTACCCCAATTCATCTTGTAGACTTGTCATGAAAGTTCTATTAAAAAAAAAAAAAGAATGCAGCTACAGCTGTCACAAGTTTGCATATCCTTGGAACACATATCCTGTATCAAAGAAACAGGAAGCCCCACTTTCATTGGATAATTGCAACCAGTGCATAAATGGTTTAAACAAAAGCTTCCATGCAAGATTTAAAAGCAATAATTACTTCCGGATCCCAATCAGCAATTTCACTGGTGAGCAGTGGGAGGTCTATTTCTCATAGCACAGCAGTGGAACTTGGGTCAATGCTTCCAAGTTGGAGTTCCAGAGTGGGAACAACTAGAGTGGTGATGAAGTTTGAGGATTAACTTGATGATGAAGTTTGAGGATTAACTTGACTGCAGCTCACATTGAGAGGATTAAGGCAGACACGGAAGTTGTTGTTATTGATGAAGATCACTGAAAATTACATGTTTTAGTGCACATAATATTTTTCTTATCCAGTTAATACCCGTGGCACTCAAGTCATTCAGTCATTTGTTCATAGACTATAAGTTATTAGCACAATGGTTTGACTTCAGAATCAATACTATCGAAAGAAAGTTTCCAATTTGACAGAACTACATTATAAAGACATTTAAATGAGATTCAGTTTTCCAGGTAACTGGAATTCACTTGAGGATTCAACAACACTATGTTGTTCTAATTGAAGAAAAGGCGCTCATCAACTAAAGAAAATTATGATTAGAAAAAACATGAAGAAAAAAACTTCCAAGAACTAATGCAACACAAGTCAGTCACTTTCTAATCAGAAGCTTATGTGTAACTATCATATGAAAAATAGTCAGCATCCACTGAAATCCCAGAGCCACTTTAAACCATATTCTCTAAAAGGAGGGTGCCAGGAAGAAGCCCAAAGTATGCATATATCCACCACCGAAACTACACGGTATACTCTGGCCATGACGGCACAAGACGAGCGAGTCAAAGGAAAAAAAAAATGTGGCCAGCCAAAAAGAAGATCACAAAGGAGACAAGGACACGAGCGACAGTACGAGGAGAAAGCCAGAGAGAATGGAGACGAACCTGTAACGGTCTCGAGCTCCAGTGGGACCTGCACAGAGAGACACGGAAACACACGGATCTCAGCAAAAATGGAAACGCGAAATGGGATGGAGGGAAAAGAGAGAGCAGTGGGAAACCACGAAATCCTAAGAGCGACGGACACGGACACGGACATGGACACACGCACCTTCTTCTTCTTCGCCTTCTTCTCGAAGAAAGAACCGATCACCTGTAACAACGCTCTCTCTCTCTCTCTACAAAGGAAGCTCCGAAGCGGTGGCTCGCCAAGCAGAGGTTAGCGGTGGCGTCGAGGGCGAGCGACGGTGGCGTCGCGGGCGACCGTCGATGGCGTCGAGAGCGGAGAACGAGCGAAGTGAGAGTGAAATGTGAAAGTTGCAGAGAACGAGTGAAGAGAGTGTGAAATGTGAGACAATTTCTGATTTGGGCCTTTTTTTTTTTAGCCCTAACCGGACCGGTTCCGGTTCCGGTTCCGATCCCTAGGTTCCGGTTCCCGAAAAAAGGGAACTGGAACCGGAACCGGTCCCCTTAGAACCGGGAACCAAACCGGAACCTCAGTTCCCGGTTCTACCCGGGAACCACGCTCACCCCTACACACCACCAGGCATCCAACACCCCCACATCCCGGGCATCTCATATCTCATATGGCATCACGAGGCATCCCCCTGGGCACAAACCTCCGAGGCTTCTGGCACCCAACCATTCCGGGCATCTCAAAACTCCCGAGGACATCCGGGCATGTATCACAATACAACCGGGCATCCAGCACCCCCCATCCCGGGCATCCTAACACTTCCAGGGCATTATTGGCCCACCTCCAACAATTTCCTCATTCATCATAATTCATATTCACCAATTTATGTCTCACAATCAACATGGCACAAGATGTAATGGCAACAAAGTCAAATTCAGAATTTGATACTATATGTAATGCCAAATATCATCACATTCTCAGCAAGATTCAATCACCTCAATCAATATAATTAATAGGGCTCATCCAAAACAGAATAATCATAAATTTCAGCATTTGAAATTCACACAATCCAGCTTGCACAGTTTTAGAAAATATTTCCATTAAATACCCAAATGGCCTTTAAAAATTATGAAATTTGAACATGTGATAGCCAAAACATAATGGCAGATATTTCATAAAGGACACTGCACCAAAAGACCCTCATAAAATCTGATATAGATCACGCACCACAGCATTTCTATTCTATCAATACAGCTTGCACAGTTTTTAAAACATTTTTGGTTAAATAGGAAAATGAACTTCAAAATATATGAAAATTGAATATGTTGCAGGGAAGACATACAGAAAGATACTTTGTGAAGAACACTTTCCCGAAAGAGCTTCATAAAAAATGATATGACCCATGCATTGAAACTGGCTAAACCCGAACGCGTCAGATTACATGGCTTTTGAAATATTTACGACTTAATACCCAAAAGACCTTCAAAATTCATGAAATTCGACTATGTCATAGTCAAGATCCTAAGGTAGGTTTTTCATGAAGAATTCATAGCAAAATTAATTCTAGATGATTTAATACAGACAGTTAAAGCTTCTGTTTCAATACCGAAGTTTCCAGATTCAACTCCCTCCGAAAAACCACGATTTCACCTACTTATCTTCCATCCTTTCCTCTGTATCTTTGATATGTTTTGCCTCAAGAGGTCTAATACAAGTTTCATTAAGGGATCAAGGTGAGATTTTCAAAGTAAAGTCACTTTATAGTCCACGAAGTCACTGGAGTTCAGTACAACATTTCCAGATCTAACGTCTTCAAAAGAAAAATCGTTTCACTAGGCTATACTTGTTCGTTTTACCTCAAATTTGAGTATGTTAGTCTTAAAAATATTATCTACAACTTTAGTGAAGGGGTCGAAGTGAAATTTTCAGTAAAAAGTTACATGCAACACACAAAATCACCAAGAGGTCAACAAAACAGCTTCAGATCTAACATTTTCGTAGAGGGAGGGTTTCACCCCTCAAAACTCAGCCATTTTGTCTCAAATTTTATTATTTTATACATTAAGATGTTATCTACAACTTTCATGAAGAAGTCAAAGATAAAATACGACTCAAACATAGCATGCAAGCCACTACAACATTCTGGGTCAGGCTGTTTACTCGAGAACAGTTTACTACTTCAAAACAACACTCTTAAAACTTCGGTTTTTCACACCCTAGACATCCGAAATTCATCACCATTCAATAACACATTCTAGGCACAACATACAAGAGCAGATCAAAGGATCTAACTTGCCTCTAAATCGAGCTACGGCGAGCACAATGGCGGCGAACAACGGACGCACGGGCGGCTACGAGCGACGGACGCATGGGCGGACTTCCTTCTTCCTCACGCGGCCTTCTCCTCCTCTCTCTCGGTTTCTCTCGGTAACTCTCTCTCTCTCTCCTCTCTTCGGACGAACCCCTCTCTCTCTCCCCCTCATTCTCACTTAAACCGGCACCATCATCCCCTAATTTCTCCCCTTCCCATCATTAGCCATCATTACTAATTGCATGGCAAACACTTGGCAGCTAGGAGGGAACACATGGCCTTCTTCATGCAAGATGGGCCTCCATCTTTGGCTAGGCTTGGGCCAGCCATGGGCCGACAGCAGCTCCTCCTTCTTGGGGCTTCGTGGGCCAGCCAACTTGGCCCATCTTAGGCCCACACTCTTGGGCTTAAGACCCAAGCTTAATTAAATCCAATTTTAACCCCTTTTTAAAACTAATTAAATCCCTATTGAATCAAAATACTATAGTATAAAAATTAAATAACTATACACTTGAAATCACAAATCTATAAATTCTAATTCATAATACATATGGCCAAAGATAGGTCATCCTTTCCCAAAATCTATCCACTAAAAACTCAGCCATAGTCCTTAATACAAGACATGAATTAGAGCGCCTCTAAGGATTAACAAGGAATTCTAGGATGCCACAAGGCGTTGCGATTGCAAGGCCGGAATCCATCGAATACGAGGTGGTTGGTGGAGTTTTAGGTGGACCGCCAGAGCCTGGAGAGGACGCTTAGTCCTGACGGCGTCTTCGATGGGCATAAAGGAGAAGAGGAGAAGATGTTGTGGATCGCGTCATCTGGCAACAAAGGAAGAGGAGGCCGGTTTCTCCCAGCGCAATTCAGACGGTCGCCGGAGGAGGATTTGCGGTGGGCGGCGCCGTGGACGTAGGGCCCCGCCATGGATTGAAATTCTAGGGTTTCTGCCGATGTTCCCCCAGGTTTCCATGGATTTTTCCAATTTCTTTTTCCTTTACTTTCTATGCAAGCAATCAATTAGGTATCGACTTGATTTGGAATCTATCTTTTTTCCTATTTGATCCGATTTCCTATTTTTTATTAAAAGAAATATTTTTATTCAAAACAAAACCAAAAAAGTCACAATCCTAAAAAGTCACAGTTTGGAATCTATCTTTTTTCCTATTAGATCTGATTACCTATTTTTTTTTTTTTATCAAAAGAAATATTTTTATTCAAAACAAAACCAATCCTAAAAAGTCACAATTCTTTATGGAACTTTTTTCTCTTAGGTTCTTTATCAAGCATTTTGATTTGTGAAATGAAATAGCAGGGGAATAAATAATAATCTCATGAAAATAAACTAAATTAGAATAAGCATGGAAAAGATTCTTTTTATTCAATTAATAGGATAATCTAAAAATAACATCCACAAGCTTGAAACTCTTTTTAATCAGTTTTAATTACATAATAATTAAATCTTAATATCATATTATCATTTATTTCTTTCATTATAAATTTGATATGTAACTTATAGTTTACTCACACCTAATGATAATCATAAACAGTAATTAATAGAACTATATAATTATTTTTGGTGATTATAAGTTAGTCAAGCTATCAAAAAAAAAAAAATTAATGTGCAACCATACAAATCATGAATTGTTAATAGTCTGTGCAATAAATTTATTATTGATCAAGTATAATTAAAATCACATTAATTAATTATGGTAATTAACATCTAGATTATTTAAGTTTAATAATTGATTTATCTTATAATATAACTTTCATTTAATTGGGTAATTTAATATTTGATAACTTAATCCAAGTATGGTTGCTTATGTACCTAGCATGCACTTCATTAAATTATGGAAAAACTAATCATAATATTGGCATGAAACTAAATTAAAGGCTTCAAGGGTTACATAAGGACTAGTAGGGGATGTTAGGTTCTTACCCTTGAATCTACCCATTGACATGCATGCTTGCTTTGACCCAAATTTTACTAAAGTGAAAGCAAGTTATGTTTCGAATTGAGCCGAAACTGATTGGTAAAATCTTAATTTCTTTTTATGCACTCTTCATTGCTGATCACGAACCTACAAGTTCACCAAAGATGGCATTGCTCGAACAAAAAGTCAGTATTCTCATTAAAAAAAAAAAAAAAAAAAAAAGATCCTCATAGACACATAATTATTGATAATTAATAATTAAAATCCAGCTACTTTGGATTTAAAAATCTAAGCCATTTCAAATCTAATGACATATAATAAAAACTGAAAAAAGTAGCATGTCCTGTCGTTGGATTTCCCAGGTTTGTTTTGGTTTTCAAAAAGTTAAACTAAATCGAATCGTGAAATGTGGTCTAGTTCCATCCGCAAACCTTTTTGTTGGGAAAAAATCACCTCAAACCCAATTAGACCACAAAAAAAAAAAAAAAAAAAAAAAGGTTATGTTAAAATTTGAGTTTTAATTTCATTTAGACAGACAAGTACTTGAAGTTTGTGTTATTTGAATCAAACACGAGTGAAGGAGCTCATAAGTTTTTGAATAGTGCAAGTAGTCGCTTCACTTGGAAACAAGGGGTCGTGCTGAAACTAAAATCAAACTCTAATGCTGTCTATGCAGTAACAAGTAGATACGCGAAGATTTCAAAATGCAGATCATTATAGTCAGGATTTGCTTAATCTTTCAAAGTTGCAGAAATATGATACCTCTAAGTTTTCTATTTTGCCTGTAGAAGAAGAGAAGGCTGAGCAATATCGTAACCAAAACAACCTTTCATATGTCGATAATTCAAGACACTACCATTAACCTCTTTCCTTAAGAGGTTCATATTTACAACTAAACTAATATTGTCATAGCTCATGTAATTTTACTGTCAAAAGAGTGTGAACAAGAATGAGCAATGTAGTGCCTAGAGCAACGTAGCATTGACATGTGATTAACAAGAATCCACCAAGGACGCCAATTAGAAAGGATAATCGAAGATAACTTCAGCATTTTTGGAAGCTCTTTGATAGCTGAGCACATTTCGGCTGACACCAAATAGTTTCGAAAGAACAGCAGCTTGATGATTTTTCTGTCCCTTTCGTGAGTGCAAATCAGCCTTGATAATCATCTTCTCCAGCACAAGTGTATCCCCAAGAAGAAACTTAATAAGGGCGTGCAGATGTTTCGATCCAAAACTATTAGCTTTGAAACCGATGATCTCAATGCTCTTGAGATGTTTCTCCAAACATTGAAAATTCCCCTTCCGTGAAAATAAAAAATCTTCTTCATCATAGTTAAAATGGTCTTTCCATTCTTTGTCAAGCATATACTGCACAAAGATACCCCATTTTAGAAACTTACTGCCTCACTGAAGTTTCAAAACAAAAAAAACTTTCATTTGTCCACCACAAAAGCTAGTTAGTTTTACTTTATTTTGAGTGTTAATGAATTTGAACTCTTAAACGCGCCCACACAATAAAATATCTCTCTTTCTAGATGCTCATCATTCAAGTATAAGTTCAAGATCCCAACGCTGCATGGCAGCAAAATAACCTCCAGTATAATGCTACAATTATTTTAGGACATGAACTAAAACATCTTAAAGTGGCCATGCACAGATGTTGAGTAGACTGACCAAGTTACAAGCAAATTTCAATTACGGTAACAAATAAGAGTTTGAGATTGATAATCTTTATGTACTTCTAAAATTTTTACTCACCATTCAAACATTCATTGAAAATGGAAGCCAACACAAGAAGCGAACTGAAGATAGTATAGCAAAGGAACAAACCTTGAATACATGTAAGCCATTCAGGTGTATGGTTAATTTTTCCAGGAACTCTGAACTTCCCAGCATGTATGCTATCCCGAGGAAGGTCCCTTTGAGTAACTGGTGTGTGTAGTGTTAGATTCTGACATTTTGACAATGGAGATGGCACTCCTTTCATCTCGAAAAGGGACAAAACCTAAGCACATTGAGCAAGCAACAAAGAAAATTTCATTAGTATTTTTTCCTGTCTAAAATTAATAAAGAATAACAAAACTGGAGATGGCATCCATTGACCTTTCATCTCAATTAAGAAAAAAACCAATAAGGACATTGAGCAAAATGAAAAAGATAATTTGTTTAAGACTATTTACATATGCTTCTTGTATAAGAAATTAATAAAGAATAACAAAACTACATTCCATCCAAATATGTTATCCATTGACCTTGTCTCCCAATTAAGAAAAAACCAATAAGGATACTACAAGGCAAAAAATGAAAAAGATAATTTGTTTAAGACTATTTACATATGCTTCTTGTATAAACTTGTGATCTTTGAAGGATTTGAAAATTCTAGTAGTTGGTCACATGAGAAAACAACCTCAAGTGACTCTATCCATCTATCCATTGCCATTATATGAGATGATTATGGAACAACAGCCTATAGTGATGAGATAGTATGACCGGTCCTTTGAACCTATGGTGACTAGGTCCCTTATTCCTATAATCTCTTAATGTATTTTTCTTGTGAAAATCATGCGTCTAAGATCGTTGCATTGATATCCTATCTAGTGAACATTCATTGTCCCAAAATTTGAGTCATCCTAGATCCATTTATTGGAAATTAATAGGAGGGAACGAGCTCCCAGGTCAACAATAGACATCATCCTATATTTGTCTATGATTCCCGTGATGAAATACTAGAATGCCACAAAAAGCCGAGGTTACTTGGCCCGGGCAACAAACATTGCCAAACACTACAGACACCATTCAACCCAACCCGAGCATGTGGTAAAATTATTGAGCTTGTACCTTCAAACACCAGCCACCAATGGTGATAATAGGAACTCTGTGCACCTTCTCAAAAAGTTCTTTCATGACGTCATAACACATGCTCTTATCACCCGGCGAAAAAGTTCGAATGGAAAAAACTAAGTCAGCTTTAACCAAAGAAGATACATCATCAAGTGTGAATATACGGCGCTTCCACATCCCTGATACACGCAATGACAGCAAATGCGGGGCCCAAATTTTCTCCAGCAGAAAGTTATCGGCACCAATGAGTAGCAAGTCTTTCACACTTGTTGAATCTATTATAACGTTCTTTATGCGCCAACACTGCCGCAGCTCGAGGGACTCTAAAACAGGACTTCCCCTCAAGATTCGCCGGAGGAAATCATCACTCAACTCCGCATATTCCATAGACAAGACCTTAAGACAAGGCCAGCTGACAGTCAGGTCCCACGAGAAACGGCACAAACTGACTTCGAGGCGCACCAACCAGCTCCAGCAATACAAGGACGGTGGCAGAATATACATAGACCGCATCTCGGTGATGAGAGACAGGCAGAGATCCTCCACCCGGCGCCCCGCCGCAAAGTGGAGCCAGCGGTCAACCTTGGGGCGGTCGTCCTCATGGTACTGTAAGTCGGTGACGTGGAATTTCTTCACCGTGGGCGAGGTGCACTGCCTCAGGACGCTGTCGACGAGGGATGGGAAGTCGAAGGAGGAGGCGTCGTGATTGCGAGGCCGGACTCCATTGAATGCGAGGTGGGTGGTGGACGTCCAAGTGCAACGCCAGCGCTTGGAGAGGACGCTGGTCTTGATGACGTCTTTGAGGGGCAGAAACGAGAAGATGTGGTGGATCACGGCGTCCGGCAAGGCGCTGATGAGATCCCCAGGGCTCAAAGGAGGAGAAGGTCGGTTTCCTTTGGCGCGATTTGGACGGTCGCCGGAGGATTCCCGGTGGACGGAGTGCGTCGCCATGGATTTGAAATTCTAGGGTTTCTGCCGATGTTCCCTTGAGGTTTCCAAGGATTTTTCATTTTCATTTTTTTCTACACGAGCAATCAATTAGTTATGGATACAATTTGTAATCTATCTTGTTTTTTATTCGATCCGATTTCCTATCCTTTTTTAAACACACTGCCTTATCCTTCAATTTTTTTTATATATTTTTCCTATTTTGTTGCTGAAATTTTTTTTATCGAAACTTTTCTCTTTCCAGTTCTTTATCATGCATGACTAAATAAAGAATTTGATTGCAAAAACAAATTAGAAGATTTCGATGTGAGAAAAGAGGTGGAGGACTACAATTAAAATTTATGCTTAGAGAAAAAAGGTAAATTAAGTAATTGACTTACGTGTTATGCTAATTTGGTCGGTATTTTCTTTTATTTTTTTCCTTAACAAATGCATGTTCATCAAACATTTAGGATAATAAAATTCTAATTTTGGTTGTGTCGGCTCTTCCCTATTTTTCAATTAGGGAGAAAGCGAACCCTGAGCCTTTGATTTGCAAAATGAAATAGCAGGAATAGACTAAAATAAACTAAAATAATAAATACAAAAAAGATTCTTTATAATCGATTCACCGAACAATTTAAGAATAACCATCCGCAAGTTTGAAACTCTTTTTAATCAATTTTAATTTTATGATGATTAAATCCTAATATCATAATATCGATTCTTCATATTATAAAGATATGTCACTTACTATTTACTTGCAATCATAAACAATATTTAGTAGAACCATATCATAACTTCTAGTGATTATAAATTAGTCAAGAATTATTATGACCTTTATTATAATATCTAGGGCAATTTTCAAATAAGGGTATGAAGTATTATCATTTTCTCAAATAAATGCCCGAAGTGAATTTTTTTTTTTTTTTTTTTTTTTTAGATAAGGACATGAACTACTCTCATTTTTTCAAATAAGGATATGGAGTTGATCTTATTTCAAATAAGGGCTTGGAATGACCATGTTAGTCTAAAAAAATGGTTCGAACTCATTGGTTGATCAAGAGCACTTCCATCATTTAAATTCTTTTTATTTTCTTTCCCTTTTTCTTTCTTTTTTCCTTATTCTTTTTTTTTTCTATAAAAAAAAAAAAAACTCAAAAAAAAAAAAAAAAAAGGATAAAACTTTTAAAAAATAATAATAATAAACTGAGTAAAGGCTAGGCTAGCTCTCCTGCCTTATGGACACTACCCCATCACCAGTGAGGCATTGGCCATGGTTGGTGGGGTCTTCAATGTGTGACAACCCTCACCAATCAGAGGCAAAGGCCAATAAGCTCTCACCAAAATCCCGCATGATCATCTCATATATTAGGAAATAATAAAATATATCCAAGTTGCTTGCTAATTTTATTTTATATATATATAAAATGAATAGTATTGAAAGAGCGTTAGAATAATCTAATATAACTAAGTTTCCATACCCAAATTTTATTGTTCGCAAGAGTAAAGTAAATCACTGATTATTTTATTTGATTTTCTAATCGACCCACCATAAACTAATTAGTGATGACTCTTATTATAAATCATTTACATGTTAAAAACTTGAACCTAAGTTGCAAATTGCTATGATTTTAGGAGAGCCCAAGTTAAGTTTAGGCTTAAAAATTTATTAACTGAACCCTAAGTGATGCACATCGAGGGAAGGTCGCGACAAAGGCAAACCAAAAACAAATGAAAATTACCAAGAAAGGGGAAAACATGAGCTCAAGGCATCAGCCGGAGGTCGTTAGACATGGCTTAGGTGTAGTCAAGTCGCCGAAAGACTCTCTCGCCCTTTGCCACCGCCAGCTACCTTGCTGGCCTAGTCCCGACGACCAACTTCAATTGGGCTGCCCCCTTTGCCTTGCTCTGCCACCGACCTCCGTTCCGTGTTGTTGGAGCAAATCCCAAAGGACGGGGAGGAAAGGGGAAGGAAAACAAGAGGGCTGGGCCGGGGAAGGGAAAAAGATAAAAAAGAAAGGGGCTGGCCCATGCGGGGGAAGAGGGAAAAATGGATTGGCCCAGGCGGGGGAAGGGGAAAAGGAAAAAGAGGCCGGGTTGGCCTTGCGCCAGTCCGATTTCAGGTGTGCAAGGCGAGCGGACATAGCCCGATCTATTATGCTCGTCCGCCGTCCGCTGCCACCGAGCTTGGTAGGGACCCCCCCGCCAGCACCCCTTTTAGTACCCCATTGGTCCTTGTCTCGGCCAACCGAGGCCGCGACTCATTGGTGCACGCCTGTGCTCGATTTCGAGCATCAGTGAGCCTCCCCGGTCGCCATGACGTGTCCATTTACTGTCCGTGCCGAACGTCGTTGCAAACTTGGGCCTTAATCGGCTCGGTTTTTCCTTCCCGGACGGTGCCTACCACATGTTCGACGAAATGCCTAAATGAACTTCGTCCGATTGCTTTTGGTTTTCAGTCCATCGCCGGTGCCCGTCGCTCGTCAGATGCGTTTTGATGGATCCCTACAGCTATCTTCCACTTTGTGCGCCTTTATTTTATCGCTTTGTTTGCCGATATTCTGGTTTGGCGAGCTTCGGCCTTGCAAAGTCCATTTTCTGTTCTTCCTGGTGATGCAGACCGGGCGTAGGAAGAGAGAACAAAAACGGAGAATTAGGTTTTTTGGGCGGGCTTTGGTGCCTTTGGGCTTATTGTAATTGTGGTGGACTTGAGGCTATATTTAAATAGGCTTGGGCTTGATATGTGAACCTGGGCTAAAGTACTAGGAAGGGTAAACCATTAGAAAGAAAAAAGGTAACGATAGTATTCAGCCGTTGCCAAAGAGATTATAAAAAAAAAAAAAAAAGGATAAACTAGCTCTAATAAATAAAAATAAATTGAAAACATTACAAAGAGAAATTAATCAAAATGAAAAGGGTAGAGATAGTTACCCTCTTTGCACAATGGTCATAAAATACAAAAATTCTTGACCAACTATGTCAGACGAGTCACATTTTTTCATGATTTGTTAAAAATTACTCTTTCTTAGCATTTAAACATATCTTAATAATTCTTCAACTTTTTATACTCTAATTATAATTACATTTATACTGTTAGGTTAAATCTATAGATAGAAGTTGCTATATTAAAATGCTTCCATAATTTGTAATTTCACAACTTATTTTTGAAAAAAAAAAAATTCTTCAATATCCCTCTTATTCTGGAAGATAATATGTTTTAAAATTTTTTGATTTGGAAAATATTGATATGACAACAAAGTTAAGGGGACTAACATGTGGTGTTCATGTCACAGCCACAATAGCTTGAAAAATAAAATAAATTTACCGAAAAGTACTAAAGAGGGAAAAGTAAAAGAAACAAAAGAGCGGAACAATTGCCTTCGATGGCTTGCAAAAGTTGAAGTCCGCTATGAAGAAGGTTGAGTGAATTTTTTTAGAACTTTTTGCCAAAAAAAAAAAAAAAAAAAATCAAGTGATTTGAATATATTTCATTTATTATATATATTTTTTTATAGCTTATTTTAGCTCTAAGTTTATGTTGATAGAATCAGCCGCATTAAAATACTTGAATAATTAATAAATATACGACTTATTTGTGAAAACATTAATTCAACGACTCTCTTATTTTTGAAAAAGCATCATGATACTTTCTTTTGGAGTATTTTAAATTTTAAGAATAATAGGTGTGGCAGGTACATTAACATGGCCCTCGTGTGGGCTCATGCCACGGCCACAATAATCCAAAACAAGAAAAGGAATAAGTACAAATATAGTGAAAAAGGAAAATTACCAAAAAGAAAAGGATATGATAGTTGCTCTCTGTTAGTAATAATTTTCATAGGCTCTTGAGAATTATTATCTGAAACTATCTAAATTTATTTCCATTTTTATCCAAAGGTTAGATATCTTTCTTTTTTGAATTTTGAAGATAAATAAGAAGAGTTTGTGGGTCTAGTCTCTGTTCTGATTAAAGCTTTGGGGAAAATGCGAATAAGGCCTAATTTTTGGCTCCATCGCCGTCGGGGGCCACAGGCAAAAGGCTTGAAGAATCCTCCATACAAGGCCCGGATCGAATTGTCTGCCAATCCAACTGGAAAACGTCCCCGTCCACGATCACCTCGTCCTTCCGGTCGGGATGAAACCCGAAGCTCAGTGGATTACATCAGTCAATTGCCCGGTGCCATCATCCTTCATATCTTCTCCTTCTTGGCCACAAAAGACGCGGTCAAAACCATTGTCTTGTCTAAACGATGGCGTTCCACTCGGAGCTCTAATCCACATATATCGTTCTCTCTACCCACCAACGGTATCCAAATGTTCAAGAGTTTCATTGCATTCATGGACGTGGTGCGATTCCTCTGCATTGCAATTAAGTTGAAAAGCTATTGTTCAAACTATTTTATTACCCTAATCGTAATATGGATAGTTAAATTTTCAGTGACTAAATATTATCTAAATATATGTCGATAGAGTTGGCAATATTTAAACCTTTGATTTTTTTGTAAGAACATTTCCCTTTCTGTATGAAATTATTTCAATATCCCTCCTATTTTCTAAAAGCCACTTTAATAGTTCATTTAGGTGTATTTTCATTTTAAGTACATTTATATGGAGAAAAAAAGTTAATAGAGCCACCCCATGGTGCTTATGCCATGCGATAATAACTCGACATTCCAAAAAAACAAATCAATAGGTAGTCCTAGAAAAGGGGAAACTAAATGGCATGGAATGTATTAGTTGGCAGCCGGGGCCGAGCGATCAGTCCTCTCCACGTAGCTCCCCCACGACGCTTGCTAACACGTCTCCTACTTATTTTTGCTTCCGACCTTCGATACAATTCCAATTTGGATAGAATTTGATGCACAAACTCGGCAACCTTTTTTTAGTAGAACAGTGGAGTCGGCGTCAAAATAGAGACGTGCGACATGCATCGCAGTCTGTACTTGGCATGATTGGGAGGCGAGAACATCTTCTCTGGTGCCACATTTGTCAGCCAGTTTGAAAAAAAGAAAAGAAAAGGGAACGTGTATGTAATTTAAGATGTGATTATGCTATTCCTAAGCTCATGAGATGCCAAACTTGATCACGAATGTGGTTTTTGCTAAGGAATTATCTCTGAGAAGTCATTTATGCTTAACTTTTTGGGTAGAATTTTGCAAGTTTCACCACCTATTTATGTCTATGCTTAGTAAATAGAGCGTTTGGATGTGGTATCACATATCAGGCTGACTCGGGTAATTAATTTTTATTTTTTTCTGGAGCTTAAGCTCATTTATACGTAAGCCCACCCCTCTTGAGCCTACCCAGACCCGATTATAATAGAGTTCATTTATTACGCAAGAAATAAGTAATTTAAAAAAATCAAACTTAAAAAACTCAAAATGAAGCCATGTCAAAGCATTTGTTAGACCCGACTTATAGTGTCAACATACTTGGTTTTCACGCACCATCTAAAGTGGCACAGAAAGAGAAAACAAATTTTATTTCCATTTGGTGTAATTTACGTTTTCTTATTTCATATATGCACACTTTTAGATGAGATTGTGCATTAAAGAATTCCTTCTATTTAGCTATTGTTACTAGCAAAAGTTGCACATATTTTGTGTATATTCAAAATATACACAAATGAACAAAGGACTGAGTACGACTGAAAAAGATTGACCAAGTCTCCTAGAGTTTCCAAAGACTTCTAGAATATTCCCAAGGACGGACGACACGACAAACGTAGCATGTTCTAGAAAATTCCTATCATAAATGTTGGTAGTTGATAAACGGGAAAATTACCAAAAAAGTCATAAACCTATTATAATTGTGCCATTTTTTTTTTTTTTTGCTAATTGAGTCAAAATCTTTTGCAATCGTGCCAGCTCAATCCTTTCGATCAAAATTGGCCAGCCGGTGCTATGTGGCCTCCGGTTGGCACCAACGACAATTTTTTTAATAATGTTTTTTGAATTTTTTTTTGGATTTTTTTAAAATTTTTTTTTTTTTTGGATTTTTTTTTTTTTTTTTTTTTTTCCCCTCCTCCCTCCTTCTTCCTTTGTCTAGCTAATCGCCGGATTGAGCTGGCCGTCGCTGGACGAGCCCCCACCGGATCGGGCGAGGGCTCGCCTCGTCGTCGCTAGGAGAGGGCAGCTCGCCCGGCCGCCACTAGTGAGGCAAGCCCCCGCTGGATCTGGCAAGGGCTCACCTCACCGATGCCTAGGTGAATAACTCGCCCAACGACAACGAGGCGAGCCCCCGCTAGATCTGGCAAGCGCTCGCCTCACTAGACCCAAGTGACGATGAGGCCCCCTCACCGAATCTAGCAAGGGCTCACCTTGCTAGTGGCTGGGCAAGCAGCTCGCCTAGTGACAATGAGGGGTGAGCTCGCCCATCGGTGGCCAGGGCTCACCCCCTCGCCCAGGGCGGAGCTTGCCCGATCGTCGAGCCTAAGAAGCCAAAGGAAGAGAGAGAGAGAGAGAGAGAGAGAGAGAGAGAGAGAGAAAAAAAATAATAAAAAAATTCAATTAAATAAAATATTATTAAAAAATTGTCTGCAGTTTTTAGACACTTTTTTTTTTGTCGCGACACCGATCACGTCACGTCGTGCCGGCTGACCAATTTCGGCCGGAAGGACTGAACTAGCATGATTATAAAAGGTTTAGGACTCAATTGGCCAAAAAAAAAAAGTTTATAACTGAATTGGCATAATTGCAATAGGTTTAGACTTTTTTGGTAATTTTCCCATTGATAGACTCTTATATAAATCTCCATCATTAGATCGAGAACCAATCAATGAATGTTACATGAGGGACTCTTGTCTAAATAGGAATGTTAGCCCCTCATTTGTATTCATCTAATACTTGAGTAGTAGAATGCATTATCTTATAGAGCTTTTCTCTGAAAAAAATGTTCCAAAACTTGAAAAATTTTCCTGTCACCCCTTGTTGGATTCAATTATTAATAGCTGTGTTGAGTTTGCAAGCCCCTTGTTGGATTCAAGTATTAATAGCTGCGTTGAGTGTTGAGTTTGTAATCGGGCATGGCGTCGAAGAGTTGTCGTTAAACCTGCATCCTGGCATTTCAGGTTCATGTGTTGCCGGCTTCCTTCTTCCACCTCACTACGTTGGTAAGTTTGCACTTGTCTCAAGGCGATTTTTGGTTGATAGATGCTGTGAATTGGTCTTCGCTGAAGACACTGCGCATTCGATATGCCAAGTTGATGGATCGAAGACTTTTGAGGAGGTGCCTTGTTTTGTAGTTTCCTGAGTTGAAAGACTGCATAAGCTTTAAGCACATGAGAATTGAATCAAGAGCTGTGAGAGAGTTGGTGATTAACTCTAACAGGTTATATGCCCGTGATGGTTTGCTCTTGGATATATCGGCTACTCATCTACTGAAATTATGCCTATTGGGAAGTGATACAAGAATAAAATTTGGACTAGATCAAGTAACTTCTTTGGTTGATTAGTCAAAGACAAAAAGAGAGGGGAAAAATCGCTTGAAATGGATCCCGACTCCAATCGAGTACGGGTCGCTCGATTTGCATCACATATAATTTGGTCAAAATGGGTTAAATTGATCAATTTGGGTCAAACTATTTTCGATCTGATCCAAACTCAACCCGATCCAATCCACCCATTTAACGGGCCTACTCATGTCACTATGATGAGGTGGCAAATAAACAATGCCCACATGTCTCCATCACATGCAACAAACCATCAACCATGGATTTCCATCTCATTCCACATGGAAAGATCTTGTCCGTTAGCCGTCATAGCCTTTTCACCATATAAACATCTGAAGTTTAGTTGAGACCGTTGAATTTATGTGCATTGTCTCGATGACTTCTTTGTTTCACACCTCAAATCATTTTTCATTTCTTGAAGCTTGAGACAACACATGTTGGATGAAATTGTTATTGCTCTGATAATAAAAAATTGCTTAAAGCTAAACTAAATAACTAAATGAAATAGAATTGGAATAACTATTATGCGTTGCCACAAATCTTGTTCCGGGCACTACATTGGTGAGTTTGCTCGTCCCGATGCTGTTTTTCAACATTGGGTACCATAAATTGGTGTTCACTGAAGACATTACGAATTGAAGATGCATTGAAGGATGATGCGATGATTAGAGTTTCGAGTGGCAACCCTGTTCTAGAATTCCTAGAGTTGAAATATTGCAAAATTTTCAATAATATCATAATTGAGTCAAGAGGTTTGAGAGAGTTGGTGATTGATTCTCATCGTCAAGGTTCAATCTTGAAAACTTTGGCAGCTCATCTTCTCAAATTGTGCCCATTAGGCGATTCTTTTAAGGGAGAGTTCATACCAAATTAAATATCTTCTTTGGTTGAGGCCGAAGTAAATTTCAAGATGACTACTTACATGCTCATCAAGTTAAGGGCTCATGGCGATCTTGTTAAGCATCACGTCACGAAATTGGTGATGGGGAGCTACCACCATCAAGTTCCAAATAAAGAAACTTAGGTTTGCTATCAATTTGCAGATCAAGAATGAGTCAGTGTTTGGAAATGTTATTGCAGAGGAATATTGCCGTTAGAAGTTGTTTGTGGGTATGGCTCGACAGCTAAAGAGGGTTGAGATTGATGGGTTAGATGCTGATTGTCTAGAGCTAAATTCTGTGCTTTATGCAGTAATGTATTTGCTGTGCGATGTTAAAAAAGTTGGTCCTCAAAGCTAAAAGACATGAAAGGAGAAAAAGGCTAATTAATCCTGGCAAATTGCTTGAATTCTACGAGCAACTTGTATGCCTCCCAAGAGATTCTAAGAATGCTTAATTGATTTCAAAATGCATTCAGCATAACAAGCATAAGTAGAAACAAGGAGTTATTAGAAGTAGCACCCAGGATCTGAAGTTTTTTATATTGGTGCTACAGTCGTCGTTTTGGAAGGTATTATGTGTCTTTTAAAGATCCTTAGAAGCCAGATGTAAGCAATACTAATGGTATTATTTTTTAGAGGTACTCTCTGACTATTAGTGTACAATTGCTTGTGCTGTTTTGGTGACATGGTGATTTACACGTTGAACAAAGAAAAAAGTGCTTTATAAGTGCGATTCGTTATGCTGCTGCAAAATGTCTTACTTGGTTGTAGTGAAGATTTTCAATTTTTAACATGAAGCTCCAAATGATGGAAACAAATTGGTAGATACTTGAATGATCTCTTGCGTCTTGTTGGAATTCACCTCATTGGACAAACCAATGACACTGCAATCGATCCATATTGAGGATCTAAATAAGTTCATGTTCTCATTCGAAAACATCATCATTGGTTCTACTGCTCACATTATGATAGAATTAGTCTTGGATTTTCTTTTCTTTGTCTTGTATATGCATAGCACAAATTGCACTGGCAAAGAAGATTTCTTATTTTACTTCTTGCATTTTTGGTTATTGATCCAAGTCAATTGCACCTAGAAAGGTGATTTTTTCTTCACCGATTTCAGGATGTCTAAAGGGAGATGGAAGTGAAAGTCAATTGATTTGATAATTGACTGAGATTGCTCACAGACAAAATTCACTAGTTATATTATATCCAATATCTCAAAAGTTCTAAAATCCCCAATTTGCAGATATATGTAATTATCGGAAGAATTTTAGCAGGGACAAAGCCAAAAGTCTAATGGGAAGTTTTAGAATCCTTTTATTTGGTTCCAAACAGATTTTATCATGCACATTTGGCTATACTTTTGTATTTTCATTTTCCCTTTAACTTGAAAGTCAAGTTTGAATGTTTATAAAAGTTATAAAATCTCATATTTTTGAAACATCAAGGTGAGGAGGCAATCCTTAGAGAAGGAAAGGAAGGCAGTGATGTTGGATGCAATTTACTCAAACTACAAAAATGAAAACGACAAAATATAAACATGTCATCCTAATTATCAAAACAGCTTGGTAATTAAACACACCGAAGTACCTTCGTGACCCAAGAGAGCCTCACTGCAGGTCTTCTTAGGTTGTTTCACTTTGTGCCACTTCTCACAATGCCTCTCTTTTAACAATATTAAAGATAAACTCAGCTTTTTCAGAAGCGATGTGGAAGGGTTTAGCCTACTAGATAGATTAAGTTAAGGCACGAACCAAAATTGAAGGAGTAGCCCGTATACGTTGGAGCAATAAGCATATCACAAGCTTTCGTTGAGACATATGCAATGCAACCACATGTGTTCAGGCTTTAATTCGAGTGGTCACGGCAGATCAATCTGTCTAGTGCGAGCTGTCCCATCATCTTGACATCTGTGCAAGCTGTGAATTATTGCATTTGTGGGATGCCAATTTCATTAACTCATATGAGTAATGATCACATTACTTTTGCGATGTATTGATGATACAAAAAATTCTACATCACATTCACTCTACGTTAATAACTCATACTTCTTTTATGTTACTAAAAATCTTAAATTAAGTCGTTACGAAATCAATACTCAATTTTTTTTTTTTTTTTGTCACCAGAGCCAATAAAAAATATGCTCACAATGACAATAGTGGCCTAAATTTTCGTAATGTTGATTTAAGTTTGTAGTATTGATGACACAATTCTTTTTTTTTTTTTTTAATGTATTGGTGTCATATCGAATAAAGTTTAGGATTTCTACAAGGTAGATGGAGGGTATATTAGGCACGCTATTATGAGTTTGAGTTGAGGGGTTTTCGCGATGCAGAAAAAAGAAAAGGTTTGTTAAATTATAGCATAGTGAGTATAATTTAGGGTTTTAGCAGTATTTCCTTTTCTCAAATTACAATGAAATAATTAATCCACCACTTTTGAGCCCATGGAGACTCGTCGTGAAGCCTGAAGTACCTATTATGTTTGTAATATAGTCTGATCCGACCTGGCTTGGCCCGCCCGTTAATTCAAATAAGTCCGCCTTGACTAATTTAATCAAATCTCTCTCTCTCTCTCTCTCTCCCGTTAATTCTCCGCCTTGACTAATTTAATCAAATCTCTCTCTCTCTCTCTCTCTCTCTCTCTCTCTCTCTCTCTGCTCTTTCTCTTCTGCAATTTTCTCCACATATGGTCAGGAACGAACTCTGCATCGATCGCCGACGAACGTCCATGACCACCTTCTCCTTCCCACATAGCTTCATTAATTAAGGCCATAAAAAATTCGACACAGCAGCATGTGTGGATAACGCCATGTCAGATTAACATAGCCATTAGTCTTAGGGTATGGATTTGCTTCTGGATCTTTGAAGGGCCACGATCGATCACTAAGAGTTCAAACGTGTTAAATCGTGATTCATCGGAAATCTTGGAACATGGGTTGGTGTCGAAAAACAGCTCAAGGAAGTATCCGAGTGCCGGGCACGGTTTTCGCCATCAGAGCTGGTCTCAAGGATGAGGAACTCTTATGTTTATAAGAAATAGCTACATCTCGTTATTTAATAGGAATAGATCTATATAAAATAAACTATTGGATGAGAATGATATGCCTATGTGTATTTTGGGTGGTAAAACCCATATTACATTTTCATTAACATTGCTATCCCTCATTATTTAAGACATACATTTATAAATAATATAATTTAATCTAAATGAACTAAAACTGCACGTATTAGTTCCATTCAATAATATAAATATTTGAATTAACACGAATTACAAATTATAGGTGTTGAAGGAAGATTGCAACCGCTAAACTAAACCAAGCAAAAAGAATTTGGAAAAAATTGAAAATTTTAATTTATTAATTTGGCTTTGGGTAAATTAAGAAATTGTGACATCAATAAATTTGATTAAATGATCATTTGGTAACTTCATAATTAAGTAGAGAGAAAGTGGTGGGCCTAGCTACTCTTTCTCAATAAGAAATGGACAAAAACTTTGTGGAAAAGAGCGGTAGCCTCAAGTTAAAGGACTCATGAGGCCCAACCACTGGGAGTGGGGCTAGAAATTAAATTATCATATGCTATCTAATTACAAACATGCCTCCAGATGATAAAAACAAGTGAAGCTCCTCAACTTTCTCTTTCCTCTGTTTATACTGTCCTAATTCCAAGCTTTCAAATTTTAGGTTCAAGCTTAACTTTATCCAACTTTTTTTTTTTTTTTCTGTTTCGAAAACCCTCAACTTTAAACCGACAATTTTCTTGTCTAAAAAGTTTTCTCTTCGAAAATTTTTTCTCAAATTTATATATCAAAGAGAGCAATTTCCATCTTGACAAGGGCAATCTCACCGTTCAGATATCGGAATTCATGGCCAAAGAAGTCAAGAAAATCTTTTTTTTTTTTTTTTTCGGAGTGTCGGTCAAGAGAGGATTCTCACCCAAGTGGGGTGGGCGACTTTTCAACATGCAATAATTGCCAAGAGAGAGAAAAAAGAGAGAGTTATGGCCAGCAAAAAAGAGAAAGCTTTTATAAAGAAAAACTGAGAAAAGGGTCCGCAAAAGAAAAGAAAGAAAAAGAAGAACAGAGGTGGTGAAAAGAAAAAATGAAGAGAGAGAGAATTGTCGGTTCACGCGTGAGGAAAGGACAGAAAGCAAAAGGTTGCAATTTCGCCGAAAGTTTGTTTCCTCTACTTTCGTAGCGTGTACGTTTCCTGCGAGTTCAATTTTCCTTTTGCACTCTAATTTCCCAGAATTTTAGTCCTCACAGTTAAATTTCTTCATCATTTCAGTTCAAACCAAAACGAAATCAAGTTCAGCACTGTTTTGAAGTTGAACGACTTTTTGTTCAAAGTTAGAATCAAAGTAAGAAAAACCATTTTATCTTTAAAGGAAAGTGCGTGCAAAGTTCGAGACTTTGCAAAATTCACAATTGATAGTGACGGATTATTTTCCTGGGTCATCCTCTCCAAACTTATTTTTCAACAAAATGACTTTCACGCGTCAACAATTACTTCAAAGTTAACCGCAACGCTGGAGTGATCAGTTCCCGATCTAATACCCAATTCCATCTGAGATTGAGGATCAAACCAAACCGTCTTAGGATCGGGAACCGGATCAATTGATCGGTCCTATCCGATAGAACCAATCACTTCACAAAAAAATTCAAAAATTCAAAAAAAAAAATACTAGATTGTTACTATTTTAGAGTTGAACAAATAATTTTTTTTTTTTTGTGAAAAAGAGTTAGTTAGGTCCAGTTTCCTTTAGAATCGTAAACCGGATAAAAAATCACCAGTTCCATTTTTATGGAACTAGGAACCAAACCAAATCGATTGGTCCGATTCGGACGGTTCCTGATTTCACTTGGTCCGATATGCTAACTCCTATGCAATGCAACTTGCATGTAAAACTCTAAAATTTAACTCCAATAAAAATCTTACATCAAATTAACTCCCGTCTAACCCCATAACTCCACAATGCCCTTGCTTCCACAGCCTAACAACTCCAAAATCGAATTTCACAATTCAAATTTCACATAATTTTTGAATTTGTGCTCTATTCCAAAAATCACTCAAATTAGATAAATAAATGGCTTAAATCTTTATAAGGTATTGCTAATAAAAATAAATCTATCTTGGCAGGTCCCGTGATGTGTACGCCAAGCCCTCTTTTCTTTCCTTCTCGTTTCTTCCTCGTCTTTTCCCTTTCTTTTCGTTTTTGTCGTGGTGCGTGCCCTCCTTTTTCCCTTTATATCTCTCCTTTTTTTTTTCCTTTCTTTTCATTTCTGTCGTGGTGCGGGGTGCGTGCTCTCCCTTTTCCCTTTATATCACTTCTTTTTCTTTTTTTTTTTTAAAGCCCAGTTTTTGACCAAGTCAAGAAGAATGGCAAAATATTAGAGCAATCGCTAAACTAAACCAAGAAAAAACATTTGTCGAGAAAAATTGTAAATTTTGATTTATTAATTTGGCTTTGGGTTCACGACCGGAAAAAAAAAAAAAAGGCTTTGTGTTAATTAAGAAATTGTGAAATAAATAAATAAATTTGACTACATGAAATCAATAACTTGAACATTCAAAGAGTTCCTCACATGTCTAGACTGGTATCCGAAGATGCTGATTTTACTGACAATGGTCAAGATTCATCTGTAGAGCTCTCTAATTCTTCAAAGCAATGTTTAGTGGAGATAAAGATGAGCTAGAGTTGGTAGTTAAGCTCTTGAATTTAAAGAAATAATTTAGCACTTATAAAGTATTGTAAATTAATACTATAAAAAGCATTGATCGTGAAATGCACAGCACTCTTTTTTTTTTTTTTTCACTCCACAATTTCAAGTAGTGACCTTTTAGTTTGGATTATTGGCATATAAATAGCAGTGATAATTCTTTTAGCTTGCATTGTTACAACCGGATATTAGAATAAGCTTCTTTTTATTGTAAAATGAAGTAATTAATGCATTGGATTTTTACATTTCACTCAATTCTTGATGCAAATCTTTTAAGTGGAGCGGATTCAATGTTTGAAGAGCTTTGTTTTATCGAGTAACTACATAAAAAAAAAAAAAAAATGCATTAAATGGTATCTAAATGTATGGACTCACTATTAAACATACAAATTGCTTCACATCTTGCACCAACCAAGTTGAATAACAATATTAACATTCTTAGATATATTTTGAGTGGCAAGTAAAACCTATTTAATACATTTATAAAAGATAGCTACGCCTTGTTATCTAAAAGTAATAGATAATTGTTAAATAAGAATAATATGCTTTTGGGTGGCAAGTAAAACCTATTTAACATTTTTATTAACATAGCTACCCCTTGTTATTTAAGAGGAACTGCATGCATTTATGTCTAAGTATTGTATAAAGTTATATTTAATCTAAAATGAACTAAGGCTGAATGTTTAAGCTCCATTCAACGATATAAATATTAATACGACAATTTATAGGTGTTTAAGGATGATTGAAATCGCTAAGCGAAACCATGCAAAAACATTGGCCGGAAAAAATTCGAAAATTTTGATTTGTCGATTTGTCTTTGGGTTAATCGAAAAATCATGAAATCAATAAATTTGATTAAATGATTAATCGGCAACTTCACAATTAACTAGGGAGAAGAGTAGTGGGCCCGGCGACTTGTTTGAAATAAGAAATGGACAAAAGGCAACAACCGGTGGGACCCAGCCATCAACAGGAGGGAGGAAAGAAAATTATTACAAGCTATCTAATTACAAATCTGCCCATGGATTCTAAAACCCCAAGAAGCCCCTCGACTTTCGCTCCCCCTTTTTTTCTATAGTCCTAGTTATCTAAAGATGCGCAAATTTTAAATCCATTTTAATTTTATCCTGAACTTTTTTCTCAAAAAACTCTCAATTTTAAACCCCTTGCTACATCAATTTTTTGTTTAAAAAGAATTTCCCAACTTTATGTCCAGTTCCAAATGAATCTCGAATAACGAGAGGACATAATCAAGAGAGAGTAATTTCCATCTTGACAATGGGACAATCTCGACATTCAGGGACCGGAATTCACGGCCAAAGAGGACTGGAAAATTTGGGCATAGAAAAAGTAGAGGATTCTCGGCCCAGTGGGGTGGGCGAGTTTTCAGCATGCAATAATTGCCAAAAGAGCTCGAAAAAGTAAAAGGACGGAGGCTTTCTTCACGGTCAAGGAAATGGAGATACAGAGAGAGGCTTATGGTCGGCAAAAGAGAGAAAAACTTTCATAAAAAAAAAAACCTGAGAAATTGGTCCGCAAAAGAAAGGAAAGAAAAAAGAACGTAGGAGGTGAAAAGAAAAAAAATGAAGAGAGAGAGAGAAGAATTGTCGGGGGCACGCGTGGAGAATGGACAAAGAGTAAAAAGGTGCAATTTCACCAAAAGATTGTTAATCTACTTTTATAGTATCTACATTTCCTTAAAGTTCACTTTTCCTGTGCATTAAAACTTCCACATAAATGCCTTTTTAGTGGTTCCGGCCAACGGGCCAATGAATAACTAATTTATATCTAGTTCGGCTAGTTTAAATTATAGGCATGTGTCAATTGATTTGATTAGATGAATCAAACCAATAAATATATAATAAAAGTAAAAGTAAAATGGTATTTTGATTTATTTACAAGATTTGAAGAGGAAATTAAGATAGGACCTAAGCAAAAAATAAATTCTTCTCATCAGGTTGATACATGCGTTGATAACATAACTTTTTAGAATAAATTATCGTTAATACAACATTTTAGTATTAAAATGAAGCTTATCGATTTGACTGTACAATATTTAACGGGCTTAAAGCAAGAGTGGTAAATTCCTAAGTGAGAATAGGAGCTTAAATATATTTAACAAAAAATACTTTTTCTGATGGAAAATAAATCAACAAAGAAAGAGGAAAGTTCAACGGTGCAAGCAGTTGATTGACTAAGTGTGCCCCCTTCATTGTCCTGATGCTTTGCGTGTTTTTATCGGTTGCTGAGCACTTGTCTGGAAATTATCGGAATGGACGAATCTCTCTGTCTCTCTCTCATCCACTTTTCATTTTCTCTCGCAAATCCATGTCAAGTCTTGTCCCAAGTCTCTATCCACTTTACCTCTTCCGAACAAATCCACCGTTCTACGCGTATCATCTTTGGATTCTCTTCAGCCGCCTGAAGGCAACGACTCTAAGCACGTGGTTGACAAAGCTTGACTTATTGGTGCGAGTTCTGATTGCCAACTGGTTCCATTGCATAAATCAAACCACAAGAAAATGGGCAACAAGAAGGCATTTTCTATTTCTTGAGACGCATTCTGGCTTTTTTCTCCGTCGGACTTGAAGGGGAAAATCAAGGACAGAGCCAAAGCAAAGCCGAAATGCATCGTCCCATTTTTGGGCGTTCTCTTGCTGTGCTCGTGGCATCAGTCCTTCTCTCCGTGCTTGCGTTCAACTGTCTCAATAAGAAGAAAACTAATGTGATAATTTAGCACTTGTAAAGTATTGTAAATCAATACTATAAGCTCATGCCACGAGCACTCTTTTTTTTTTTTTTTTTTTTTTTAACACTTCACAATTTCAAGTATCGACAGTTTAGTTTGGATTGTTGGTATATAAATAGCATTGATAATTCTTTTAGCTTGCATTGTCACAAGTGGATATCAAAATACAGCTTCTTCTATTGAACATACAAATTGCTTCACATCTTGCACCAATCAAGTTGAATAACAATGTTAATATGCTTGATATATTTTGAGTGATCAGTAAAACCTATTTAACATATTTATAAAGATAGTTACCCTCATTATTTAATAGAAATAGATCTATATAAAATAAATTGTTGGATGAGAATAATATGCCTAGGTGTATTATGGGTGGTAAGTAAAACCTATTTACATTTTCATTAACATAGCTACCCCTCATTATTTAAGAGGAACCGCATGCATTATGTTAAAGTATTATTTAAAATATTGAACTAACACTGCACGTATTAGTTCCATTTAATAATATAAATATTTGAATTAACATGCATTACAAATTATAGGTGTTGAAGGAAGATTGCAACTGCTAAACTAAACCAACAAAAAAAAAATTGGAAAAAAAAATTGAAAATTTTAATTTATGAATTTGGCTTTGGGTTGATTAAGAAATTGTGACATCAATAAATTTGATTAAATGATTAATTGGTAACTTCATAATTAAATAGATAGGAGAGTAGTGGGCTTGGCCACTCCTTTGCAATAAGAAATGGACAAAAACTTGGTAGAAAAGAGCGATAGCCTCAAGTTAAGGAATGACTTGTGGGCCCAGCCATTGTGAGTAGGGGTAGAAATAAAATTTTCATATGCTATCCAATTACAAATATGCCCCCAGATGATGAGAACAGGTGAAGTCCTCAACTTTCTCTTTCCTCCTTTTATACGATCCTAATCCCTTAAAAACCCTCAAATTTTAGGTCCAATCTTAATTTTATTCCGAATTTTTTTTTTGCAAAAAAACCTCAACTTTAAACCAAATGTTACATCAATCCTCAATTTCTTCGTCTAAATTTTTTTTTTTCAAATTTTATATCCAATCCCAAATGTGTTCCAAATAACAACAAAAATTCTTGAGGATGAGGTCAAGAGAGCAATTTTCAGCTTGACAAGGGGCAATCTCGGCATTCAAAGATTGAAATTCACGGTCAAAGAAGACAAGAAAATCTGGGCATGAAAAAGCAGAGGATTCTCGGCCGAGTGGGTGGGGCATTTTTCCACATGCAATAGTTGCCAAAGGGAGCTCGAAAAAGAAAAAGATGGTGCTTTTCTTCCTGGCCAAGAAAAGGGAGAGAGAGAGGGTTATGGTCGGCAAAAGAAAGAGAGCTTTTACAAAGAAAAACTGATAAAGTGGTCTGCAAAAGAAAGAAAGAAAAGAAGAACAGAGGAGGTGAAAAGAAAAAAATGAAGAGAGAGAGAGAGAGAGAAATTGTCGGGCACGCCTGAGGAAATGACAGAGAGCAAAAAGCTGCAATTTCACTGAAAGTTTGTTTAATCTACTTTTGTAACATCTACATTTCCTTGTAGTTCACTTTGCCTGTGCATTGAAACTTCCACCAATTGAAGGCGATGACCATAAATGCATGTTTAGAGGTCCCGATCAATGAATTATTAATTTATATCTAGTTTGACAAATTTGAATTATGGATGCATGCCAACTGATTAGATTAGATAAATTAAATCAATAATATATATAAAATAAAGTAAAAGCAAAAGTGAAAGCAAAAGCAAAAAGGCATTTTGACTTATTTATGAGATTTGAAGGGAAATTAAGACAGAACCGAGTAAAAAATAAATTCTTCTCATTGTGTTACGGTACCGAATGAATATATACACATTTATGCATGTTGATAATTTTTTATAATCCTTGACACGCTTTGATAACATAATTTTTTAGAATAAGTTATCGTTAATAATACAACATTTTAGTACTAAAATGAAGTTTATCAGTTTGACTGTATAATATATATCAAGCTCAAAGTAAGAGGGGTAAATTCTTAAGTGTGATTAAGAGCTTAAAATATTTTACGAAAAACACCTTTTCTGATGGAAAATAAATTAACAAAAGAAAGAGGAAAGTTTGTCGGTGTAGGCGGTGGACTAAGCGTGCCTTCTTCATTGTCTTGACGCTTTGTATGTTTTTATCTATTTTGAGCACTTGTGTGGAAAATATTGGACTAGACAAATCTCTCTCTCTCTCTCTCTCTCTCCACTTTTCATTTTCTCCCGCAAAACCATGTCACATAGGCATGTGAGGGAAGCAGTGACAACAAGGGAAAGATAAAAATTTGGAGCGAGGAAGAAAGAAATGTGCAAAGGAACTAGAAAGAGTTGTCATGGAGTTGAAAAGTCTACTTGGAAAAGAAATTAGACAAGAGGAAAGACAAAATATGCAGAGCATTGATGTGTTCAAAGTGGTCTCCACCTTAAAAGATAGTAGTAATGGTTATAGAAATATCTATCCTCATACTGATTCTTATTCAACGTTGGCTGCTCTTTGGTTAGTCCAAGAAATAATAAAATTATCAATGATTTATGCATCTGCATGTGTCTTGTCCAGATGGATTGCAAGTTGCTGTCCATGTCCTATTATATATTTAGAAAATCTTCCCTTTATATTTGCCATTGTATTCAATTACTAGCAAAATTAAGGCAAATGTGTGTAAAAAATTGTGTGTCATTGAAAGTCATTTTGGTCAATTCTTCGTTGGGTCTAATTCAATGCTATTGGCTGCCCTTTTGTTTGTCCAAGAAACAATAAAGGGAGAAATGCAAGGAGTCCTAAAAGTATTCAGAATATCAAGTCACTAGAGTTTTCCTCTTTACTTTCTTTGGGTTTATAATCATCTGAAGTCTTTATATATATATATAGATATATATATATATAGTAGATTTTAAGTGATCGTTGATAATGCAACGTCTCAATAGTGAAATGAAATTCATCAATTTGATATGGTAATACTTAATTGATTCAAGTTAAATTTGTAATTGGGACCGAGAGTTTAAATATATTCAACAAAAGTAACTTTTCTAATGGAAAATAAATTAGAAAAAGCAAAGGAAAGTGCAATGGTGCAGCAATTATCCTGACGCTTTGTATGTATTCATCAATTATGACCACTTTCTATGGATACAAATAAAGCAGTTGTCTTTTATTTTTGGTTTTATTTTTTTCATTGCTTTTGCATCGAAACTTGCTCACATGTTATTTTCTTCCAGGGAAGGATCGCCTTGGATTCTCCTGTCCTTTGAAACTTCCCCAACATTAAGGCAACGACTATAAATGCATGGTCGGGTCCCGGTCAACAAATTACGTTTTTATATCTAGCTCGGCAAATTTGAATTATTGATATATGCCAATTGATTGGATTAGATAAATAAATCAATAAAGATAAATCAATATATAATATATATATATATATATATAATAAAAAAGAGCAAAAGCAAAAAGGCATTTTGATTAATTTATGAGATTTGAAGGAGAAATTAAGGCACAACCAGAGCAAAAAAGAAATTCTTCTCATTGTGATGGGTACAAAATAAATATATATAGCATGTTGATAATTTTTTGTGATCCTCAACACGTGTTATCTCATTAAACTTATAAATATTGAAATGAAGTTTATCAGTTTAACAGTATAATATTTAACAGGCGTAAAGTGAGAGGGATTAAATTTATAAGTGGGATCAAGAGCTTAAATATATTCAATAAAAATACATTTCCAGTGGAAAATAACTTAACAAAAGGAAAGGAAAAGGAAAGTTCAACGGTGCATGCAATGGAGTAAGTTCAACGAAGACTCGTCCAAAGTCTCTTTCCACTCATCTTCCCAACAAATCCACCGTTATATGGGTATCGAAATTTTATCGGAGCTTGTTTATTAATTCTCATCCTTTTAAAACTTCTTGGCAGACATCTTTTTGTCTCTCTCTTCTCTCTCGTGAAGTTTGTTTCTCCTCCTCCTCCTCTTCGCATAGTTCGCCGGAGAAGACAGAGTCGCGACACCTTTCCTCCTCCTTTGTTGCCGCAACTAGTCTTGAGAAACGGTAGGCGTCTCTCTCCTTGGCAATTCTTGCTCTCTCTCTCTTTGGCGATTCTCGCTTTGTTTTTCATTGCTCCCCTTTGCCTTTTTTTTTTTTTTTTTTTTTTTATCAGGGTTTGATTTGTCGCTCGATTGAGCGAGAGGGTTAGTCGTAGATCGTTTGCGTTTTGCTGTTCGTTCGATTTCTTCCTGTTGTAGCTCGTCTCGTGTCGTTTTTGGAGGTGCTCTCACTTTCGCCATCGACGTACGGACCGCTCGTGCTCTCGCTTCCCGTTCTTCTTAACAACAAATCTGCAATCTGGGGTTCCCTGCAATTCTTCTTTCCTCGTGGGTTTCTCCCCCTTTGCGGAATCGAAGTAGTGGGTAAAAGGAAAAATGAGATTTTGGGGTCGATGGTTCGTGTGTTTCACAAGTGTGGTAGAAGCGGTTGCTTGAGAAGATTACCAGTGTCACAAAGCGGTGGGTTCTCAAATAGTGCCGTCAAATCCTCGAACATTCTCGAACTCGCTCGAAATGCTCCCCTTACCTTATCTATGCATTTATACCTGTCTGTCCCCAGCAGAGTTTTGGCTGGGCTTTTTCTCGAATATACGTTTTCCAGCATCCATTCTTGAATTTTCATGCCTTTCTATTCTCTTGTACGAGGTTCTTTGAATTGAAAGATTTAGAAGCAACGTATTTTTGTTCACAGTTCTCTGGGTTCTAGCAATTTCATGATAAGCTCTTCATGTTTTGATTGTTTTAAATTTGCTTTGAGATTTATTATGTGATGAATAAAAGTTGGGTTTTTTTTTTTTTTTTTTGGTGTTTTGCTTCTTTTTGTTGGGTGGTTGTGTTTCAGAAGCGCACCTGAAGTTCGGATTTTGGAGTCGAAAAACCAGGAGATAAAGTAGCATTTTTTGACTCAAAGCAGGTATGATCATGAAAACTTTCACCCGCAATCAGACATGCAAAGTTTTAATTTTTGGAACTGTGTTGGTGGCTTATGTGGAAATGAGCATGTATATGCGTGGAGTGGCCTCTTTTTACAACCTTTTTTAATTTCTGTCTGTTTCGCTCGCTCGAGGAGTCGGTGGTTTCGAAATGATGGATGCGCTGAAAATGCATGACGAATGTGGGAGGGGAGAAGCAGATGGTTATGAGAGGGGTAGAGCTTGCGGGGTGTTGTGGTTCATCCGAGTTATAGATTACTCTGTTACTGCATTGAGTGAGGTTTTACTATCGTGTTATTGTCCGTAAGTCGGATACAATGTGATTTCTTTTGATTGAATAATGACAATGAGGACTTATTTGAAGTATAGAAAAGAGAATAATGAGAATATTTCTATACAGTTTTTCCTTGTTAAGGCTCCATGTGCATTTAGCCTAATCTCTGCCGATTGGCTTTAGTTCAAAACACTGCAGGAATTATCAATGGCGATAGTTATCTAGCATATTAGGCCTCATTCGAGTTTATGATTCCAATTAGCCAATGACGGCATTTTTTTTTTTTAAATTTAAAAAACACGAGTTTATGATTCCAATTCCACCTTCCTCTTTCAAGAACTTTATATAATCAACTATAATTGACATTTTATAAATTAAATGAAAAAATTGGGAATAAATTTTTTTTTGGGAATGGAGATTTTTATTCTTGTACCAAACGGGTGTGTTTTTTTTTTTTTCGGGAATAGAAATTTTGAAAATTGTTTTTAAATAAAATTGTTCATTCTTAGGAATAAACGTTACCAAACACATCCTAAGGTGGCCCTTGCCCTAGCACTCATTTGGAATAAGAAACTGATAAAAATTTGGTAGAGAAGACTGGTACCCTCAAGTTAAGCAAGGATGGGTAGGACCTAGCCATCGGGCAAAGGGATAGATAGAAAAATAAATGCTATCTAATTTCATTTGCCCCTGGATGATTAAAACAAGTGAAACTCTTCAATTTTCTCTTCCCTCTTTTTCTATAGGTTTGCTGTCCTAAAAACTCTCAAATTTCAAATCCAATTTTAATTCTATCCCAAAAATTTTTATCTAAAAAAAATCTTCAACTTTGGATTCAATCGTAAATCTTACTCCAAATTCTTTTCTTTGAAAAATTCAAAATTTAATGTCCAATCCAAAATATGCCCGGACATTTTTTTATTTGAAAAAAAATCAATAACCAATCTCAAATTTACCTCATTAATCCTACGTTAAAAAATATTGTTACTTGTTTGACGTGGCATTAAAAAATCCACATTAAAAAAATGACATGGAAAATTATATCCAAAACGAAATCATGTTTGATCAGAAAATTGGGAATCAGTCCACCTAGATTAGTTCACTAATTCAATTCACTAGCAAAAAAGGGCACACAAATATGTGATTGATTTGGAATATCTAAGGAAATGAATTTAATTTGTTAAAGGGTCGAAAGCATTTAATCAATCTAACAAATATGTTTTTGACTAGTTTTGTCACTAAAATAATTTATTAGGATTAAAATCTAATTCACAAGAATATGATGATCAAAAGTTTAATTTCTTAGAACGTTTGTGCATGTAATCACCATATAAGCGTGTACACGGGAGCTTGTACTCTTCTAGATTATCATTTTGTCCAAACACAGTAATAAAATCATCTTATAACATGCAAGGGCATGACCATTTCATAATATTAAAGAAAGTAAATTCAAATTTATTGATTTCAAATATATAAAATCTCAACATATTTGAAATTAAGTACTTTATTCTAAAAATGATAGTAATCCGAAAGATGAGACTATTATTGGTACTATGTAGGAAAGGAAATAGCTCTATAAACTTTGTGGAATTTTTTGACCAAAAAACTTTGTGGAGTTAGAATTATTTAAGTTTCTATGGTTAAAAAAGCTTTATTTAAGTTCTAAACATTATCTATTTATACAAATATAAAACTGAAAACTTGAGAATTTCTTGTGCTCTCTCAAAAAATTCACTATATCCTTACCTAATATTATGATCTAAATGAATGAGATGATGTAAAACTGTTATCCAATGCCATAAAAATACCTACACGCGTCTTTCATAGTTCGTTAATGTTCTAGGACGAAGGAAAAAAGGTTCTGATTGTGGGGCCTGCATTCATGCCAAAAGTATTATTTTTTCACAAAAAGAAATAAGATTTAGGTAGTAGGCCTCATCTATTTTCTCTTCTTCCCAGATCTAGGCTAGCTGTGAGGTTTCGTTTTTAGTGACCCGTTTTATTAGATCGGACAGGCTCTGGCCCTGGTTCCAAAAATTAGTAATTAGTTCAGTTCTCGATTCGTGGATAGGATCAGACTTGGAATTGACCATTCTAATTTACGGTATCATAATAGCAATTCTCTTTTATTTTTGGTTTTTTTTTTTTCATTCCTGTGCATCGAAACTTGCTCACATGTTATCTTCTTCCTAGGTAGGATTGCCTTGGATTCTCCACTGCATTGAAACTTCCACCACACGAAGGCAACGCTTGAATTTTATTGGTGCGTGCCAACTGGTTGGATTAGATAAATCAAACCAATAAAAAAATATATGTATGATAAAGAAAAGCAAAAGCAAAAAGGCATTTAGATTTATTTATGAGATTTGAAGGAGAAATTGAGAAAAAAAAAAGAAGAAGAAGAAGGGAAAATTAAGGTAGAACGAGAGCCAAAAAGACATTCTTCTCATTGTGCTCAGGTACAAAATAAATATATATAGCAATTTGATAATATTTATGATCATCGACACACATAAAGAACATAATTTTTTTAGAATAAGTGATTGTTATAATACAATATTTCAGTATTAAAATGAAGTTTATCGGTTTGATAGTATAATATTTACAAGGCTCAAAGTAAGAAGGGTAAATTCCATATGGGATTACGTTAAAAAAAAAAAAATCCCAAAGTGGGATCAAGAGCTGAAATATAATTAACAAAAATACCTTCTCTTATGGAAAATAAATGAACAAAAGAAAAGGACGGTTCGACGGTGCAAGCAATGGACTAAGCAGGGGACTCTTCACTGTCCCGACGCTTTGATGTTTTTATATGTTCCGAGCACTCGTTTGGAAAATATTGGACAGGACGAATCTCCTCTCTCTCTCTCTCCCCCATCTTTCATCTTCTCCTCTTCTTCCACAAACCCATGTCACAGTCTCGTCATAAGTCTCTCTACACTTTTCATCTTCCAAACAAATCCACCGCTTCATGTGTATTGAAATTTTAACAGACCACAATAGAAGAGGCAAGAAGGCATTTCCTGTTTTCTGAGGGGCATTCTGGTTTTTTTCTCCGTTAGGGCTTGAAAGCTGAACTCAATGGCAGAGTCAGAGGCCGAAATGCATCGTCGCATTAAGAAGAGGAAAACTAATGCGAGTGGAAATGCAGAAGATGTTGATACTGGTGCATCTGGTTCGATGACTGTGCTGACAGAAACTAATTTCGTTGGATCTAGTTCGTCTCCGACAGAAACTAACAATAGTGCATCGACTGGAAACTGCTACGAGGTGTTCTTGAGTTTTAGAGGCCCAGATACTCGACATGGCTTCACCGATCACCTCTACCATGGGCTCCTTGATGCTGGAATTCATGCTTTCAGAGATGATGACGAGCTCCGCCAAGGCGAGAACATCAAACCAGAGCTTTTGGCAGCCATCACGAACAGTAAGATCTTGATCCCCATTTTCTCCGTGAATTATGGTACAAGCAGTTGGTGCCTGGATGAACTAGTTCAAATAATGGAGTGCAAGAATAATAATGGGCAAATAGTGTTGCCTATATTCTACAAAGTGAAACCAGCTGACGTGGGACATCAAATCGGGAGTTTTGGAGATGCATTTCATGAGCGTGAGAGGCGTTTGCGTGAGAGGTCTTCTTTCGACCCAACGATTTTGGAGAAATGGAAGAAAGCACTCCTTGAAGTCAGCACCTTGAAAGGATACGAAGCCGATGGGTAAAATTTCTCACCAAAACATTCTCTACTTTCTTTTGATATGTATGTGCATTTACTGATTGTTTTGATTCTCACGCGCTTCATTTACGTTCTTTATATATGGATATTGATATTGTGAGATGTTGCTGGTAGTAAGATCCTGATGCATGAATTCTATAAGTTATTCTTTTTTTTTTTTAGTTTTTTGCTTTAATGATATTGACCAATCTAATTATAGATTTTATTGTTATGATCCCATTCACTTGAATAATAAGATTTTTTGAATGAATTTTACTCTTATATCCAAAGATTTTGTAACATTGTGCCATTTTTTTATAGTTTATAGTGTACATCACATTAATCTTTGTCACAAACTTTTCTAATTACATATTTATTTGAGATTAATGGTACAACTTATTGGTGATTTTTATTTAAAGCTCATAACATCATATACCGTGCATAGCTTTCAAAGCCATAATTCTTTATCTTCCCAAGTTACATTTATTAAATCATTGATATCATTGATTAGTTGCTATTAAAATTATTTTACAAAAGAAATGTTTCATTGGTTATATATGATGATGGTAAATATAAAAAAAAAAAAGATTTTTATTATATGTTTGTTTAAATAATTTTCAAAGCATTTCCTATCTTCAACAAGTAATTTCTATCTCATGCACCTGCATATATTGAAGCAATGTTCTTATTTTGGGTAAAAATTATTCTTCTACTTCCCTATAAACTCAATATTAGATCAATTAAAATCATAGAACATAGATACTCAAAAGGAAAATAAAGTACAACCTGTTATCATCCCTAGAGGCAATGAAAACTGATAAGAGCACCAATCTAGAATGATACTAAATTCACAACACTAGTAGAAACTTGCAAGCCCGTAGAATTGCACAAACAAGAAGAAATCCCTTCAATTGCATTCAAGTAGTTCACAATATCACAATCTGAACAACTTTTCGGATTGGTTTTACAGGAGACTTGAAATCATCTTGCATCAAAAGTTATGACTTGTTTATTGATTGATGGTTAACTCTCATACTTGGGTTGGCTTATTGGATTTTTGCTTATTCAAATGCTCTAGAGAATTTTCAAAGTCATGTCCACATCATCCCTAATATCTTTAATAAACAACCAGTTTAAAATTTGGTTCAAATCCAAAATATATACAATATTTAAGATTCATAAGTGATATCCTCAAGTTTTTCCTAGCTTGATAAATTATGTTGGAGTAACAGTGGAATGGGGCACGCCATGTGAAGCAACCACCATCATTTCCCACTTTAGACTTAGCATATATGATAATATATGGAGGTATGACAACAACAACTTTTAAAGCTTTTCAATCTATCCCCAAATTTATTGTGTTCTCTATAGATAAAACAATATAATATTATTGTTGCCACATATTTGAACTCTTGTCACGTTTGATAGGTATGAAGGAAAGTTGGTGAAGTCGATTGTCCGAAAAGTGTTGAATGAATTGAAGAAAAAGTTTGAGTTGGTCATTTCTGAGAATTTGGTCGGAATTGATGATCATGTGAAGAAGGTTATGGAGTTTGTGTGTAATAAATCTGATGACACCCTATTTGTTGGCATCCACGGAATGGGAGGCATTGGCAAGACTACCCTTGCTAAAGCCATCTACAACAAGTTCTCCAATGAATTTGAGCATCGTAGCTTCATTGCTGATATAAGGGAATCGTGGAAGCGTAATGGTATACATTACTTACAGAATCAGTTAATCTATGATATATTGAAGCAAAAAAATGAAGTTTGTAATAAGGATGAAGGGACTAAACTCATCTCCTCCAGGTTTAAAGATAAAAAGGTCCTTGTTCTTCTTGATGATGTGGATGATGTCGATTCAAGTTGAAGTGTTTGGCTGGTAATCATGATTGGTTTTCTTCGGGAAGTAGGATCATTATTACCACCAGAAACAAGAGGATTCTTGAAGAAGTTGGGGTGGACTATCCTTATGACCATAAGGAAATGGATAAGGATCAATCTTTGATTCTATTTAGCAAACATGCGTTTCGAAGGGACTCTCCTCCAAGGGAATTTAAGGACCTCACTCATGAAGTTGTATCCATCGCTGGAGGGCTTCCCTTATCCCTTGAGATTTTTGGTTCATTATTGTGTGGAAAAGAGTCAAAACAGTGGAGAGATACAATAAAGAAGTTAAAAAAAGTCCCAAATAGGGAAGTGCAAGAAAAGTTAAGAATAAGTTATGAAGCATTAGACTATGGACAAAAACAAATTTTTTTGGATATCGCCTGCTTTTTCATTGGCAAAGAAAAGACAATCCCATTCTACATGTGGGACGCTTGTGATTTTTTCCCAGGAGAGGGAATTGAAGTATTGATATTCATGTCATTAATAAAAGTTGGAAGTGATGATAGGCTTAGAATGCATGACCAATTGAGAGATCTTGGGAGGGAAATAGTTCGTGAGGAAAACCAACTGAAGCCTTGGTGCCGTAGTAGGTTATGGGACTATGAGGAAGTCGAAAAAGTGCTAAAGGAAAGTAAGGTAACCATTTCCTTTCTTTTTCTCATTTAGTCCATGTTCTACGATTAATAGTAATATTGGTCCACTACTTAGTGCTTGCTCTAGTGGACTATGAACCTTCACTATTATTGCCCTCGAATGTTTTATTGACATGATTAGAAAGTAGGGAGGTTGCTCCCTTTTAGAAAGTATTTCCTTTTATGGTTTTTCTCTCATATATTAATATTCCCTATCATATGAAAGTAAGTGTACGTTGCAAATGTATTTTATATATATATACATATTAAATCTCTTGTTTGATTTATTAGTTAGTAAAATCTCATATTTCACGTATCACTTTTCACTTGATAAATGGCCCTTCGCTGAGAATCTTTGTTTTTCTTTTAAGATGACTATCATGATTTTCACGTTCTCATATTATGTTAAATCAATATTTTTAATAAAAACCACTTCATATAGAGTTTTTTTTTTTTTTTTTCAGCCAGGTTATTTAACACGAGTTTTCACGTTGTCATATTATGTTAAATCAATACTTTTAATAAAAACCACATCTTATAATTTATTTTTTCAGCCAGGTTACTTAACAAGTACTCCCAAGATACCTTTAGACAAAATCCAATTGTCCTTCTTTGTCATTGGCAAGAAATAGACAGGCTGAAGCAGAGGGCGAGATAGATTGCTCGCCGCAACTAACTAAAAAAACCAAAAGTAAATATCTTGCTCTTCCGTCAAAAGAGAAAACATTGCTCAAATTCCAGAAAACTATGAAAAAACTCATGTACGATTGGGCGTGTCAACAAGTTTCAGGGATATACCACTAAAAAAATAGCCAAAGTGCATGCTCTTGAGAAAAAAAAAAAAAAAAAACAAAAGATGAAGAATAAAAGTTACTCCAAACAAGTCTTTTTGATGGTTATTTCAATTATTTGAGTCGATGGCGAGAAATTAATTTTTTTCATCAAAAACAGTTTGGCCGGGATCTCATGGCCTCTTCATTTTCCCCTTCCGTTCTGACTTTTGGAGTAGTCGGAACGGTTATTTCCATTTTGAAGTGTCATGAATGCGTCAAATAAAAAGGAGTTTTATTTCTAACTTTTTAACCTAATTTTTTTTTTTTTTTTTTTATTTTTTTTTTGCCTAGAAGTCTCCTTAATAACACCTAATCTGTGGTGAGGTAAGTTTTGCTCGCCGACTCGCTGCTTCCGAGGTTTTTCTCGCTTTTATTTATCCTTTCATCCATGCCAATTTCGCTTGTTCTCCAACGAAGATACTTTTTTCTAGGTGTGTAAAATGCGTTTTGGGCTGTGGCGACGGTGAATTTGTCGTCGGAACATCTGTTTTTTTTTTTTCCCTTTTATCCGGTGGTGCATTGTGCAATTCTGATGTTATGATATATAAATCATAACTACTTAGGATATATAAATCATAGAATTATATTCTCTAGATGTTAAAATTAAGATAATAGGACTAACGATGCCCGCATTTCTCATGAAATTTTAGTCATTATTCCATAGTGGAGAATGAAAGGGACACTAATTTTATGTAATATTACGTTAGGAATTCCATTTACCAATATTCATAGGACAAGGACTGATTTAAAACTTACCAAATAAGATAGGAACAGAAATTCCTTAAATATAATATATATGCATGTGTATACATGTATATGTATATCATCAAGCGTACTTCACGCAATGACTATTAAAAAGAGAAATGTTTTACTTTTTCTTCATAAAAAGTCCGAGAGATAATTACTCAAATTCTATTTTGTATAATTTAGTATGTGATTGTAATTGCATTTGTGAAAGTTCAAGAGAAAAAGTATAATTCTATTAAAATTGACAAGTCAAATTTTGATTTTGCACTTTGCAATTTGATTAAATGCACGCATGTCTTAACTATTATGATAATGAAGCTACAGTACCAGAAAGAAGAAGATTACAAGTTGTAAAGTTTTTACTCTATACAAGCCATTACATCATAATTCCTTTTAAGATCTGACTACGTATGGCCAAATTTCAAAATGGAAGTTGACATCCTTCACTTTGTTAGCCTTTATAAATACTGTTTATTGGCATAAAAAGAAAAATCATATCTACATATTGCTAGTCTCTTGAATGCATTAATGCACATCAATCACAATATGAACAAATGATATTTGATTACTTTAGTTGGATATAGTACTAATGACTCTTGATTCTTGCTTATAGGGAACGGGCAAGATTGAGGGGATTAATCTTAGTGAAGGCAACTGGCAGAATTTACACAGAAAAACAATTCAAGAATTTGACGAGTCTAAGATTCCTTCACCTAGATGGGGCACATTTAAGTGGAGATTTTAAGGACTTAATGGAGGAGTTAAAATGGCTTCAATGGCAAAAATGTCCAGCGAATTTCGAAGTAAACAATTTTGATGTAAAGGAATTAGCTGTACTCGAATTGCAAGGAAGTAAGATAAATGAGAAATGGGGAGGATGGAGTTTTTTCAAGGTAAGAATTAAAGTCTTTTTTTTTTCTCTCCTTTTATGCTTTCTTTTGAATCATAATGACTCTACACTCACCCATCGACATTCATTATTGTTTTTTTTTTTTTTTTTTTCCGTAGATGGCAAAGAAGCTTAAATATCTAGACCTTTCATTTTGTCGATCCTTGGAAAATACTGACTTCCTCTCAGCTTTTGAGAAGTTAGAGGTTCTCATCCTCAATGGGTGTAGGAGACTGAAGCGAATCGACGCTTCCATTGAAGACATGGAGGGCCTCCTTCGCTTGGAGCTGTGCTCGTCCTACGCGCTTCATCTCGCGGTAGGCGCCGACGCAGGCGCCGAACGCCCCGTTCCTCGTTTCTGCCTTGGGGAGCTTCCAGCAGAAATAGGTAAATTAAAAGCACTGCAGCAACTCGATCTATCCGGTACTCATCCCTTTCTGCATTACCAAATAGCATAGGGTCTTTGGAGAATCTAGAGATTCTAGATATTTCTTGGAGTGGTATAGAAGAATTACCCAATGGTATTGGGAGTCTGAGAAAGCTCCGAGAGTTACGTGCTTTCTATTGCAAAATCTGAAATGGATACTAGTAGAAAGCATGGCTAATCTTTCTTCCCTACGACGCCTTGATTTTAGATACTGCAACAAGCTCCAATCGCTGCCGGAGCTTCCTTCCGGCTTAACATATTTGGGTGTCACTTGTCAAAGTCGCAAATTGCCTTCGCTTTCCCACCTAGCCCATCTCAAGGAACTAGTAGTTCACGGTTGCGATAATCTCCAGTGCATCCAGGAGCTTCCATCAACGCAATTAAAGAGTTCAAAATGCTCCCAACCGACGGACATTGAAGAATCGGAATCACCACAATCCCTAAACACGCCCTTCAAGTTGGAAGTCTTGAACGTCTCTTGTCTGTGAATCTATCAAAATGCTGGACGTTTCACAGTTTGTCCATCTAAGGACATTAGATGTCTACAATAGTCCGAAGCTACTTGAAGTTCGAGGTCTTGACAAATTGATGTATTTGGAAAGCTTGACTATCGAATCCTGGAATTCAATCAAACGGTTGGACCTTCCAAAATTCGGGTGTCTGAAGAAATTGAATGTTGAATTTGTCGACAAATTAGCCGAAATTCAAGGCCTTGATAGATCGGAGTTTTTGGAAAGGCTAGATATCAATTGATTGTGTTTCAATTGGAAGGCTAGATCTTCCAAAGTCCGGGAGGCTGAAGGAATTAAAAGCTATAGGTTGTGAAAACTTAGCGGAAATTGAAGGCCTTGATAGGTCGGAGTATTTGGAAAGGCTAGATATCAAGGATTGTGTTTCAATTGGAAGGCTAGATCTTCCAAAGTCCGGGAGGCTGAAGGAATTAGAAGCTATAGGTTGTGAAAACTTAGCGGAAATTGAAGGCCTTGATAGGTCGGAGTATTTGGAAAGTTTAGATATCAGCTGGTGCACTTCAATTGGAAGGCTAGACCTTCCAAAATTCGGGATGCTGAAGAAATTAGAGGCTCGGCATTGCAAAAACTTAGCCGAAATTCAAGGGCTCGATAGTTTGGAGTATTTGGAAAGTCTAGATATCTCTAGGTGCACTTCGATTGGAAGGCTAGACCTTCCAAAATCCGGAATGCTGAAGGCTTAGAAAAACCTTCCAAAAAAGTCTAGATATCTCTAGGTGCACTTCGATTGGAAGGCTAGACCTTCCAAAATCCGGAAGTATGAAGACAGTAAATGTTGGTTGGTGCAAGAAATTAGCTGAAATTCATGGCCTCGATAGGTTGGAGTCCTTGGAAATACTAGAAATCTCTTGGTGCACTTCAATTGAAAGGCTACTCCTTCCAAAGTCCGGGAGTCTGAAGAGATTAGAAGCTAGAGACTGCAAAAACTTGGTTGAAATTCAGGGCCTCGATAGGTTGGAGTTTTTGGAAAAACTGAATATCATTGGATGCAAGTCGCTCAAAACAATTCCGGAATTATCTGGAACGCAGATTTATCGATATTATCAGATTACAAATGGCACATATTACGTACCATGTCCATACTATACGGATGACTCGGATGAGGAATAGACTGGAAGGATCCACATTTTCTATTGAAGGTATATAAAGCAGGTAATCAACCTATGCTTTTTTGAAATCTACTGCCCAATTTTCATTTGTATTTCCTGCTTGCAATATCTTTCAAGATTTATGATCTTGTCATTATTATTTCCTGGTTGATAGTGTCGCCATTGTTTTCTTACTTGAACTCAAGGAATCCAAGGGAGATGTTCATGGAAGTTAATATGTGCTTTGACAAAATGGTTCTGCTTGTTATGCCAGTAGCGGAAATAGATGAAAAGGCTTTCAAAGCGCATCATTTGACATTAGTTTTCAAGTAAGATCCTTCATCCTATGCAGAAAAATAGAGATTCTTGACATTTGATTGATTTTGGAATGCTGGAAGTACTGAAAAACTGACGTGTACAGGTTTTTGATAGCATGCCAAAGGTCATTGTATAGGTTGAAGAAAATGCTCGATGAAGGACCCTATATGGTGATCCTTCTAATGTGAGGTTTTAGTGATCCTTCTAATGTGAGGTTTTAGTTTGCTCTACGCTCATCATGCAGTTCATGACTGCATATTTCTAAGGTACACTTAAGAGTGAATTTCCATGCAAAAGGAATATGTTGATAGGGCATCCCTTACTCTGCATATGCTACTGACTTGTGATAAAATTTGTCCAATCATTGAGTTTCATGCATTTTGTCTCACAGAACTGTCTACATTTGTAGATTTAGATAATCGTCTCAATCTAGAAATGCCAAATGCAAGCACAAGCTCTTCTCCTAGTGGTGTGGCTGTGATGAACTAGCAAACAGGGCAGAAGCAAAAGCATCATGAATTATTTGGATCGATTGAGAAAATTGCAATTCGAATTTTTCTGACTATGGATCCATGTTCATTTGGTTTGAGTCCAGGGTATACCTACTCCAAGGCTTCCAAAGAATGCATCTTGATGTTTGTAGAGTTGGTAAAGCCATCTGTCGTATACCTAAACTATTGAGCCAGGCAAGACATTAACTAGAATGTCTTTTGACATAATCAGGTGTACTGTGAAATAATTACTTATATTGTGCATAAGCTTTTGTTAGTTCATTTACTTGCTGAAAAGAAAAACACAGGAATCATTTCCATAAGTTTCTTGAGGAAAATTTTCAGTATCCTATATTCCATTTGAAAACTGTCTTGCATTAATTCTAATGCATGAATAGCACATAATGATAAGGAAAAAGAATCATACTATGTCCCACAAAGCAACCATCTTGAGTTAAATACACTATACTAATTTGATCAAAGCTTCTATGGTTGATGATGTTAGAAGCCCCATTAGTTGGTACCAAAGAGTTCAAAAAGAATATCGAGTTTGACTAAGTGGGTTCCCATAAACTTTGGAGCATTATTAGTAGTTTGTTGATGTTAGTTGCTGGATTGATTTCATCTTACTCACTGGTAGGATTCAGTTATTATTCCATTGCTTGATGTAAATGCTGAAATATCCAAGAGAGCTTTCACAAGGCACTTCTAAAACGAATGAAATCATAGAAGGATCAGGAACTCAATGTTTCTTGAGCTTCTCCAAACACTGACAATGCATCCTTGGAATGGTAAAAGGTTGTTTGCATGTGGTCATCCCATGATTCTTCTGGTTTTTATAAGCTCTATCCTTCACAGGCCCTCTTTCAGCTGGCATCCTTGCGATTTGTTCTAGCACTGGTGCTGCGTTTTCGGCTACTCATGGAGCTTTAGCTATGGAGACCAGCAAAGGACCACTGTGGGTCATGCGTCCATTTCAGCTCTAGTTTGAAAAACCTCCAGCTTCTTAGGTTCAGCTCCTAGCATTCTTTTGCGACCTAATGGCTGGTTGACTCAATTGTTCCGACTTGGTTTTGTGAAGTTTGCTCGATTTCTGACTGGCAAGTGAAGATGACGGAGGGAAATCCGGAGAAGTGTTGGCTGGTGATGGTCACAGAGGACTCAAAGTTGGTGCTTCATCGCTTCAATTGGCAGAGGCTGTGGAGAATCTCTTCTTGTAATTGCTTTGAAGTGAGAAAGTTGGTTAGCTTAATATTCCTTGGATACTGCGGAGTATGGTCAGCTTAGTTTTGCCTTCATGTACTCCAGCTGCTATTTTGGTAGGCCTTCACTGGGTTGTGCTATCCATTTGTGTGCTAGAGAATTCTAATACCATGGTGTAATGGAAGGTCATGCGTTAAAGGTCGGAATAATATGCTGTCAAGCCTAGTATTGTTTTCATGTGCTCTAGCAGTTGAATCATTCTTTAATCCAACATGACCAAATTACTTGCTAAACTGATGATATGCAACTGTAAATGACTCCTGGTTTTTGGGTTAGTTCTTCATTTCATGTCATCTTGCTACAGTCTCCATAAATACTTAGAGCACTTCAACTGGATAAGGTTGAATCAAGTTTGGGTGATTTGCTGGTCGTCAACTGTGGCTTTTGTTGGTCCAGCGCTATTTTAATTATCCACATGGTAACGAGTGTTAAATTGACGGGTTGATTGTTGTTTCTCATTGGATTGGAAGGTTCTCACTTTTTGAAAGATCAATTGTAATTTCTTGCTCTTTTTTGCCTTTGATGTATTCTGCCAGGTCAGGTCAGCAAGATGTCTTACATGCATTATTATGCCAGAGAATTACTGCAACTTGGAGGATTTAGGGACAGTGAATATCTGCAAAGGACACTTTTGAGGAATTTCAATAGATGGAACATAGGTATTGGCAAAAGAATTAGAAATGCCAAATGCAATATAATCTTGTTGGTGCATAGAAGTTGTTACCTGAATGTGTCGTTAATTGTTCTTTCATTGTAGATTCTTCTTATTAATGCTATATCTAGTTTTCAATGCATAGGTGTTCTTACAGATGCCACCTCTATGGGAGAAATATGAATTATGGGACAAAACATCGTTGTTATCTGTTGTTTGAAATAATTGCTTTTTTCCCCCTTTCAAGTCTGGTCCTCATGCTGATATGTGTACCAAATGTGAAATTCTTGATCTCTTTGTATGCATAACAGGAGATTGAATATGATTACCTGGGTTCAAAATTGGTTTATGTGAACATCGCAATCTTTCACTTAAGAGCTTGTGCTTTTGTGTTACCCAACTCATCAGTTATTTGAGTTTGTTCGAAGATCTTTCTATCCATTTTCCTATTACCATGAAATTGTACAAATAATTTTCATTTCCTTGGCTGAGTAGCTTGAACTTTGAGACTGTCGAGAAGGAGAAAAAGAAAAGGAATTCTTTGGGGGTGGGGTGTTGTCTTTTGGATTTTGTAGTCAACAATGGTTTTTCACTTACCCTCTTCCTAATATTCTATGTTTCGTATTTGATCCCAAGTTGATTACTTGACCGTGTAATTGGAACTTAGGTGATTTTGTCGGGTTGGGCTTTCTGTCTAGCTTATGATAATTGTGTTTGGAAAAACAGTATCTCATTTTTCCAGATTAGTAGGAAATAATATTGCCACAGTTCCCTCCTACATCTGTTTTAGCATCCACCAGATACATTCCCATATGAGGTATATACCTTTAGTCTGAAACTACGATTTTCTCCGGAGATCTACATGTGCAGAGTACAACTGCTTTTTCTTGCTAATCATTTCTCTATATGACTCTGCAGGATGCCTGTTACTTTGCTTCATCTAATCGAACTTGTGAAATTGGTTTTACAGATTATATCTCCTTCCAAATAGTCTTTTTTAGATGTTACAAACGGTATAGTAGTGGTGAGGTGATTTATAAATGATTCAAGCAATGTGAAGTAGGGAAGGCCTTTGGAATCGATCTTGTTGTACATCCCTTCTGGTTACTATTGTGTGGATTTGGCTCTATAAAAGGTGAAAGCTAGGTATTTCATACGTTAAATCCCTTATTTGCAGATGTGGCTAATAAATTATGTTGGAAACAGCAACTTCAAATTGTTGTGTTGCTAAATAAGATGGATGACACTTGTGAAAACTTGGGAGATGCCTAGATGATGATCTTGCAGACCAGTGACCTTCCATTTATGCATATTTCAGGAACCTCTTGTGCAATTAACTGAGAGTTGGACCAATTGAAGGTAACTTGTGGATCCAGAGCTTGCATAATGATTCCTTACTTGTGAGAAGTATAGGATGCTCTTGAGTTCTATTTGTTCCTATACTTGTCAATTCCCTATTTAAGACATTGATGGAAAAAAGAAAAAAACTTGGGCATTGTGCTTTTCTTTCGAGTCTGGTTTCATAGTAGAAACAGTAGTGGTCAACAACTGGTGGTATTGACCCTGTTGAACCAGTAACCATGTGTACCTATCAATTGGTAACCCAGCAAGCCTGTCAACTAGTCTAGACCAGTTCTAGGTCTTTCAAAAACTTTAAGGAAGAGTATTGAAGTTGGGTTGGGGTTTGGAACTCTAACCTCTTGTAACTAAAAGGCATGCCAACCATCTGCTCCAGTGTCTTCTTGCTTCATTTTGTGGTGGATTGCTTATTTATTGACCGTATTGGCTTAGTCTATTAAAAATTTGAACAATTCTATTGAGAACGGGAATCCTGTCTTTTGTGCTCAAGCAACTTTGCCGAGTGACCGGGGCTTCTTTTGTTCTGGACAGGTGTATTCTACTTGACAACTTTACATGCAATTGGCTCAACTGGTCGAACTGTTAGAACATGGTTCTACCAGTTTGACTGGTTGAACCACTAGTCCGGTTTTAAAAACGTTTATTCTTTTGTTCTTCCTATTATGTATCTGCTCTCCTCATCAACACGAGGAGTGGCAGCTTAGTTTCTCCACATAAATGCATATACATCCTATTTCATGCCTGCAATTTTAAAGGATGTTATACTTTCTGCCTTAACATAACTGCAAAAGTTTTGTTGACAGTTGGAGCCTTGTACTTGAATGTATGTCAAGGAATGTGCATTTTATGACCCTAATGGGCTAATAGTGCCACTTTTGCTTCTATTTTGTGAGAACACTTTTGCTTGGTTGTCTCATTCTCACTTCCAGAACACTAACCCAGTGAAATTACACATCTTGGACTCTTACACCTAGAGATGGAGAATGAGAAGATTTGCTGCATTCCCCATACTGTAGTTCCTCGTTGTTTGTGGTAAAAAAATTTTACACCGCCGTACAATTGAGCTGAGGATCAAATTATTGCGATGCCATCAATTGTATACTCTGAAAACCATTTTCCTTGAGCTTCTTACCATGTCCATTTGCAGTTTGGATTTTTGGAAACTTATTGTTGCTCATAGTCTTTCCTTTCTGTATCATTGTTTGAAACTTGCTAGTATCAATAACAAATTTATTTCATTGACTAGGTGGTGGAGCTGAATTATCCTGTCCATGCTCCTTACTAAATTCCCACTTTTACAACCTACTCTTAAGTTTAAATATGACTGGCGTAGGTACATTGTGCCTCTCTAATGGATAATTTCGTGTTTGTTCTGACGGTTGAAAACCTGCAAATTTATGCTCCAAATAATGTTTTTTTCCTTTGAAGAAGTAAAATACTAAAGTATTAGGTCTTCCTGTAAATTTTAGATCAATTGGGAGGTCAAAGTGCGAAAAAGATGAATCTTTAGTGGCCAGACAAATAAAGAAAGAATAATTATCTTCTTATGGTAGGTTCATTGCAGTCTGAGTTACTGACTAGGAACTAGTAGGTACATGTTCATGATGATAGATACTATTAGGGTCTTTAGTATAGAAAGATACTGTAGAGCATTCATGGTTCACATGCATACGATAGCCTCTTCAGGTACATAAGTTTTGCTCCTGCCTATGTTTTAGTGCGATGCAAGTATTGTACTTATTAATTTTACCCAGCAAAGGTATCAAAACATCGCATTAGTTATGGCCATATTATAGGACCATCGGAGTGAAATCAAGTTGAATTATTTATTCTTGGCTACAGCTAGTAGAGGTGTGGCTTGTGTTTTGGCTGCAAGAAAGCTGGCCCTGGTCTACATACTTGGACGAGATGAAGATGAAATCTCAGATTCAGAACAAACATCTATTGTGGGTGGACCTCTAATGCTGGGGACGGTCTCTCCTGGCAATTGCTTCAAATTGAGAAAGCTCTCTCTTTTTTCTATTCAGTGTGTGAAGCGCTTGAATGTCTTCATTGAGAACATGATGTTGAACTGAGGAGTTGGCATTTTACAGAAAAAAACCTACTGTGAATGAAGGTGATCCGAGTGCAAATCTAGATTCTGTTCTAGTTTATGTGGTAGTGATTGTACTTGATGTTACGATTATATTATGGTTGTTTATGTGCACTAATATTTTTTTCATTGGTATCTAACTTAGTTTGGTCATAAGGGATATTACCATCATCCTTAAAAAGAAATGGATGGTTAAGGTGGAGCAATTTTGAGGCAGTTTTCTTAGAAATGACTTTAAACTTTACATTGTGAAAGAACTTTCCTGCCGATAATTTTTAATGCTTGAGTTGACTTTCGAGAGTCGCCATTAGCTGAACAACATGATGCCTCATACTTGGAAGTCTGAATTATCTTGTTTATGCTTCAGATTTCTACTCAACCTGTAAGTATCATCCTATCTTTCAGTAAAAAGTCTCCAAAAATCTGTGTAGTTCAGATGTTGAATGTTGTGAGGCAAATTCGTTGCAAAATTGTAAACACTGTCGCATGATTCACACGTCATTTTTGTTCTCGACTGCTTAAGGCCTGCTTAATTTTAGAAAATGCCTTTAGTTTCCATTTTCATAGAAACTTTTTTCAATGTTTTGCTAACAAAATATTTGTTCAGTGAAAATAATATCATTAGGGATAAAAATTGTTAGAATATGCTTGGGTTACATCACTTTCAAAAAATATGCTTATTATTTTTTTCCAAATCTCCATGTTTGCTTTTGGAATGAGAATACTAAAAAGTCATCTTCAGTTTGTAATTTTGATTCTGAGAATAGTTTTCCTTTTATTCGTCGACTGCTTTCGGAGTGTTACCAAACTCATTTTCTGGTCTGTTTTAATTCTCAAATTGAAATCAGAACGGTCTTTTGAGAATCTTTATCAGCCGAATGCCTCCTTAGATTATCAATCTCTTTCCGTCTGCAGAAAAAATGGACTTCAAGTTGCTCAACAGGCTTTGAACATTGAAGATTTACTTCATTCATCCAGCCATCATTATCACTAATGCATAAGCAGTGGGCTGACGCCATAAACATATTTCATGAGGAAGTTTGATTTGCTGCAAAGCTTGTTAGTGACCATGGCAAGTAGTACTATTAATACAGAGCGGTAGATGGCGTTTCATTTTTCTTCATTGAACTGTTTTCGTTTGCTTATCTAGGTCTTGACTCTTTCCCTCAGGAGGAATTTTTCAGTCTATCTGTTTCGTGTTAATTCTCTGGGTGAAGTGGTATGGCTAATTTTTTAAGCTTTGGTACTGCTATAGGACTTTGGCTTTTTTGGTTGGTTTTTATAATCATAGTTTGCTAGTTGGTTCAGTGATAGGGTATGAAGCGTGTATCAAAAGTTGTTTGTGATGCTGGAAAAGAACTTCTGCTGGTTGTCCTCAATCATCTACAGGTGCGCATTATTGTCTTTGCATTTGGCCTTTTTCCCAAATAATTAAATTTCACGCATCTCAATGAACAGTCTTGGAGGTGATCAGATAGAGATAGGAATTTGTTACAGGAAGTTATGCTATGCACATATTGAGACACGCCATAATTTTCAGAACATCCTGATGTTGATTCTTCATACGAACATATCATATGCAATGATCTGAATTAAAATCTGATTTGAGTCTGATTCAACAAGTTGGCAATATCTCCTATAAGCGTATAATGGAAATTTTAGGTCATTAATCATTGCTTTGAACTTGAACTTGATCTAAGTTTGAGCTTTGAGTGTACTGTACATGGAGATATGGATATATAATGTTTATACGTTCACATTATAATTAGCAGGTGTAGAGATATGTTCTCAATTTAAAAGGAAAGAGTTTATTGCCTTAGATCTTAGCATATATCTCCTCACAATTGCAAGTCAATTTTTGTACTGAAAGAAACAGGGGAATTGAGTTAATCCCACTTGTTGTGCTGTAAAGGAATGCCCTGCCATGCCCAAAGTTCTTGCCCAATAAAACTCTGATAACCCAAGATAACATAGCGCAAGCATAGGAAACTGTCCAAATTCTTGTCGAAGAACAATGAAGGAGGAGATGCTGTGCAGACTCTGCCTCTTTTTGCTGAGGAAACACCTGTTAACCAGTATTTTGCCTCATTTCTAAAGTAAGGATTTGTTCTCAGGTTGCTTCCCAAGCAAAAAGAGAAACTCTAATTGGAATTCTCACTTTCCAAATCGATTTCTGAGGAAAATCTGTTTTGCCACGAATCTCCCTATCGAGCAGCTTGTAGTAACTTTACAGAAAAGATTCCATCTCTTCCGTTAAGCAACAGAAATCTTTGAATTATGCAACACATAAAAGAAGGCAGGCAAAAGCTTCAAAGTCCTAATCTTGGGCTTGGCTCACGAACTCAATGTCCCAAATGATCATTTCGTTGTTTAAATGATAACAATCTGCTACCAAAGCTTCCTTGTTCCTTGACATTTCACCCAAATGCTTACACATACGACTCTAATATGTGAGAATCAAACTCCATTACTTGGGAGTGTATGTTTTGTAGTAAATGCACACCAAATTGGAATAAGGTTCTTATGATTGAGAATCTCGGTAAACAGAATTTGATTTTTCAGAGAATGGTGTTGTGTGTGAAAGCATTTGTGGGAAAATGTCGATCATCTCTTTCTTCTTTCTGACTTCGCTTGCAAGCTTTTACATCAAATCTTCAGCTTGTCTAAGGTGGTTTGGTTCTTGCAAAACATGCCATCCACTTTTTTGATTGTTGGAATACCTAATTAGGAGGATCAATTTCTAAGAAGTTCTGAAGCACTGCACCTTTGTCTCATGGGGTGCCTTAGGAAAGAAAGCAACAAAATGTAGGGTCTGGAATCTTCGGTTGCTTCTGCGTTGTACCTTTTGACCAGCTTTGAGCATCATGTGCTGTTTCTGTATACTCTTCTAATGCTTCACTTTTGTTTGTTTTTCTTTTGTTTTGTTCTCATATATACTGATGTACTGGAACTTTTTCTTTCAACAAAATCCTTTATTATCTATAGAAAATATATTGCCAGTTTATTCCCTTGCCAGATCTCTCTCCATTTATGTGGGCATTTTTGTGTGTTGTGAACATGTGCTTGGGTGTGCACATGCATGCGATCATGTGCTTGCACAGGTGTGCACACATGTACACGCACGTTATAGGGCTGTTGTTAATTAGATCAGATTCTGTGCTTCTCGTGGGTACAGTGACTCTCATGTACATGCTACATATTCTTCGTGATTACTAGTATAGTGAGAAATGACGTTTCCAGTTACATTCTTTAAGGTTATAGACTCCTGTTTCCTTTTTTTGGATAAGTCTATTAAAGAGCACCAAGAGCACCAAGGGGATGCCTCCTATTTACAAATTTCCACCTAAAAGCTCATATTTACCTTAAAAATTAAAAAAAAAAAAAAAAAAAGACTTGGTGTCCAAAGCACTGCCACCACAATGTGAAAAAAAATAAGGTAGAAAGCCAAATATCTTTTACAGCACCTACAGAACTTTCCTCATTTTTAAAAGCCTGCCTATTTCTTTCTTACCAAGGCTTATGAACTCTCTTTAACTCCATAGTACTGCCGATCAATGCTTTTGGGCTCCTTTCTCCTTTTGTCTAATCAAAATGTGCATTCACGATGGTGTAGAATTTTGTGGAAAAATTGCCAAGCGATAAAAAGGTTAAGCTAAGAAATAAAGATGTGGTTTACTATTTAAATGTTATAGAACTCCGCCCCTCTTGTAAGCCGGGACTTCACCTTACATTGAAGTGTAAACATTTGATAGTTGGGGAGTTAAATAGGTAATAGGACTCTAGAGATGTGGTTTGATATTTAAATGTTGTAAAGAAGTTATCCTTCCCCAAGGTGTTGAATAGAAATGCGGTTTGATATTTGATTGTTGTAAAGAAGTTACCCTTCCCCAAGCTAACATCAAAAGGGCTAGGGCTTTTGTCTCCTTGAAAACAGTAGCATTTCCTGTCAATATTGTGCTTATAGCCCACAACCATCACATAAATGGCCTCTCTCTCTCTCTCTCTCTCTCTCTTCTCTCTCTCTCTCTCTCTCTTAAAGCAACTTTGGGGCAGGACTTGATAATTTCACATGAACATTCCAAACTTCTAATCTGCTTGCATGAATTGGATAGCAGACTAGGCTCCATTTCTTTATTGAATTTTCCAGTATATCTTTTATTTGGTGGAGACTCTAGAGTATGTTGTTTAGTTCAAACATAGTTTGCAGAAGATGAACATGGCTCGTAATGACCATTTACTGTGTAAAACATTTTCTTTTGTGAACTTTTAACTTCAATGGTTCCAGCAAGTAATGTATGTGGTCAATGCTATTTTTATCCCTCATCAGTGTGTCAGTTTTCTTAAGAGATGATATTTGACGTACAGGGTTAATTAATTGAAGTATTGTTATTTACTTAGCAGCCTGCTGTAGAAATCATTGGCTTTAGAATGGGTGAGCTCAGGGGTCTTTCAAGATGGCGTTCTTGTTATCTAGGTATTGGTTCGGATGAGACACTGGCGGATAATGCAGTGGAAAAGGCTGGAATGTTGCTTGTACAGGTTGAGTGAGGGTGCTCTCATCTGTTGTGAAGCCGGTACGCCTGTTACAATCTTTCTTGTGATTTCTCTACCTTTCTTGATATCTTCTATTTGCAACTATTGTAATATCTTACCCATCCACGCATGGCTGAGATGGTTGAGGGCTTGCCTTTCCTCTTTGGAGGTTCTGAGTTCGAACTCCCTGATCGGCTCCGTGATTGGAGTGGGGGTTCATAGCAGTGGGTTGCTGTGCTAGTCTCCCCGGAGGTATAGTCGCAAATACCGAATCGGCGTAAGCTGACAAGGGAAAGTGGATCCACAGTCACCCAAAAAAAAAAAAAAAACTATTGTAATATCTTGCCTGTCTCTCATCATGTATGGTATCATGTCTTTAGTGACACTAAATTACTAAATTTTAAACATGAAGTTGAACTATTTGTGGATAAGATATGATATGGGTTGCTTAGAATGACATATTGATGTAAGTTAAATAGCCTTTAATTATTTGAAAAATGAGCTTGTTATCAATATTGTAAAGGAGTCATCGTTAGACGATGGGCTTTACACGTGACTTGAACCTGTTCAACAAAGGTCCATTTAGTAACTGTTAAGGTTGTTACGGAATACTGACAATAGCACATTGTTGTTTTGTTGATATCGTCATGTTTTTGAAGCAGCAAAAAAGAGAAATTGACAACTTTTCTGTATCTTTGCTTCCCATGCCTCACACAACTTGGGGTTTGTACCTTCTCAATTCTCGCATGCTACCCTGAAGAAATGCAATTTTACTTGTTTCAAAATGAAAAAATCATAGTGTGACCACTAGAGCAAGGTCAAAATATTGGTAGGATCCTATGGAGTTCTTGAGCCTGTGGCATGCTTGTAGTATTTGCCTTAGGGATCGAAAGCATATTGCATTGGTTAATAATGTGCATGTTGCTGAAGCTTTTGCTTTCGTCTCTCTTTCAGTTTGCAAATTTCTTCAGCTGGCTTTTGAAATGTATAAAACAATCGATGTCAGAGCCAAGTGATCAACTTTTAACATACAATAGGTTTGTCTAACTTTTGTCAAGCAGGGTCCTTCCTCATGGTGAATTCCTATATACTCTTTTGAGTTTGATGGTGAACTTTTTGTAGTGTTCTTGAAGTTTCTATATGATCAAGATGCCGCTATGCATCTCCTGGATCTTTCTGAGGCTGATGAAGAAACTACCATTGATCCGTGAGTGATTTTCTCTACTTTTGGTCATGCTTTAAATATCAGAATGATATGCTGTCAGGCCTAGTATTATTTTCATGTGCTTTAGCGGCTGACTCATGCTTTGAGGCAATGTGACCAAATTAGTTGGCAAAGTTGTGAATATGAAATTGTAAATGACTCCTGGTTTGGGGGCTAGTTCTTCATTTCAGGTCATCTTGCTATCATCTTCACCTATATTCATTTTTTAATTAACGGGCACCCACCAAAGCATGAAAGCTAGGATCATTCCCGCAATAATACCTACAGGTTCTCCCAATTCTGTTCCATAACTGGAACAGGAAATACTTGAGTGCACTTCCACTAGATGAGGTTGACTTAAGCTAGGGTGGTTTGCTGGGCTGCAACTGTGGTTATTGTTGGTCCACCACTACTTTAAGTAACCACATGGTAACAAGGGTCGAAATTGACCGGTTGATCATCGTTTCTCATTGGATTGGAAGGTCTCATATTCCGAAATATCAAATGCATTTCCTTGCGCTTTTCTGCCTTGATATATCTTGTCAGATCAGTGAGATGTCTTGCCCTCATTTTTATCTCAGACAAACAATGCAGGGAGTCGGAGAATTACTGCAGTTTGGAGGATTTGGGGGACACAGAATATTTGCGAAGGACACTTGTGAAAGAATTTCAATAGATGGAACGCAGGTATTAGCAAAAGAATTAAAAAGCTAAAATGTAATGGAATCTTGTTCATGAATAGGAGTTCTTGCTTGAATGTATTGTTTATTGCTCTTTCATTGTAAATTCTTCACATTAATCCTATATCTACTTTTTCCATTTATAATTGTTCTCACACATGCTACCTCAGTGGGAAAAATATGAACTACGGGATAAATCATTGCCGTTATTTGTTGTTTGAAGTGATTGCTTTTCTCCCTTTTGAGTCTGGTCCTCGTTGCTGATATATGCACCAAATGTGAAATTGTGGATCAACAAGAGTTTGAGTATATTACCTGGGCTCGAAATTTGTTTATGTAAACATTGCAATCCTTTAATTAAAAGTTTGTGCTTTTGGTGTTACTTGACTCATCAATTATTTGAGCTCAAATATTCATTTTTCGTTTGGCTAATTCAGGACTTCTGTTAATGGGTTTGTCTGTGGATATTTCTATCCAAATGCTTATTAGCATAAAGTTGTCCTATATTTTTCATTTCCTTGTCTGAGTGGCTGGAACCTTTAGACTATAATGAGAGAAGGAGAGAAAGAAAAGGAAACCTTTGGGGGTTAGGGGTTGTCTTCTGGAGGTTGTCCTCAACAATGGCTTTTCACTTACCCTCTATCTAATAATCTAGTTTTTCATATTTGATCTCAGGTTTGATTACTTGACAGTGTATATGGAAGCTTTAGTTGGGTGATCTTATGGGATTGGGCTCTGTGTTTAGGTTATGATCCTTGTGTGTGGAAATACTGTATTCCATGTTTCCTGATTAGAAACTAATTTGATAATCACATTTTCAAGGAAGCTGCCCAGATGCCTTTCTCTTCTATTTTGAAATAGATACTTTGTGAGAATTTATTGCTACAATTCCCTCTTACGTCAGTTTCAGCATCCACCAGATATGTTCGCAATTCATGGTCCTTGTATAGGGTATATACCTTTAATTTGAAACTACAAAAATTATCCAGAGATCCACATGTGCAGAGTCCAACTGCTTTTTCATGCTAATCATTACTCTATATGGTATTGCAGGATGACTTTGAATTTGCTTCAGATTATATTTCCTTCCAAATACATGAGGAGTCTTTTTTAGATGTAACAAATCGTATAGCGGTAGTGAGTGGACTTATGAATGATTCAAGCAATGTGAAGAAGGGAAGATCTTTGGAAGGATCTTGTTGTGCATCTCTCTTGGTCACTGTTGTGTGGATTAGGCTCTATTTGAGGTAAAAGCTTTGTATATCATATTTTGTAGCCAAAATTTGCAAATGTGGCTAATATATTCTGTTGGAAGCAGGAACATCAAATTATCATGTTGCTAAATAAGATGAATGATACTCATGAAAACTTGGTAGATGCCGGGATGATGATCCTGCAGGCTAGTGACCTTCCATTTGTGCATATTGCAGAACCACATATGCAAATAACCGGGATTTGTACCAATTGAAGGTAACTCTTGGATCCGGAGCTTGCATATTGCATATTTCTTACTTGTGATATCTAGAGTTCTATTCTGATCATGACAATTCACTATTTAAGACATTGATGGCAAAAGGAAAAAAGTAGCATATTGTGCTTTTCTGTTGACTCCTGTTCATGTCGGAGTTTTAAGAAGTGGCTCTGGTTGGACGGGGAACTAGACCTGTCCGGTCTGGTTTCCCAACAGAAATAGTATTGATCAAGAACCGGTGGTATTGATCCTCTTCAACCGATAACCAGGTGTACCTATCAACTGATACCCAGCAAACCTGTCAACTAGTCTAGACCAGATCTGGGCCGTAAAAAAACTAAAAGGAGTAGTGCTGGAATTGGGTTGGGGTTTGGCACTCCAACCTCTTGTAACTAACAAGCATGCCAATCATTTGCTCCGGTGTTTTCTTGCTACAATTCGTGGTGGATAATTTATTTATTGACCATATTGGCCTAATCTAAAATTGAACAGGATGCTATAAGATGACATCAAGCGTGTGTAATCTATTAAGATGCTATGGTGTGTGCCGACTCACTGGGCTTCTTTTGTTCTGAAAGTGTGTAATCTAATATACGCAGAGCATTCTATCAGATGACATCACATGCAATCGGTTCAGTCGGTCGAACTGGAAGAGCACGGTTCTACCAGTTTGACTGATTGAACCACTTGTCTGGTTTTAAAATGTTTGTTTTTTTATCGTTCCTATTTATTATTTATCTGCTCTTCTCATCAGCACGATTAGCAGCAGCTTAGTTTTTCCTCCTATGTGCATAATGCATACAAATGTCATTACGTCCTTGCAATTTCAAAGGGTGTTTTATTTTCTGCCTTGCCATAACTGCAAAAAGTTCCAACATACCTTGACAGCTGGAGCCTTGTATGTAGGTTAAGAAATGTGCCTTTGATGGCCCTAATGGGTTAGCAGTGCCCTTTTTACTTCTATTTTGTTAGGATATTTTTGCTTGGTTGTATTGTTCTCACTTTTGAAACACTAATCCAGTGAAACTGCACATCTAGGACCATATCTTACGCCTGGAGATGGAGAATGAGAAGCTTCGCAGCATTCCCCATACTGTAGTTCCTCTCTTGTCAGTTGGTGGTAAGAACATTTTTACACTGTCATGCCATCGAGCTAAGGATCAATTCATTGCTATGCCAATTGTATAGTTCTGAAGGTTTTTTCTTTGAGCTTCTTGCCTTGTCCATTTGCAGTTTTGGATGTCTGGAAACTTATTGTTGCCCATGCTCTTTCCTTAGGGATCAGTGTTTGATAAACTTGCCAGTGTCAGTAACAAATTTATCTCGTTGGCTGGGTGATGGAATTGAATTAATCCTGTTCATGCTCCTTGCTACATTTTCACTTAGAACCTTCTATTAAGTTCAAATGTGACTGGCATAGGGACATTGTGCCTCTTTAATGGACCACTTCATGTTTGTTCCTATAGATTGAAGAAGTGCGAAAGTATGCTCCAAAGAAGAATATTTTTTAGTCAAAAGAAGTAAAAAAAAAAAAAAATTGTGGTATCGGGTTTTCCCCTAAATTTTAAATCAATTGAGAGGACAAAGCGCAAAATGATTTTATAGTCGCTAAACAAATACCAAAAGAATTATCATTCTCTTATGGTAGCTGCATAGCGGTCTGAGTTGCTGACTGAGAAGCACTATTTACAAGTTCATGACCATAGATGCTACCATGGTATCTAGTGTAGCAAGATACTGTAGAGCATTCGTAGTTACATGCATGCTGTAGTCTCTTTAGGCACACAAGGTTTGCTTCCTGCCTGTGTCTTATCATAATGCATGTGTTGTACTTATACTTTTACCCAACAAAGGTATCTAAACATCATGTTGGTTATGGCCATACATTCAAGGAACACCGGACTGAAATCAAGTTGATTTTTTTTTTTTTTTTTTTGGGCAATGGCAAGTAGAGAAGTGGCTTGTGTTTTAGCTGCAAGAAAGTGGGCCCTGATCTACATACTGGACGAGTATGAAGAAGAAATCTCTGATTCAGAATGACTATCTGTTCAAGAGTTTGTGGTGGTTATGCTCATGTCGCTGCTGTGGGTGGACCTCTAATACTTGAAGCTGCAGACATCGGTGTAAGAAGCAATGCATGTGGGCTTTCTGACTGAAGCTCTTCGACTTCACCCTTTCTGGAGAAGTCTTAATCTATACCTGCCATGTGCCTTTTCTGCTAGGCGGTATTTGTCGATAGAAAAAGTGGAGTGAAAGGTAGCGATTATCTATTGAGTTGGATAGAATTGACCGAAAGATGCTGAATCATGGCTTCTATCTAGTGGTAACTGTCGTCATGGTATTGCTGTAAGCTCTGAGACCTGCTCGATAGTGCCAAGCTTTTGCTTCATCTGTATATGCTTACTATTTGCATGTGTATGAGAACCAAATGTTTGGTTTGGATTATCTACGCTTTAGGTTGAATGGTTCAGGTAGTGTACTTGACTAACGAGCTCTGCTTTTGTATGTTGAAATCTCTCACCCGAAAATGACTCGCTTCTCCACGTGTCATTGTCATTGACTCACTTTGGATTGAATGGTTCAGGCAGTGTACTCAACTAAAGAACATACGCTATATTCCGATCTCAGATATTTGGAGCCCTCAAGTAGATGGCAGGTTTAAGATCATGAGATTCTGTCTACAATATCGTGAATGGACTTTGTATCCTCAATAAAGAGCATCATGGAGTCTTTTAATTCAATGATGTACATTCAGGAATCAATAATTTTTTAATTGTAGTATTCTTTCTCTGGGAATTATTGCCAGTCTCCAGGAGAAAGTATGCATGAATGTAACATGTGCATTTGTGATACTTCTTTTCTTATGTTTATTATTTGCCGTGATGATAGCTCTTTTGGAACTTAAGCTGAATTTACTCTGAAATTAAATCCTCCTTTATTTATAGCCCTTCCAAATCTTTTACGTCTTCAATGTATTCTTCCGAATGCAAGTGCAGAAATAGTGACATTTAACATTAATTATTAGATGGGACAATAACATTATCAACAAAATAAATGATTGTTAACAGGTTCGCTGCCAGTGCAAATCGCATGTAAACTTTAAATTCCATGACCCGTTAAACACAAGCTCGTTTTGGAGAAATTGGCGTTAAAATTTTCGAGGACCAAGAATAGAAGGCTAGGAAAAGAAGTACGGCTAAGGAAGAAGCTTTGCTATTAATAGGAAATGTCTAAGAAGACGACTTGTGTCTATTGCACCAGACACCATTGGCTAAACCTTCTATTAATAGCCATTGTAGAGCCTCATAAAATCTACTTCTGCCACTATTCTCAGTAATAATAGAACAAATGATTATTTGTAACTCAACATCATTATTAAACTAACTGCCCGAATGATTGGAGAATATCAAGGTAACTTAGCATCATGTCTTAACAACTAAGCATCATGTCTTAACAGTGAGTGTTCCGAAAAATAGCTTTATTGCCTGTGGATGGCAGCAAACTGGCAAGACTTAATACATGAGACTGATAAGAAAATTAGTCACTTAAGAAGGCAACAAAGCTGATCTATACACAAGCGAATAACCTTATTAATGATGACGGGTCAAATACAGATAAGTACCTAATATGCCCTCATATTAGTTTAACCAAACCAATCTTCTTTTCTAATGTGATCTTCCAGTCACCTATTGATAAAAATGCATACAGAAACATGTTGCCGCCTGCTTATTACGTCTTTTCATATCTACTTAGTGGTAAAATTATCTTGTCAATATCCACTTGGCATCACCTAAGTGAAAGTGAGTTTTAGCTATTCAAAATGTGGAAACACTTGACATCCTTTCAAGCCAAATGAGTATTGGATGCTCGGCACACAATGTTAGGGGAAATTACCAAGAAAGTCTTAAGCCTATTGTGGTTGCATCAATTCAGTCATAAACTTTTAAATTTGGCTAATTGAGTTCTAGACCTTTTGAGGATATGCCAATGTAATCCATTTAGTCAAATTTTGAGCAAAAATTGCCAATGTGGATAATGTTTACAATTTTTTATTAATTTTTCTGACTTTTTTCTTTTCTTTCTATTTTTTTTTTTCCTTCTTTTTGCCAATGGATGGTTGCTAGCCACCTAGCCATAGGCCATGGCTGGCGAGGGTGAGTCACTATGGCAAATTCCGTGGTCTATGCCCATTGTAATACCCCATGGTATTGACAGCCATATATACTCTAATCTTATAATGTGTTTCATCTCAAACTTAGAATAGTTCCACAAGCATAGTGTGCCTATGAGAGAGGGGAGGGGAAAATTGTTTAAAAAGTCATAAACCTATTACATTTTGTCAATTGAGTCATAAATATTTTTACATTTTGCCAATTGAGTCTATCCGGAAATTTTGACTAAAATTTGCTGATGTGGACGGTTGGCACTAACGTCACTTTTTAAATAATATTTTAATAATATTGAATTTGTTATGATTTTTTCTTTTCTTTTCTTTTCTTTTTTTTTTTTTTGGGGGGGTTTGGAGTTAGGCCGGCGAGGACCACGATGCCCTCGCCGGCCAAAGCGAGGGCGCGTGTGCCCTCAACCTAGGTCAGCTGGCCACCCTTGCCAAACTAACTCCAAAACCCAAAAATAAAAGCAAAAAAAGTAAAAAAAGAAAAGAAAAGAAAAAAATCATAAAAAATTCAAAATATTATTTAAAAAGTGCCATGTCAGTGCCAACCGTGCACATTAGCAAATTCCTGTCAAAATTGATTGGATGAACTCAATTGGTAAAAAAATGAAAATGATTAAAATTCAATTGGTAAAATTGAAAAGTTTTTCATTAAATTGACAAAATTGCAATAAGTTTAGGGCTTTTTGGACAATTTTCTTGAGAGGGAGTAGCAATGGAAGTCTTGATTTTAATTTGGTTAAACACATATATGCAACTCTCGTATGTTGAACTCCCTCGGTTTGGGTTATCGTGCTTGTAAGTTTGACAATCTCGACCAATATCTCCGATTTGTTCGATATCTTCCTATCCATCACCTTGGCGTGCTTTGTAGAATATGAAGTACATTTGGCGACTGCTATTCGATATACTACCGTGGCACACCACACGGGGAATCAACTCTAAAAGCGTCTTCAACTCTTCAACTCTTCATCTTGTGTCACAGTGGCTACTATTTTCACAATTTGTCCTTCGAAATCAATTCTTTAAAATCATTATAAGAGATCTAGCAATTTCCTTTAAGTACAAAATGAACCATGACACGTATATATTGTATTCTCCATATCATTAGAAAGAACATGGATATCTTTCTTGAAAGTAATTCCTTTAGATGAGTTGTAGATATCTCTCTCGGAGAAAATGGGTTGGGGTTTGGAACTTCGACCTCTCGTAACTAACAGGCATGCCAACCATTTGCTCCGCGTGTCTTCTTGCTCCTTTTTGTGGCGGATATTTTATTTATTGACTATATTGGCTTATTAGTCTATAAGAAATTAAAACAATGCTTTTGAGAACCGGAATCCAGTCTTTTGTGGGCAAGCGGCTCTACCGAGTGACTGGGGCTCCTTTTGTTTTGAACATGCCTATTCTATCAAATAACGCCACATGCAATCGGTTCAACTGGTTGAATTGGCAAAGTACGGTTCTCAAGTTTGACTGGTTGAACCACTAGTCTGGTTTTATAGACTTTTGTTCTTTTGTTCTTCCTATTTACTATGTATCTGCTCTCCTCATCAGCACAAGTGGCAGCAGCTTAGTTTTTCCTCCTATGTGCATATGCATGCCATTATATGCGTCCAATTTTAAACGATGTTTCACTTTCTCACTTACCATAACTTCAAAAGCTCCAGCATATCTCGACAGTTGGAGCCTTGTATGTATGTCAAGAAATGTGCATTTGATGACCCTAATGCATTAGTAGTGCCACTTTTGCTTCTATTTTATGAGAACACTATTGCTCGGTTGTCTCATTCTCACTATCGAAACACTAACCCAGGGAAATTACACATCTAGGACTTTATTTTACACCTAGAGATGGAGAATGAGAAGTTGGCAGCATTCCCATACTGCAATCCCCCCTTGTCAATTAGTGGTAAGAATTTTTCACACTGCCCACACAATCGAGCTAAGGATCAATTCATTGCCATGCCATCAATCGTATACTCAAAAAACTACTTTCCTTGAGTTTCTTAGCATGTCCATTTGCAGTTTGGACGTTTGGTAACTTATTGTTGCCCATAGTCTTTCCTATTTGTATCATCTTTTGATAAACTTGCTAGTGTCAGTATCAAGTATATCTCATTGGCTGAGTGGTGGAACTGAATTAATCTTATGCATGCACCGTATTAAGTTTCCACTTTACAAGCTATTCTTAAGTTTAAATATGATTGGCACAATGAATCATAGTAAACTCTTTTACCTACTAATAGCACTATTTGAGCCTAGGAGAAGTTAAGACTTATTTATACTACCAATTCCACTCCTTGGACTCGATGTAGTAAGTGAAACTCTGCTTTCCTATGGTATTATTAATGTCAACAAGCTAACATTGAGAATGAAAACTCAGTTATCAGAAGAAAATGAGCAGATAAAATAACTGGCGGTCTCATCTGTGATGCTTTGCCTTGGTTATGAGAGCCTCTGTTCACAACAATTTGTTCACGTGCTTAGATGTGGGAATTCATTAGTTTATATTTTTTTTTACCAACTATTTTTCCATTTAGATCGCCATTTTTTTAAGCTAAGCACCATTTTTTGGTAGAGTAATGCTGAAGATGTTAAGTTTAAGTAAATGAATATGGTTTACTAAGTCACATGTGAAATATTTTTGTGTTAGGCGTCTGTACTATACTTGCCTAAATACTTGGATTTTACCACTTCAAACGAGTTTTGTACGCTAGTCTTTGTATCCACGGTATTGTTCTGTTTTGAAAATGTGTTGGTCTCTCTTTGGATCCAAAGTTTCTCTTCAACTTTTTAGATCTTGACTTTAGGCTGTAGAGGCACCCTTCTGTCACAACAAACTTACTCATAAAAGGAATCACGACCTTGAGTTAATGGAGTGTTTTTGCGCTCAATAAAGACATGCTATGTGGATGATGGTTATGCCGATTAGCACAAAATCATACGTGAGATGTTAGTTTGAAACTGTTAAATTAATGTCTCGAGTTTGAATTCGGATAAACCGAATTTGTTGATAAAGTTTCTCTTCGAAAGATTGGAAATTGGATGAAGAAAGAAGAAACAATTTCTTTTCTTGGATTTTCTCTTTTGGATGTGCAAAACAAAACAAAAGAGGAAATAAATAAAATAAAGTAAAAGGAAGAAAAAGCTACGAAGGAAGCAGCATGGGACGCTGCTTCGTAGAACCAAAAAGGAAAGGTGGGGCCCAAGGTCAAACTTTTGACCTTGGGCACACACACGTATAAAAGCAGAATTTGCAGGTCTTCTTTCCCACTTCCAAATAGAAGCCACAGAAGCATACGTAGAAGAAAGCCGCGTTCACGACGCACGTTCGCCGAAGAGGGGTTGCATGAAAAAAAGAAAAGGACGCTAGAGATTTCTTTTCTTTTGGTGTACGACTTGAATGCGGAAATTTTGTGGCATGAGTTTATGTCCAAACGAGTTGTTTATTTATAAACACTTTGGGTTTAGGGTTAAATCTAGGTGTGAGAAACACTTGATCGTTTGAGCGATTGTAAACTCTGATTCTTCGATTATAGTGAATTATTTGCTGCTGGTTCTCCCCGTGGATATAGGTATCGATACTCAGACCAAACCACGTAAAATTCTGGTGTCATTATTTTCTCGTTTATTTCTTTGGTGATTTTGCGTTGACGTAAATTGTAAGATTCTGTCATTTCCGCGTATTATATTCCAACAATTGGTATCGGAGCTTGGGATTAGATTTCTTGATTATGATTTGGAGCTTTTGCTTGTTTGATTATTATCTAGAAATTCTGTTATTACAATTATGTTTGAGAGGAAATCTGAAATTGAGAAATTTAACAGGAGTAACGACTTTGTGTTATAGAGCATCAAGATGCGGACTTTATTGACATCACAAGGTTTGGCCAAGGTACTGGATGGTGAAGATGAGTTGCCGATTATAATGAAAGCCTCAGAAAGGGTAGAGCTAATGGAAAAAGTAAAGAACACAATCCTATTAAATTTATCGGATGAGGTCTTAATAGAGGTTGCTGAGGAGAATGATGCCGCAACATTATGGGCAAAACTTCAAGCACTCTATGTGAAGAAAGGTTTGAACAATCGCTTATACATGTTGAAGAAGATGTTTCAATTTAGATATACTAAAGATATGTCTATCAGAACCCACCTAGATGAATTTTGAAGAAAAGAATCTGTTTTCTTATTTCTCATAGAGTGATTACAATGAGTATAAATACATGAACAGAGAACCTAAATTAGGTAAGAAACCTATTTAGATAAAGATCCTAAGTTGCCTCTAATATCTATCAATATCTAATTTACAGCAATTAGAATAAAAAACAAATCACATAATATCACGTAATATAATCACGTAATATAATCAGGGAGAAATTCTAGAAGATTTCCTAATACATTCCAACACTCCCCCTCAAGCTGGCTTGAAGATGTCTTCCATAGACAGCTTGTTCACTAGACGAATGAATTGCCTTCTATGTATTCCCTTGGTCAGAATGTCAGCAGTCTGATCATCACTTGAAATATATGGCATACAAATTAGTCCGCTATCAAGTTTTTCTTTGATGAAGTGTTTATCAACTTCCACATGCTTTGTCTGTTCATGTAACACGGGATTATGAGCAATTGCGATTGCTGCCTTATTGTCGCAATATACTTTCATTGGTATGGAACTTGGAATTTGTAGTTCATCTAAGATACCTTTAATCCACATAACTTCGCATACACCATGTGCTACTAATCAAAATTCAGCTTCAGCACTACTTCTTGCCACCACACTCTGCTTTTTACTCTTCCAAGTGACTAAATTACCACCAACAAACGTGCAAAAGAGCCTGAAGTAGATCTCCTATCCATATTGCTTCCAGCCCAATCTGCATCAATGAACACCTCAATTTCCAGATGTCCATGTTTTTCAAACATTAGACCCTTACCAGGACTTCCCTTCAAATAGCGTAAAATTCTATATACCGCTTCAAAATGCCTTGGCCCTAGTGAGTGCATGAACTGACTCACCATACTTACAGCAAACGATATATCAGGTCGAGTATGAGATAAGTAAATAAGTCGACCAACAAGCCTTTGATACCTTTCTCGGTCTATTACTTCTTCAGCCTTGGCAAGTTCAAGCTTCATATTTGGTTCCACGGGGTCTCGCCGCTTTACATCCTAATAGACCTGTCTCTTTAAGCAGATCAAGAACATATTTGCGTTGGTTTATAAAAATGCCCTTTTGGATCTCGCAAATTCTATTCCAAGAAAATATTTCAAGGCACCCAAATCCTTAACTTCAAACTCCTCACCAACTTCCCTTGCAAGCTTTTCAACTCAACTTTGTCATCACCAATTAATATTATATCATCAACATAGACGATTAGAATTGCACGCTTACCTTCCTTTGAGTGTTTATAGAATAGAGTGTGATCTCCTTGACTTTGGTGATAGCCAAATCTTTTAGCCACCTTCCCGAATCGTTCAAACTACGCTCTTGGAGATTGTTTAAGTCCATACAACGACTTTTTAATCTGCAAACTTTGCCTTCGCCTCTGCAAAACCTGGTGGTAAACTCATAAACACTTCTTCCTCCAAGTCACCATTCAAGAATGCATTCTTCACGTCTAACCGATGTAAGGGCCAATCAAATGCAGCAGCCAAAGATAGTAAAATTCGAACATAATTTATCTTGGCAATCGGGGCAAAAGTCTCCCGATAGTCTACTTCATAAGTCCGAGTGAACCCCTTTGCCACTAACCTTGCTTTATACCGCTCAACACTCCCATCGGGTTTACATTTTACAGTAAATACCCATTTACAGCCAACAATCTTTTTTTTCTTCTGTGCATCAACCAACTCCCATGTGCCATTCTTCTTAAATGCAAGCATTTCATCCTCAACAGCCATCTTCCACTTTGGATCCTTCAAAGCTTCATGGATATTTCTAGGAATAGATATGTGAGACAGATTTGACACAAATGCTCTATGATGATGAGATAACTTTTGGAATGACACATGTTTTGATATAGGATGCTTAGTACATGATCTAAGTCCTTTTCTAAGAGCTATAGGCATATCAAGATTAGAAGCATTAGTATCAGAATTTAAGATAGGAATGGAGGGAAAAAGTACTACTAGGATCACCTGATGACGAAGGCAAGAGATCATCTCTCGGGGTTGTAGACGGATGAGGCTCCAGACAAAGTTCTGATCTGCAATATTTTGAAGAGTTTTCCTTCTAGTATAAACCTGAAGCTCGGGCTTGTTGATCACATTGTGATCTTGAACTTTTTCTCCCCCGTCCTTGACACATCAAGATTTGGCAGAGGTGTTTTCAAAGACTCAAACAAAGGAGTGGGAAGGACAGGAGAGTTTGAATGCCACAGAATCTCTTCACTAATTTCGGCATTCTCCCCCTAAAGAGATTTGTTAGAAAGAAACGATTGTGACTCTATAAAGGTTACATCCATAGCGATATGAGTTTTTCCAGTATGTGGATTGTAACACTTGTAACATCTTTGATTAGGTGCATACCCTATAAACACACACTTTTCAGCTCGAGGATCTAATTTGGATCGACAATGAATTGGGAGATGGACAGAGGCAGCGCAACCAAACACCTTTAGAGGAATATCAGAAAAAAATACGGGCTGTGGGATACACTTGTTTGAAATAATCTAAGGGAGTAGTATAGTTTAATACCCGAGTAGGCAGCCTATTAATTAGATAAGATGCTATTAGCACAACTTCCCCCCATAAGTATTTAGGTACATGCATCAAAAAACAGAGGGCACGGGATACTTCAAGGAGATGGCAATTTTTGTGTTCATCAATGCCATTCTGTGGGGGTGTAGTTCAGTAAGTTGACTGGTGAAGGATGCCTTTTTCTGTCAAAAAACTCTCCAAAAACTGGTTATAATATTTGGTACCATTATCAGTACGAAGAATACTAATAGTAGTACGGAATTGAGTCATAACCATTTGATAAAATTTTTTGAACAATGACTCAACTTCAGATTTGGCGCTCATCAAGTATGTCCAACATAAACGGGTATGATCATCTATAAAGGTAACAAACCATCGTTTTCCGGTTTTTGTTGGCATGGGTGAATGACCCCAAACATCACTATGGATTAAGTAAAAGGAGATGATGCACGATACTGTTTTGGATTATAATGAGTACGATGACTTTTAGAAAAAGACAATTGTCACAATGTAGTGAAGAAACATCCACATCTTTGAACAAATGAGAAAACAAATGTTTCAAATATCCAAAGCTAGGATGGCCTAATCTATGATGCCAAACTATTATTTGTTCTTGAACAGGGAAGAACTGAAAGTTCCATACGCCCGAGCTTTTTTATTAGAGACAAACTCTTCAAAATAGTAGAGACCATCCCTCATCCTAGCATTGCCAATTGTCTTCCCGAGATCCGATCCCGAAACTCACAATGGGAAGCAAAAAGACAATACGGCAATTAGACTCTTTAGAAAGTTTACTAACGACAAGAGGCTGCAGGCTAACTTAGGAACATGCAGTACATTATGAAGTTTAATAGACTCAAAAAGTGGAACTAATCCTTTGCCTGCAATAGATGAAAAACTCCCATCGGCAATCCGAATTTTTTGGTTGCTAGGACAAGGAATATAGGATTTGAACAAATATGGAAGATTAGTCATATGATCGGATGCCCCTGAATCAATGATCCAAGGTACAGATTGTGAACAACAAGAGAGGGCATTTAGATTTCTACCTTGGTGGGCAATCGAAGCAATAGGATTACCCGATACGGACCCGGCTGAAGTAGTTGCGAAAGATGGTTTAGTTGTTCTTTGCTGAAAGAGAATGCAAAGGTGGCCTCATTAGCTGTAGGAGGCATACGTTGAGAAGACTTATTATCACGGCTAAATGAAGTTGGTCTCCTTGCTTCACTAGTTGTAGAAGCTGGACGGCCATGAATCCTCCAACAGTCTCCCGTGTATGACGGGGTTTGTTGCAAAAATCACACCAAATACGAGGTTTCCCATCCGATCTTCGCAAGTTAATGGGGATCTTGCTTATATTTGCCTCGGAAACTATTGTTGTAGGAACATGGCCCTTCTTGCCTTCAAATATAGTTAATGCTGAACCTTCCAATGATCCATCCTTTCCGCCGGTAGCCGACTTGCCCAAAGATTATTCCCCGTCTACTTTCTTCTCTCCGAACCTCTAAGAAGACCTCTCCAATAGGTGGAAGAGGCTGCTTCCCAAGTATTCTGCCCCGTACTTCATCAAACTCATCTCTAAGCCACCTGCTAGGAAAGCATAAATACGTTATGCTTCTACAATTTTCCCGTATCGATTACCATCTTCAATACACGTCCACTCATGATCATTGAATACATCCAATTCCTGCCACAAACGTTTCAAGGAGTGAAAGTATTTTGTGACAGTTTCCTCTCCTTGTCGCATCTTCCCCAGCTTCAAGGTTAACTCTTAGATTTGAGATTGATTACCCAAATCTGAATACATCTCACACACTGCATCCCAGAGTTCTTTTGCGGTATAATAGCCCAGATAATTTGCACCAATATCTTCTTTCATGGAGTTGGTCAACCACGTCATAATCGCTGAATTCTCTGCATCCCAAACAGCCCAAGTGGGGTCATCTGTCGCTGGTTCTGCATTATCTCTAGTCAGATAGCCACTTTTTCCTCTACCCCGTATATACATTCGAACGGATTGAGACCACCGGAAAAAATTATCACCATTCAGCTTTATGGAAGTGATCTGAATGGGATGAGCTTCGGTGGATTTTGTAAGAAGTGATGGAGGGTTAGACTGGGTGGTTGATGATTCGTCCGACATAGTGATCGAACGAAAGAAAAAAAAAATTACTCGAGGTGAATAGATGAAGGACCTTTGGGCTCTGATACCATGAAGAAAAGAATCTGTTTTCTTATTTCTCATTGAGTGATTACAATGAGTATAAATACATGAACAGAGAACCTAAATTAGGTAAGAAACCTATTTAGATAAAGATCCTAAGTTGCCTCTAATATCTATCAATATCTAATTTACAACAATCAGAATAAAAAACAAATCACATAATATCACATAATATAATCACGTAATATAATCAGGGAGAAATTCTAGAAGATTTCCTAATACATTCCAACAAATTTAATAAACTCATGATGGATCTGAAGAACATCGGTAAGATACTTGATGATGAAGAACAAGGCATGGTGTTGTTAGTCTCTTTAATAGAGTAATGTGAGCACTTTACTAATTCACTATTGCATTGGCATATTACAATTACCTCAAAAGAGGTAAAGTCCGCCTTATTCTATAAGGAATGGCAGAGAAAGTTGCGAGATGATAGACTGGCGTAAGGAGCAGCGCAAACACTGACGATTCGAGGTAGAGAACAACATCGAGGGCCTAGTAGCAGCAGAGGTAAAAGCATATTGAAATCACGCCATAGAAAGTCCAAAGAACGTGTGAAGTGCTTTGAGTGTCACGAAAAATGGGCATATAAAAAAAGATTGTCCAAAGCGAAGGAATAAAGTTGATACACAAAATGCCACAAGTAGTGTGACAAAAGTTGTTGAGGGGAGCAATAGTGATGTATAAGTTATTTTATGTGTGACTACTACTTTGTCAGGAGAAGAATGGGTGCTAAATTCGGGGTGTTCTTATCATATGACGTCTGATAAAAACCAATTTACTACTTACCAAACTGCAGATGGTGATAGGGTTCTTTTGGGGAATAATGCAGTCTGTAAGGCTATGGGGATATGGACAATTCGAATTCAGATGCACGATGAGGTGCTGCGCACATTGACAGATGTGAGGCATGTATCGGAGTTTAAGAAAAACCTTATTTTTCTGGGGGTACTCGATGACATTGGGTGTAGGTACACCGCTAAAGGTGGAGTACTAAAGATCTCTCAAGGTGCCATGACAATGATGAAGGGGAAGAAAGTGAATACTTTCTATCATTTACTGGGAAAGACCATGACCGGAACCACTGTAGTTTTATCAGGTGAGTCAGATTCTAACTTGACTCAATTATGGCATATGCATTTGGGGCACATGAGTGAGGTAGGTATGACGATGCTAAGTGAAAGGGGGTTGTTGAAAGGTCAAAAGACAGGAAAGCTGGACTTATGTGAGCATTACATCTTTGGGAAGCAGCATCGAGTTAAGCTTACTACAGCTATTCACTCGACCAAACGACTAGTTAAATATATTCATTCAGATGTCTGGGGCCCGTCTTCGGTTCCTTCAAAAGGAGATGCCCGATATATGCTGACATTTATTAACGACTATTTGAGTAAGGTATGGGTTTACTTTCTGAAGTACAAATATGATGTGTTTGATCGATTCAAGAAATTTAAAGCATTGATTGAGAAGCAGTCAAATAAACAAATCAAGTTCTTGAGAACTGATAATGGCATGGAGTTCTGTGGTAAAGATTTTACTGAGTTATGCGAGAAAGAATGTATTGTGAGACATTACACAGTACCTGAGACACCGCAACAGCATGGCGTGGCAAAATGAAAGAACAAAACTTTGCTTGAGCAAGCTTGATGCATGATTTCGCATGCAGAACTTGGCAAGGAATTTTGGGCCAAATCGATAAACATGGCATGTTACCTAGTTAATCGATCTCTATCATCTGCTATTGAGTGGAAGACTTCTGAGAAAGTATGGTCGGGGGAACCTGTTGATTATTCCGGTTTACATATATTCGAATGTCTTGCGTGTGCTTATGCGAGTGATGGTAAGCTTGAGTCGAGGGCAAAGAAGTGCATATTTTTGAGTTATGCACATGATGTGAAAGGCTACCGATTGTGGTGCACCGATCCAAATCACCTGGTTTTCTAATCAAAAGAGATGTGATCTTCGACAAGACTACAATACTTCAACAGAGGAGTTCTGAGATACAACCAGCAGAGAAGACAAATCATAGTGTCATTAGTGAAGTGGAGCGGGTGGAGATTCCGGAGACCTCGAAGGTAACAGAAGTTGAGACTGCATATGAAGCCACAGTTCTTGAAGTCGGTGATAGTGAACAACTAGCAAAGCCGCAGCACACTATAGCCGTAGATAGAAAGAGAAGGCAAATTAAATTACCAGTACGTTATGGTTATATAGATATTGCTTATACATTGACTATAGGTGATAAGATGAAGATAGATGAGCTTTCGTCTTACTCTGAGGTGATGGCTAGTTCAGAGTCGTCGTAGTGGCTATAGGCTATGAGTGAAGAGATGGAATCTCTCCATCGAAATCAGACATGGGAGCTGGTCAAGGTACCCAAGAGCCAAAAGATTATTGGAAGTAAATGGGTTTTCAAACGGAAAGAAGGCATTTCCGGTGTTGAGGCAATAAGGTATAAGGCGAGACTTGTGGCGAAGGGATATACACAGCATGAGAGCATTTACTACAATGAGGTGCTCTCTCCTATGGTCTCTATTCATGTTTTACTTGCCTTAGTTGCTTCGCAGGATCTCGAGTTAAAGTAGCTAGATGTAAAAATTGCATTTCTTCACGGTGAGTTGGAGGAGCAAATTTACATGAGCAACAAGAGGGATTTGCTATTCCGGGTAAGAAAGATCATGTTTGCTTGTTAAAAAAATCTTTGTATGGGCTGAAACAGTCTCCTAGGTAGTGGTATAAACGTTTTGATGCTTTCATGGCTAATCAAAACTATTCAAAAAGTCAGATGGATGGCTGCGTTTACTATAGGAGATTGGAGAATGGTTTTTTGATTTATCTATTATTATATGTTGATGATATGTTGATATCAGTTAATAAAATGTCTGATATTGATGTGCTGAAGAGACAATTAAATGCTGAATTTGAGATTAAAGATTTAGGTGTTGCAAAGAAAGTTTTAGGTATGGAGATTTTGCGTGAAAGGACTACAGGAATTTTACGTCTATCTCAAAATAAATATATTGATAAAATAGTGGCACGTTTTAATATGTAGTCAACAAAATCTATAAGTACACTTTTAGTAAAGCACTTTAAACTTTCGGATAAATTATCGCCGCAGATTGAGGAGGAGGAAGAGCATATGTCCAATGTTCCTTATTTTAGTGCCATGGGTAGTATTATGTATGCTATGGTATGCATTAGATCTGATATTTCACAAGCTGTAAGCGTGGTCAATTGCTATATAAAGCGTCCTGGTAAAGCTCATTGGGAAGCTGTGAAGTAGATCCTCAAATATTTGAAGGGGACAACAGACGTGATTATAATGTACCGGAGGGACAGTAATAGTAGTGAGACCACTGGTTTTGTGGATTCAGATCACGCCGGTGACTTAGATGATTGCAGATCTTTAACAGAGTACGTGTTTACACTAGCGGGTGATGCAGTTAGTTGGAAAGCGATCACATTACCTTGTCTTCGACTGAGACAGAGTACATGGCACTAACCTTCGTAGCGAAGGAGGTGATATGGTTACAAAGTTTGCTCTTGGACTTTGGGTTAGAATAGAAAAGTGTGGATATACACTATGATAACCAAGGTGCAATATATTTGGCATATAATCTAGTTTATTACGAGCGAACGAAGCATATCAACATCAAGTACCACTTTATTCGAGATATCTTAGCTAAGGGTAATGTTACTGTTAAAAAGATTACTACAATAGATAACCCAATAGACATGATGACTAAGTCTGTTCCTTTGGCGAAACTCAAGTTTGCTTGAGAAAAAGCTACTGACAGTGTGGGACGATTAGATACAATGTTGGGATAAAAGCAGAATTTTCAGGGTAAGCCTTGGAAAGTAACTTAAAATGAAAAAAAAAAAAAGGACGCCGAAGATCCTCAGAAAAATTTTGTAAGTTTCTTTTTTTTAACACATCAGAAGTTCAACTATAGGGCACCAAGGGAGTGCAAACGCATATAAGAAAAGAGCCCAAAAATTAAAGCCATGTACAGAAGAACAACTCCCAAAACCAAAAGCGAGCTCAAATACAAGATAAATCATCGACTATATTGACCAAGGCATTTATATCCATATGCAGTCTCCACCATACCAGAAGTGTACGACTTTAAGCTCTCTTGTTTAGCTCTTTCCAAATAAGCCTAAAAACAGAGAGACGAATTGAGTTAATCCTTCTTTTCTTGCTCCATGAAAGCTCCAATAACTCCAATAACCCAAAGATAATTCAGTGCAAGTATAGGAAACTGTCCAAACCATTCTTGTTGATGAACGGGGAAGGAGGAGATGCCGCACAGATTTTGCCTCCTCCTTGCAGAGGAAACGCCTATTAAGCAATATTTTGCCCCTTTGTTGTAGGTTATTTGAAGGGAGGATTCGTTCCCAAGTTGCTTCCCAAGCAAAAAGAGACTCTAATCCGAACCCTCACTTTCCGGATCACTTCCCATGGAAAATCTATTCTGCCACCGACAACCTCCCTATTGTGAGCAGCTTGTAGCGAGACTTTACTGGAAAGATTGCATCTAGGGCAGAACCAGCCATGGCAAAGACTCGAGATTTCGATTGGCGTCTTCCACTGCTCTCAACGTTAATGACCATCTTCTCCAGCAGGAGTGCGTCTCTTGGTAAAAGCAGCATTGGCAAGGCAAGCTTACATCGGTCATAGTCGAAAGAACGAGCTACCTGGCAGTCTCCACGCTCTTCAAATGCCGAGCCAAGCACGAGTGAAGGTCTGCAGCGGGAAGAATTCTTGTGCCTCGCAATATGAGGAATGGCCAGATCAAACATGGCCTGTACATTTATTGGTAACAAGACTTAGTGATCTGTCCAGAAAGTGGATGAGGATAAGCATAGACACGAATAACGTTCGGATTCTATATGTTCAAGTTCAATATGCAATCGTCACAAATTGGAAAAAAAAAAAAAAATGGCGCGCAGAAAGGGGGTGGGTTTCAGGCGGTGATGGCAAACAATGAGGTCAGAGTATTTCTATCCGGCTGAGTGTTTGGAGCTTGGGTGGTGATGGCAAATGGCTTGGTCGAGTTCGGGCTTGGCCCGTCGTCTCGACATTTAGCATGCGTGAATGTTCGCTCTCGTGACATGCTGATTCGAATAATTCATTAGCATTTTTTTAATTCAAAAGTAAATAAGGATTAATTATCACATTGCTTTTTTCCAAATTACAATTTCAAGAACTAATCCACGATCACGTTCGCATCAATGTGATGTCCCATGAGTCCTCCAACGCTTCCGTACCAGCTCTATTGGAACAGAGCAAAATCTCCTCCCGTTTGCCACTTTGTTTTGTTGTGGTGTGCAACGAGATTATTTGTACAATTGAACGTATGGACCCAAATCAAACGATATTGTTTCTTAGACAAACTTGAACATCATGCCATATATGACATTATTGTAAATTGACGTGAATTAAGGCTCCATTTGTTTCGTGAAAAAAAAAAAATGAATGATTTGAAAAATATCATTCTAAAAATTATTGCTCGTATTGCTTGAAAGAATCCATTAATGAAATATGTTTCATTCTTGACAATAATTTATATTCAAATATTTGCATACTCAACAAGAATTTCTCGCATTCATTCATTTTTGTAACTGTACGAGTGATTTTTTTTTAAAAATAATTTTCCAAATTGTTCGCTTTTCCGTGAAGGATTTTAGCTAGCGATTCAATACGGATCACTATTCTGGAATCAATCTTGGCTTCATCCTTTTAATCAAAATCAGACCAATAGGCATTTATCACACTTGCCGGTAGATAAAAGCGCAACGATTTGATCCATCACGGACCTCGTATGATCTCAACACACAAGCATACATGCGCGCTTAACTTATAGATTTTCCTCATTTCTTTTTAATCAGCGACAACGCACGTTAGTGTGTAAAAAGCGCATCTTGTCTACAGTAGTAGAACCCACTTGATCAAAATTCTTTGTTCGCAACAAAAAAAAAAAAAAAAAAAAAAAATTGGAGAAATGAAATGAAATGTAAAAATCAATAGCTTTTACAAGAGTAAGCTTTTTTTCAAAGAAAATAATCACCAAGTAATAGGATTTTGTAAAAGAAAATTTACGACTTTTTTCAGAAGATTCAATGCACTGCTTTTCAGCTTCTTTCATTTTTGTTTTCGTCTTCATTTTTTTTTTTTTTTGACTGGAGCAAGCCAGGACCTCTTGAGTTGACTTGGTTGTGTTATTGTGCTGTTCTATCTGGAGTTGAAGATGTATACACAGCGCTCATGAAGAGTCAATCCTCCTTCTTTTCTCTTTTTCCATGTGTTGATGGATTATTCCCTCATTTTTTTTTTCAAATGGCAATCATAATTTCCCAGGCCCTCCTTTTTAAAAAGAAGCCAAAAGACCCTGTAAATAAATGATAGTAAAAAATTATTCAAACCCATTCTTAGTGAGAAAAAAGAAATTTACGCTCCAATAATCGAGCCGGTAGTTTTTTTCTATTAAAGTGTAATTGTGCCATGTGACTCTTGAAAGGTAAAAACTCCCACCTTCAATGAGCCAAATTCCATGATAAAAAACCCCTTCCAAGATGAGAAAAGAACAGATTTTATTCTCCAACAGAGTTTTTTGTAATTGCACCATGTGATGCGATCTTGAAAGGTGTGAGCTCAAATTTCATGATAACAAATGTGGTGCTCCAACTAGTTGATCGGTTCTTGAGATTAATATTTCTTTGATTGGATTGAAAGTACTTAAATTTCACTATTTCTAAATCAAATGTCTAAAAAAATTAAAGACTATTGAAATAATTTTTTTTTTCAGTCAAAGGTAGATTCTTTGATTTGACCAAAAAAAGGATTTTAAGCCATTTCTATGAAAACTTGAAATCTAAACGCCTATTCCTACACGCTTATGTTGAATTAACACCTATATGCAATTAAAGTACTACTGATACAAATCTAATTTTTTTCAAGTTAAGAAATGAGTGTCACCATGATCGGGATCTTGAATCTTGAATTTTTCTAACTTTAACCATCGGGATTATTTGGATGTCAATAGTAATATATATATATATATAAATAAAATTACTAATAATTGTTGATATTTTCTTAAAAATTTTGGTAACTTACCAAAATGCTACCAACCAAATAAGTTATCATTCAAAATTTAGTTGTCAACTAGTTTTGATATTTACCAATGCTATTTGTACTTTACCTGCACCGAACAATGTTCGGATTTTTGCTTAGTAGAATCTTCCTGGACCTCTTTTCATGGTATCTTCCGAAGCCAAGCAAATGCAATTCTCAGCTTTGATTCGATTTGTTTTCCACTTTCAAAATGTTACGAATGCCTCTAATTTTTTCAATAGGAAGGAAAAATCAACCTATTCCACCCAAATTAAAAAATTCGATATTCATGAAGATCGAATTTCCAAGTTTTGCATTGGAGAACGTATTTGGTCAGCATTTTTTGTTTCGCGTAACAAACAAAATGTCGGATATTGACTACAAGTTATTCGGGCATCTAAAGGGACCTACTAAGAGCTCGGCCAATACCTAATGACTATCATGTGGTTAGCAGGCGGCACGGCCAGTCTCCCAGTCCTCTCCACATAGCTCCACCAAAGACCCACAATACCTCCTAACACGTCTCTAACTTATTTTAATTTTTGGGCTCCGACATAAATTCGATTTGGCTAGAACTCGAGCCATAAGCTCAATAACCTTAATTAGTAGAATCATGGAGTCGCCATCTAAATGGAGACACACAATGTGGATGCCAGTAGCCTTGCATTTGGGAGGATGGTGAGGCGAGGAAAGTTTCTCTGGTTGCATTCTTTTCAGCCAATTTGAAAATAAGAGAACAACATGTCCATGAGAGTGGTGAGATTTATGAATTGCTTGGGTTGTCATTTCTTGCATTCAAGCCAATGTAATTCAAGATATTGAAGCATTCATCGACAATTTTTCAAGCTCATGAAATATCATACTTGATCATGAATGTAATTTAAGCTAAAGAATTATCTCATAAAAGTTAGTTATGATTAATTTTTATTTTATCTTTTTTTTTTATAGATATTTGTAAAGTTTCACTAGTTATTTATGTCTATCACTACATAAGTGGAGCCCTCGAGCGTGATATCACAAATCAAGCGGAATCAAGCAAACATTTTCTTTCACGGGCTCAAGCTCGCTTATGTACGCCTACTCGATCTTGTTCATACTCGATTATTATATGAATGATGATTTTTTCAGATGTCGGACAAGCTTGGATTAAAAAAATCAAGGTTCGGTACTCGGCAATTCAAGACGTGCGAGGCCCATCATCATGGGCTCGTAGATGTATTAAAAGGCGCGGGAAAGTGGTTGCCTCTCCATCGAGCGACACGTGTCTCTATACGGGAAGCCAGAAACTTAAGTCCGAGTGAAATGAACCCTCAAATCGGAGGAGGCTCTCCTTCCGGTTCCTCCCTTCGATCGTCGATCCCCACATTGTCCGCACGTGCGTTTTTGTCGAAGCGGTGGCGATCCGTCTGGACCGCCGCCCCGGACCTCGTCTTCTCCTTCCCCTGGCGGAACGCCTCCCCGTCCGTGGACGGCGTCTTGATCCTCTAGGCGTCGCCCAAGGTGAGGAAGTTCCACATCGACGTCGATTTTCTCGACCGTTGCGCGCCTGAGCTCAGTCCGTGGCTTCGCTTTGCTGTCGACCGCCGTGTCGAGGACCTCTCAGTCGATGCGACTAAGAGGTTGTGCGAGATGGCCGGCCATTTCGCAGTACCGCGGCTCCTTTTATGGATGCTCTTCGTTGGTGAACCTGCACTCGGGGCTCTGTTGCTTCTCGTTGAGTAGAAGTATCGCTTGGATTAATCTTAGGTCCCTGTCCATCTGTGACTCGGAGGTGATGCATGAGATGTCGAATGGCAGCCCTGTTCTCGAGGACCTTAGTTTGGAAGGATGCTACGGTTTAAAGCGAACCGTCAAGGTTTGTTCGAGAACTTTGAGGGAAATTGCGGTCAATGGCTGCTTTCGGTATGCACTTGATGAGGGTTTCCCCTTGGAGATTTCAAGTCCTCTGTTGCTGTTTGAGAGGATTTTCTGGTATGATGAGGCAGCTGGTAACGGAAGTCTCAATCCTTGATTGAAGCAGAGTCGAACTTTTTTATGAGAGGCGAGGATTTTGGAAGGCCATCTGATTGTTTTGTTCAAAATCGGTTCGAGTCTTACAGAGGGTATTGCAACCTGGTTGAGGGACTGCTTCAGAAGCTACAGAACGCGACCAAGCTTTTGATTGGTAGTTGGTGCCTTTGGGTGAGCAGATTGTTTTTTATTTCAAATTTAACCCATTTGGTTCATACTTATGGATAATTCATTGTTCCCTCTTCCTCGAGTTAAGGAAATTCATTCCAAACTTCAGCACAAGGAATCTGGTTTGCATCGTTTGCTACTCTGCCTGATGACCACCGGTGCAAATACACATCATGCCTTTAGAATAACTACCAAAAGACCAAAGAAAAGGCAGCTGGTTTAGGGTCATTCTTTTTCCTGCTCAGTAGTGCATAACCATCATTCCAAAGATCATAGTAAATTATTAATGAAAAGTTGTTGTGTCCTGTTTTTTAAAAGACCGAAAAAGCAATTGTTGACTAGAATTAGTATATAAGTTCTACTATTTCAAACTCAAAAGCTTTAGTCACTCAATTTGTCATATAGGTGGGAACCAAAAGTGTTCTCAAAGCATACACTTGCTGGGTTTTTTAAACTGTATTTGGAAGGAAGAGTAAATTATCTTATTCTTTTGCCTTTCAATTTTTGAATGTGCTTAGGTTTTATCACTTGCGGCAGAGGTACAAGGTGTGCCATTTTCTTTGCCCAATTGCAAGTCTCTGACTCTACATACACGAGTAGAGAAATGGGATTTTCCTGGTATAGCAAAGCTGTACCTTTTAACAAAGTGAATTGTCTAGTTCTAGTTAAAAGAGAAAAAGAAGACATTGGATCTCATTTTTTTCCTACTGTATCATTGACGCACATGTGCACCTTATAACAGGAGTTTAGCATAAAGCTCACCAACTGGGGCTTGGTCGAGTATTTGTATTCGGTCGAGCGTTAAGAGCTTGGGTGGTGATGGCAAATGGCTTGGTCGGGTTCAAGCTTGGCCCATCGTCTCCATTTAAGCATGCGTGAATTTTTGTTATCGATCGTGAGATGCCGATTTGAATAATTCATTAGCATTTTTTTTATCCAAAAGTAAATGAGGATGATCACATTGCTTTTTCCAAATTACGTTTCAATAACTAATCCACCACTTTCGGGCGTTGTTTGGCAGGGCTACAAAGTCCGGCCCAGCCTAGTTGATCCCGTGGCGGCCCTTTACGGCCCAATTCCCATCTCTCTCTTCCTTCCTTATTTTGACTCTCGCCTGTTCCTCTTCTGCAACTTTCTCCGCGAATGCTCAGACACTTCACTCCCGCTCTTCCCTTCTTCGTCTCGCTCTTCAGCTTCTCCAGCAGAGCTTTCTAGCTATGGAGACGAGGCAGGGTCGCAGCGTGTGCTTCCGTTTCAGCTTCAGTTCGACAAACCGCCTGGCTTCTCAGGTTCGGCTCCTGCTCGGCGTTCTTTCGCGACCTAATGGGCGGGTCGATTCGGTTTTGTGAGGGGTTTGCTCGATTTCCGATTGGTAGGTGAAGATGGGGTGAGTGGAATCCGGAGAAGGATTTGCTGGCGGCGAAGGTGGGGTGCTTCTTCGCTTCAATTGGCAAAGGCTGTGGACAATCTCTCTTAGGTAATTGCTTCGATTCGAGAAAGTTCTCTTTTTACTTTATTCAGTTTGTTCGTTTCTTCAACGATGGCTTGCTGTGTTTGCCCTTTGAGTTAGCGGCCTTATCTCGTTTTACTTCTTTCGCTTTTCCTAAATGTGCTAAGCTTCCTTTTTAGCCATAGGAACCACTGTAATGCCAATCTAGCTCAAATTGCGTTTGATGGAGAATTGGATGAATATAGAGATAAAGTGCTTGAAAGTCTAAATGAGAAGGTGCCGTCCAACTAAGGAGTTGGTCTTTTACACAAAAATGAAGGGTGAATGATGGTGATGCAAGTGGAAATCTAGAGATGACTTAGTTGCGAGTAAAGAATTCCAAGCTGGTATTAGTTGAATGGAGGGATTTTATTTATAGGCGCAATAGATTCTTATCAACTTCTTGATCAGGTTGTTGCCTTGGGAGATTTTTTCCATAGCCTAGCGGACAGTCATCTACACCGACCATAAGCATACAGTACTCCTGTATTGCCTTCTTGTGGCCCTTCTTGGTACACCAGTTAAAGTGTCCATGAAAATAATTAACATGAATTGGAGGGGATACCATGTATGCTAAATAGACTAGCCGTGTCAGATGCAGTAATGCTTGATGCCCAATTGAAGTTGGCAGGTTTAACCACTGCAGAATACTATCTAAATGTCATCAGGCATCTAAAAAGATCTTAGATTCCTGATGATGACTCTCACAATGTAATTTTACTGCTGACTCCTCTTCTTTTACTGACTGAACGTGCCCTACAAGGAGAGATTTATTGAATATTGAAATATAGACTATAGGTGGAAAGTTTCTTATATTTTGTATTGCTTGAAGTTTTATTTATCTTCTTGTCATTACTGAGGGGGCATTTGTCACATCATTTTGATTAATCAAGTTCGCTGGTGGGAGTTTTAACTTTTGAATAGGATATATCTCAAGCTATGCTGCATACTTGTATGACAATCAGGTCGGGAGGGATGGAGGGAGAAATTGGAGAAAGCAAAGAGACTAGGAGGATTAGGGGAGCTGCATCCAAGTATGTTGGGTTCCTATATGACTTAATCTTTTGGTTATTCAAATTCGTAAGAACTTAGGATTAGATGCCTAGCCTTGGTAGTTCTTGATGTCTATTCTCAGTGGAAAAATTTAAAGAGGAGAGTTTTTCTCTGGAAACAGATTTTATCATGCACATTTGGCTATACTTTTGTATTTTCATTTTCCCTTTAACTTGAAAGTCAAGTTTGAATGTTTATAAAAGTTATAAAATCTCATATTTTTGAAACATCAAGGTGAGGAGGCAATCCTTAGAGAAGGAAAGGAAGGCAGTGATGTTGGATGCAATTTACTCAAACTACAAAAATGAAAACGACAAAATATAAACATGTCATCCTAATTATCAAAACAGCTTGGTAATTAAACACACCGAAGTACCTTCGTGACCCAAGAGAGCCTCACTGCAGGTCTTCTTAGGTTGTTTCACTTTGTGCCACTTCTCACAATGCCTCTCTTTTAACAATATTAAAGATAAACTCAGCTTTTTCAGAAGCGATGTGGAAGGGTTTAGCCTACTAGATAGATTAAGTTAAGGCACGAACCAAAATTGAAGGAGTAGCCCGTTTACGTTGGAGCAATAAGCATATCACAAGCTTTCGTTGAGACATATGCAATGCAACCACATGTGTTCAAGCTTTAATTTGAGTGGTCACGGTAGATCGTTCTGTCTAGCGCTAGCTGTCCCATCATCTTGACATCTGTGCAAGCTGTGAATTATTGCATTTGTGTAATGCCAATTTCATTAACTCATATGAGTAATGATCACATTACTTTTTCGATGTATTGATGATACAAAAAATTCTACATCATCATTCACTCTGACATCAATAACTCAATACTTCTTTTATGTTACTAAAAATATTAAATTAAGTCGTTACGAAATCAATGCTCAATTTTTATTTTTATTTTTGTCACCAGACCCTATAAAAAAATGCTCACAATGACAATAGTGGCCTAAATTTTCGTAATGTTGATTTAAGTCTGTAGTATTGATGACACAATTCTTTTTTTTTAATGTATTGGTGTCATATCGAATAAAGTTTAGGATTTCTACAGGTAGATGGAGGGTATATTAGGCATGCTATTATGAGTTTGAGTTGAGGGGTTTTTGCGATGCAGAAAAAAGAAAAGGTTTGTTGAATTATAGCATAGTGAGTATAATTTGGGGTTTTAGCAGTATTTCCTTTTCTCAAATTACAATGAAATAATTAATCCACCACTTTTGAGCCCATGCACCACTTTTGAGCCTATGGAGACTCGTCGTGAAGCTTGAAGTACCTATTATGTTTGTAGTATAGTTTGATCCGACCTAGCTTGGCCCGCCTGTTAATTCAAATAAGTCCGCCTTGACTAATTTAATGAAATCTCTCTCTCTCTCTCATATGGTCAGGAACGAACTCTGCATCGATCGCCGACGAACGTCCATGACCACCTTCTCCTTCCCACATAGCTTCATTAATTAAGGCCATCAAAAATTCGACACAGCAGCATGTGTGGATAACGCCATGTCAGATTAACATAGCCATTAGTCTTAGGGTATGGATTTGCTTCTGGATCTTTGAAGGGCCACGATCGATCACTAAGAGTTCAAACGTGTTAAATCGTGATTCATCGGAAATCTTGGAACATGGGTTGGTGTCGAAAAACAGCTCAAGGAAGTATCCAGTGCCGGGCACGGTTTTCGCCGTCAGAGCTGGTCTCAAGGATGAGGATCTTTCAAGTTTGGATCAAAATTAGTTTTTTATATGGAGGGATCAAAATCATAGGCAGACCGATAGGCTGGATTTGTCGTGGGGCTTATGGAATTTCATCTCAACATAGGAACCTGCACTAACTAAGATTGATTAAACACCGAGACAGCAAGAAAGGCATTCACTCTTGTGTATCTGGTGAGGAGGAAAATTAGAGTGTATGGAAACTAAATATGACAGCAGAACGACTTTGAATTTTCCAGCCCTAGAAAACCCCTGCGCAGGATAGATGGATTACCGCTATGATGCTAGAATCCTTAGGGTTCATCGAGGAACTTGTTAATCTTCTTGCTCTTGTCAATGGTCAAGGAGTTGACATCATGCTCTGCTCCCGCTTTATCCACCGATGTCATGCGCGCCACACTTTGCTCCAGTCTTAATTTTACACACACATCTTAGGATTTTACTTCTCATTAGTATTATGAGATTATAATGCACCAACGACATTTCATGGTATTAAATGGTAAAAGTATGAGATTACAAAACTCCTTTGCATTTGTTTTTATCACAGAGAGATATTTGAATATGCCTTTCATGGCAAGGTAGGTCCCACCATTGACATGTCAATTTTCATGTTACACCAATACAAGCGCTTGGGCATATGCTAGGGAAATAATTAACTAGCCTTGGTCTATATAGATCGAGACCATCATAGCTATTGATTAGATAGATTGCTTCAGGGACTCTTTATGATGGTGCTAGTCCAGATAGATTCTCTAATATTTTTCACGTATACATTGCTAAGGCACAACTCCAATAAGAGAATTCACTGTAAACTAAGGGGACCAATGCTTTATCCTTGCCAAAAAGGAGTCTCACATTGATGTAGCTATCTTGGGGCTCAAAAGGAGCTCATGATACAACATACGATGAGAGGAAAAATTGCTCATGAAAGTTGGAAAAGCTCGATCCAAAATAAACGTCAAGCTCGAAAAACTGAAAATGAAGCAACATCATATCATTTGTTAAACCCAACTTATTGTCCACGTACTCTGTTTTCGCACACTGTCACAAGTGGCACAAAAAGAGAAGTAATTCTATTTTCAAGGGTGTACCATCTACCTGTGATTTGCTTATGCTTTCATGGCTCGTAATGGAGTCCACTGAAACAAAAATTGGCTATTACTTTAGCATTTTGTGAAGCTTTTCGATGGCCTTCTTGCAGTTGAATCACTTCAAGGAAATCCCAAAGATCATGAGGCTCAACAGGCACCCCATGACGCGACATCCTTAATTCAGTGTCAATTATTATCTTCTCCAATCCAACTGCCTCCTTGAGAAGAACTTTAGCCAGGGCAAACAGAGGTTATGATTTAACAGAGTCTAATTGGAACCCGACAATTTCAACCCGTTTGAGATGATTTGCCCCGCAATGGAACTCCTTTCCTCTGTGCCAATATTGTTTTTCATCAAAGTTGCAGAGGTCTTGAAAATCTTGATAAAGCTTGCACTGAAAACACACATTTGATAGTAAGTTTTTCAGAGCCAATTGACAGATGCTATGACGTTGCCATGACATTGAGTGGAAACAAATATAAAACAAACAAGCTCGTCGAATGAATGAATGATCATATCCTTTGCGAAAGAACAATCATCTTTCCATGCAACTCCCAAGCATCCCAGCTTCTTTTATACACACACCCAATTATATTATGAAATTCAAATTAAAAACCAAAATAAAAGTCAACCTTTTTTGCTATTGGGGCCATGAAGTCCAACAAGATTCGTCGCGCACCAAGCCCTCATTTTTCCCTTTTCCCATGCCTTTAGTCTCCATTGAGTGAGAGAGGTGACATTGAGTAAGCGAGAGAGAGTAAAGAAGACAGAGGACGTGCCCAAGAGAGGAAGCTTTTTCTTCTATGGGCTCTACGACTTTCATAGAGGAAGCTTTCGGGGAGAGAGAAATGTCATCATTTGACAAAGCATTTAGAGAGAGACATTATCGTTTCAATAGAGGAAGTATTTAGAGAGAAGGAGAGAGATACATACATTTTTTAAACTCGCCATGTTGGACAAAACGCTGGACTTAGAAAACCACGTTGGATATAAAATTAAGTAAAAAAGCCACTTATGACAGATTGTCAAAATAGTTACTCAAATGAATAATTTTACACTAATGTAATACTCAAGTGAATGTTGTATGACAGTTATGGCACCCTTAGTGTTCTTATCCCTAGGTAGTTCATATGGAATTTCATAGAATGTAGTTACTAGTATATATATAGTAAAAAAATACAAGTATATTGGTGTTTTCTCCAAGAAGCTTTCATTATCCTCTATCCGTTGATTAAGTTGACCTTTTACATATTAGTTAAAAAAAATATATACCATGAGCCAAATAGCCAAGGGTGTGATGACCCTCACCTAGTAGGGGTGTAAAAAATACCAAAGCCAATATGACTTGAACCGAATATTTTTGGTCTTTTCAAGTCGGGGATTTTATCGGTTCATGTAATAGCTTAAAACATTGGGCCTTATGGTGGTTCGGTTCAAGTCAAAAGAAGCTTTTGGATTTTCACTTGCATCAACGTGATAATCGTCATTCAAGCAAATGAAGATGATCACATTCCTTTTTCAAATCACATTTCAATAGTTAATTCACCCCATTCGCATCAATGTGATGCCTCATGAGTCTGACCCTTCAGCCTCCATGGGCCCGAAAGGACAGTTTCGGGCGTTGTTTGACAAGGCCTTATAGTCGTAAAGCCCGGCCCGGCTCGGCCCGGCCCAGTTGGACCTCCTTCCTCCCTTTGCTTTTCCATTCTTCGTCTCGCTCTTCAACTGCCTCCGTCACTTCTGTACACTGCGTTTTCGAGCTGCTTGCGGAGCTTTCTAGCAATGGAGACCGACGAAGGAGGGTCGCCGGCGCTTGCTTCCGTTTCGGCTTCGAGTTCCGACGACCCGCTTTGGCTTCTCAGGTTCGGCTCTCGTTCGGGCGTTCTTTTTGCGACCTCCTAACGGGCGGGTCGATTCGATTGTTTTCCGACTCGGTTTGGTGAGGTTTTGGCTCGATTTCTTCCGATTGGCAGGTGAAAATGGCGGAGCAGAATTCGGAGAAGGATTTGGTGGCGATGGTCACGGATGACACGATGTTGTGGGTGCTTCATCGCTTCAATTGGCAGAGGCCGTGACAATCTCTCCTGGGTATTGCTTCGACTTGAGAAAGTTCTTTATATATATTCAGTGTTCGTTTCTTCAACGATGGCTTGGTGTGTGTGCCCTTTGAGTCATTGGCGTTATCTCGTTCTACTTCTTTAGCTTTTCCTAAATGTGCTACTCTTCCTTTTTCGCCATAAGAACCACTGTAAGTGCCAATCTAGGTTGAATTGCGTTCGATAGAGAATTGGACGAATATAGAGGTATAAAGTGCTTGGAAGTCTGAATGAGAATGTGACGTCGAACCAAGGAGTTGGTCTTTTACACAGAAACGAAGAGTGAATGATGGTGATGCGAGTGGAAATCTAGAGATGACTTAGTCACGAGTAAAGAATTCCAAGCTGGTGTCAGTTGAATGAAGGGATTTTATTTATAGGCGCAATGGATTCTTATCGACTTCTCAACCACGTTGTTGCCCTTCTTTGTACACTAGTTAGAGTTTCCATGAAAATAATTAACATGAATTGGGGGATGCCATTTATGCTAGATAGATTAGATATGTCAGATGCAGAAATGCTTGATGCCCACTTGGAGTTCAAAGGTTTAGCCCCTGCAGAATACCATCTAAATGTCATCAGGCATCTAAAAAGATCTTCTTAAATTTCTGATGGTGACTCTCACAATGTAATTTTACTGCTGGCTCCCCTTCTTTTACTGGTTGAGCATTTTTTTACTGACCGAACGTGCCCTACAAGGAGAGGTTTAGTGTATACTGAAATATAGACTATAGGCAGAAAGTTTCTCACATTTTGTATTGCTTGAAGTTTTATTTATCTTCTTCTCATTAAAGAAGGGCATTTCGTCACATCATTTTGATTAATCAAGTTCACTTGTTGGAGTTTTAACTTTTGGATATATCTCAAGCTATAGTGCATAGTTGTATGACAATCTGGTCAAGAGGGACGGAGGGAGAAATTGGAGAAAGCAAAGAGACTAGGAGGGTAAGGGGAGCTGCATCTAAGTATGTTAAGATCCTATATGACAATCTTTTGGTAATTCAAATTCATAAGAGCCTAGGATTAGATGCCTAACTTGGTAGTTCTTGCTGTCTATTCTCCCTGGAAAAATTTAGAGAGGAGATTTTTCTTCAGAAACATCTGAATGCTTCGCTCGTCATATTGTCTTCTGGATATGGAGAACATTTTGAGTGCAATATAGCACTTGAGCCAGTAGTTGAATGGTTTCTGTTAAGATCCTAAGTTGTAAATACTAGTACACTTGTAATCTTCGCCTGGAGAAAGCTTTCGAGCATCTACTCCACCTTGAGGTTCCATAGTTGAGCAACAAGATTTGTTTTTTAATTCATATATTGGATTGGAGCCTGCCAACAAGATATAGATTCTCTTGCTTAGTTGACCTACTAGCCCAAAGAAATCTCGTATCAAGTGACCACCTCTTAGTTATTTTGTGCAGTTATGATGTTTTGCCTCACTTCACTAATTTTGATTAACATTTTGTCGCTTAATGTGTGTGCTCTATCTTTCCTCTTCTTCTGTTAATTTTGTTGGGAACAAATTACTCTCTCTCTCTCTCTCTCTTTTCCCTTTATAATGAATCACTTTCTTTGCACATTGCAATGTGTGTCATCAATACTGGCTTCTCTTAATCATTCCAATCTACTCCAGGTAAATGTATAGCATCATTATGCTGGTGTCCTGATGGCAAGGTTGTTGTCTTGGACTTGAAGATGATACAGTTTGACTGCATGATCTCAAAGTGAGTTTTCTATGTTGTCATTTGAATGTTACCCTCATTGCTTCTCAACTAGAAATTCCTTCTGCAACAATCCTTTGTCATCAGAACGTGTTCTTCTCTAATCTCTCTTGGGAAAGATTCTGAATTGCTCAAAATCTGCATGATGCAATGCAAACAGCAAACTTGCTCAGCGAAAATTGAGCTGCTAATAGAGATAGCAATCCACTTTTATTGGTCATGTCTGTCAATGTCAAGTTAACAATGGATTGCTAGATAGGTCAATCTGAGCAAGATATGATTAAAAAAAAAAAATGCTGGAAAACTCTATTCAAACATGACCCTTTTGTTAAGTAGGTGAACAAATTACAAGAGATGAATAAGCCGTTTAACTAGTTAGATTGAATTGAATGGGTCATTCCAATCCTCACATGACCGACACGGCATATGTACAATATGCATATTGTCATCAATGTCAATTAAGTTTGAAAAGAAACAAAATTCACGTATGATTATTTTTAAAGATTCTAATGAACTAAATATAAACATATCATGATTAGTCAGGCTGTTAATCAAGTTGGCACTACTGTTTAGTTAGATAGATTACATGAGTCGATTTCTCTTTCAGGATTTGAACTTTGAATTCAGAACAATATTCATTTATTTATTGGGTTAACTGTTAAGGAGGGAGCCACAATTTTGATATGACATGATAACCTCTTAGGGTCACCCTTAGATGTCACGTGGAAAATTGAGTCATGAATCAAAAAATCAAATCTATGGATTGTGGATCATGAATTTCATCCAATGGAATCATAAACAATGATAAAATGTTTGAGATTGTTATTCCATGACAAATGTAATTACTAAATATCGATTGTAAAGTGTGGTGTTATTTTTATTGTTAGGTAATTACTAATGATAAAGATACTTCAAATTCGACTAATGTTATTATTTCTAGACATGAGATATTACTACATTTTATTTTTCTTTTATCAAATAAGTACCCATTTGACAAGGACACAAAGATTGTGTACATAGTATTGTAATTGGATTCCCATTCATAGAATTTAGTATAAGACAATCAAATCATCCACCGAGCTTGATGCAGCCAACAAATCATGCAAGGTGACTACCAAGTTTTTGGTGAAGATTGACTTTGAAACTCAAACAGGGATCAGGATTCTTCTTGAAGTTTAATCACTGAATTTATCAACTAGGATTTGAGTATTATTAGGATTTTACAATGTTTCCTTCATCCTTTTAAGTTTGAGTAGGAGGATCTTACGTATACTCCAATAATGTTTCTTGTTTAGAGATTTCCTATTTCAACTAGGAGTAGAACTTTTAGAGAGTCTACAAATATAGTTCTAATTTTTACTTTTCAACAGAGTTGATAATTTATTGAACTTGGCAAGTGTTTTGCTTGGAAGATTGTGGGATGCAATTCCTCTTTGGTGTCTTGCACCCTAGGTGTCATGCTTAGGCAGCTTTGTGTGTGATGCCTAAATATTTATTCTTTATTGTGGGACTCATCGTATCCTACAACAAAGCCTTGAAATGTTTTTTGACACTACAGTGTTTGATGCATGAGTTAAATTATGAATCAAGGAAATTGATTGACTCATATCTAATCGTTGAAATCAGCAGTGAATTACTTTAATCACCAATCATATGGAATTTATATACTATTCAATAGATTTATATACTTTAGGACTTGAATATGATTGATGTGCTCAATTGCATTCTTGTGTAGGACAAAAACATTTCACCTCACTGCTAATGCCGTCATCAATGATTTAAACTATTTCATTGTCAATGACAAATTAAAGCATAATGTTTGCTGGGGACAACCTTGTTGTGAGAATCTATGGTCTAAGTGGATGGTGTCATATAGAAGCATTCATCTGTGACATGCTTATTTTCATCAAAATTAATAGCTTCTTTCAATTATTTGTAATATATGTTCGTTCAGTCAAATTAAGAAGGTAATTATTTAGGTGACTCTTAAATGATATGATTTGTATGTGCTTCTAATTATGCTTGTGGGTGGAAAAGTTTGTAAGTAATTGGTTATGTTTCTATTAAGCTATAACTGCTTGGTCATGAGTAGAATGGCTCAGAACTTGGCTGAACTTGCTGCAATTCTGTTTCTTTGAGATTTCTACAAGTTTATTACTAATTGTCCACTTCATGGATTACATTTTGCTGAGAAAAGAGTTTTTTGTACATAATGAATGTTATCTTACCAAAGTAGCTGTCTTTATGGAACTATGGATATGCAGTGTGCTGCTTTGATATGCATATGCTTGCAGCAGTTTGGCACGCTGCGGTGTAATCATTTCTAACATTTATAAATATTAAGCAGAATGGAAAACTATTAAGAAGCTTGAAGTCCCATATGGCAGTTGTGGTGTGTCTCAACTAGGAGGAGGATCCCAAGTGAATAGAGTATGTGGCATCTTTCAACTTAAAAGTTGATACAACTTTGTGATCTTTATTACCAATAACAGATATCTTATGGCTCACACCCTTCGTTTGCAGTTTAAGTAGTTATTTTAGTCTGGTTTTCTTAAATACTTCTTTTTCAAACTTAGAATCTTATTTGACAGTCCAACAGCTTTAGTATGGGTTTCATGGAAGATTTTTTGAAAGCATATGTTTGTTGTCATCTTTAACTCGATGATTTGTTTGGCTCCTTAGCTTTAATCTCATTTTTTTTTTTTTTATCTTTTTATTTTCAACTGGAAAATAATTATTCATTTGTTTTATAGAACGCTTCTGGTAACTCTTTGGCATTTGAAGATTGCACTACTTGATTCTTCCTCCAGCTCCAAGAGTTCTTCGCATGCCTGGACTAGTACCTGGAGATGCTGGTTTAACCAACAATGGTCGAGATTCATTTGTAGAGCTCTAAAATTCTTCAAAGCAATGTTTCAATATCCTTAGCGGTGGAGATAAAGATGGGCTTTTGTGCTTCAGTATGTTTGGTGTCTTTCCAATCGCAAATATTTGTAAACATCCTGTCTGTTCAAATCAAATATTTATGAGTATGATCTATCAGATTCAGTTTATGATTCCTCTTTCCTTGTTCTTGCTTCTCATACAGCATTCTTAATAAATGGATTTGATGGCAGACTGGCAATAAATCAGTATTGCCTGGAAAGTAATGGGCTGTTAAGTAAACAACTATACTAGGTGAAGTTATGCTTGTGTCCGACCAAATAAATAAATAAATAAAATTTATGCTTGCGAAAGTTCCAGATGTTTATGTCATTTCCCAAGCTAGATTTCACTTTTTTTTTGGCTCTTTGGGCGGGTCACTTTTCAGAGATGACACCTCCGCTTCCGATAGAATGTGAAGTCAAACCAAGGAGTTGGTCTATTTTACACAGAAACAGAGAGTGAATGATGGTGATGCGAGTGGAAACCTAGAGATGACTTTGTTGCGAGTAAAGAATTCCAAGCTGGTATTAGTTGAATGAAGGGATTTTATTTATAGGCGCAATGGATTCTTTCTACTTCTCAACCAGGTTTTTGCCCTTCTTTATACACCAGTTAAAGTGTCCATGAAAATAATTAACATGAATTGGGGGGATGCAATTTATCCTAGATAGATTAGATATGTCAGATGCAGAAATGCTTGATGCCCACTTGGAGTTCACAGGTTTAGCCCCTGCAGAATATCATCTAAAGTGATCAGGCATCTAAAAGATCTTCTTAGATTTCTGATGGTGGATCTCAGTGTAATTTTACTGCTGGCTCCTCTTCTTTTACTGATTGAGCATGCTTTTACCAATTGAGTATGCCCTACAAGGAGAGATTTAGTATTTCTTGAAGATTTATTTATCTTCTTCTCATTACAGAAGGGCATTTTGTCACGTCATTTTGATTAATCAAGCTCACAAGTGGTAGTTTGACTTTCGAATAGGATATATCTCCAGCTGTGCTGCATACTTGTGTGACAATCTGGTTGAGGGGGACGGAGGGATGAATTGGGAAAAGCAAAGAGACTAGGAGGGTAAAAGGAGCTGCATCCAAGTATATTAAGATCCTATGTGACTTAATCTTTTGGTAATTCAAATTTGTAAGAGCTTGAGGATTAGATGCCCAGCCTTGGTAGTTCTTGCTGTCTATTCTCACTGGAAAACTTTAGAGAGGAGATATTTTCTCCAGAAACATCTAAATGCTTCACTTGTCATATATCTTCTGGATATGGAGAAGTGCACTATGGTACTTGAGCCAATCCTTTGATGGTTTCTGTTAAGACTAAGTTGTAAATACTAGTGCACTTGCAATCCTTGCCTGGAGTAAGCTTTCGTGCATCCAATCCACCTTGAGGTTCCATTGTTGAACAACAAATTTTTTTTGATTCAGTGATTGGATTGGAGTTTGCCAACAAGATATATATGCCCTCACTTTAGATGACCTACTAGCCCAAAAAATCCTCTATCAAGTTGCTGATATCCCCATTAGTTATTTTGTACAGTTATGACGTTTTGCCTCACTTCACAAATTTTGATTAACATTTTGTTGGATAATGTGTCTAGTCTATCTTTCCTCTTCTTGTGTTAATTTTATTGGGAACAGATTATTCATTCTCTGTTCTTTTTTGTTTATAATGAACTCACTTTATTTGCACATTTCAATGTGTGTCATCAATACTAGCTCTTCTTAGTCATTCTAATCTACTCCAGGCAAATGTATAACATCATTATGCTGGCATCCTGATGGCACAGTTGTTGTCTTGGGACTTGAAGATGGTATGATTTTACTGCATGATGTCAAAGTAAGTTTTCTATGTTGTTACTTGAATGTTACCCTCATTACTTCTCAACTAGAAATTCCTCCTGCAACAGTCCTTTATCATCAGGTCGTGTTCTTCTCTAATCTCTTGTGGGGAAGATTCTGAATTGCTCAAAATCTGCATGATGCAATGCAAATAGCAAACTTGCTCAACGAACATTCAAATGCTAATGGAGATGGCAATCCATTTTTATTGGTCATGTCTGTCAATTTCAAATTCACAATGGATTGCTAGGTACGTGAATCTGAGCAGGATAAGACTAACGAAAATTTTTATTAGAAACCTCTATTTGAACATGACTCATTTATTAAATAGGTCAACAAATTACAAGAGATGAATAACCCGGTTAACTAATTATATCGAATTGAATGGGTCATTCCAATCCTAACATGACTGACACAGCATATGTACAATATCCATTTCGTCATCAATCTCAAATAAGTTTGAAAAGAAACTATTCATAAGCTTACAAAATCCTAGGTTTACACGAAATGTTATATTTATATGGTGTGATCAAATTGTAATTTGTAACCACTATGGAAACAAAATTCATGTATGGTTATTATTAGAGAACTTAATGAACTAAATATGAACAGATCATGATAGATCAGGTTGTTAATCAAGTTGGCACTCTTGTTTACTTAGATAGATTACATAAGTCAATTTCTGTTATGCAGTTTGAACTTTGAATTTGGAACAATATTCGTTTGATAATTGTCTTAACTGTTAAGTAGTAACACTTAGGGTCACTTTTAGTTGTCACATGGAAATCTGAGTCATGAATCAAAAAATTAAATGTATGGATTGTGGATTGTGAATATCATGTAATAGAATCATAAAATCTGTTATAACGTTTGACATTGGTGTTAAATAACAGATGTAAATTAATTGTAAAGTATGGTGTTATTTTTGTTGTTAGGTAATAACTAATGATAGAGACGCTTCAAAGTCGACTAATGTTATTATTTCCAGACATGAGGTATTACTACATTTTATTTTTCTTTTGTCAAATGAGTATCCATTTGACTACAAAGACACAAAGATCATGTACATAGGATTGTAATTGGATTCCTATTCATAGAATTTAGAATTTAGTATGAGACAATTAGGATTAAATAGGATTTGAGTATTATTGGGTATTGTAATTGGATTCCCATTCGTAGAATTTAGTATAAGACAATCAAACCATCCATTGAGCTTGATGCAGCCAACAAGTCATGCAAGGTGACTCCCAAGTTTTTGGTGAAGATTGACTTTGAAACTCAAACAAGGATCAGGATTCTGCTAGAAGTTTAATCACTGAATTTATCAACTAGGATTTGCGATTGTTAGGATTTTATGAAGTTTCCTTCTTCATTTTAAGTTTGAGTAGTAGGATCTTATGTATACTCCAATAATGTTTCTTGTTTAGAGATTTCCTATTTCAACTAGGAGTAGAACTTTTAGAGGGTCTACAAAGATAGTTGTAATTTTTACTTTTCAATAGAGTTGATAATTTATTGAACTTGGTAAGTGTTTGCTTTGCAGATTGTGTGATGCGATTCCTCTTTGGTGTCTTGCTTAAAAACCCTAGTTGTAATGCTTAGGCAGTTTTGTGCATGATGCCTAAATGTTTATTCTTTATGGTGGGACTCATTGTCCTACATCAAAGCCAATAAATGTTTTTGACACTACATTGTTTGATGCATGAAGTAAATTATGAATCAAGGAAATTGATTGACTCATATCTAATCGGTGAAATCAGCAGTGAATTACTTTAATCAAATATCATATATAATTTATGTACTATTCAATAGATCTATGTACTTTAGGACTTGAATCTGATTGATGTGCTTAATTGCATTCTCGTGTAGGACAAAAAAATTCCACCTCGATGCTAATGTCGTCATTAATGATTTAAACTAATTCAATCGTCAACGACAAATTAAAGCATAAGGTTTGCTGGGTTCCAGCTCGTTGTGAGAATCTATGGTCTAAGTGGATGGTGTCATGTAGAAGCATTCATCTGTGACATGCTCATTTTCATCAAAATTAATAGCTTCTTTCAATTATTTGTAAAATACGTTAAGTTCAGTCAAATTAGGAAGGTAATTATTTAGGTGACTCTTAAATGATATGATTAGTATGTGCTTCAATTATGCTTGTGGGTGGAAAAGTTTGTAAATAACTGGTTATGTTTCCATTAAGCTATAGCTGCTTGGTCATGAGTAGAATGGCAGAGAATGTCGCTGAACTTTTTTCTACCAGTTTATTACTAATCGTCCTCTTCATGGATTACATTTTACTGAGAAGCGAGTTTGTTTGTACATAATGAATGCTATCTTACCAAAATAGCTGTCTTTATGGAACAATGGATATGCGATGTGCTGCTTTTGATATGCTAGTGCTTGCAGCAGTTATGCACACTGTAGTATAATCATTTCTAGCATGGTATAAATAACAAGCAGAATGGAAAACTGTTAAGAAGCTTGAAGTCCCATATGGCAGTTGTGGTGTGTCTCAACTGGGAGGAGGATGCTAAGTTAATAGAGTATGTGGCATCTTTCAACTTAAAAGTTGATACAACTTTCTAATCTTTATTACCAATAACAGATATCTTATGGCTCACACCTTTTATAATGCTTCGTTTGCAGTTAAATAGTTGTTTTAGTCTGGTTTTCTTAAATACTTAGAATCTTATTTCACAGTCCAACAGCTTTACTATGGGTTTTATGGAAGATTTTTTGAAAGAGTATGTTTGGTGTCATCTGTAACTTGTTGATTTGTTTGCCTCCTTAGCTTTAATCTCATATTTTTTTCATCTTTTTTATGTTCCAACTGGAAAGTAATTATTCATTCATTTATAGAATGCTTTTGGTAACTCTTTGGCATTTCAAGATCGCACTACTTGATTCTTCCCTCCAGGTCCAAGAGTTCCTCAAATGCCTGGACTAGTGCCCGGAGATGCTGGTTTAACTGACGATGTTCAAGATTCATTTGTAGAGCTCTCAAATTCTTCAAAGCAATGTTTGCATATCTTTTGCAGTGGAGATAAAGATGGGGTTTTGTGCTTCAGTATATTTGGTGTCTTTCCAATCAGAAATATTGTAAGTGTCCTGTCTGTTCAAATCAAATATTTAGCAGTATGGTCTATCAGAGTAAGTCGATGAGTCCTTTCCTTGTTCTTGCTTCTCATACAGCAGTTTTTCTTAACAAATGGATTTGATGGCAGACTGGCAGTTGATCAGTATTGCCTAGAAAGTAATGGGCTGGTTAAGTAAACATCTATTCTCGGTGAATTTATGCTTGTAAAAGTTCTAGATGTTTATGTCATTTACCCAGGCTAGATTTCACTTCTGTTGGTCACTTTAGAGATGACACCTCCAACTTCGATACAGAACAATTATCTGAAGCTTTTTGTTTTTTGGGCTTGAGGTTAGCCCGCCTTACATACTTCTTGCTCTACTCTAGGCAATTGGGTTTCTGCTCTGTTCTAGTTGGATTGAGAGAGCCTATGAAAATCCCCTTTCCAGCAAGTTCAATACAGGCCAATGACATTGCAGAAGCCTTAGACAAGACTTCATAATAAAATTTACTTGGAGGGCCAAGATGTTTGTCAAACTTTCGTGTATAATGACGTTGTAAAAACAAGTGTAAAAAAAAGAACAACGTAAATACAAACTTAAGGCAATATTTACAGAACTAAATAGCATGCATATAACGAAGTATCAACACAATAAACTTAAAAGCATAAAGTCATGGCATTGCCTTTTGGTTACCAAAGAATTTTGCATCGAATTCGATAAGATGGTGTTTTCTAATTATCATATGTCAACTTTATTGTGTCAAAGTTATTATTGACAATTGTATATGTTGATAGGCCAAATATGTTGGTATCACAACAATATTGTGGTAAACATACCTAGTATTCTCCTATTAGAGTGGTAAATATGTATGGGCTGATATATTACATTCATCCTTTTAGGTTAGATGCATTTTATCCAATTACGAGCTAGAGTTGATCAGCTTAAGAGAAAATGCAGTTAAGCTCCTGAAAATAAAGTGATAATTTAGCACTTATAAATGTGGTAAATTAATACTATAATAAAGAGTGCTCGTGAAATGCATGAGCACCCTTTTTCTTCTTTACACTTGACATTTTAGTTTGGATTGCCCCTTTATAAATAGGGATATGTACCCAAAAATTCCTAAACATTTTGCATCGGTTTCAATTCAATCATAAACCTTTCCAATTAGACTAATTTAGTCATAAATGATTCCAATTTGTACCAATTGAGTTTATCTGGCCAATTTAGGGCAGAAATTACTGACATGAATGTCAATTATTCTATGTGGCACATTCATCTTTGGCATGAACATTTTTTAAATAATTTTTAATAACGGTTGAATTTTTAATTATTTTTCCTTGTTTTTCCTTTTCCTTTTTTTCTTCTTTTTTTTTTCTTCTTTTCCTTTTTATTTTTTTGTTAATAGCCGACAAGGGCCACCAGCCAACAATCGAGGCCCAAAAGCCCCTTTTAGCCAATGGGCGAGGGCCTACAACCCCTCGGAGGTAGCTAGTGAGGGTTGCAACCTTTGTCAATCTTTGATTGAGGCCCGGACCGACAACCCATGCCAATCAATGGGCGAGGGCTTTAGGCACTCACTAGCAGCTAGTGAGGGTTACAGCCCTCCAACCAATGGGCAAGGGCCTACAAGCCCTTGTCAACCACTAGGCAAGGGTCACTACCCTCCCAGATGAGCGGTCATTGCCTTTGCATGCAGATAGGGAGGGCTATGAGCTCTTGCCCAAATCTAAACAAGTGCCAGCCCTCGCCACAACTAAGCCCTCACTAGCTGCAACTAAAGTCTTGCGCCTTTGCTTAGATCTAGGTGAGGGCTTGCATCCCTCACCCGCGGCCCTCGTCTAGTGGCCGATGAGGCTTGCTGAACCTCGACCGTCGACCATTAATAATAAAAAATAGAAAGAAGAAGAAAAGAGGAAAAAGAGAAGGAAAAAGAAAAAAAAAATAAAAAGTCATTTAAATATTATTGAAAATGCCTACATCAACGTCGACAATGTCATGTAGAATAATCACCATCACATTAGCAAATTTCCTCTAAATAGGTTAGATGGACTTAATTGGTACCAATGCGAAAAAATTTATAGTTAAATTGGTCAATTGAAAATTTTAGGGCTCAATTGGAACTCTTGCATTAGATTTATGACTTCTTCTTCTTTTTTTATACTTTTCCCTATATAATTAGCATTAATAATTCTTTTAGCTTGCATTGTTACAGGTGGATATTAGAATAAGCTTCTTTTATTGTAAAATGAAGTAATTATTGCATTGGATTTTAACATTTCACTCAATTCTTTATACAAATATCTTGCTTGAGTTGATTCAATGTCTGAAGAGCATTGTTTTATTGAGTAACTAAATAAATAAATAAAAATGCATTAAATGGTATCCAAATGGATGAACTCACTATTGAACGTACAAATTGCTTCACATCTTGCAACAACCAAGTAGTATAACAATATGAGTGGTAAGTTAACCTATTTAACATATATTACAAAGATAGCTACCCTCGTTATTTAATAGAAATAAATCTATAGTAAATGAATTGTTGGATGAGAATAATATGCTTAGGCAAATTTTAGGTGGTAAATAAAACCTATTTAACATTTTTATTAACATAACTACCCTTCATTATTTAAGAGAAACCACATGCATTTATGTTTAAGTATCGTATAAAGTTATATTTAATCAAAATGAACTAAGACTGTACGTATCATCTCCATTTTATAATATAAATATTTGGATTAACACATATATTAAATTATAGGTGTTTAAGGAAAATTGCAGTCACTAAACCAAACCAATGGAAAACATTTACTGAAAAAATTGAAATTTTGATTTATCAATTCTGCTTTGGGTTGATTAGGAAATTGTAAAATCAATAAATTTGAGTAAATGAAATCAATAAGTTAGACATCTATAAAAAAAAAATAAAAATGGTAATTTCACAATTAAGCAAAGAGAAGAGAGGTGGGCCTAGCAATTCATTCAAAATAAGAAATGCACAAAAACTTGGTAGAGAAGAGGGATGGCCTCAAGTTAAGCAAGGATCGGTAGGGCCCAACCATCGAGAAAATTACATGCTATCTAATTACAAATCTGCCCTGGATGATTAAAACAAGTGAAACTCCTCCATTTTCTCTTCCCTCTTTTTATATAGGCTTAATTCCTTTAATATCCTCAAACTTTAAATCCAGTCTTTATTCTATCCCAATTTCAATCTCAAAAAGTTTGTCAAATTTAGATCCTATCCCAAATTTGCCCCCAATTTTATGTCTAAAAAATAATCTCAAATTTTATGTTCAGTCCCAAACTTATTTTGAATATTTTTGGTCTAAAAAATCACTAGCTAATCTCAAATCTGCTCCCTTTAATCTCAATCCAAAATCAGTCATGAGTTGTTTGATATGGCGTTTCTATGCCAGTAAAAAAATCTACATCAACAAAATGAGGAGGGAAATTATTCACCAAAACGAAATCATTTTTTAATCAGAAAATTAGGAAAAATTGGGGATGACTAATGGTGAATGTTTAGTAGTTGGGTTTTTTTTAGACAAAAATAATTTAGAAAAAATTTGGGATTGGACTTAAAATTATTTTTTTTTTTTTAAAAGATGTGGAAATTGGAACTATACCTAAAATTGATTTTTTTTTTTTTTTAGAGAAGTAGGCCCTTTTATATAGATAGGTATTGTGTCAGGCTAAATCACCGACCCTTTTCATATGATAAGTAATTGCTCAATTTTTTAGGCACTCGAAAGTACAATTTAACACGAATTTTTGGTTTTATATACTTGCAAGTGATAAGTATGGTCGCACGGTACTATTTGGAACCAGAGCACCTCGTATTTCGTGTGCTTCATCATTATTTTTGCCATATTTCCTCGGAAAATTGAAAATATTCGCAGACAGCATCGCATTGACTCGAGGGAGAGATCAAGAATAATAAATTTAATCAAAGATAAATGTACTAGTACTACTTGTCCAGCTTGATCAGAAAGATGCTCCCCATAATTTAATCAAAGATAAATGTACCAGTACTAATTGCCCAGCTTGTTCAGAAAGATGCTCCCCATAATTTAATCAAAGATAAACGTACTCTTGTCCAGCTCAAAATGAAATTTGTTAGTGGTGTCCTTATAGCTCAAAATGAAAGAGCGTGCATCTCATCTTTTAATATCTCGTGACTTACAATCTCATCCTTTTTACTGATCAGTTAATTAAGTAGTACTTGAGCAATTGATTATCCACTTTTCGATTCGAGGAATTTAACCATCCACTCTCTTATTAACCATCACACTAAGAGTAAATAAGACCACTTTAAGAAATATTTTTACATCAATATTCGTGTTATAATTACTCTAATTTATTATTTGTCAATGTGTCAAATATTGTCTCGGAAGATGCTCATAAATATAAAGGAGAAATCAGTCCACCTAGATCAATTCGCTAGCAAAAAAGAGCACACAAATATGTGCTTGATTTGGATTATCTAAGGAAAGGAATTTGATTTGTAAATGGTCAAAAACATTTAATCAATGTAACGAAAATGTTTTTGACTAATTAACACGAATTTTTGGTTTTATAAACTTGCAAGTGATAAGTATAGTCGCACGGTACTATTTGGAACCAGAGCACCTTGTATTTCGTGTGCTTCATCATTATTTTTGCCATATTTCCTTGGAAAATTAAATATATTCCCAGACAGCATCGCATTGACTCGAGGGAGAGGTCAGTAATAATAAATTTAATCAAAGATAAACGTACCAGTACTACTTGTCCAGCTTGATCAGAAAGATGCTCCCCATTGTTTAGATTTGTTTGTGGTGTCTCTTTAGCTCAAAATGAAAGAGCGTGCATCTCATCTTTTCATATCTCGTGACTTACAATCTCATTCTTATTGCTGATCAGTTAGTTAAGTAGTACTTGAGCAATTGATTATCCACTTTTTTATTCGAGGAATTTAACCATCCACTCTCTTATTAACCATCACACTAAGAGTAAATAAGATCACTTTAAAAAATATTTTTTACATCAATATTCTCGTTATTATTACTCTAATTTATTATTTGTCAACGCATCGAATATTGTCTCAGAAGATACTCATAAATATAAAGGAGAAATTAGTCCTCCTAGATCAATTCGCTAGCAAAAAATAGCACACAAATATGTGCTTGATTTGGATTATCTAAGGAAAGTAATTTGATTTGTTAAATGGTCAAAAACATTTAATCAATGTAACGAAAATGTTTTTGACTAGTTTTGTCACCAAAACAATTAATAAGGACTAAAATCAAACATTCACAAGTATATGATTGTCTGAAGTGTACTTTCCTAGAAGTTTTATGCATGTATGCACCATATAAGGTTGTATACACAGGCTTGTACTCTTCTAGATTATCATTTTGTCCAAATACAATAACAAATTTATCTTATAACATGTATGTCCCTGACCATTTCATAATATTAAAGAAAAGTAAATTCAAAATTATTGATTTCGAAATATATATACACACACCCTGCGAGATTGGGCGATTATTGGTACTATGTAAGTAAGGAATTAGCTTTGCAGACTTTGTGGAATTAGAATTCTCAAGCTTCTAAGGTTGAAAAAGATTTATTTAAGTCCTAAACATTATCTATTTATACAAATATAAAGCTAAAAACTTGAGAATTTCTTGTGCTATCTCGAATTATTCATTGTACTCTTAACAAGCATTATTATCTTAACGAGTTAGATAAGGTAAAATTGTTTCTTTTTTTTTTTTTTTTACTAAATAGGTAAAATTTATTATATAATGCGATAAAGGTACCTTCACGTGTCTTTTCTAGTTTCTAGATGTTCTAGGATGAAGGGAAAATGGTTTTGAGTGGTGGGGCCTGAAAAATAAGATTTAGGTAGTGGGCCCCATCTATTTTCTCTTCCTCCATGAGCTTTTGAGCTGATGAATGAAGTCATTTCAATTAAAATGGAAGAAAAATTCAAAAGTTTGTGGCAGGACTTTTGGACTTTGGATTAATAAACAAAAGCCTTATGGAGTACAATCAAAGCTATTGGAAAATAAATTTCATCTTTCATTGATCTCCATTCAAAATATCTTGTACTTTCTAAAAGACTTTTCGTTTACTCCTTGAGTGGAGTAAAGAGATTCTCATTGTCTTTCTATCCAGTGAGAATGGATTAGGCAAATGTCAAAGAATTAATTTCGTTTACTTGGACTTTATGCGGCGGATGACTAAAACTAAGCATGCATGTCATTTGATTACACGTCGTGGTCATTTGCACATGAGCACGTGTCACAGATTAGGACCCATGCATATTTAAACACGCCATTGCATATTTTGAAAACACAAACACACATGGTGCATGGAGTCATGCTGGCACGTAAGGGAATTATCTTGATTATATCCTTGAAAAAAAAAGTTGCAGCAATTACTTTTAAATTATTTGATAATTGCACTCAAAATACTTAATTGAAAATGGGGTACCAAAAGGGTGTCGTGGAAGATATTGAACCCTCCCTGCACATAACTGAAGACTACTTGCAAATGACCAATGATTTCACATATGCACTTAGGTCCCAAATCAGCTCAATATTCTTAAATTGATTGGTGGTGACTCTATTTTAAAGAAAATATAGAATTTTCTTGTAACTTTAAAACTTTTGTCCCATTATGTGGTTGCTCTTTTAGTGGAACAAGCCCTAATCTCAAGAGCGAAGATGAGATGCTATGATCATCACTGGCGTTGATGCATTCATCTCTCACAAACTTGCAAGGTGATTTTGAGGAGGTTGGCTCATTAGCCGCCAAGAATGACCATGGGCATGGGGTTAGGACTCTACAATCACGTGAGTGAAGTAGTGACAACAATGAGAAGATCAAGGATTTGGAGCGAGAAAGAGTTGTCGTGAAGTTAAAAAGTCTACCTAGAAAAGAAATTAAACAAGAGGAAAGACAAAAAATTTGAGCATGGATGTGTTCAAAGTGGTCTCCACCTTAAAAGATGCGTAGTAAAAATTACAGGAATCGATGCATCAGCATGTGCTTATCGATTCTTCTACAACCTCTTGAATAAATAACAATTATCAATGCAACATCATGTGTTGATTGATTCTTACTTGACATTAGGACCTTTCTTAGCAAACGTAAAATTATAATCTAATATTTCTTGTTCGGATGCATTGCAAGTGGCTGTCCATGTCCTATTAAATATTTAGAGAGTCATCCCACTATATTTGCCCATTGTATTCATTTATTGGCAAAATAAACATCGATGTGTGTAAAAAAATACGTGTTACCAAAATTGTTTTGGTTTGCTCTCCGTTATAGACTATATTTTTTTTTTTTAATGCTATTGGCCACTCTTTGGTTTGTCCAAGAAATAATAAAGGGAGAATTGTACAGAAAATCCTAAAAGTGTAATCCTTAATTACTTCCCCTAAGGAGTCAAGATATCAAGCCGCTAGGGTTTTTCTCTTAACTTGTTCAAATATATATATATGTATAACATTTTAGAATAAGTGATCGTTGATAATGGGTATTTTAGCAATAAAATGAAGTTTATTGATTTGATATGATAATACTTAGCCAGCTCAAAGTGAGAGAGGTAAATTCTAAATGACATCAAGAGCTTTAAATATATTCAACAAAAATACCTTTTTTGATGGAAAACAAATTAACACAAGTGATGGAAAATTCAATTGAGCAATTACTGTCAGGGTGCTTTGTATGTATTTTACCACTTGTCTACGGATAACATAACAATAATTGTCTTTTGTTTTTGGTTTTATATTTTGTTTCATTGCTTCTGCATTGGAACTTGCCCACATGTTTTCTTCTTCCTAGGTGGGATCATCTTGGATTCTTCTGTGCATTGAAACTTCCACCGCGCAAAGGCAACGACCTCAAAAGCATGGTTAGTGGTCCTGGTCAATGAATTACTTATCTAGCTTGGCAAGTTTGAATTATTGATGCGTGCCAACTAGTTCATTAGATAGATTAAACCAATAAAGAAATATATAATAAATAAAAGTAAAAGCAAAAGCAAAAAGACATTTTGATTTATCTATGAGATTTGATGGATAAATTAAGGCAAAAACAAAGCAAAAAAGAAAGTTTTCTCATTATGCTCGAGCACAAAATAAAATATATATATGTATATATAGCATGTTGATAATTTTTTATGATCATCGACACGCGTTAATAATAAAAATAATTAGCATAAGTAATCGTTGTACATTTCAGTCTTGGAATGAAGTTTATTATAATAGTTAACAGGCTCAAAATGAGAGGGGCTAAATTCTTAAGTGGTATTAAGAGCTTAAATATATTAAACAAAAATAACTCTTCTGATGGAAAATAAATTAGCAAAAGAAGAGGAAAGTCCAACGGTCCAAGCGCTGGACACAGCGTGCCCAACATCACTGTCTCTCTCCCCACTTTTCATCTTTTCCTGCAGATCCATGTCAGTCTTGTCCCAAGTCTCTCTCCACTTTTTTTTTTTTTATCTTCCCAACAAATCTATCGTTTTATTTTTGTGCATTGAAATTTGAACGGACCTCTTCTATCGTTATCTTTGGATTCTCTCGTGCATTGAGGTTTCCGCCACGTGAAGGCAATGACTCTAAGCACGTGATTGACAAAGCTTGACTAATTGATGCTATTGTGGTTGCCAATTGGCTCCATCATATGAATCAAACAAGAAGAGAATTGGCAACAAGAACTGAGAAAGGGCCTGTTTGGCAACGTGCCAAACAATGCCAGATTTTGATTTGTTCCCAGAATCAGTTTGAGACGAAACCTTGTTTTAAAATTTTTATTTTCAAGAACAGTTTTGGACAAGATTTGAGAATAAAAAAAAAAAAATTGATTCTCTGTCCGAGAATCAAAAAAAGAATCAAAACGGCGAAACCCTCACTCTTCCCTTTCGTCATCCTGGTTGCCATCCGCCACTGCCTGCCACCGTCAGCCACCGCCCGCCGCCGCGCCGTCCACCGCCGGTTGTCGGAGGCTCACTAGGCTAGGGCGAGGTTCGGCGAGTTCGCCGGAGGCAAGCCCGCCACCGGCGAGGCTCGATCTCGCCGAGATCTGGCGAGGCCCGGCCTCGCCGGTGGCCGCCGGCCTTGCCGAGGCCGGGCCTGACGAAGGTCGGCCCTCGTCTAGCCGGCGACGGGTCATGAAGAAGAAGAAGAAGAAGAAGAAGAAGAAGAAGAATAGGAAAAAGGGGAAAAAAAAAAAAAAAAAGTTAAAAAAATATTTAAAAATATTTAAAATTTATTTAAAAATAAAAAAATTAATTTGGAACATAATCAATTAAGACGGTATCAAACGTAATTCTATTCCAGAATAAAAAAATTTTGGACAGTTACTAAACGCATTTTTTTATTCAGAATCAGTTCTTGGGAATAGAATAAAAAATAATCATTTCTAGTCAGAATCAACTTCCGAGAACAGAATCGTTACCAAACGTGTTCAAAGTGGTCAGCAAAAAGAAAATAAAGAAAAAGAAGAACAGAGGAGGTGAAAAGAAAAAATGAAGAGAGAGAACTGTTGGGGCACACGTGAGGAAAGGACAAAGAGCAAAAAGTTCGTTTAATCTACTTTCATAGCATCCATGCTTTCTCCAAGTTCATTTTTCCTTTTGCACTTTAATTTCCAAGAATTTTACTCCTACAGTTAAATTTCTCCATCATTTCAATTTCAAAGCCAAAAAGTTCGGCAATGTTTTGAAGTTGAGCAACTTTTGTTCAAATTAGAACTAAAGTAAGAAAAATCATTTTATCTTTGAAGAGCAGGGTATGCAAAAAGGTACCGGTGTTGGAGACCTTGCAAAAGTCACCATCGACAGTGACAATTTATTCTCACGGGCCACCCTCTTAGGAGGAAACTTGATCTCCAACAAAATGGTTCACGTATCAACAAATTGCTCACCAATGTGATTTTTCAAAATTTTGCATGCAAAACTTGGAAATTTTGTTCTAACTAAAAGTTACTTCAAACCGTCTCCCGTCAAATCCCACAACTCCTCACCCTTACTTCCACAATTTAAATTCAAAATCGGATTTCATAATTCAAATCTAATTTCAAAAACTACTTCGATTAAACAAACAAAAGACTTAAATCCTTATCAATGTCATTGCAAATCAAAATAAATCTGACTTGGCGAGATTCCATGTATGCGCAATGTCCTCTTTCTCTTTTTATTTCTTCTTCTGTCCCTTTCTTCCTCTTCTTTTCCGTTTCTTTTCCTTTCTCTTCTGGTGCGTCCTCTCCCTTATCCCTTTATATTTCTCCTTTTTCTTTTAAAAAAAAAAAAAAAAAAACCACTTTTTGACCAAGACAAGAAGAAGGGCAAAACATTACAGCAATCGCTAAACTAAACCAAGAAAAATCATTAGCCGAAAAAAAATTGAAAATTTTGATTTATTGATTTGGCTTTGGGTTGATTAAGAAATTATGAAATCAATAAAGTAGAGAGAGGAGTGGTAGGCTTGGCCACTCATTCAAAATAAGAAGTGGACAAAAACTTAGCAAAGAGGAGGGGTGTTCTCAAGTTAGGTAAGGACCAGTGGGACCCAGCCATCGGGCGAGGGCGCAAAAAGAAAATTGCATGCTATCTAATTATGGATCTACTCTTGGGTAATTAAAACAGGTGAAGCTCCTCGACTCTCTGTTTTCTCTATTTATACAGTCCTAGTTCTCCAAAAACCCTCAAGTTTAATATTCAATCTTAATTTTATCCTTAACTTCTTCTTCTTTTGTCTAAAAAGACCCTCAACTTTAAACTGAATGCTACCTCAGCTCCATTTTTTCGTCTAAAAAAGATTTTCAAATTTTATGTCCAATCCAAAATGAACGATAAGTACAGGACGAGGTCAAGAGAGAGCAATCTCCATCTTGAGAAGGGGGCGACCTCGGCATTCAAAGACCGTAATTCACGGCCAAAGAAGTCAAGAAAATCTGGGCTTGAAAAAAGTAGAGGATACTAGGCCAAGCAAGGGGGGGCGATTTTTCCGCATGCAATAATTGCCAAAGGCAGCTCAAAAATGGAAAGGATGGTGTTTTTCTTCATGGCCAAGAAAAGGAGATACGGAGAGAGGGTTATAATCGGCAAAAGAGATAAAGCTTTTATAAAGAAAATCTGAGAAGGTGGTCTGCAAAAAAAAAAAGAAAAGAACAAAGGAGGTGAAAAGAAAATATGAAGGGAGAGAGAGGGAAATTGTGGGGGCACGCATGAGGAAATAACATAGAGGAAAAGTTGCAATTCCACTGAAAATTTGTTTAATCTACTTATGTAGCATCTACGTTTCCTTAAAAGTTCACTTTTCTGCGCATTGAAACTTCCACCACGTGAAGGCAACGGTCATAAATATATGTTTAGTGGTGCGGTCAATGAATTATTAATTTATATCTAGTTCTGTAAGTTTGAATTATTAGTGCATGCCAACTGATTAAATTAGATAAATCAAACCGATAAAGAAATATTATATAATAAAGTAAAATCAAAAGCAAAAAGGCATTTGATTTATTTATGAGAATTGAAGGAGAAATTAAGGCAGAAATAGAGAAAAAAAAAATTCTTCTCGTTATGCTCGAGTACAAAATAAATAAATATATATAGCATGTTGATAATTTTTTATGATCCTCAACGTGCGTTAATAACATAATTTTTTAGCATAAATAATCATTGAACACTTCAGTCTTGAAATGGAGTTTATCAATTTGACAGTATAATATTTAAAAAGCTCAAAGTGAGAGGGGTTAAATCCCTAAGTAGGATTGAGAGCTTAAATATATTTTTAAAAAATGACTTTTCTGATGGAAAATAAACAAAAGAAGAGGAAAGTCGAACGGTACAAGCATTGGACTGGGCGTGCCCAATCACTGTCCTAATGCTTTGTTTGTATTTATCTACTCGGGAGCACTTGTAAGGAAAGTGTTGGACCGGACGAATCTCTGCCTTCTCTCTCTCTCTCTCCCCACTTTCCATCTTTTCCCGCAAATCCGTGTCAAGCTCTCATCCCAAGCCTCTCTCTCTCTCCACTTTTCATCTTCCCAACAAATCCACCATTTTATTTATGTGCATTGAAATTTGAAGAGCCCTTGTCTATTATTAATATTCGGATTCCCTTGAGCATTGAGATTTGAGCCACGTGAAGGCAACGACTCCAAGCACATGGTTGCAGTTCCCGGTGAATGAATAACTAATTTATATGTAGCTTGACAAGCTTGACTTATTGGGATGGTTGTGATTGCCAACTGGTTTCATTATATAAATCAAACCACAAGAGAATGCGCAACAAGCACGCATTTCGTTAAATAAATCATTACTCCCCATGCCTGCCCCCCTTTTCCCCTTATATCTCTTCTTTTTTTTTTTTTTTCCTTCTTTTTTAAAATCCCACTTTTTGACCAAGTCAAGAAGAAGGGAAAAATATTAGAGCATTAGCTAAACTAAACCAAGGAAAAACATCTGTCACAAAAAATTGTAAATTTTGATTTACTTATTTAGCTTTGGGGCTAAACAAAATCAATAAGTTGATATTTAAAAAAAAATTAATTGGTAACTTGACAATTAAGTGGAGAGAAATGTGATAGGCCTAGCCACTCACTCCAAATAAGAAATGGACAAATTTAGTAGAGAAGAGTGATAGTCTCACGTTAATCAAGGACTGGTGGAACCGAGCCCCAGGCCAAAGGGATAAAAATAAAATTATATACTATCTAATTGCAAATCTGTCCTTGAATGATTAAACACGTGAGACTCCTCAATTTTCTCTTCCCTCTTTTTATATAGGCCTAATTGTCCTAAAAACCCTCAAATTTTAAATCCAGTTTTAATTTTATCTCGAACTTTCTTATCTTAAAAAAAAAAAAAAAACCTCAACCTTGGATCTAGTCTTAAATCTGCCCTTGATTTTTTTTTTTTTTGTCTAAAAAAATCCTAAACTTTTTGTCTAATCCCAGCTAAAAAAATCACTAACTAATCTCAAATTTGCCTTGTTAATCTTATGTTCAAAAACATTGTTAGTTGTTTGATGTGGCATTTCTATAGTAGAAAAAAGATCCACATCATCAAAGTGACATGAAAAATTATATCCAAAATGAAATTGTGTTTGATCAAAAAATTAGGAATTAGTCCACCTAGATTAGTTCGCTTATTCAATTCGCTAGCAAAAAAGGGCACACAAATATGTGCTTGATTTGGATTATCGAAAGAAATAAATTTGATTTGTTAAAGGGTCAAAAACATTTAGGCACTGGACTCGGCGTGCCCAACATCACCTTTTCGACGCTGTATATATTTATCCATTCTGAGCACATCTCTGGAAATGGACTGTGTCTTTCTCCACTTTTCATCTTCTCCCGCAGATCCATGTTCCGCTCTCGTCCCAAGTCTCTCTCTCTCTCTCCACTTTTCATCTTCCCAACAAATCCACCATCTTATTCATGTGTATTGAAATTTGAACAGCCCCTGTCTATTATTAATATTCGGCTTCCCCTGAGCATTGTGAAGGCAACGACTCCAAGCACGCGGTTGCGGTTCCCAGTAAATGAATTACGAATTTATATGTAGCCTGACAAGTTTGACTTAGGGGTGCGATCTTGGTTGCCAACTGGTTTCATTATATAAATCAAACCGCAAGAGAATGGGGCAACAAGAACGCATTTTCTGTTTCCTGAGAGGCATTCCGATTTTTTTCTCTACCACACTTGAAAGTGAAAATCAAGGGTAGAGTCAGGGCAAAGACGAAATGCATCGTCTCATTTTCGAGTATTCTTTTGCCACGAAATGCATCGTCTCATTTTCGAGTATTCCTTTGCCGAGCTCGTGGCACTGATCCTTCTCCCCGGCCTCACGCTCTATTTTCTCAATAAGAAGAGAGCTAGTGTGCGTGGAAAGGCAGAAGATGTTGATACTGGTGCATCTGGTTCGTCGATTGCATTGGCAGAAACTAATTTCTGTGGATATAGTCCTTCGACAAAAACTAATAATGATGCCAAGATAGCTACACCTTCTTATTTAAGAGTAACAGATAATTGTTAAATAAGAATAATATGCTTTTGGGTGGTAAGTAAAACCTAATTTACATTTTTATTAACATAACTACCCCTCGTTATTTAAGAGGAACCGCATGCATTTATGTTTAAGTATTGTGTAAAGTTATATTTAATCTAAAATGAGCTAAGGCTGAACGTTTCAGCTCCATTCAATAATATAAATATTTGAATTAACACATACAACAGTTTATAGGTGTTCAAGGAAGATTGCAATCGCTTAAACAAAACCAAGAAAAACATTGGCCATAAAAAATTTGAGTCAATTTGGCTTTGGGTTGATTGAAAAATTGTGAAATCAATAAATTTGATTAAATGATTAATCGGTAACCTCGTAATCAACTAGGAGAAGAAATGTGGGCCCAGCCACTCTTTCGACATAAGAAATGACAAAAAGAAAGAACTGGCGGGACCCGGCCATCAATAGGGTATAAAGAAAATTATTCCAAGCTATCTAATTACAAATCTGCCCATGGATTCTATAAAACGGTGAAGCTTTCGACTTTTGCTTCCCTCTTTCTGTACAGTCCTAATTACCTAAAGACCCACAAATTTTAGGTTCAATTTTCATTTTATCCCGAACTTTTTCTTGCCTCAAAGAGCCCTCAACTTTAAACCCAATGCTACACCAGCGCCTAATTTTTTCATCTAAAAAGAATTTTCAAACTTTATGTTCAGTCCCAAAGGAATCTCAAATAACCACAAGTACCTTGAGGACGCGGTCAAGAGAGCAATTTTCATCTTGAAAAGGGGGTAATCTCGGCATTCAGGGACCGGAATTCACGGCCAAAGAAGACAAGAAAATCTGGACATAGAAAACGCAGAGGATTCTCGGTCATGTGGGGTGGGCGATTTTTCACCATGCGATGATTGCCAAAAGAGGTCGAAAAAGTAGGAGGACGGAGCTTTTCTTCACGGTCAAGAAAAGGAGATGCAGAGAGAGGCTTATGGTCGGTAAAAGAGAGAAAACTTCTATAAAGAAAAAACTGAGAAAGTGGTCCACAAAAGAAAGGAAAGAAAAAAGAACGTAAGAGGTGAAAAGAAAAAAAATGAAGAAAGAGAGACAGAATTGTCGGGGCACGCGTGGAGAAAAGACAGAGTAAAAAGTTGTAATTTCATCGAAGAATGTTAATCTATTTTTATAGCATCTACGTTTCTTTAAAGTTCACTTTTCCCGTGCATTGAAACTTTCACCACACGATGGCAACGACCATAGATGCATGTTTAGTGGTCCCGGCCAATGAATTACCGATTTATATCTAGTTCAGCAAGTTTAAATTATAAGCACGTGTCAGCTGGTTGAATTAGACTAGTCAAACTAATAAATATATATAATAAAGTAAAAGTAAAAGCAAAAGTAAAAAGACATTTTGATTTATTTACGAGATTAGACTTGAAGGAGAAATTAAGATAAGACTTAAGTAAAAAATAAATTCTTCTCATCAAATTGATAATTTTTTATGATCCTCAACATGTATTGATAACATAAATTTTTATAATAAATTATTGTTAATATAACATTTCAATATTAAACTGAAGTTTATCGATTTGACTGTATGATATTTAACGGACTTAAAGCAAGAGGGGTAAATTCCTAAGTGAGATTAGGAGCTTAAATATATTTAACAAAAAATACTTTTTCCAATGGAAAATAAATCAACAAAGAAAGAGGAAAGTTCAACGGTGCAAGCAGCTGACTGACCAAGCGTGCCCTCTTCAATGTACTGACGCCTTGCGTGTTTTTATCATTTACTGAGCACTTGTCTGGAAATTATTGAAAAGGACAAATCTCTCTGTCTCTCTCTCATCCACTTTTCATTTTCTCTCGCAAATCCATGTCAAGTCTCATCCCAAGTCTCTGTCCACTTTTCCTCTTCCCAACAAATGCACCGTTCCATGCGTATAATCTTTGGATTCTCTTGTGCACTGAGATTTCAGCCGCGTGAAGGCAACATCTCTAAGCACGTGGTCGACAAAGCTTGACTTATTGGTGCAAGTTCTGATTGCCAACTGGTTCCATTGCATAAATCAAACCACAAGAAAATGGGCAACAAGAAGGCATTTTCTATTTCTCGAGACGCATTCTGGCTTTTTTTACAGTCGGACTTGAAGGGGAAAATCAAGGACAGAGCCAGAGCAAAGCCGAAATGCATTGTCCCATTTTTGGGCATTCTTTTGCCGTGTTCATGGCATCCATCCTTCTCTCCATGCTTGCGTTCAATTTTCTCAATAAGAAGGAAACTAATGTGATAATTTAGCACTGGTAAAGTATTGTAAATCGATACTATAAAAAGGAGTGCTTGTGCCACGAGCACTCTTTTGTTTTTTTTTTCTTAACACTTCACGATTTCAAGTACTGACAATTTAGTTTGGATTGTTGGTATATAAATAGCACTAATAATTCTTTTAGCTTGCATTGTCACAAGTGGATATCAAAATACAGCTTCTTCTATTGAACATACAAATTGCTTCACATCTTGCACCAACCAAGTTGAATAACAATGTTAATATGCTTAGATATATTTTGAGCGATCAGTAAAATATATTTAACATATTTATAAAGATAGTCACCTACAAATAGATCTATATAAAATGTTGGATGAGAGTAATATGCCTAGGTGTATTATTGGTGGTAAGTAAAACCTATTTACATTTTCATTAACATAGCTATCCCTCATTATTTAAGAGGAACCGCATGCATTATGTTAAAGCATTATTTAAAATATTGAACTAACACTGCACGTATTAGTTCCATTCAATAATATAGATATTTGAATTAACATGCATTACAAATTATAGGTGTTGAAGGTAGATTGCAACCACTAAACTAAACCAAGAGAAAAAATTTGGAAAAAATTTATGAATTTGGCTTTGGGTTGATTAAGAAATCATGACATCAATAAATTTGATTAAATAATTAATTGGTAACTTCATAATTAAATAGAGAGGAGAGTAGTGGGCTTGGCCACTCCTTTGCAATAAGAAATGGATAAAAACTTGGTAGAAAAGAGCGATAGCCTCAAGTTAAGGAAGGACTTGTGGGGCCCAGCCATCGTGAGTCGGGGTAAAAATAAAATTTTCATATGCTATCTAATTATAAATATGCCCCTCCAAATGATGGTGAAGTCCTCGACTTTCTCTTTCCTCCTTTTATATAATCCTAATTCCTTGAAAACCCTCAAATTTTAGGTTCAATCTTAATTTTATCTCAATTTTTTTTTCAAAAAATTCTCAACTTTAAACTCAATGTTATATCAATCATCAATTTTTTCGTCTAAAAAACTTTCCAAATTTTATATTCAGCCCCAAATGTGCTCCGAATAATGAGAAGAACCTTAAGGACAAGGTCCCTAGAGAGCAATTTGCATCTTGACAAGGGGGGGTAATTTTGGCATTCAAAGACCGGAATTCACGGTCAAAGAAGTCGAGAAAATCTTAGCTTAAAAAAAGGCAAAGCATTCTCGCCCAAGTGGGGTGGGCGATTTTTCAGCACGTAATGATTGCCAAGGAGAGATTGAAAAAGAAAAGGAACGAGTTTTTCTGCATGGCCAAGAAAAGGAGATAGAGAGAGAGGGTTGTGGTCGGCAAAAGAGATAAAGCTTTTATAAAGAAATTTGAGAAGGTGGTCGGCAAAAGAAAAGAAAGAAAAGGAAGAGCAGTGGAGGTGCAAAGAAAAATGAAGAGAGAGAGAGAGTTGTCAAGGCACGCGTCACGGAAGGACAGAGCAAAAGTTCGTTTAATCTACTTTCGTGATATCCACGTTTTCTCCAAGTTCGCTTTTCCTTTTACACTTTAATTTCAAAGAATTTTACTCCTCACGATTAAATTTCGTCATCATTTTAATTTCAAAGCCAAAAACGAAATCCAAGTTCAGCACTGCTTTGAAGTTGTGCAACTTTTGTTCAAATTAGAACCAAAGTAAGATAAATCATTTTATCTTTGAAGATCGGAGGACGCAAGGGTGATAAGCATTGGAGACCTTGCAAAAGTCATTATCCACGGTGATAGATTATTCTCACGGACCACCCCTTCGGAGAAAACTTGCTCTCCAACAAATGACTCTCACGTCAACAAATTGCTCACAGATGTGATTTTTCAAAATTTTGCATGCAAAACTCGAAAATTTCGCTCTAACAAAAAGTTACTTCTAATCATCTTTAGTCAAATCTCACAGCTTCAAAATGCACTTACTTCCACAGTTTAAAAACTTCAAAATTGGATTTTGTAAGTCAAATATAATTCTAAAAAAACTCCGATTAGATGAACAAAAGATTTGGCATTGCAAATAAAAAAAAATCTGACTTGTTGAGGTCTCATGTTTGTGCAAAGCCCTCTTTCTCTTGTTTTTTCCCCTCTTCTGTCCGTTTCTTCCTCTTATTTTCCGTTTCTTTTCCTTTCTCTCCCGTTGCGTCCCCTCCGTTATCTCTTTATATCTCTTTTTAAAGAAAAAAGAAAGACCCACTTTTTGACCAAGACAAGAACAGGGGCAAAACAGTACAGCAATCCCTAAACTAAACCAAGGAAAACCATGAGCCGGAAAATTGAAAATTGAGATTTATTAATTTCACTTTGGGTTGATTAAGAAATTGTGAAATCAAAAAGTAAGAGAAAAGAGTTGGGAGCAAGCCACTCATTCAAAATAAAAAATAGACAAAAAATCGGTAAAGAAGAGAGGGGTAGCCTCAGGTTAAGCAAGAACGGATGGAACTCAGCCACTAGGCGAGGGTGCAAAAAGAAAATTATATGCTATCTAATTACAAATCTGCCCCTAGATGATTAAAACAAGTAAAGCTTCTCGAATTTCTCTTCCCTCTTCCTAATTTTCTAAAAACCCTCAAATTTTGCATTCGGTTTAATTCTAGCCTTAACAACTTTTTTTTTTTTTTTTTTTTGTCTAAAAAGACAAAAGAAGACAATCTTGGCATTGAGGGACCGAAATTCATGGCCAAAGAAGAGAAGAAAATCTAGGCTTGAAAAAAGCAGAGGATTCTCGCCCCATTGGGTGGGTGATTTTTCCGCATGCAATCATTGCCGAGAGAGCTCAAAAAAGGAAAGGATTGAGCTTTTCTTCACGATGAAGAAAAGGAGATATAGAGAGACGGTTATGGTCAGCAAAAGAGAGAAAGCTTTTTTTTTTTTATTTTAAAGAAAATTGAGAAAGTGGTCAGAAAAGAAGAACCGAGAAGGTGAAAAGAAAAAAAAAATGAAGAGAGAGAGAGAGAGAGAATTATCGGGGCACGCATGAGAAATGATGGAGAGCAAAAAGTTGCAATTTCACCGAAAGATTGATCTACTTGTAGCATCTACATTTCCTTAAAGTTCATCTTTCCTGTGCATTGAAACTTCCACTACACTAAGGCAACGACCATAAATGCATGTTTAGTGGTCCCGGTCAATGGATTACTAATTTATGTCTAGTTCGGTAAGTTTGAATTATTGATGCGTGCCCAATTGGTTGGATTAGATAAATCAAACCAATGAAGATATATATAAAATAAAGTAAAAGCAAAAGCAAAAAGGCAAGACAGAACTAGAGCAAAAAAGAAATTATTCTCATTGTTAGGTACTATATATATATATATATATGCATGTTAATAATTTTTATGATGCTCTATTGTGTCGATAACATAATTTTCTAGAATAAATTATCGTTAATAATACAACATTTCATTATTAAATTAAAGTTTGTCAGTTTGATTGTACAATTTTTAATAGGCTCAAAGTACGAGGGGTAAATTCCTAAGTGGGATTAAGAGCTTACATATATTTAACAAAAAATACCTTTGCTGATGGAAAATAAATTAACAGAAGAAAGAGGAAAGTTCAATGTTGCAAGCAGTGGACCAAGCGTGCCCTCTTCATTGTCCTGACGCTTTGCATGTTTTTGTCTGTTACTGAGCACTTGTTTGGAAATTAGTGGAACGGACGAATCTCTCTCTCCAATCTCTCCCCCCACTTTTCATTTTCTCCCACAAATCCATGTCACAGTCTCGTCCCAATTCTCTCTCCACTTTTCATCTTCCCAACAGATCCACCGTTCTATGCGTGTTATCTTTGGATTCTCTTGTGCATTGAGATTTCAGCCACGTGAAGGCAACGACTCTAAGCACGCGGTTGACAAAGCTTGACTTATTGGTGCGATTCTGGTCGCCAACTGGCTCCATTATATAAATCAAACCACAAGAGAATGGGCAACAAGAAAGCATTTCCTATTTCCTGAGAAGCATTCTAGTTTTTTCTCCGTCAGACTTGAAGGTGAAAATCAAGGGCAAAGTCAAAGCAAAGACGAAATGCATCGTCCCATTTTTGGGCATTCTTTCGCCGTGCTCGTGGCACCGGTCCTTCTCTCCGTGCTCGCGTTCTATTTTCTCAATAAGAAGAGAACTAGTGCGCGTAGAAATGCAGAAGATGTTGATACTGGTGCATCTGGTTCGATGGCTGCACCGACGGAAACTAATTCTGATGGATCCAGTCCGTCCCTGACAAAAGCGAACAACGGTGCATCTAGTTCGTTGACTGGAAACTGCTATGAGGTATTCTTGAGTTTTAGAGGCCCGGATACTCGACATGGCTTCACCGATCACCTCTATAAAGGGCTCGTTGATGCCGGAATTGATGCTTTCAGAGACGATGATGAGCTCTGCCATGGCGAGGACATCAGACCAGTGCTTATGAAAGCCATCACGAGCAGTAAGATTCTAATCCCCATTTTCTCAGAGAATGGGGATTAGAATAATGGAGCCTAGATGAACTGGTTCAAATAATGGAGCGCAAGAATAAGAACGGGCAGATAGTGTTGCCTATATTCTACAAAGTGAAACCAGCTGACGTGGGACATCAAATCGGGAGTTTTGGAAAGGCATTTCATAGGCGTGAGAAGCGTTTGCTTGGGAGGTCTTCTTTCGACGCAGTGACCTTGGAGAAATGGAAGAAAGCACTCCTTGAAGTCAGCACCTTGAAAGGATACGAAGCCCAAGGGTAAAATTTCTCGCCGAAACATTCTCTAATTTCTTTTAATATGTGGGGGTGTTTACTGGCTGTTCTAATTATTTTTTTTTTTTCGTTGGGTACGTTGGTTTCTCTAATTCTCACCTGCTTCATTTTACGTTCTTTTTTTATATAAAAAACTGTAAGATCTTGCTCGCAGTAAGATCCTACGGTGCATGAATTCTATAAGTTATTCTTTCTTTTTTAGTTTTCTGCTTTAACCATATTGACCAATCTAATTATAAATTTTATTAAACCCATTCACTTGAATAAAAATTTTTGAACGAAATACTCTTATATCAAATTTTGTAATATTATAAGATGATTTTTTCTATTTTTTCTTTTTTTTTTTTTTACTTTTTTTCTTATTCATTTTTTTTACTTTATTGTGTTCTCAATAGATAAACAATATAAAATTATTGTTGCCACATATTTGAACTCTTGTCACATTTGATAGGTATGAAGCAGAGTTGGTGAAATCGATTGTCCAAAAAGTGTTGAATGAATTGAAGAAAAAGTTTGAGTTGGTCATTTCTAAGAATTTGGTCGGAATTGATGTTCATGTGAAGAAGGTTATGGAATTTGTGGATAATAAATCTCATGACACCCTATTTGTTGGCATCCACGGAATGGGAGGCATTGGTAAGACTACGCTTGCTAAAGCCATCTACAACAAGCTCTTCAATCAATTTGAGCATCGTAGCTTCATTGCTGATATAAGGGAATCATGGAAGCGTAATGGTGTACATTATTTACAAAATCAGTTAATCTACGATATATTGAAGCAAAAAAATGAAGTTTCCAATAAGGATGAAGGGACTTGGTTCATCTCCTCCAAGTTTAAAGGTAAAAAGGTCCTCGTTCTTCTTGATGATGTGGATGATGTTGTCATCAGTTGAAGTGTTTGGCTGGTAATCGTGATTGGTTTTCTTTGGGAAGTAAGATCATTATTACCACCAGAAACAAGAGGGTTCTTGAAGAAGCTAGGGTGGACTACAACTATGAACATGAGGTAATGGATAACAATCAATCTTTGATTCTGTTTAGCAAACATGCATTTCGAAAGGACTCTCCTCCAAAGGAATTTGAGGACCTCACTCATGAAGTTGTATCCATCACCGGAGGGCTTCCCTTATCCCTTGAGGTTTTTGGTTCATTATTGTGTGGAAAAGAGCCAACACAATGGAGAGATACAATAAATAAGTTAAAAAAAGTCCCTCATATGGAAGTGCAAGAAAAGTTAAGAATAAGTTATTGAAGCATTAGACTATAGACAAAAACAAATTTTTTTGGATATTGCTTGCTTTTCATTGGCACTAACAAGATAATCGCATCCTACATGTGGGATGCTTGTGACTTTTTCCCAGGGGAGGGAATTGAAGTATTGATATTCATGTCATTGATAAAAGTTGGAGATGATCATAAGCTCAGAATGCATGACCAATTGAGAGATCTTGGTAGGGAAATAGTTCGTGAGGAAAACCAACAGGAGCCTTGGTGCCGTAGCAGGTTATGGGACTATGAGGAAGCCCAAAAAGTGCTAAAGGAAATAAGGTAACTATTTCGTTTCTTTTTCTCATTTAGTCCATGTTCTACGGTTAAGAGTAATGTTGGTCACTACTTAGTGCTTGCTCTAGTGGACTGAGAACCTTCACTATTATTGCCCTCGAATGTTTCATTGACGTGATTAGAAAGTAGGGAGGTTGCTCTCTCATCGAAAGAATTTCCTTTTATGGTTTTTCTGTCATATATTAATATTCCCTATCATATGAAATTAAGTGTCCGTTGCAATATATATATATACACACATTTATAAATCTCTTGTTTGATTTATTAATTAGTAAAATCTTGTATTTCACGTATCACTTTTCACTTGATAAATGGCCCTCTTCGCTGAAAATCTTTGTTTTCTTTTAAGATGACTTTCACAATTTTCACTTTCTTGTATTATGTTAAATCAATACTTTTAATAAAAACCACTTAATATAGAGATTTTTTTTCAGCCAGGTTACTTAACAAGTACTCCCAAAATACCTTTAGACAAAATCTAATCATCCTTCTTTGTCATTGGCATTTAATGGACACGCTGAAATAGAGGGCGAGATAGATTGCTCGCCACAACTAATAAAAAACCAAAAGTAAATATCTTGCTCTCCCGTCAAAAGATCAAATAATACTCAAATTCCAGAAAACTATGAAAAAAATCATGTATAATTCGGCGTGTCAACAAGTTTCAGGGATATACCACAAAAAAAAAAAAAAAAAAAAATTGGCCAAAGTGCATGCTCTTGAGAAAAAACAAAAGATGAAGAATAAAAGTTACTCGAAACAAGCCTTTTTGAGTTATTTCAATTATCCAAATCGATGGCAAGAAATTAATTTCTTTCATCAAAAACAGTTAGGCCGGGATCTCGTGGCCTCTTCATTTTCCCCCTTCCATTTTGACATTTGGAGTAGTCAGAACAATTATTTCCATTTTGAAGTGTTATGAATGCGTTGAAATTAAAAAAGAAAAAAAAAAGGAGTTTTATTTCTAACTTTTTAAACTATATATATATTTTCTAGAAGTCTCCTTAATAACACCGAATCTGTGGTAAGTCTTTGCTCGCCGACTCGCTGCTTCTGAGGTTTTTCTCCCTTTTATCTATCCTTTCACCCATGCATTGCTTAATAGAAAAAGTCTCCTTAATAGAAATATAAAATTGACCAAGTAAAATTTTGATTTTGCACTTTGCAATTTGATTATATTCCGTGCATTGCATGCATGTCTTAACTAGTATGATAATGAAGCTACAGTACCAGAAAGAAGAAGATTACAAGTTGTAAAGTTTTTACTCTATACGAGCCATTACATCATAATTTTTTTAAGATCCGGATGCGTATGGCCAAATTTCAAAATGGAAGTTGACATCCTTCACTTTGTTAGCCTTTATAAATATTGTTTATTGGCATAAAAAGAAAAATCATATCTTCACATTGCTAGTCTCTTGAACACATTAATGCACATCAATAGCAATATGAACAAATGATATTCGATTACTTTAGTTGGATATAGTACTAATGAACATTGATTCTTGCTTATAGGGAACGGACAAGATTGAGGCGATTAATCTGAGTGAAGGCAGCGCAAAAGGCTTTTTTATTATTTAGAAAAGGATGAGGAGATGGTGACATTTACACAGAAAAACAATTTAAGAATTTGACGAATCTAAGATATCTTCACATGAAAAAGGCACATCTCAGTGGAGATTTTAAGGACTTAATGAAGGGGTTAAAATGGCTTCAATGGCGAAAATGTCCCGCGAGTTTTGAAGTAAACAATTTTGATGTAAAGGAATTAGCTGTACTTGAATTGCAAGAAAGTAAGATAAATGAGAAATGGGAAGGATGGAGTTTTTTCAAGGTAAGAATTAAAGTCTTTTTTTTCCTCTCCTTTTATGCTTTCTTTTGAATCATAATGACTCTACACTCACCCATCGACATTCATTATTGTTTTTTTTTTTTGTTTTTTGTTTTTTTTTTTGTAGATGGCAGAGAAGCTTAAATATCTAGACCTTTCATGGTGCTTTTCTTTGGAAAATACGGACTTCCTCTCAGCTTTTGAGAAGTTAGAGGTTCTCATCCTCAGGGGGTGTGGTAGACTGAAGCGAATCGACGCTTCCATTGAAGACATGGAGGGCCTCCTTCGCTTGGAGCTGGGCTCGTCCCGCGCGCTTCATCTCGCGGTAGGCGCCGAACGCCCCGTTCCTCGTTTCTGCCTCGGGGAGCTTCCAACAGAAATAGGTAAATTAAAAGCACTGCAGCAACTCGATCTATCCATACTACATCCCTTTCTGCATTACCAAATAGCATAGGGTCTTTGGAGAATCTAGAGATTCTAGATATTTCTTGGAGTGGTATAGAAGAATTACCCAATGGTATTGGGAGTCTGAGAAAGCTCCGAGAGTTACGTGCTTACCGGTTGCAAAAATCTGAAAGGGATAATGGTAGAAAGCATGTGTAATCTTTCTTCCCTACGACGCCTTGATTTTAGAGGCTGCAACAAGCTCCAATCGCTGCCGGACCTTCCTTCCAACTTAACAGATTTGTGCGTCACCTGTCGAAGTCGCAAATTGCCTTCGCTTTCCCACCTAGCCCATCTCAAGGAACTACGAGTTTGGTTGCGAATTTCTCCAGTGCATCCAAGAGCTTCCATCAACGCAATTAAAGAGTTCAGAATGCTCCCAACCGACGGACATTGAAGAAATGGAATCACCACAATCCCTAAACACGCCCTTCAAGTTCGAATCCTTGGAAGTCTCTTGGTGTGGATCTATCAAATGCTGGACGTTTCACAGTTTGTCCATCTAAGGACATTAGTTGTCTACATTTGCAAGAATCTACTTGAAATTCGAGTTCTTGACAAATTGATATATTTGGAAAGCTTGGATATCACATGTTGCGATTCAATCAAACAGGTGGACCTTCCAAAACTCGAGGGTCTGAAGAAATTGAATGTTAGATCTGCCAAAATTAGCCGAAATTCAAGGCCTTGATAGGTTGGAGTATTTGGAAAGGCTAGATATCAAAGGGTGCACTTCAATGGAAAAGGCTAGACCTTCCAAAATCCGGGAGGCTGAAGAAATTAAAGCTATAGAGTTGCAAAACTTAGCCGAAATTGAAGGCCTTGATAGGTTGGAGTATTTGGAAAGTTTAGATATCAAATGGTGCACTTCAATTGGAAAGGCTAGACCTTCCAAAATCCGGGAGGCTGAAGGAATTACAAGCTAAAGAATGCAAAAACTTAGCCGAAATTCAAGGCCTCGATAGGTTGGAGTATTTGGAAAGTCTAGATATCTCTTGGTGCACTTCAATGGAAAGGCTAGACCTTCCAAAATCCGGGAGGCTGAAGAAATTAGAAGCTATGGGCAAAAAACTTAGCCGAAATTCAAGGGCTCGATAGTTTGGAGTATTTGGAAAGTCTAGATATCTCTTGGTGCACTTCAATTGAAAGGCTAGACCTTCCAAAATTCGGGATGCTGAAGAAATTAAAGGCTTGGTGTTGCAAAAACTTAGCCGAAATTCAAGGGCTCGATAGTTTGGAGTATTTGGAAAGTCTAGATATCTCTTGGTGCACTTCAATTGAAAGGCTACTCCTTCCAAAATTTAGGCTTCGAAGTTGTCTTAGCCGAAATATAGTTTGGAGTATTTGAAAGGTCCTTGCTAGATATCTCTAGGCGCACTTCAATTGAAAGGCTCCTCCTTCCAAATTCCAAGAGTCTGAAGATATTGAATGCTAATGAATGTGAAAAATTGATCGAAATTCAAGGCCTCGATAGGTTGGAGTTTTTGGAATATCTAAATATCATTGGATGCAAGTCACTCAAAACAATTCCAGAATTATCTGGAACTCGGATTTATCGATATTATGAGATTACAGATGGCAAAACGATGGTATTTGGATCCATACTATATTGGACGACTCGGATGAGGGATATATATGGAAGTAATCCCCATTTACTATCAAAGGTACATAGAGCAGGTAAGTTACCTTTGTTCTTTTGAGATCTACTATCCAATTTTCATTTGTATTTCCTGCTCCCAATATCTTTCAAGATTTATGATCTTGTCATTATTATTTCCTGGTTGACAGTGTCATCATTGTTTTCTTACTTGAATTCAAGGAATCCAGGGGAGATGTTCATGGAAGTTAATGTGTGCTTTGGCAAAATGGTTCTGCTTATCATGCCAGTAAGGGAAATAGATGAAAAGGCTTTCTAAGCGCATCATTTGTCATTAGTTTTCGGGTAAGATCCTTCATCCTATGCAGAAAAATAAAGATTCTCAACGTTTGATTGATTCTGGGAATGCTGGAAGTAGTGCATAAAAACTGATGTATACAGGTATTTGATAGCATGCCAAAGGTCATTATGTAGGTCAAGAAATGCAAAATGAAGGACCCTATATGGCGGTCCTTCTAATGTGAGGTTTTAGTTTGCTCTACCTCTTACCATGCAGTTCATGACTGCATATTTCTAAGTACACTTAAGAGTGAATTTACAATGCAAAAGAAGCATGTTGATATGGCATCCCTTAGTATGCATATGCTTCTCACTTGGGATAAAATTTGTCCAACCATTGTGTTCCACCCGTTTTATCTCACAGAACTGTCTTCATTAGGAGATTAAGATAATCATATTAATTTAGAAATGCTAAATGCAAGAACAAGCTCTTCTTCTAGTGGTGTGGCTGTGAGTGAATTAATAAACAGGGAAGAAGCAAAAGCATTGTGAATTATTTGGATCGATCTAGAAAATTGCAATTCGAATTTTATTGACTATGGATCCATGTTCATTTGGTTTGAATCCAGGATATACCTACTCCAAGCCTCCCAAAGAATGCATCTTGATGTTTGTAGAGTTGGTAAAGCCATCTGTCATATACTTGAACTTTTGAGCTAAGCAAGACATTACTACAATGTCCTTTGACATAATCGTCTGTACTGTAAAATAATTCCTTATATTGTGCATAAGCTCTTGTTAGTTCATTTACTTGCTGAAAAGTAAAACACAGGAAGCATTTGCATAAGTTTCCTGAGGAAACTTTTCAGTATCCTATATGCCATTTGAAAACTGTCTTGCATTAATTCTAATGCATCAATAGCACATAATGATAAGGAAAAGAGTCATAGTATGTCCCACAAAAGAAAGCATCTTGAGTTGAATACACTATGCTAATTTGATCAAAGCTTTTGTGGTTGATGATGTTAGAAGCCCCATTAGTTGGATCCAAAGAGTTCAAAAAGAATATCAAGTCTGACAAACAGAGTTCCATAAACTTTGGAGTATTATTAGTAGTTCGTTGATGTTAGTTACTGGATTGATTTCGTCTGACTCACTGGCAGGATTCGATTATCATTCCACCGGTTGATGTAAATGCTGTAGCATCCCAGAGAGCTTTTAGAAGGCACTTCTAAAAGGAATTGAAATCATAGAAGGATGAGGAGCTCCACATTTCTTGAACTTCTCCGAACCCCGACAATGCATCCTTGGAATGGTAAAAGTTATTTGCATGTTGTCAGGCCACGTTTCCTTTGGGTTCTTTGAACTCTAACCTTCACAAGCCCTCTTTCAGCTTGCATCCCTGTGATTTGTTATAGTGTTGGTGCTGTGTTTTTGGCTGCTCATAGAGCTTTAGCTATGGAAACTGGCAAAGGACCACAGTGTGTTGTGCTTCCATTTCAGCTTCAGTTTGAAAAACCACTGGCTTCTCAGGTTTAGCTCCCAGTGTTCTTTTGTGACCTAATGGGCGGTCGACTTGATTGGTCCGAATTGGTTTTGTGAAGTTTGCTTGATTTCTGATTGGTAGGTGAAGATGATGGAGTGGAAACCAGAGAAGTGTTGGCTGGCGATGGTCACAAAGGACTCAAAGGTGGTGCTTCATCGCTTCAATTGGCAGAGGTTGTGGACAGTCTCTTGTAATTGCTTCGAAGAGAGAAAGTTCGTCAGCTTAGTATTCTTTGATTACTGCGAAGTATGTTCAGTTTAGTATTGCCTTCATATACTCTAGCAGCTATTTTGGTAGGCCTTCACTGCGTTGTGCTATCCATTTGTGTGCTAGAGAATTCTAATACTGTGGTTTAATGGAACTGGTCATGCTTTAAATGCAAAATGATATGCTGTCAACCTGGTATTGTTTTTTAGCAGCTGAATCTGCTTTAATCCAATGTGACTTAATTAGTTGCTAAACTAATGATATGCGATTGTAAATGACTCCTGGTTTGTGGGTTAGTTCTTCATTTCATGTCATCTTGTTACCATCCCCATAAATACTTAGAGCACTTCAACTAGATAAGGTTGACTCAAGGTAGGGTGGCCTGTTGGGTGTCAACTGTGGTTTTTGTTGGTTTAGCACTATTTTAGCTATCCACATGAAAACAAGGGTTAAAAATAACAGGTTGATTGTCATTTCTCATTGAATTGGAAGGTTCTCACTTTTCGAAAGATCAATTGTAATTTCTTGCGCTTTTCTGCCTTGATGTGTTCTGTCAATCACGTCAGCGAGATGTCTTACATACATTATTGCGCTGGAGAATTACTGCAATTTGGAGGATTTGGGGACAGTGAATATCTACAAAGGACAGTGGCGGAGGAATTTCAACAGATGGAACATAGGTATTAGCAAAAGAATTAGAAATGTGAAATGTAATAGAATCTTGCTCTTGCATAGAATTCTTACCTGAATGTGTTGTTTATTGCTCTTTTATTGTTGATTCTTCATCTGATTGCTATATCTAGTTTTCCATGCATAAGTGTTCTTACACATGCCATCTCTGTGGGAGAAATATGAATTATGGGACAAAACATTACTGTTATCTGTTGTTTGAAGTGATTGCTTCTTCCCTCCTTTCAAGTCTGGTCCTCATGGCTGATATGTGTACCAAATGCGAAATTCTCGATCTCTTTGTATGCATAACAAGAGTTTGAGTATGATTGCCCCGGTTCAAAATTGGTTTGTGAGAACATTGCAATCCTTTACTTGAAAGCTTGCGCTTTTGGTGTTACCCAACTCATCAATTATTTGAGTTTGTCTGTAGATCTTACTATCCATTTTCCTATTACCGTAAAATTTTACAAATATTTTTCATTCCCTTGCTTGATTAGCCAGAACTTTGAGACTATAATGTGAGAAGGAGAAAAAGAAATGGAAACCTTTGGGGGTAGGGTGTTGTCTTCTGGGTTTTGTAGTCAGTGATTTTTCACTTACCCTTTTCCTAACATTCTAATGTTTCGTATTTGATCTCAAGTTGATTACTTGACAATGTAATTGGAACTTAAGTTGGGTGATCTTGTTGGATTGGGCTTTCTGTTTAGCTTATGATCATTGTGTATGGAAAAACAGTATCTCATTTTCTAGATTAGGAAATAATTTAGTCATTACAGTTTCAAGGAAGCTATCAAGATGCCTTTTTTACTATTTAAAAAAAAAAAAAATCTTGATATGAATTTATTGCCACAATTTCTTCCTATGTCTATTTTACCATCCACCAGATATGTTCCCATTTCACTGTCCTTCTATGAGTTATATACCTTTAATCTGAAACTACAATTTTCTCCAGAGATCTACATGTGCAGAGTACAACTGCTTCATTTCTTTGTATGAATCTATAGGATGCCTCTGAATTGGCTTCATCTAATGAATCATGAAATTGGATTTACAGATTATACCTCCTTCCAAATAGTCTTTTTTAGATGTTACAAATGGTATAGCAGTGGTGAGGTGATTTGTGAATGATTCAAGCAATGTGAAGCAGAGAAGGCCTTTGGAAGCGATCTTGTTGTGCATCCCTCCTAATTACTATTGTGTGGATTTGGCTCTATATAAGGTAAGAGCCTGGCATATCATATTTTAAAGCCTTCTTTGCAGATGTGGCTAATATATTCTGTTGGAAACAGGAACATCAAATTGTTATGCTGCTAAATAAGATGAATGTGCTCGTGAAAACTTGGGAGATGCCTGGATGATGATCTTGCAGGCCAATGACCTTCCATTTGTGCACCCACTTGTGCAATAAACTGGGAATTGTACCAACTCAAGGTAACTTGTGCATCCAAAGCTTGCATATTGATTCCTTACTTGTGATAAGTATGGGATGCTCCTGAGTTCTGTGTTCCAATACATGTCAATTCACTATTTAAGACATTATTGGCAAAATGAAAAGAAAAAATGAGGATATTGTGCTTTTCGTTCGAGTCTGGTTTCACAGCAGAAATAGTAGTGGTCAAGAACTGGTGTTATTGACCCTGTTGAACAAATGACCAGGTGTATTGTCAATTGGTAACCCAGTGAACTTGTCAACTAGTCTGGACCCGTTCTGGGCTTTCCAAAATCTTAGGGGAAGAGCGTTCAACCTCTTGTGTAGACGTTTGTTCTTTTGTTCTTCCTATTTGTTAGTATTTGCTCTCCTCATCAACACGAGGAGTAGCAGCTTAGTTTTTCCTCCTATGCGCATTTACATGCCATTTCGTGCTGCAATTTTATAGGATGTTTTACTTTCTGACTTACCATAACTTCAAAAGTTCCTACATATCTTGACAGTTAGGAGCCTTGTACTTTTATGTATGTTAAGAAATGTGCATTTGATGACCCTAATGGGTTAGTAGTGCCACTTTTGCTTCTATTTTGTGAGAACACTTCTGCTCAGTTGTCTCATTCTCCCTCCTAAAACACTAACCCAATGAAATTACACATCTAGCACTCTATCTTACACTGAATGAGAAGATTTGCAGCATTCCCCACACTAGAGTCCCCCCTTGTTAAGAATTTTTTACACCGACATACAATCGAGTTAAGGATCAATTCATTGCCATGCCATAAATTGTATACTCTGAACACTATTTTCTTGGAGCTTCTAACCATGTCCATTTGCAGTTTGGATGTTTGGAAACTTATTGTTGCCGATAGTCTTTCCTTTCTGTATCATTGTTTGATAAACTTGCTAGTGTCAGTAACAAATTTATCTCATGGACTAGGTGGTGGAACTGAATTAATCCTGTTGATGCTCCTTACTAAATTTCCACTTTTACAACCTACTCTTAAGTTCAAATATGACTGGTGTTGGTACATTGCGGTCGTGCCTCTCTAATGGATCATTTCATGTTTGTTTCGATGGTTGGAAACGTGCAAATTTATGCTTCAAAGAAGGGTTTTTTTTTTAATTGAAGAAGAAAAATACTAAGGTATTAGGTTTTCCTATTAATTTAGATCAATTGGGAGGTCAAAGTGCGAAAAAGATGAATCTTAGTGGCCAGACAAATACAAAAAGAATAATTATCTTCTTATGGTGGTCAGAGTTACTGAGTGAGAACTAGTACATACATGTTCATGATGATAGATGCTATCATGGTATTTAGTATATCAAGATATTGTAGAGCATTCATGGTTCACATGCATACCATAGCCTCTTGAGGTACACAAGTATTGCTTCGGCCTTGTGTTTTAGCGTGATGCAAGTATTGTACTTATTACTTTTACCCTACAGAGCTATCAAAACATCACATTAGTTATGGCCATATTATAGGAACATCGGAGTGAAATCAAGTTGATTTTTTTTTTTTTTTTTTTTTTTTGCGACAGCAAGTAGGGGCATGGCTTGTGTTTTGGCTGCAAGAAAGCAGGCCCTGGTCTACATACTTGGACAAGCATGAAGATGAAATCTCAGATTCAGAATGAACGTCTGTTTGTGAACTTGCGGCGGTAATGTTCATGTTGCTCTTGTGGGTGGACCTCTAATGCTTGAAGCTGCAGGAGGCATCAGTGTGAGAAGCAACGCATATGTGCTTTTCGACTGAAGCTCTTAGGCTCCACCCTTTCTGGAGAGTTATAATTTATGCCTGCCATGAACATTTTCTGCTAGGCGGGCATTCATTGAAGAGAAAAAGCGGCGTGAAAGTTACCTCTTTATCTATTGAGTTAGATAGAATCGACTGAAAGATATTGACCCATGGCTTCTATCTGGGGGATAACTGTCTTCATGGTATTTCTGCAAGCTTTGACAGCTATTCGATAGTGCCCAACTTTTGCTTCATGCCTATATGTTTATTATTTCCGTATATAAGAGAACCAAATGTCTGGTTTGGATTGTTTGTACTTTGGGTTGAATGGATTACATGGTGTAGTCAATCCACAAACTTTGCATTTGAATGTTGAAATCTCTCACTTAAAATTTACTCACTTCTCCACGCATCACTATTAAATGATGCATCCAATCCAATGTACAAAACACTCATGTGAAAGGGTCAATCTTTGGGATTACTATAATCGATATGACTAGCTAGATATATAGTGACAAGGTGGCATTAAAGAACAAATACTATCTTCCAATATGAGAGATTTGAAATTTGCAATTAAATGGTAGGTTTAAGATTATGAGATTATGTTTCATATTATTGAAAAGAGTATCATATAGCCAAAAAACTTAATGATGTATAGATATACAAGAATCTAAAAATGTTTAATTTTATCATTCGTTCTCTAGGATTTATTGCAATCTAAAGGAGAAACTCTTAAAGATGTAATAGCTTTGTGTTTGATCATATGCATCAAGATAGTAATCGTATATATGATTGTATGCATGTAAAATGTGCATATGTGATATTTCTATTCTTCTGTTTATAAATTATCTTTATGAGAGCTTCTTTGTCGACTTTAGCTGAATTTTGATCATATGCATCAAGATAGTAATCGTATCGGTATATATGATTGTATGCATGTAAAATGTGCATATGTGATATTTCTATTCTTGTGTTTATTAATTATCTTTATGATAGCCTCTTGGTCAACTTTAGCTGAATCTACTGTGAGATTAACTTGCTTTATTAATTTATTTGTATATCTTCATGTCATCAATGTACTCTTTCTCAATGCAAAATAAGTGCAGAAATAGTGACAACGACAATTAGTAATAAGACGAAACGATAAATATTACCAACAAAATAAATTATTGGTATTTGATCCACTACCAATGCAAACCGCGTATTAAATCAAACTATGCACAAGCAGTCTTACACAAGCTTGTTTTGAAGAGACTACAGTTAAAATTTTCAAGGACCGAGAAAACAAAAAGAGAAGGGCGGGATCATGAATACTAGTGGAATATGGAGAGAAGCTATACTATTGATAGGAAACGAAGAGAAGGCAATTTGTGTCTGTCACTCATAATACCTTTGGCTAAACCCTCTATCATAGCTATTGTGTAATCTTATAAAATTTGCTTCTGCTACTATTTTAGTAATTATAGAACTATGTTTGTAACTCAACATCATTCTTAAACTAACAATCTGAACGAATGGAGGATATTGAGCGAACTTAGCATCATAATTTAATAGTGTATGCGTTTCAAAAGCAGCTGTATTGCCTATGGATGGCAGTGCCCTATGGATGGCAGCAAACAGGCAAGACTCAATACATAGTACTCGATCAATGTGGTTGCAATGCCGATGCAAAACTAGCGCATAATCTGAGCATGCTCTTTGAATGATATACCTTGTGTTCCTTACATTTGAAAAATTAGAGAACCTTTTGAAGAAAGATGTTGAAAGAATTAGAGTAGAGAGATACCATTTGATGAAAAATTAGTAAACAAAGTTGTTCTGTCCACATATGAATAATGTTATGAATGATGATAGGGTCGTCCATAAACAAGTAACAAATATGGTCTCCTCTAAGAAAAAGTTACAATAAATTCTATCCGACAAAAAAGGTAAGAATATCTTCCATAGTGTGATAGTAAGAACGATCGAATCGAGCCTGGACTTTGTTTAGGTGGTTCATCTAACTGCACAATTCTGACACCTCTCTTCCTGATGGTGAAACCCCCATTGCATCACGGCTTCTATCTTGAGTAGCGAGAATTTTTAACGACGCATCATTTCCTTTGACTAGCCAACATCTATCAATCACAAGTTCTTTCAAGTTTCTTGAATAAATGTTGTTGTGATCCCTCCCCATGCGTGCAACTTTCAAACTTTCAGTACTCAAGAATGGTACTACCCATCAAAATCTTCTCGATCACGTCATCATACGCCTTGGCTTGGCAAATGGACAAAGACTTAAGCAAAGTCCAGCCGATCTCTAATTGTCTAACTCTGATGCCACTTGTTGAGCAAGGAAGCATGGCTCTAATACCAATTGATGGGTGTGAAAGTGACATGTTAGTAATACGGTAAAATTGTAATAGGCAACTTGAAACACACATATACTGGTACAAACATAACACTGAAAAAAAATGATCATGTCACACAACTAGTATATACTATGAGTAGGAAAAGACCGCGCCCCACAATTATAGTTAATTTTCTCACGCCACTATAAAACACTCAAAGCAAACTAGCTCCTACAAAGATACATTCTCTAAGGCTCTGCTTGTGTTGTGTCTCGAAGGGCCGCTTGTTAAGCCCGATTATGGCCCAAACCGGCCCGGCTCGGCCCGTTATCAAATCCTCTCTCTCCCGCCTGTTCTTCCTCTTCCGCCATCTTTCTCTGCAAAATTCTCAAGCTTCCACTGCACTTCGTTACTCTCTCCCTCTTCAAGCTTTCTTCTAGGGTTTTCGGGCTCCACCCTCCACCACTAGCTCTCCATTTCTGTTCGCATTTGCCGCCACCGCCGCTTCCCTACGCTCCCCCGCGGCTTGCCCCAGCAGCTGGTGGCTGCTTTTCGGCTGCTCCCGGAGCTTTTTCAGCTATGGAGACCGACGAAGGGTCGCGGCACGTGCTTCCCTTTCAGCTTCAGTTCGACAAACCTCTGGCTTCTCAGGTTCGGCTCCGGTCCGCCTTCTTTCGCGACCTAATAATGGGCGGGTCGATTCGATTGTTTTCCCATTCGGTTTTGTGAGGTTTTTGCTCGGTTTCTTCCGATTGGCAGGTGAAGATGGCGGAGTGGAATCCGGAGAAGGATTTGCTGGCGATGGTCACGGAGGACTCGAAGGTGGTGCTTCATCGCTTCAATTGGCAGAGGCTGTGGACAATCTCTCCTGGTAATTGCTTCGACTCGAGAAAGTTCTCCTTTTTTGTTATTCAGTGTGTTCGTTTCTTCAACGATGGCTTGGTGTGCGCCCTTTGAGTCATTGGCCTTATTCCCCTTTGCTTTTCCTTAAATGTGCTACGATGCTTTTCCCTAAATAAACTGCTTCAATTGCCAATCGAGTTCAAATTGCGTTTGATGGAGAGTTGGTGAATATAGAGGTGAAGTGCTTGAAATTCTAAATGAGAACATGACATCAAACTAATGAGTTGGTGTTTTACACAAAAATGAAGAGTGAATGATGGTAATGAGAGTGAAAATTTGGATATCACAGTTGCGAGTAAAGAATCCCAAGCTGATACGTTGGGATTTTTATTTACAGCGTGATAGATTCTGATCAACTTCTAGACAAGATTGGTGCCTTGGGAGATTTCCATAACATAACTGACAATCATCTAGATCAACTGGAAGGGTAGCCTACTCCTGTATTGCCATCGTGTTGCCCTTTTCGGTACACCAGCCAAAGTGTTCACGAAGATAAAGATCTCAAATCGGAGGGGATGTCGTTTATGCTAGAAAGACTAGTTATGTCAGATGTAGAAATGCTTGATGCCCACTTGGAGTTGGCAGGTTTAACCCCTATTGTAAAAATGGTAACTTGGAGTTACCAAACACATTTTCTGGACCGTTTACATTCTCAAATAAAATGAGAACAGATTTCTGAGAATCTTTATCAGCCGAATGCCTCCTTAGATTCTCAATCTCTTCCTGTCTGCAGTAAAAATGAACATCATCAAGTTGCTCAACAGGCTTCCGACATCGAAGATTTACTTCATGTCGTTCGGACATCATCATTGGTCATGCACAAGCAGTGGGCTGATGCCATGGACATATTTCATGAGAAGTTTGATTTGTTATGAAGCTTTATTAATGACCATGGTTAGTGGTCCTGTTAATACAGAGCAGTAGATGGCTTTCCGTTGTTCTTCATTTGACTGTTTCTGTTTGCTTATCTAGGTCTTGACTCTTCTCCTCAGGAGGAATTTTTGAGTCTTCTAGGTGGTGCTAGGACTAGTCCTGCAGTCCATCAGTTTCTTGTTAATTCTCTGCGTGAAGTGGTACAACTGGTTTCTGAAGCTCTAGTGTCGCTTTTGGACTTCGGTTCTTTTTGTTGGTTTTATAATCTTAGTCAGCTGGTTTGTTCAATGATAGGGTATGAAGTGTGTATCAATAGTTGGTTGTGGTGCTGGAAAAGAACTTAAGCTGGTTGTCCTCAATCATCTACAGGTGCACGTTATTACCTTTGCATTTGGCCTTTCTCTCTGATAAATTATTGAGTTTAAGTATCACACAGAACAGTTATAGTAAGTTATGCTTTGCACATCTTGAGACATGCCATATCTTTCAGAGCATCCTGATGTTAAACAGATAAAATAACTGGCGGGTGCTCAGATGATAGTGAATTGAGCCAACATTGATCTCATCTGTGATGCTTAACCTTGGTTATGAGAGCTTCTGTTCGCAACAATTTGTTAACGTACTTAGATGTGGGAATTCGTTAATTTATATTTTTTTTTACCAACTATTTTTCCAATTAGAGCGCCATCTTTTTAAGCTAATGACCATTTTTTGGCAGAGTAATGTTAAAGATGTTCAGTCCTAGTAAATGAAAATGGTTTACTAAGTCACATGCAATATAGATCTGTATTAGGTGTCCGTGATCTACTTGCCTAAATACTTGGATTTTACCACGAACGAGTTTTGTATGCTAGTCTTTGTATCCATAGTATTGTTCTGTTTTGGGAATGTGTTGGTATCCCTTTGGATCCAAAGTTTCTCTTGAACTTTTTAGATCTTGAGTTTAGGCTGTAGAGGCACCCTTTTGTCACTATAAACTTACTCATGAAAGGAACTGCAACTGTGAGTTCTTTTTTGCTTTTTGGTCATACAACTGTGAGTTCATGGAGTGTTTTTGCGCTCAATAAAAATATGCAATGTCCATGAACGGTGAAGGAGGAGATGCCACAGGGATTCTGCCTCCTTCCGGAGGAAACACCTGATAACCAGTGTTTTGGCCTCTTCATTTTAGGTTATCTGAAGTGAGGATTCGTTCCCAAGTTGCTTCCCAATCAAAAAGAGAAACTCTAATCAGAACCTTCACTTTCCAGATGGCTTCTCATGGAAAATCCGTTCTACCACCAACAATCTCCCTATTGAGCAGCTTGTGGTGAGACTTTACTGGAAAGATTGCATCTAGGGTAGAACCAGTCGTGGCAAGGACTCGAGAGATTTCGATTGGTGTCTTCCACTGCTCTTGACGTTTATGACCTTCTCCAGCAGGAGTGCATCCCTTGGTAAAAGCAGCATTGGCAAGGCGAGCTTACATCCGTCACCTTCTACTTCTTCCAAGTGCAGGAGTTCTGCAGAGGGCAAAATTCCTCTGCATCGCAGACATGAGGATGGCTGGATCAGACATGGCCTGCACATATATTGGTAACTAGACTTAGTGATCCATCCGTAGTGGTGATGAGGATTAAGCATAACACGAATGATGTTCACCGCTCGGCTAGAGAATGATTGCATATGTTCGAATTCGATACCCAATCATCACAAATTGGAAAATAAATAAAAAATGGTGCGCGGGAAGGGATTCGGTTTTGGGCGATGATGGCAAATGACGTGGTTAGAGTATTTCTATCCGGCCGAATGTTTGGAGCTTGGGTGGTGATGGCAAATGGCTTGGTCAAGTTTGAGCATGGCCAGTCGTCTCGACATTCAAGCAAGCGTGAATGTTCGCTCTTGTGAGATGTTGATTTGAATTCATTAGCATATGTTTTTTAATTCAAAAGTAAATGAGGATGGATTATCACATTCCTTTTTGACAAATTACATTCGCATCATGTGATGTCCCATGACCCCTCCGACGCTTCTGTACCAGCTCTGTTGGAACAGAGTGAAGCCACTTCGTTCTATTGGGGGCGTGCAACGAGATTACCATTGAACGTATGGACCCAAATTAAATGATATCGTTTCTCAGACAATCCTGAGCACCATGCCATATATGACGTTATTTGTAAAATGACGTAAATTAAGGTATTTTTTGTTCTGCAAAAAAAAACATAAAAATGTGATTTAGAAAATACCTTCTTAAAAATTATCACTTGTATTGTTAGAAATAATCGATCAATGAAATATGTCTCAATTATTCAAACATTTTTGTGCACAACAAGAATTTTTTGCGTTAATGTGTTTTTGTAACCGTTTAAGTGATTAATTTTTGAAAAATATTTTTTCAAATCCTGTTCCTTCCACGAAGAATTGCGGCTGGCACTTCAATACGGATCATTATTTCATAAATGTTCTTGGCTTTACTTTTTTTTTTTTATCGTACGAGAATTTTCACTCGGGTAGATAAAGGCGTAACAATTTGTGTTTTTATAACATACAAGCATTTAAGTGATTAATTTTTGAACTTATAAATTTTCCTCTTCTTTTTTTAAATAATCAATTACGAATGTTAGCGTTGACAGAATATTGGTAAGAAGTGTTTTCTTGTATATCACTGTATGCTAGTACATTGCACACTTATAATGTACGAATGAGAAAGTAAACTAGGAAAGAAAATATACATCAATATACATCTATCAAAGATTTCCTATTTACTGTACTAACCAAATATCTACTAGAATCAATTCTAAGATATTCCAACACTCTCCCTCAAGCTGGTGGCCTATATATGTCGAGGACGCCTAGCTTGCTCAATAGAAACTTGTGTTGTTCTTGGCAAAGTGGTTTAGTGAAAATATCTGCAGGTTGATCCACTGTTCCAATGCCTTTTGTTATGAGAACTCCTTCTTTGATCTTGTCTCGAGTGAAGTGACAGTCAACCTCTATGTGTTTCGTTCTTTCATGAAAAACTGGATTTGTTGCTAACTTAAGTGCAGCATCATTATCACAGAACAATTTACTTGGTCCATTGATTTGTATTCCCAAATCTGATAGAAGTCCTCATGTATTGTTAGAAATAATCAATCAATGAAATATGTCTTAATTATCCAAACATTTTTGTGCACAACGAGAATTTTTCACGTTAATGTGTTTTTGTAACTGTTTAAGTGATTAATTTTTGAAAAATATTTTTTCAAATCCTGTTCTTTCCACGAAGGATTGCGGCTAGCAATTCAATACAGGATCACTATTTCAGAATTGTTCTTGGCTTTACTTTTTCGATCATAAATCGAGAGAGATAGACATGTATCTCACTCGCTGCTGGTAGATAAAAGCAACGATTTGATCCGTCACAAATTTCATATGATCTCAACATACAAGCATAGGCTATATGCAGTCTGAAGATCATAACACGAATGGATAGACTACTCGATCCATGCTTAACTTATAAATTTTCCTCTTCTTTTTTTAAATAAGCGATTACGAATGTTAGCGTGCAAGATTGCATCATTTTTGTCTACAACGGCAGAACCCACCTAATCAAAATTCTTGTTCGCAACCAAAAAAAAAAAAAAAAATTGTAAAAAGCAATAGGATTTCGTAAGAGAAATGCCTAAACGCTTATTAAGTGACCATGCGAGGAATTTTTGCTTTTTACAAATTTTCTCTTTCATTTTTTCATATTCTTTTTCGTGTTGCTGTGAGAAAACCCACTCTGTTCTGTTCTCCCCTTCGTGAGTTTTTTTTTTTTTTTTTTCTTTTTTTTGTTCATTCTGAGAATATTTGCGATTTTATTTCTGGATAATTTGTAGAGCAATTAATCAAACGTTGATATCAGGTATAAGCAATGCGAAAAAATGAATGAACATAAGACAGACGATGACGTATTTTTGCGACCGGCGAAGGAGGGGTCGCCGGCGCGTGCTTCCGATTCAGCTTCAAGTTCCGACGAACCGCTTTGGCTTCTCAGTTCGGCTCCCATTTGGGCATTCTTCCGCGACCTCCTAATGGGCGGCGGCGATTCCATCGTTTTCCGATTCGGTTCCGTGACGTTTTGGCTCGATTTCTTCCGATTGGTAGGTGAAGATGGCGGGAGTGGAATCCGGTGAAGGATTCGAGGGACTCGAAGGTAATTGCTTCAAATCGAGAAAGCTCTCTCTCTTTTCTATTCAGCGTGTGAAGTGCTTGGAAGTCTTAAACGAGAACATGATGTCGAACTGAGGAGTTGGCGTTTTAAAGGAAAAACCAAGAGTGAATGAAGGTGATGCGAGTGGAAATCTAGATTCTGTTCTAGTTTATGTGGTGGTGATTGGACTTGATATTAGGATTATATTAGGTTGTTCATGTGCACTGATATTTGTTTTGGTGGTATCTAATTTTGTTTGGTCATAAGGAAAGTAAAACTCATATTAACTCAGGATATTATCATCATCCTTAAAAAAGAAATGGATAGTTAACGTGGAGCAATTTCAAGAGGCAGTTTTCTTAGAAATAACTTTGAACTTTTCATGATGGAAGAACTTTCCTGCCTATAATTTTAAATGCTTGAGTTGACTTTCAGAGTCGCCATAACTGAACAACATGATGCCTCATACTTTGAAGCCAATCTGTAATTTTCATACTATCTTTCAGTAAAAAGCCTCTAAAAATCTGTTAAGTTCAGATGTTGAAAGTTGCGAGGCAAATTTGTTGCAAAATTTTAAACATCGTCGCATGATTCACACGTCACTTTTGGTCTCGACTATTTAAGGCCTGCCTAGTTTTAGAAAATGCCTTTAGTTTCCATTTTCATAGAAACTGTTTTTTATGTTTTTTTGACAAAATATTTGTTCAATGAAAATGATATATGTCATTAGGGATGAAAATTGTGAGAATATGCTCGGCTTACATCACATTCAAAAAACAGGCTTAGTTATTCCAAATCTCCATGTTTGCATGTGGAATGAAAATACTAAAAGTCATCTTAAGTTTGTGATTTTGATTTTGAGAATTTTCCTTTTATTCATCAAGTGCTTTTGGAGTGTTACCAAACACATTTTCTGGTCTGTTTTAATTCTCAAATGAGGAGCGAGAATCTTTAATAGGGAATCGTTAGCTTCAACTAGCCAACATCTGTCAATCTCAAGCTCTTTCAAGTTTCTCGATTAAATTTAAGTGCTTAAGAACAGGATCACCCATCAAAATCTTCTTGATCACGTCATCACTCACCTTGACTTGGCATATGACAAAGACTTAAGCAAAGTCTCTAATACCAGTTAATGGATGCGAGAGCGAGGTGCTAGTAATATGAGAAAATTGTAATAGGTAACTTGAAACACACATATACCGGTACAAACAAGACACAAAAAAATGATTGTTTTACACAACTAGTGTACATTATGAGTAGCAAGACTACAACTCACTATTATAGTTGAATTTCTTGCACCACTATCAAAACACTCGGAGCAAACTAGCTCATAGAAAGACACATTCTCTAAGGCTTCATTCGTGTCTCGAAAAATCAATATTTGGAAAAGATCTTTTCCTAATTTTGATCATTTACATTTCCTAGAAAAAGAGAAAGCAGAAAATATTTTCATTATCAACAAAAATTTTTGACACGAATTGTTGTTAATAATGAAAATATTTTTTTATCAACTCATTTTTAAAAAATAAAGATGATTAAGTTTAAGAAAATATTTTCTAAATTATTAATTTTTTGCGGAAAAACGGAGTCGTGCTCTTCATTTTACCCTCGGTTTCTCTCGCGAAGCCCAACTCTCTTTCTCTATTGTTCTGAAGTTCACTGGTTCCGTGGCTTACTCCTAAACTCCACGTAAAAAACTCCATAAATGGGCCGCGCCTTGACATGATCAGTAGTCTGACGGGCCGGAACCCGGGCCCGAAGGGCCACTTGATAAGCCCGACTTATGGCCCAATCCGGCCCGGCTCGGCCCGTAATCAAATTCTCTTCTCTTCCTCGTTGTCTCCGCCGACCCTCGCTCCGGCCGCCGTCGGCACGATCGTCAGGTTGACCTCCAGCTCCTCCGCTCCCCGTCGGTCCGAGTTTCCGGCCTCCGGTCCGTGCTCTCCGTCGAAGGCGGCTCCGATTCGGAGCGCGATTCGTCGAGCCGGTCGGGAACAGAGGAGCTCGTGATCGTGCGCGGCCTCGTGGAGGCGTAATCGGCTGTCGAACGAGGGACGTGGGGAAGGGCTTGAGGCAGAATGTCTTGGTCTTCAAGCTTTCTTCTAGGGTTTTCGAGCTCTACCCTCCACTAGCTCTCTGTACACCCCCTCGCTGCTTGCTCCAGCAGCTGGTGGCTGCGTTTTCGGCTGCTTCCGGAGCTTTTTCAGCTATGGAGACCGACGAAGGGTCGCGGCACGTGCTTCCCTTTCAGCTTCAGTTCGACAAGCCGCTGGCTTCTCAAGTTCGGCTCCCGATTCGATTTGTTTCCGATTCGGTTTTGTGAGGTTTTTGCTCGATTTCTTGCGATTGGCAGGTGAAGATGGCGGAGTGGAATCCGGAGAAGGATTTGCTGGCGATGGTCACGGAGGACTCGAAGGTGGTGCTTCATCGCTTCAATTGGCGGAGGCTGTGGACAATCTCTCCTTGGTATTGCTTCGGCTCGAGAAAGTTCTCCTTTTTTTTTTTATTTAGTATGTTCGTTTCTTCGACGATGGCTTGGTGTGCGTGCCCTTTGAGTCATCGGCCTTGTTGTTGTTGTTTATGAAATCACTTTTCGTTGCACATTCCATTGTATGTCGTTATACTGGATTATCTTAACTATTCAAATGTACTCCAGGTAAATGTATAACATCATTATGCTGGCTTCCTGATGGCAAAGTTGTTGCCTTGGGACTAGAAGATGGTACAGTTTCACGTTGAAGTAAGTTTGCTATGTTATTACTTTAACATTACCCTCCCAACTTCTCACTTAGAAATCTTCCTGCAACAATCCCTTATCATCAGAATGTGTTCTTCTCTAATCTCTCTTTGGAAAGATTCTGAATTGCTCAAAAGCCGCATGATGCATTGCAAATGGAAGCTTGCTCAACAAACATTTAGCTGCTAATAGAGATGGCAATCCATGTTTATGGGTCCTGTCTCCCAATGTCAAATTAATAGTGGACTGCTAGATAGGTCATTCTGAGCATAGAAACTTAACAAATCTTGTTAAGAACACTCTTTTCGAACATGCCCCCTTTGTTAAATAGATCAAAACATGACCGCCACTTTTGCTTCTATTTTGTGAGAACACTATTGCTTGGTTGTCTCATTCACACTTTTGAAACACTCACCCAGGGAAATTACACATCGAGGACTTTATTCTACACCTAGAGATGAAGAATGAGAAGTTGGCAGCATTCCCATACTGCAGTTCGCCCTTGTCAATTAGTGGTAAGAATTAGAATTTTTCACATTGCCCACACAATCAAGCTAAGGATCAATTCATTGCCACGCCATCAATCGTATACTCAAAAAACTATTTTCCTTGAGTTTCTTACTAGGTCCATTTGCAGTTTGGATGTTTGGTAACTTATTGTTGCCCATAGTCTTTCCTTTTTGTATCATTGTTTGATAAACTTGCCATTGTCATTAACAAATATATCTCATTGGCTAGATGTTGGAATTGAATTAATCTTATCCGTGCTCCTTACTCAAATTCCACTTTTACAAGCTACTCTTAAGTTTAAATATGACTGGCACAGGTTCGTTGTGCTTAATGGACCATTTCATCCTTGTTCCAACAGTTGGAAATGTGCAAATTGATGCTCCAAAGAAGAATATTTTTTTCATTTGAAGAAGTAAAATGCTAAAGTAGTAGGTTTTCCTATCAATTTTAGATAAATTGGAAGGTGAAAGTGCGAAAAAGATGAATCATTAGTGGCCAGACAAACACAACAAGAATAATTATCTTCTTATGTTAGGGTTCATTGCAGCATGATTTACTGACTGAGAACTATTACGTACATGTTCATGATGATTGATACTATCATGGTATCTAGTATAGCAAGATACTGCTGAGTATTCATGGTTCACATGCATACCATAGCCTCTTTAGGTACACAAGTATTGCTTCCGCCTGTGTTTTAGCGTGATGCAAGTATTGTACTTATTACTTTTACCCAGCAGAGGTATCAAAACTTCGCATTAGTTATGGCCATATTATAGGAACATTTGAGTGAAATCAAGTTGATTTTCTTTTGCAACAGCTAGTAGAGTGCAGCTTGTGTTTTGGTTGCAAGAAAGCGGGCCCTAGTCTACATACTGGATGACGATGAAGATGAAATCTCTGATTCAGAATGAACGTCTGTTCGTGAATTTTCGGTGGTAATGCTCATGTTGCTCATGGGTGGACCTCTAATACTCGAAGCTGCAGGAGGCATCAAGTGAGAAGCAATGCATGGGGGCTTTCCGATTGAAGCTCTTCAGCTCCACCCTTTTCGAAGAGTTTTAATTTATGCCTACCATGAACCTTTTCCGCTAGGCGGGCATTCATCGAAGAGAAAATGTGGAGTAAAAGCTAACTATTTATCTATTTAGTTAGATGGAATAGGCTGAAATATACTGACCCATGGCTTCTATCTAGGGGGTTAAGGCTTGTTTCTTTCATGCAGGCTTCCCGGTGAGACCCATTCTTGCTGATTCAGATGCAGCTCCTATTCTTGGCTGCACCCGTGAGAACACAGCCGTATCCCCGGCATGATCCAATGACGACGAGCCTCATCGTCAAGTCCCGGTGGCAATAAACGTTGCCTCCCGCTAGAGTTGCCCTACGTCAATCTAGCGACACAAGTCAAGAACAATTTGCGCAAGTCCACTTAGTTCTTTGCAGCAACCAGAAAATTTCTGCTCAGCCTCACCCATGGCCTCATCATCACCATCACATGCAGAAGACGGCAATTTTTGATAAAGTGGTGGTCAAAGTGGATTGCCCGGTCAAAGTATCAAGTCTTCAGTGGAAGCTCGGACAAATATAAATTCACGAAGGGACTTGAATACCGAGGGTCGAGGAACGCATCTAATTTGGTGGCTCACCAACAATCCCTAAGCTCAAAGGCTGTCGTCCGGTCCGGTTGCGAGTTGCCATCCCAATTTGGAAAAGTTATCGGTGCGATATCGAGAGCTAGGTAAGATTTTTGATTGATTCGATTTTCTTATATTTTATTGTCCAACCCATGGGATCACGATTTATTTTGAATATTTGTTCGTTATTGCCATATCCAAAATATTTTGAATTCTCATGAATTTGAGGATTAATCTCTAATTTCATAACGTGCATATGATTGACAGTCCGATTTTCACGCCGAAATCCGACTCGCAATTGCACGGAAAATCGCCAATCCGATCTCACGCTCGAGATATGATTCGTGATTTTAAAAAATTGGCCAATCCGATCTTATGCGCGAGATATGATTCCAATTTAGTTCCCTAAATTAAATGGACGTGGATGATGTCTTGCTTGATTTGGTGCCGTGTTGTTCTTGATGCTTTATTTGTTTGCTCCGTAAAAGAAAAAATATTTGAGTTAGGATTAGGTTTGTTTTAGAATATTTCTTGTTATCTTGCATATTTAGAATAGAGATTTTATTTGTCTTCATTGTATTTCTGCAAGCTTTGATAGCTCTTTGATGGTGCCCAGCTTATGCTTCATGCGTTATTGTTTATTATTTCCATATATAAGATAACCAAATGTCTGCTTTGGATTGTTTATACTTTGGGTTGGATGGTTTACATGGTGTAATTCACCGATACACTTCGCATATGAATGTTGAAATCTATCACCTAAAATTGGCTCACTTCTCCATGTGTCACTATTGAGTGATGCATCCAATCCAATGTACAAAATACTCTCGCGTGAAAGGGCCAACCTCCTGGATTAGTATAATCGATATGACTAGCTAGATGTATAGTTAAAGAATGCATACTATTTTCCAATCTCAAATATTCAAAATTTGTAAATAAATGGTAGGTTTAAGATCACGAGATTATGTTTTGTATTCTTAACAAAGATTCATGTTTTGTATTTTAACAAAGAGTATCATGTAGTCAGTAAACTTAATGTTTTATAAACATACAAGAATCTAAAATTGTTTGATTTTATCATTTATTTACTAGGATTTATTGCCAATCTAAAGGAGAAACCCTTATAGACACAATAGTTTCGTGTTCAATCATCTGCACTGAGATAGTAACTGCATTTTATATATGATTATATGTATGTAACATGTGCATTTGTGATATTTTATTAATTATATTTATGATGACTCCCCAGCAACTTTAGTCAAATCCATTGTAAGATTTGCTTTATTTATTACTTTCCATATCTTCACGTCATCAAGGTCTTCCATCCAATCCATAATAAGTGCAGAAATAGTGACAACAAAAGTTAATAATATGATAAAACAATAAATAGTTACCAGTGCAATCCGTGTATTAAATTAAACTGTGCACGAGCTGTCTTACATAAGCTCGTTTTGGAGAAACTAGTGTTAAAAATTTCAAGGACCGAGAAACAAGAAGAGAAGGCCAGGATCACGAGTATTGCTAGAATACGGAGAGAAGCTTCACTCTTGATAGGAAACGGATAGAAGGTAATTTGCGTTTGTCACACAAAACACCTTTGGGTGAACCCTCTGTCACAGCCATTGTGTAGTCTTGTAAAATTTGCTTCTGCTATTATTTTAGTAATTATAGAACGAACTATGTTTGTAACTTAGCATCCCTATTAAACTAATAGTCTAAATGGATGGAGGATAATGAGGGAACTTAGCATCATAATTTAACAGCGTATGCCTTGCGAAAAGTAGTTATATTAGCCTGTAGATAACAGGAAATAGGGAAGACTCAATACATAGCACTCGATCGATGTGGTTGCAATGCCGATGCAGAACAAGTGCAGAATCTGAGCACGCTCTTTGAATGATATACCTTGCGTTCCTTACATGTGAAAAATCAAAGGACCTTTTGGAGAAAGATGTTGAAAGAACTGGAGTAGAGAGACACCGTTTGATGAAAAATTAGTAAATAAAGCTGTTCTGTCCATAGATGAATAACATTATCAATGATGACAAGGTCCTACATGGACAAGTAACAAATATGCCCTCGTCTAAGAAAAAGTCACGATAATTTCTATTAGACAGCAAATTGAGAATATCTTTCCTAGTGCGACGATAGGGACGATAGCAACGATCGAATCGAGCTTGGACTTTAGTTAGGTGGTTCATCTAACTACACAATTCTGACGCCTCTCTTTCTAACAGGCGAAACCCCACTGGCATCACGGCCTCTATCTTGAGTAGCGAGAATATTTAACGGCGGGTCATTACCTTTGACTAACCAACGTCTTTCAATCACGAGTTCTTTCGAGTTTCTCGAGTAAATGTTGTTGTGATCCCTCCCTATGCGGACAACTTTCAAGGCCCGTAGCGGCCCGTTGTGTCATCTCATACGTTCTTTTTTCTATGATGAAAGAGCCCGGAGAAGAAGTTAAAGCCCGACTTATGGCCCGGCTCGGCCCGTAATCAGATTCTCAGGCTTCCAGTGCACTTCGTTACTCTCTCGCTCGTCTCTTCCGTCTCGCTCTTCAGGCTTTCTTCTAGGGTTTTTCGGGCTCCACCCTCCACCGGCTCTCCCTCTCTCAGTTCGCATTTGCCGCCGCCGCCGCTTCTGTGCGCTCCCTCGCGGCTTGCCCCGGCAGCTGGTGGCTGCGTTTTCGGCTGCTCCCGGAGCTTTTTCAGCCATGGAGACCGACGAAGGGTCGCGGCGCGTGCTTCCCTTTCAGCTTCAGTTCGACAAACCGGTGGCTTCTCAGGTTCGGCTCCGGTCGGCCTTCTTTCGCGACCTAATGATGGGCGGGTCGATTCGATTGTGTTCCCATTCGGTTTTGTGAGGTTTTGGCTCGATTTCTTGCGATTGGCAGGTGAAGATGGCGGAGTGGAATTCGGAGAAGGATTTGCTGGCGATGGTCACGGAGGACTCGAAGGTGGGTGCTTCATCGCTTCAATTGGCAGAGGTTGTGGACAATCTCTCCTGGTAATTGCTTTGACTCGAGAAAGTTCTCTTTTTTTTTTTTTTTTTTTTCAATTCAGTGTGTTCGTTTCTTCGACGATGGCTTGGTTAAAATGTCAAACAGCCTGACACAGTAAATGTCAAACAGCTCGGATAATATTTTGATAGACGTATGACGCTGAAGCTGTTTGCTAAACTTCAAATGTACTAGCTGTAAGTTTATTCATATGATTGGATTATTCCAGATATCAGGTTAGATGTTCCACCAGAGCAAGCTAACTGGCTAGTAATTGTTTTCATTAGGTGGCTTCATCCAAGGACCTTTGTCATTTGATGGTTGCATGCGCAGGAGAACTTGTTGAAGACATTGTTGAATCAATTGCTTAGTGCTTGATACTTCAATATTCCAATAGAGGTGAAATTGCACTAGGATTCAGTGTTATTCAAATTTGAGGTGAAACTTCTGTTCTAGTTTTTTTTTTTTTTTTAAAATATTTTAAATAGTTTTTGTAGTAGTGATTGTATTTGATATGATGATTATATTAGGATTGTTTATATGCACTGATATTTGTTTCAAAGGTATCAACTTTGTACAGAAAGTAAAACTCACATAACTCACGATATGATCATGATCCTTAAAACGAAACTGATGGTTAACATAGAGCAATTTTGAGGCACCATAAGCTGAACAACATGATGCCTCATACTTTGTAGCCTGAATGATTTTGTTCATGCTTAATAAGGTTTTCACCGACCTTTAAGTGTCATACTATCTTTCCGTAGAAACCTCTGGAAGTCAATGTAGTTTAGATGTTGAAAGTAGTGGGACAAAAATGCAGGAGTTACTCTTGCAAAATTTTAAACATTGTCGCATGATTTACGCGTCATTTTTGTTCTCTACCATTAGAGGCCTGCTAAGTTTTCGATTACATTTTTATAGAAACTGTTTTCAATGTTTTTTCACAAAAAATTTGTTGAGTGAACATGATGTATGTTGTAAGGGATGAAAGTTGTGAGAATATGCTCGTCACAATAGGAAAATAGGCTTACTTAATTGAAATCTCCATGTTTGCATGTGGAATGTGAACACTAAAAAGTGGTCTTTAGTTTATAATTCTGATTTTAAGAGTAGTTTTCCTTTCATTAACTGCTTTTGAAGTGTTATCAAACACATTTTCTGGACTGTTAACATTCTCAAATAGAACGAGAACAGATTTATGAGAATCTTTATCAGCCCAATGCCTCCTTAGATTCTCAATCTCTTCCTGTCTGCAGTAAATATGAATTTCATCAAATTGCTCAACAGGCTTCTGACATCGAAGATTTACTTAATGTCATCTGGACATCATTATCGGTCATGCACAAGCAGTGGGCTGATGCCATGAACATATTTCATGAGAAGTTTGATTTGTTATGAAGCCTTATTAATGACCATGGTTAGTGGTCCTATTAATACAGAGCAGTAGATGGCTTTCCATTGTTCTTCATTTGACTGTTTCTGTTTGCTTATCTAGGTCTTGACTCTTCTGCTCAAGAGGAATTTTTGAGTCTTCCAGGTGGTGCTAGGACCAGTCCTGCAGTCCATCAGTTTCTTGTTAATTCTCTGGGTGAAGTGGTACGGCTGGTTTTTTAAAGTTCTGGTGTCACTATAGGACTTCTGTTCTTTTTGGTTGGTTTTTATGATCTTAGTCTGCTAGTTTGTTCAATGATAGGGTATGAAGCGTGTACCAAAAGTTGTCTGTGGTGCTGGAAAAGAACTTTAGCTGGTTGTCGTCAATCATCTGCAGGTGCGCGTTATTACCTTTGCATTTGGCTTTTTTCTCTGATAAATTATTGAGTTTTAAGCATCGCATAGAACAGTCGTGGAGGGTGATCAGATAGATGTAGGAATTTGTTATAGTAAGTTATACTTCACACATTTTGAGACACGCCATATCTTTCAGAACATCCTGGTGTTAAATTCTTTTACAAACCTATCGTATGCAATGATATGGATTACTAACATTATTTGGCTGGAAAGGGTGAGGTAAAATCTGATTTGATTCTGATTTAACAAGTTGGCAATCTCTACTGTAAGTTATGCTTCACACATTTTGAGACACGCCATATCTTTCATAATCATTGGTGTGAATTTGAACTTGATCTAAGTTTGGGCTTTCAGAATACTGTAAATTGAGGTATGGATATCTTTCGTATGGTGGATGGTCACCAAACATCGAATAAGATAGAATTGTGTCGAGTTTTATATATACGAGCAACCAAATGACGGGCATGAAACTTGTGAAACATAGTTTGATAGGCCTCGAGAAGATTTGGGTTCTGAATTCCAAAACAAATGCCCCTTAACAGGTATTATCCTGCCCGGGGAATTGAGTTAAATCCTTCTTTTCTTGTTGCACTGTAAACGGATGCCCTGCCAAGCCCAGGGTTCTTGCTCCATAAAAGCTCCAATAACCCAAAGATCATTCGGTGCAAGCATCGGAAATTGTCCAAACCATTCTTGTCCCTAAATGGTGGAGGAAACGCCTGTTAACCAGTATTTTGCCTCTTTGTTTTAGGTAATCAGAAGTGAGGATGATCACATTGCTTTTTCCAGATTACAATTTCAACAACTAGTCCACCGCCACATTCGCATCAATGTGATGTCCCATGAGTCCTCCGATGCTTCTGTACTAGCTCTGCTGGAACAGGGCCAAGCCTCCTCCCGTCAGGCCACTTCATTTCGTTGGGATGTGCAACGAGATTATAATTGAACGTATGGGCCCGAATCAAACGATGTCGTTTTGTAGACAAACGAGATAACGATGCCTTATATGATAATATTTGCAAATTGACGTGAATTAAGACTCCTTTTGTTCCGCAAAAAATGAATGATGTGAAAAATACCTTCCTAAAAATAATCGCTTGTATTATTTGAAATAATCAATCAAAAAATATGTCTCAATTGTCGTGCACGATGAAATCTTTTTGCATCCGTTCATTTTTATAATTGTGAGCAATTATTTTTTGAAAAATATTTTCCAAATTGGTCACTTTTTCCGCAAAAGGATTTCTGGCAATTCAATATTGATCACTATCCCAGAATTGATCTCGGCTTTATCTTTTCAATTGGAAATTGAGAGTGATGGACATGTATCACACTCACCGGTAGATAAAAGTGCAGTGATTTGATCCATCGCGAACCTCGTATGATGTCAACACACAAGCGTATATGCGGGCTATATGCAGTTCGAAGATCAAAACACAAATGGACAGACCACTTGATCTGCACTTATGGATTTTCCTCATCTCTTTTTAATCAGCGATGATGCACATTAGTGTGCAAAAAGCACATCGTTTTTGTCTACAGCAGCAGAATCCACCTGATCAACATTCTTGTTCGCAACCAAAAAAAGAAAACGGTTTGTAAAAAGCAATAAGATTTCCTAGAAAAAATGCCTAAACGCTTATTAAGCAGTGGTAACTTTCTGATGCTGGGGATCGCCGATCTTCATTCCCCTGAAGCAGTAGCAGCTGTAGAATCTGTAGAGGCGAGTTGTTAACCTCCGAATCCATTAGCTTCTAGCACTGGCGAAACAGACTCAGGAGATATTATCGACAACGATGACGACGATGAGCATGGTATTTGCCAAGCGGGAGTTCCAACAAAGCACGTGAGGTCCGAGTCTGGCGAAGAGGATTCGTGTGGGGGATTGGAAACAAACAGTCGAAAAAGAAACCAAGAAAGCGTACCAAGATTCTTGAGTTACGATGATTTGTGTTTCGTTGTGTGACTTTCTATGCGATAACAAGAGAGATGCAAAGGTAGGAACTTCTATATGGTGACAGCAAGCTTGCAATATGTATGTTTTTTTTTGCATTTGTTCATTTTTGTAACTGTACAAGTAATTATTTTTTGAAAAATATTTTCCAAATCATTCGTTTTCCGCGAAGGATTTCGATTGGCTATTCAATACAAGTCACTCTTTTGGAATTGATTTTCGCTTCATCTTTTCGATCTAAAATCAAGAGTGATGGACATGTATCACATTGGCTAATAGTTAAAAGTGTAGCGATTTTTATGTCACTGACCTCGTATGATCTCAACACAAGTGTGTATGCGAGCTATATGCAATCCGGAAATTAAAACATGAATGGACAAATCACTCAATCCGTGCATAACTTATAGATTTTCCTCATTTCTTTTTAATTAGCGACGATGCACGTTAGCATGCAGGAGCGCGTCATTTTTGTCTACAGCAGCAAAACCCACCTGATCAAAATTCTTGTTCACGATAAGAAAAATAAAGGCTTGTAAAAAGCAATAGGATTTCGTAAAAGAAATGCCTAAACGCTTAGTCATACGAAGAAATTTTACGATTTTTTTTCAATGGGCTGCTTTTCTATTTCATTTTTTCATCTTCTTCTTTTTTTTTTTTTTTTTTTTTTTTTTGTTGCTGTGCTGTTCCATTTGTAGTTTTTTTTTTTCTTTATTTATTTTGAGAATTTTTGTGATTTTATTTCTGGATAATTTGTAGAGCAATAATCAAAAGTTCATGTCGGGCATGAGCAATGCAAAAAATGAATATGGCTCAATCTTATCAAATCTTCATTTGCTTAGCAAAAAGGAGACAAGGTAAAAAGAAACACCTTGATTCCCACCGTTCTCGTAATGAATTTCAAATAACGAACTATTATGTGCTCTTTGAATATTACCAACTATTAGTCCGATCAATCATTGCCGTACCAAGTGTTATGAACCTTCTTCCATTGGAATAACGAAGATTATAACAAAGTACAATGCTTTTCAAAACTAGTCGGTAGACGATCATATGCATTCTGAAGATTTCTCACCCATTTGGTATGAAAAATGGAAGGTACGAAATAAAAATAGAACAGAATGGAGAAATGAAACGAAATGGAAAAAGGAATAGAGCCGAACGAGGGTTAACCTATTGATTCAGAAGATTCATATTCCATTGTGAAACATGTCCTTAAAAAAAGTAAATGAGGACAAAAGGAAAAAAAAAAAAATTAGCAGGTGCACCTGGGATCCGATAAAAATTTCAATTTTCAATTTCAGAGAAAAAAGAAAAAGAAAGGAAGACCCGCCCCTTCCCCCCGCCTCCGACTATTAGACCAAGCGTAATAGCTCTGTTCCAGCGGAGCTAGTGGCTGCGGTCCTCGGGCTGCTTGATGTAGACTGACGAAGGAGGGTCGCCAGCGCGTGCTTCCGTTTCAGCTTTAAGCTTCGATGAATCGCTTTGTTTTCTCAAGTTCAGCTCCCGGTCGGGGCGTTCTTTCTATGAAGTAGTGGGTGGGTCTAATCGACTGTTTTCCAATTCGGTTTTGTGAGGTTTTGGCTCGATTTCTTCTGATTGGAAAGTGAGGATGGCGTGAGTGGAATCCGAAGAAGGGTTGGCTGGCGATGGTCACGGAGGACTCGAAGGTTTTTAAGATGTCTATCCTAGGTTTTTGCTCGATTTCTCGTGTTCGAGCCAATGTAAATTAAGATGTGATGGAAGCAATTGTCTCTTATTTTCAAGCTCATGAGATGCCTACTTGATTGGAGCGAAGCAGGACATCTCTGCAATTTTCTTTTCTTCAGAACCAAGTGTCTAAATATGGGACTATTTGGTTGTAAAAACACTGCAGCGGATAAAGGAATGACAACTTTTTGCACGGTCTGTTATCAAGAAATGTTCGCAGAAATGCAACTTCGTGTATATTTTTAGGAGACATTAAAGGGTTTTAATTTATTCTTCTTTTTTCACATTTTTTGGACCTCTTGCCTATTGAATAATTGAGCTATTCTCATCTTCAATGCTGGTTTGATAAATCTTTTCAACCCGATCTCTTATCAACACGCTATGTACTCACATAATATCAATTATCGTCTATGTGTTGATAGATTATTGGAGTAGCTTATACAGTAAAGTTATCAGCTATATGTTGATAGATTATTGGAGCAATTTACACAGTGACTTTGACACGTCAGTAATTCTAAAGATAATAGTAAGTGTACTCAAATGATAGTGATAATTTCCCAAAGAAGTTAGTAACTTGAACAAGTTGACTCAAATAGGAGCCTGTAATTTTCTATTAAAGTTAGTGATGAGTATGTACGCCCCTGCAAAACCAACTCAATCACACCCCTGCATATTACTAAAAAAGAATAGGAACAAAGGAAAACAGAAAAAAAGGTAGATGAAAAGTAGATAAAGTCGGGGCCCAATTTCCACTGCAACAATTAGCAATTAGCAATTAGCAAAAGGGAAGTTCGGATCCCCACCTCGTCCCCGTGTGGGGCCCCGACCACCCCCATCGGACACGTCAATATCGTTCATTGCTTTGGGATATATATCTTTTCACCCTTCATCTTTGACGCCTGGCTCCCCAGTCCCAGAGCTCCCGCCTTCAGTGACTTGTAATGAATCTTCATGCCTACGGATTAATATCTAAAGCTTCATTGAACCAGAAACATTCAAGACCTTACACTCAAAAGTACTCCTACACCACCCTCACTCATTCTCGCTCTTCACCGGACCACCGCCTCCGACCATCAGCTCACCATTGTGCCGGCCATTACATCTACAAAACGTAGGGAACAAAAATAAGGATACAATTGGATAAACCAACCAGAATACTCGAGCCTAAAAATGAACCCTTGGACCATCGGTTTTTCAGAGGCTCCTCGTCGATGACCGTCGTTGAACGCAGCAGGAAGGCCTAGTTTATCAGTGGCGTAGCTAGGCTGCGACGGGTACTCGCAACCGGCGACTGGAACCTTTATGACTTATCTACGAACAGAACAACGATCAGCAAGAGAGTCTCCGGACGAGATCTGGGCTCTTCGGTCTTCACGGTGAGGAAGGCAGGGAGCAATAGTGGAGCAGGAAAGGGCGGCTCGGCAACGGCGAGGGCAAGCAGCTATGGCGACTAATGGCGTGGAGGGGAATGATGGAGAGGCTCATTGACCATCTATCTTGTGGCGCCTCCCACCTTGAACGTAAAAAGAAGATGGGAAAAGATTACGTTTTATTTTCCCAACGGATTTTGGGTTGTCGCGCCTAAATCGAATGTCTAAAAAAGATTAAGACCAGTGAAACAATAATTTCTTTTTCCGGTCAAAGGTCGATACTTTGGTTTGACCAACAAAGTGATACTAATCAAATTTTTTTAGTCAAGAAATGAACTCGCCGCAATCCGAGATCTTGAGTCTCGAATTTTTCTAATTTTAACCATCGGGAAGATTCAAAGGTCGACAATAATATATAATAAAGAATATTACAATAAGCATTGGTATTTTCTTAAAAGTTTTGGTAACTTACCAAAATATTAATGACTGAATAAGTTATAGGTCAGCATTTTGTTATCAGATGGTTTTGTTATTTACCAATGTTATTTGCATTTTATGTACATAGAACAATCTTCGGATGTTTACACAATAGAATCTTCCTTTATGTTATGAACTCTTTTCCTGGTATCTTCCGAAGCCAAGCTAATACCGCTTTTCAGTTTGGTTGGATTTGGTTTCACTTATTTAAGCAGGCATGAGTGTTTGTTATCTGTAAGATGCCGATTTGAATAATTCATTAGCATATTCTTTTTTTTATCCAAGAGTAAATGAGGATGGTCGCACTGCTTTTTTGAAATTACGTTTCAATAACTAATCCACCACTTTCAATGTGATGTCTTATTTGGCCTGCAAACCGGCCCGGCCTAGTTGATCCCGTGGCGGCCCTTTACGGCCCAATTCCCATCTCTCTCTTCCTTCCTTATTTTGACTCCCGCCTGTTCCTCTTCCCGCAACTTTCTCCGCGAATTCTCAGACTTCAGTGGACATCACTCCCGCTCTTCCCTTCTTCTTCAACTCTTCCTCTTTGTTTTTGAGCTCTCTCTCCAGCTTGAGCTTTCTAGCTATGGAGACGAGGCAGGTCGCGCGCGTGCTTCCATTTCAGCTTCAGTTCGACAAACCGCCTGGCTTCTCAGGTTCGGCTCCCGCTTGGGCGTTCTTTCGCGACCTAATGGGCGGGTCGATTCGGTTTTGTGAGGGGTTTGCTCGATTTCCGATTGGTAGGTGAAGAGGGGGTGAGTGGAATCCGGAGAAGGATTTGCTGGCGATGGTCACGGATGACTCGAAGGTGGGTGCTTCCTCGCTTCAATTGGCAGAGCCTGTGGACAATCTCTTCTGGGTATGGCTTCGATTCGAGAAAGTTCTCCTTTTTCTTTATTCAGTGTCTTCGTTTCTTCAACAATGGCTTGCTGTGTTTGCCCTTTGAGTCATTGGCCTTATCTCGTTCTACTTCTTTCGCTTTTCCTAAATGTGCTACGCTTCCTTTTTCGCCATAGGAACCATTGTAATTGCCAATCTAGTTCAAATTGCGTTCGATGGATAATTGGATGAATATAGAGATAAAAGTGCTTGAAAGTCTAAATGAGAAGGTGCCATCGAACTAAGGAGTTGGTCTTTTACACAGAAATGAAGAGTGAATGATGGTGATGCGAGTGGAAATCTAGAGATGACTTAGTTGCAGTAAAGAATCCAAGCTGGTATTAGTTGAATGAAGGGATTTTATTTATAGGCACAATAGATTCTTATCTACTTCTCGACCAGGTTGTTGCCTTGGGAGATTTTTTCCATAGCCTAGCCGACAGTCATCTACCCTACCACAAGCGTACCATACTCCTGTATGGCCATCTTGTTGCCCTTCGTACACCAGTTAAAGTGTCCATGAAAATAATTAACATGAATTGGGGGGATGCCATTTATGCTAGATAGACTAGCTATGTCAGATGCAGAAATGCTTGATGCCCACTTGGAGTTGGCAGGTTTAGCCACTGCAGAATATTATCTAAATGTCATCAGGCATCTGAAAAGATCTTAGATTCTTGATGATGACTCTTACAATGTAATTTTACTGCTGACTCCTCTTCTTTTACTGATTGAGCATTCTTTTACTGACTGAGCATGCCCTGCAAGGAGAGATTTATTGGATACTGAAATATAGACTATAGGCGGAAAGTTTCTTACATTTTGTATTGCTTGAAGTTTTATTTATCTTCTTGTCATTACTGGGGGGCATTTCGTCACATCATTTTGATTAATCAAGTTTGATGGTGGGAGTTCTAACTTTTGAATAGGATATATCTCGAGCTATGCTGCATACTTGTATGACAATCTGGTCAAGATGGATGGAAGAGAAATTAGAGAAAGCAAAAAGACTAGGAGGGTCAGGGGAGCTGCATCCAAGTATGTTGGGTTCCTATATGACTTAATCTTTTGGTAATTCAAAGTTGTAAGAACTTAGAATTAGATGCCTAGCCTTGGTAGTTCTTGATGTCTATTCTCACCGGAAAAATTTAGAGAGGAGATTTTTTTTCTGGAAACATCTCAATGCTTCGCTCATCATATTGTCTTCTGGATATGGAGAATGTTTTGAGTGCACTATAGTACTTGAGCCAATCCTTGAATGGTTTCTCTTAAGATCCTAAGTTGTAAATACTATTACACTTGTAATCCTCACCTGAAGTAATTTTTTCGTGCATCCACTTCACCTTGAGGTTCCATAATTGAACAAAAAGGTTTGTTTTTTTATGATATTGGATTGGAGGCTGCCAACAAGATATAGACTCCCTTGCTTTAGATGACCTACTAGCTCAAAGAAATCCCATATCAAGTGACTAATATCCCTCTCAGTTATTTTGTACAGTTATGACATTTTGCCTCACTTCATAAATTTTGATTAACATTTTGTTGGTTAATGTCTGTCCTCTATCTTTCCTCTTCTTCTGTTAATTTTATTGGGAAAAATATTCTCTCTCTCTCTCTCTCTCTCTCTCTCTCTCTCTCTCGCGTTTATAATGAATTCACTTTCTTTGCACATTTCAATGTGTGTCGTCAATACTAGCTTCTCTTAATCATTCTAATCTGCTCCAGGTAAATGTATAACATCATTATGCCGGTGTCCTGATGGCAAGGTTGTTGTCTTGGGACTTGAAGACAGGTACAGTTTTACTGCATGATGTCGAAGTAAGTTTTCTATGTTGTTACTTGAACGTTACCCTCATTACTTCTCAACTAGATATTCCTCCTGCAACATTCCTTTATCATCAAAACGTGTTCTTCTCTAGTCTCTCTTGGGAAATATTCTGAATTGCTCAAAATCTGCATGATGCAATGCAAACAGCAAACTTGCTGACTGAACATTCAGCTGCTAATAGAGATGGCACTCCATTTTTATTAGTCATGTCTCTCAATGTCAAGTTAACAATGGATTGGTAGATAGGTCAATCTGAGCAGGATAAGATTAACAAAAGATTTTAATGAAAAATTCTAATTGAACATGACCCATTTGTTAAATAGGCAAGAGATGAATAACCCGTTTAACTAATTAGATTGAATTGAATGGGTCATTCCCATCCTAACATGACCAACGTGACATATGTACCATATGCATATCTTCATCAATGTCAAATAAGTTTGAAAAGAAACTAGCCTTAAGCTTACAAAATCCTAGGTTTACATGAAATGTTTTATTTATATGGTGTGATCAAATTGTAATCTGTAACGACTAAGGAAACCAAATTCATGTATGATTTTTTATTAGAGAACTTACTGAACTAAATATAAACAGGTCATGATAGGTCAGGTTGTTGATCAAGTTGGCTCTATTGTTTAGTTAGATAGATTACATGAGTCAATTTGTGTTTCGCGGTTTGAACTTTGAACCCGGAACAATATTCATTTATTAATTAACTGTTAAGTAGGTAGCCTCACCTAAGTGGTCACATGGAAATGTGAGTCATTAATAAATAAAAAAAGAAAAAAAAGTAAATCTTTGGATTGTGGATCGTGATTTTCATCCAATGGAATCATAAAATCTGAATAATGTTTGAGATTGGTATTCCATGACATATGTAAATTAATTGTTAGATAATAACTAATCATAAAGATACTTCAAATTCAACTAATTTTATTATCTCCAGACATGAAATATTGCTACAAATTATTTTTCTTTTGCCAAATGAGTACCCATTTGACTGCAAGGACACAAAGATCTTGTACATAGTATTGTAATTGGATTCCCATTCATAGAATTGAGTATGAGACAATCAAAACATCCACTAAGCCTGATGCAGCCAACAAAATCATGCAAGATGACTACCAAGTTTTTGGTGAAGATTGACTTTGAAACTCAAACAAGGATCAGGATTCTTCTTGAAGTTTAATCACTAAAATTATCAACTAGGATTTTAGTATTATTAGGATTTTACGAAGTTTCCTTTTTTTCTTTTTTTCTTTTTTTAAGCATTAGTAGGATCTTATGTATATGCCAATAATGTTTCTTGTTATTGAACTTGGCAAGTGTTTGCTTTGCAGATTGTGTGATGCAATTCATCTTTGGCGTGATGCTTAAGAAACCCTGGGTGTGTTGCTTGGGCAATTTTGCGTGTGATGCTTAAATATTTATTCTTTATTGTGGGACTCAGTCCTACATCAAAGCCATGAAATGTTTTTGACGTTACATTGTTTGATGCATGAGTTAAATTATGAATCAAGGAAATTGATTGACTCATATCTAATCAGTGAAATCAGCAGTGAGTTACTTTAATCACATATCATACAGAATTAATATGCTCATTTAATAGATTTATATACTTTAGGAGTTGAATCTTATTGATGTGCTCAATTGCATTATCATGTAGGACAAGATTTTTACTTCATTGCTAATGTTGTCATCAATGGTTGAAACTATTTCAATTGTCAACGACAAATTACAGGATAGTGTGTACTGGGGTCCAGCTTGTGGTTAGAATCTATGGTCTAGGTGGATGGTGTCGTACTGAAGCATTCATCCATGAGATGCTCATTTTCATGAAAATTAATAGCTTCTTTCAATTGTTAGTAAATTTGTTCAGTTCAGTCAAATTAGGAAGGTAATAATTTAGGTGACCCTTAAATGATGGGATTTGTGTGTGCCTCAATTATGCTTGTGGGTGGAAAAGTTTGTAAATAACTGGTTATGTTTTTATCAAGCTATAGCGGCTTGGTCATGAGTAGAATGGCTGAGTACATGGCTGAGGATGCTGCAATTATGTTTCTTTGAGATTTCTACCAGTTTAATACTAATCATCCACTTCATGGATTGCAGTCAATCAATAGAGATGGATCCAAAATTTGATTCAAATCCAATATTGCACCTATAGATCCAAAAGAATTGCTGAGAAAAGAAGTTGTTTATATATAATGAATGCTACTTACCAAAGTAGCTGTCTTTATGGAACTATAAATGTGCAGGGTGCTGCTTTTGACATGCTAGTGCTTGCAGCAGTTATGCACACTGTGGTATAATCATTCTAACAGGGTATAAATATGAAGCAGAATGGAAAACTCTTGAGAAGCTTGAAGTATGGCAGTTGGGGTGTGTCTCAACTGGGAGGAGGATGCCCAAGTGAATGGAGTATGGCATCTTTCAACTTAAAAGTTGGTACGATTTCGTGATCTTTATTACCAATAGCAGATATCTCTTATATGGCTCACACCTTTCATAATGCTTCGTTTGCAGTTAAGTAGTTATTTTAGTGTGGTGTTCTTAAATACTTCTTTTTCAAACTTAGAATCTTATTTCACAGTCCAACAGCTTTAGTATGGGTTTATGGAAGATTTTTTGGAAGCGTATGTTTGGTGTCATCTGTAACTTGTTGATTTGTTTGGCTCCTTAGCTTTAATCTCATATTTTTTCTCCTTTTTATTTTCCAACTGGAAAGTAATTATTCATTTGTTTTATAGAATGCTTCTGGTAACTCTTTGGCATTTGAAGATCGCACTACTCAATTCTTCCCTCCAGCTCCAAGAGTTCCTCGAATGCCTGGACTAGTACCCGGAGATGCTGGTTTAACTGACAAGGTTCAAGATTCATTTGTAGAGCTCTCAAATTCTTCAAAGCAATGTTTGCATAGCCTTTGCAGTGGAGATAAAGATGGGGTTTTGCGCTTCAGTATATTTGGTGTCTTTCCAATCGAAAATATTGTCAATGTCCTGTCTGTTCAAATCAAATATTTAGCTATATGGTCTGTCATATTCAATAAATGAGTCCTTTCCTTGTTCTTGCTTCTCATACAGCAGTTTTTCTTAATAAAGGGATTTGATGGTAGACTGACAGCAAATCAGTATTGCCTGGAAAGTAATGGGCTGGTTAAGTAAACAACTATTCCTAGGCGAGGTTATGCTTGTAAAAGTTCTAGATGTTTATGCCATTTCCTAGGCTAGATTTCACTTCTGTTGGTCACTTCAGAGATGACACCTCCAACTTCGATACTGAACACTTATCTGAAACTTTTTGTTGTTTGGCCTGAGGTTGGCCTACCTTGCATACTTTTGCTCCTCCTATCCAGACTATTGGGTTTCTGCTCTGTTCTAGGAAGATTGAGAGAGCCTATGAAGATCTTCCCCTTTCCAGCAAGTATAATCCAGGCCAAGGACATTGCAGAAGCCTTAGTCTAGACTTCATAAGAAAATTTACTTGAAGGGCCATGATGTTTGTCAAACTTTTGCGCAATATGATGTCATAAAAACAAGTGTGAAAAAATGTACATCGCAAATACAAACTTAAAGCAACATTTACAGAACTAAATGGCATGCATATAATGAATTATCAATATGATAAATTTAAAAACATGTAAAGTCATGGCATTGCCTTTTGGTTACCAAACAATATTGTGTTGAATTCGATAAAATTGTGTTTTTGTCATTAAAGGTCAACTTTATTGCATCAAACTGATGATGGACTATTGTATATATTGATAGGCTGAATATGTTAGTATCGCAACAGTTAACATGGTAAATACACCTAATACTCTCCTATTAGAGTGGTAAACATGCATAGGCTGATATATTACATTCATGTTTGATGCCTCTTAGGTTGGATGCATTTTAGGCAAAGTACTCTTAACTTACGAGCTAGAGTTGATTAGCTTTAGAGAATAATGCAATTAAGCTCTTGAATTAATGTGATAATTTAGCACTTATAAAGTATTGTAAATCAATAGTATAAAAGGAGTGCTCGTGAAATGCACAAGCACTCTTTTTTTTTTTTTTTTTTTTTTATACACTTCACAATTTCAAGTATCGATGGTTTAGTTTGGATTGGTTGTATTTAAATAGCATTGATTATTCAAGTGGATATTGGAATAAAGTTTCTTTCTATTGAGCATACAAAATGCTTCACTTCTTGTACCAATCAAGTTGAATAACAATATTAATATGCTTAGATATATTTTGAGTGACTAGTAAAATCTATTTAACATATTTTCAAATATAGTTACCCTCATTATTTAATGGGAATAGATCTATATAAAATAAATTGTTGGATGAGAATAATATGGCTAGGTGTATTTTGGATGGTAAATAAAACCTATTTTATATTTATTTTTTTGGTAAATAAAATGGTGGCTAAAGTACACAACTACTTTGGGGATTGAGCATCAAGGATTTCTTCCCTTCCAACAAGGGCTTTTTGCCAGGATTTGAACCCTTGCCCATTGGCAGGTGAAGTCCGTGCGGGATTAGCATGCTACCACTAGACCAACCCTTTGTTGGTTTATTTTACATTTTCATTAAAATAGCTACCCTCATTATTTAAGAGGAACCGCATGCATTTATGTTAAAGTGTTATTTAAAATGCAATTTAATATAAATGAATTAACATTTCACGTATTAGTTCCATTCAATAATATAAATATTTGAATTAACACACATTACAATTTAGGTGTTGAAGGAATATTGCAAGTGCTAAACTAAACCAAGCAAAAAAAAAAAATGGAAAAAATTGAAAATTTTAATTTATTAATTTGGCTTTGGGTTGATTAAGAAATTGTGACATCAATAAATTTGAGTAACTTCGTAATTAAGTAGAGAAAGAATTGGTGGGCTAGCCACTCCTTTGCAATAAGAAGTGGACAAAAACTTGGTAGAGAAGAGCGGTAGCCTCAGGAAGGAAAAGGATTCTTGGGCCGAGCCACCGGGAGTGGGGTAGAAATAAACTCATCACATGCAATCTAATTACAAATATGCCCCTGGATGATAAAAAGAGGTGAAGCTCCTCCACTTTTTCTTTCCTCTTTTTATACGGTTCTAATTCTTTAAAAACTCTCAAATTTTAGGTTCAATTTTAATTTTATCCCGAATTTTTTTTTTTTTGTTTCAAAAACCCTCAACTTAAAACCAAATGCTATATCAACCCTCAATTTTTTTCGTCTAAAAAAGTTTTTCAAATTTTATATCCAGTCCCAAATTTGTTTTGAATAGCAACAAAAACCTTGAGGACAAGATCAAGAGAGTAATTTCCATTTTGACAAGGGCACAATCTCAACATTCAGAGATCGAAATTCACGGCCAAAGAAGACAAGAAAATCTAGGCATGAAAAAGCAGAGGATTCTCGACCGAGTGGGTGGGGCATTTTTCCGCATACCATAATTGCCAAGGGGAGCTCGAAAAAGAAAAAAGATGGAGCTTTTCTTCCGGGCCAAGAAAAGGAGATAGAGAGAGAGAGGTTATGGTCAGCAAAAGAGAGAAAGCTTTTACAAAGAAAAACTGATAAAGTGGCCTGCAATGGAAAAGAAAGAAAAGGAAGGACAGAGGAGGTGAAAAGAAAAAATGAAGAGAGAGAGAGAGAGAGTTATCAGGACACGCGTGAAAAAACAACAAGGAGCAAAAAGTTGCATTCACATTGAAAATCTACTTTTGCAGCTTCTGCATTTCCTTGAAAGTTCACTTTTCCTGTGCATTGAAACTTCCACCGGTTGCAGGCGACGACCATAAATGCATGTCTAATGGTTCGGTCAATGAATTACTAATTTATATTCAGTTCGGCAAATTTAAATTATTGATGCATATCAACTAATTAGATTAGATAAATCAAATCAATAATATATATATATATATGAAGTAAAGTAAAAGTAAAAACATATTTTGATTTATTTATGAGATTTGAAGGAGAAATTAGGACGGAACCTGAATAAAAAATAAATTCTTTTCATTGTGTTACAGTACTAAATGAATATATATATTATATATACACGTATATTTATGCATGTTAATATTTTTTTATGATCCTCAACACGCGTTGATAACATAATTTTTTAGAATAACCTATCATTAATAATACAACATTTCAGTATAAAAGTGAAGATTATAGGTAACATATATCAGGCTCAAAGTAAGAGGGATAACTTCCCAAGTGTGATAAAGAGCTGAAATATATTTAACCAAAAACACCTTTTCTGATGGAAAATAAATTAACAAAAGAAAGAGGAAAGTTGGACGGTGCAAGCGGTGGACTAAGCGTGCCCTCGTCATTGTCCTGACACTTTGTATGTTTTTATCTACTGTGAGCACTTGTGTGGAAAATATTGGACCGGACGAATCTCTGTCTCCACTTTTAATTTTCTCCAGCAAATCCATGTCACGGGCATGTGAGGGAAGCAGTGCAAAGGAACATGAAAGAGTCATCATGGAGTTGAAAAGTCTACTTGGAAAAGAAGTTAGATAAGAGGAAAGACAAAAAGTACGGAGTAGTTGTTTTCAAAGTGATCTCCACCTTCAAAGACGTGTAATAAGGGCTATGAAAATATCTATCTTCGTACGGATTCTTATTCAACATTGGCTAGCTCTTTAATTAGTCCAAGAAATAATAAAATTTATCAATGGCCCATGCATCTGCATGTTTCTTGTCTAGATGGATTCAAGTGGTTGTCCATGTCCTATTTTATATTTAGAAAAACTTCCCACTCTATTTGCCATCATATTCAATTACTAGCAAAATTAAGGTAGATGTGTGTAAAAAAGTTATGTATCATTGGAAGTCCTTTTGGTCTATTCTTCATTATAGACTATATTTATTATGGGTCTAATTCAATGCCATTGGCTGGGATCAAGGTAAATTTTTAATTGGGATCAAGAGTTTAAATATATTCAACAAAAGTAACTTTTCTGATGAAAAATAAATTAAAAAAAAAAAAGGAAAGTTTTTATTTGGGTCCTAAAAAAAGTTCAATGGTGCAGCAATTGTCTTGATGCTTTGTACGTATTCATCAATTATGACCGTTTTCCACGGATATCAATAAAGTAGTTCTCTTTTATTTTTTATTTTACTTTTTTTAATTGCTTTTGCATCGAAACTTGCTCACATGTTATTTTCTTCCGGGGCAGGATCGCCTTGGATTCTCCTGTCCATCAAAACTTCCCCACCGTGAAGGCAACGACTATAAATGCACCCCATCAAAACTTCCCCGCCATGAAGGCAAAGACTATAAATGCACGGTCGGTGGTCCCAGTCAACAAATTAGTAATTGATATCTACCTCCGCAAGTTTGAATTATTGCTACGTGCCAATTGATTGAATTAGATAAATCAAATCAATAAAGATATATATATATATATATATAATAAAGTAAGAGCATAAGCGAAAAGGTATTTTGATTAATTTATGAAATTTGAAGGGAAAATTAAGGCAGAACCATAGCAGAAGAAATTCTTCTTATTATGCTTGGGTACAAAATAAATATATATAGTATGTTGATAATTGCATGTGTTAACTCATTGAACTTATAAGTATTGAAATGAAGTTTATCGATTTAACATTATAATATTTAACAGGCTTAAAGTGAGAGGGATTAAATTTTTAAGTGGGATCAAGAGCTTAAAAATATTCAATAAAAATACCATTTCCAGTGAAAAATAACTTAACAAAAGGAAAAGGAAAGTTCAATGGTGCAAGCAATGGACTAAGTTCAACGAAGACTTGTCCCAAGTCTCTCTCCACTTTTCTTCTTCCCAACAAATCTACCGTTATATTGGTATTGAAATTTTATCGGACCTTGTCTATTAAAATGTTATTTCAAATCAACTCCCGTTTACGCCTTACAATGCCCTTACTTTCACAGCTTAACAACTTCAAAATTGAATTTCGCAATATAAATTTCATATAATTTTTGAATTTGTACTCTAATTCCAAAAGCACACTGCGAATGGTAGTAAATCTAGGGGAGATCTACACGCAAAACCCACTCTCTTTTCGTTTCTCTCCTGGTGCGTGCTCTCCCTTTTCCCTTTGCATCTCTTAAAAACCCTCAAATTGTAGGTTCTGTTTTAATTTTATCCCAAACTTTTTTTTTTATCTCAGAAAATTCTTAATTTTAGACTCAATGTTAAATCATCCCCTAATTTTTTCGTCTTAAAAAATTTCGAATTTTATATTTAGTTTCAAAAATTCGCCCCGAACAAGGGCAAGAACCTCGAGGACGAGGTGAAGCGAGAGCAGTTTTATCTTGACAAGGGAGCAATCTCGACATTTAGGACCAGAATTTACGGCCAAAGAAGAAGAGAAAATCTGGGCAGAAAAAAAACAGATATAATAATTAGTAACTTGACAATTAAGTAGATAGAAAACTGGTGAGCCTCTCATTCGAAATAAGAAGTGAACAAAAAAACTTGTAAAGAAGAGCAGTAGCAAGGATTGTGAGATACAGCCACTAGGCAAAGGGGCAGAAAGAAAATTATACGCTATCTAATTACAAATCTGCCACTGGATGATTAAACCAGGTGAAACTCCTCAATTTTCTATTCCCTATTTTTATATAGGCCTAATGTCCTAAAAACTCTCAAATATCAAAGTCCAATTTTAATTCTACTTCGAACTTTTTTATTTAATAAAAAACCTCAACTTTGGATTGAGTCCTAAGTCTGCCACCAATTGTTTTGTATAAAAAAAAAAATCCCAAATTTTAAATCTAATCCTAAACCTGAACATTTTTTATTTAAAAAAATCACGACTAGTCTCAAATCTACATCGTTAACCTTACATTCGAAAACATTGTTAGTTGTTTGACGTGACATTTCTATGTCAATAAAAAAATCCACATTAACAAAGTGATATGAAAAGTTATGTCCAAAATGAGGAATCAGTCCACCTAGATTAGTTTGCTTATTCAACTCACTAGCAAAAAAGGGCACACAAATGTGCTTGATTTGGATTATCTAAGGAAATGAATTTAATTTGTTAAAGGGTCAAAAACATTTAATCAATCCAACAAATATATTTTTGACTTGTTTTGTCATTAAAATAATTTATAAGGATTAAAATCGAACATTCACAGGAATACGATGATCAAAAGTTTACTTTCTTAGAAGGCTTGTGCATGTAGGCACCATAAAAGCTTGTACACGAGAGCTTGTACTCTTCTAGATTATCATTTTGTCCAAACAAAACAATAAATTCATTTTAGAAGAAGCATGGGCATGATCGTTCCATAATATTTATAAAAAAAAAGTAAATTCAAATTTATTCATTTCAATATATATACTCAACATATTTGAAATTAAGTACTTTGCTTTTAAAATTATCGTAATCCAAAAGATGAGGCGATTATTGGTACTATGTAGGTAAGGAAATAGCTCTATAAACTTTGTGGAATTATAATTAGTGAAGTGTCTATGGTTGAAAAGCTTTATTTAAGTTTTAAACATTATCTATTTATACAAATATAAAACAGAAAACTTGAGAACTTCTTGCCCTCTCTTAAAATATTCACTGTACCCTTACCTAATATTATGATCTCAATGAATGAGATGAGGTAAAACTGTTATTTAATACGATAAAAATACCTATTTCTAGTTCCTTAATTTTCTAGGATGAAGGGAAAAAGGTTCTTATAATGGGGTCTGAATTCATGCCAAAAGTATTATTTTCACTAAAAGAAATAAGATTTAGGTGGTGGGCCCCACCTATTTTCTCTTCTTCCTTGATAGGGCTGGTTGTTAGGTATCGCTTTTAGTGCCCATGACAAACTGGTTTGGTCCTGATTCCAGAAATTAGGAGCTCATCCTCCCAATCTGGCTCTTGGATCCCGAGACGGGACCAGATCTACAATGGATCACCCCTACTCTATGATACCATAACAACAATTATATATATAGGCTTTGTTTTTTCTTCATCGTTGTGCATCAAATCTTGCTGACATGTTCTCTTCTTCCTTGGTAAGACTGCTTTGGATTTTCTTGTGCATCAAACTTCCACCGCATTATGGCATTGAATTATTGTCGTGTCCCATGGGGTGGGTTGTTCTCTTCTTCCTGGGTAAGACTGCCTTGGATTTTCCTGTGCATTGAAACTTCCACCATTATGGCATTGAATTATTGTCATGTCCCATGTGGTTGGATTGTTCTCTTTTTCCTGGGTAAGACTGCCTTGGATTTTCCTGTGCATTGAAACTTCCACCGCATTATGGCATTGAATTATTGTCGTGTCCCATGTGGTTGGCTTGTTCTTTCTTCTGGGTAAGATTGCCTTGGATTTTCCTGTGCAAACTTCCACCGCATTATGGCATTGAATTATTGTCGTGTCCCATGTGGTTGGATTGTTTTGTTCCACCACATTATGGCATTGAATTATTGTCCTGGGTAAGACTGCCTTGGATTTTCCTGTGCATCAAAACTTCCACCGCATTATGGCATTGAATTATTGTCGTGTCCCATGTGGTTGGCTTGTTCTCTTTTTCCTGGGTAAGATTGCCTTGGATTTTCCTGTGCATTGAAACTTCCACCGCATTATGGCATTGAATTATTGTCGTGTCCCATGTGGTTGGATTGTTCTCTTTTTCCTGGGTAAGACTGCCTTGGATTTTCCTGTGCATTGAAACTTCCACCGCATTATGGCATTGAATTATTGTCGTGTCCCATGTGGTTGGATTGTTCTCTTTTTCCTGGGTAAGACTGCCTTGGATTTTCCTGTGCATTGAAACTTCCACCGCATTATGGCATTGAATTATTGTCGTGTCCCATGTGGTTGGCTTGTTCTCTTTTTCCTGGGTAAGATTGCCTTGGATTTTCCTGTGCATTGAAACTTCCACCGCATTATGGCATTGAATTATTGTGGTGTCCCATGTGGTTGGATTGTTCTCTTTTTCCTAAATAAGACTGCCTTGGATTTTCCTATGCATGGAAACTTCCACCGCATTATGGCATTGAATTATTGTCATGTCCCATGTGGTTGGATTGTTCTCTTTTTCCTGGATAAGACTGCCTTGGATTTTCCTGTGCATAGAAACTTCCACCGCATTATGGCATTGAATTATTGTCGTGTCCCATGTGGTTGGCTTGTTCTCTTTTTCCTGGGTAAGATTGCCTTGGATTTTCCTGTGCATTGAAACTTCTACCGCATTATGGCATTGAATTATTGTCGTGTCCCATGTGGTTGGATTAGATAAATCCAACCAACAAAGAAATATATATAAATAATAAAGTAAAAGCATTTTGACTTATATTTGTATTTGAAGGAGAAATTAAAGCCCGACAAAAAAAAAAAAAAAAGAGAGAGAGAGAAATTAAGGCAGACTAGACCCAAAAATACATTCTTCTCATTGTGCTCACGTACAAAATGAATATATATATATATATATATATATATATAGCAATTTGATAATTTTTTATGATCCTTAACACACTTAAATAACATAATTTTTAAGAATAAATGATTGTTAATAATATAATATTTTAGTATTAAAATCAATTTTATCGATTTAACGGTACAATATTTAAATGGCTCAAAGTATAAAAAACCAAAAGAAATCCAAAGGGGGATTAGTACCCCAAAAAAATTCAAAGTGGGATCAAGAATTTAAATTTATTCAACAAAAATACCGTCGCTGATGGAAAATAAATTAACAAAAGAAAAGGACAGTTCAATGAACAGCGAACTAAGCAGTGGACCAAGCGTGCCCTCTTCACTATCCTGACCCTTTGATGTTTTTATCTGTTCCGAGCACTGTTTGGGACATATTGGACCTCTCTTTCTCTCTCCCCCACTTTTCATCTTAGTCCATGTCACAGTCTCGTCATAAGTCTGTCTGCACTTTCCATCTTCCCAACAAATCCACTACTTTATGCCCGTTTTGAAATTTTAACATATCACAATAGAATAGGCAACAAGAATTTATTGTTTCCCGAGAAGCATTCTGGTTTTTTCTTCCTCAGGCTTGAAAGCGAAAATCAAGGGAAGATTAGAGCAAAGACGAAATGCATCGTCTCATTTTTGGGCTTTCTTTCGCCGAGCTCGTGGCACCAATCCTTCTCCTCGGGCTTACGTTATATTTTCTGAATAAGAAGAAAGCTAGTGTGTGTGGAAATGCAGATGATGCTGCTACTGGCGCATCTGGTTCGTTGGTTGTGCTAACAGAAACTAATTCCATTGGATCTAGTTCGTCTCTGATAGAAACCAACAACAGTGCATCTACTTTGCTGACTGCGTCGACTGGAAACTGCCACAAGGTGTTCTTGAGCTTCAGAGGTCCAGATACTCGAAAGGGCTTTACCGATCACCTCTACAATGGGCTCCTCGGTGCTGGAATTAATGTTTTCAGAGACAATGAGGAGCTCCCCCAAGGTGAGAACATCAAACCGTGGCTGGGCGAGGCTGCCGGCCCTCATCGGCCGGTCGCCGGCCTCGGCATGCCCGTCGACCGGCCAAAAAGAAAAAAGAAAAAATAAAAATAAAAAAAAGGAAAAATAAAATAAAATTAAAAAATTAAAAAAATAAAAAAAAATATAAAATTTATCAAACTTGTTTTTATTCATTTTTTATTCCTAATAAGTTTTACCAAACGCTCTTTCTGGTTTAAAATTGTTTTCAAATCTATTTCTGTTCCCTGAAACACTTTTTGAATAGAAACACAAACAAACACGCCCAAATATGCCCCCTTCCCCCAATTGATAAGAACAAGTGAATTCCTTAACTTTCTCTTTCCTCCTTTTATATGGTCCTAATTTCCCTCAAATTTTAGGTTCAATCTTAATTTTATTCCGAATTTTTTTTGTTTCAAAAAACCCTTAACTTTAAACCAAATGCTACTACATCAACCCTCAATTTTTTCGCCTAATTTTTTTTTTCAATTTTACATCCAGTCCCAAATATGTTCCAAATAACAACAAAAATTCTTGAGGATGATTTCAAGAGAGCAATTTTCATATTGACAAGGGCAAATCTCGGTATTTAAAGATCGAAATTCACGGTCAAAGAAGGCAAGAAAATCTGGGCATGAACAAGCAGAAGATTCTCGGCCGAGTGGATGGGGCATTTTTCCACATGCAATAATTGCCAAGGGAAGCTCCAAAAAGAAAAAGATGGAGCTTTTCTTCCTGGCCAAGAAAAGGAGAGAGAGAGAGAGAGAGAGAGGGTTTTGGTCGGCAAAAGAGAGGAAGATTTTACAAAGAAAAACTGATGAAGTGGTCTGCAAAAGAAAGAAAGAAAATAAGAATAGAGGAAGGGAAAAGAAAAAAATGAAGAGAGAGAGAGAAGTGGAAATGACAAAGAGCAAAAAGCTGCAATTTCACCTAAAGTTCATTTAATCTACTTTTGTAACATCTACATTTCCTTGTAGTTCATTTTGCCTGTGCATTGAAACTTCCAACAGTTGAAGGCGACTACCATAAATGCTGTCCCGGTCAATGAATTATTAATTTATATCTACTTCGACAAGTTTGAATTATGGATGCATGCAAACGGATTGGATTAGATAAATTAAATCAATAATATATATAAAATAAAATAAAAGTAAAAGTGAAAGCAAAAGCAAAAAGGCATTTTGACTTATTTATGAGATTTGAGGGGGAAATTAAGATGGAACCGAGTAAAAAATAAATTCTTCTCATTGTGTTATGGTACCGAATGAATATACACATATATGTGTGTTGATAATTTTTTATAATCCTTGACACGCTTTGATAACATAATTTTTTAGAATAAGTTATCGTTAATCAAATTTTATTTTAGTACTAAAATGAAATTTATCAATTTGTATAATATATATCAAGCTCAAAATAATAGGGGTAAATTCTTAAGTGTGATTAAGAACTCAAAAATATTTTACGAAAAACACTTTTTCTGACGGAAAAATAAATTAACAAAAGAAAGAGGAAAGTCCGTCGATGTAGGCGGTGGACTAAGCGTGCCATCTTCGCTGTCTTCGATGCTTTGTATGTTTTTATCTATTTTGAGCACTTGCGTGAAAAATATTGGACTAGACAAATCTCTCTCTCTCTCTCTCTCTCTTCATTTTCTCCTGCAAAACCATGTGATAGGCATGTGAGGGAAGCAGTGACAACAAGGGAAAGATAAAAATTTGGAGCAGGAAGAAAGAAATGTGCAAAGGAACTAGAAAGAGTTGTCATGGAGTGGAAAAGTCTACTTGGAAAAGAAATTAGACAAGAGAAAAGACAAAATATGCCAGAGCATTGATGTGTTCAAAGTGGTTTTCACCTTAAAAGATAGGTAGTAATGCTTATAAAAATATCTATCCTCATACTAATTCTTATTCAACATTGGCTGCTCTTTGGTTAGTCCAAGAAATAATAAAATCATCAGTGATTTATGCATCTGCACGTGTCTTGTTTAGGTGGATTGCAAGTCACTGTTCATGTCTTATTATATATTTAGAAAATCTTCTCATTATGTTTGCCATCTTATTCAATTACTAGCAAAATTAAGGCAAATGTGTGTAAAAAATTGTGTGTCATTGAAAGTCGTTTCGGTTTGTTCTTCGTTGGGTCTAATTCAATGCTATTGGCTGCCCTTTTGTTTGTCCAAGAAACAACAAAGGGAGAAACACAAGGAGTCCTACAAGTATTTAGGATATCAAGTCACTAGAGTTTTCCTCCTTACTTTTTTTGGATTTATACACATCTGAAGTCTTTATATTAAGTGATTTTAATGTGATCTTGATAGCAAATCTTGATAGTCAGTTTGATATGGTAATACCTAACTGATTCAAAATTAAATTTGTAATTGGGACCGAGAGTTTAAATATATTCAACAAAAGTAACTTTTTCGATGGAAAATAAATAAATAAATAAAAGCAAAGGAAAGTGCAATGGTGCACCAATTATCCTGACGCTTTATGACCACTTTCTATGGATACAAATAAATAAAGCAGTCCTCTTTTATTTTTGGTTTTATTTGTTTCATTGCTTTTGCATCGAGACTTGCTCACATGTTATTTTCTTCCGGGAAGGATCACCTTGGATTCTCCTATCCTTTGAAACTTCCCCAACATTAAGGCAACGACTATAAATGCATAGTCGAGGTTCCCAGTCAACGAATTACGTATTTATATCCAGCTTGGCAAATTTGAATTATCGATATATGTCAACTGATCGGCTTAGATAAATCAAATTGATAAAGAAATATATATATATAATAAAGTAAGAGCAAAAGCAAAAAGGCATTTTGATTAATTTATGAGATTCGAAGGAGAAATTAAGGCATAGCTAGAGCAAAAAGAAATTCTTCTCATTGTGCTAGGTACAAAATAAATATATATAGCATGTTGATAATTTTTTGTGATCCTTGACACATGTTATCTCATTAAATTTATAAATATTGAAATGAAGTTTATCATTTTAATAGTATAATATTTAATGGGCGTAAAGTGAGAGGGATTAAATTTATAAGTGGGATCGAGAGCTTAAATATATTCAATAAAAATACATTTTCAGTGGAAAATAACTTAACAAAAGGAAAGGAAACGGAAAGTTCAACAGTGCATGCGATGGACTAAGTTCAACGAAGACTCGTCCAAAGTCTCTTTCCACTTTTTATCTTCCCAACAAATCCACCGTTATACAGGTATCAAAATTTTATCGGAGCTTGTTTATTAAAACCAAGAAAAACATTGGCTAGAAAAAAAATTGAGTCAATTTGGCTTTGGGTTGATCGAAAAATTGAAATCAATAAATTTGATTAAATGATTAAATAGGTAATTTCATAATTAACTAGGAGAAGACCGGTGGGCCAGCCACTCATTCGACATAAGAAATGACAAAAAGCAAGAACTGGTGGGACCCAGCCATCAACAGAGGAGAAAGAAAATTATTACATGCTATCTAATTACAAATCTGCCCATGGATTCTCAAAACCGGTGAAGCTTTGCTTCCCTGTCTATACAGTCCTAGTTACCTAAAGACCCACAAATTTTAGGTTCAATTTTAATTTTATCCCTAACTTTTTTTTTGTCTCCCCTCAACTTTAATCCCAAGGCTACATCGACCCCCGGTTTTTTCATCTAAAAAGAATTTTCAAAATTTATGTTCAGTTTCAAATGAACCTCAAATAACCACAAGTACCTTGAGGACACGGTCAAGAGAGCAATTTCCATCTTGACAAGGGGGTAATCTCCGCATTCAGGGACCGGAATTCACGGCCAAAGAAGACAAGAAAATATGGGCATGGAAAAAGCAAAGGGTTCTCGGCCAAATGGGGTGGGCAATTTTTCAGCATGCGATCATTGTCAAAAGAGGACGAAAAAGTACGACGGAGCTTTTCGTCACGGTCAAGAAATGGAGATACAGAGAGAGGCTTATGGTCGGCAAAAGAGAGAAAAGCTTTTATGAAGAAAAACTGAGAAAGTGGTCCGCAAAAGAAAGGAAAGAAAAAAGAACGTAGGAGGTGAAAATAAGAAAAATGAAGAAAGAGAGACAGAATTGTCGGGGCACGCGTGGAGAAAGGACAGAGTAAAAAGTTGCAATTTTACAGAAAGATTGTTAATCTACTTTTATAGCATCTACGTTTCCTTGAAGTTTACTTTTCCTGTGCATTGAAACTTCCACTGCACACGAAGGCAACGACCATAAATGCATGTTTAGTGGTCCCAGTCAATGAATTACTAATTTACATCTAGTTCAGCAAATTTGGATTATAGGAGCATATCAACTGATTGGATTAGATGAATCAAACCAATGAATATATATAATAAAGTAAAAGTAAAAGTAAAAGCAAAAGCAAAAAGGTATTTTGATTTATTTACGAAACTTGAAGGAGAAATTAAGATAGGACCTAAGCAAAAAAGAAATTTTTCTCATCAGGTTGATAATTTTTTATGATCCGCAACACTGTTGATAACATAATTTTTCAGAATAAATTATCGCTAATACATCATTTCAGTATTAAACTGAAGTTTATCGATTTGACTGTATAATATTTAACGGACTTAAGGCAAGAGGGGTAAATTCCTAAGTGAGATTAGGAGCTTAAATATATTTAACAAAAAATACTTTTTCCGATGGAAAATAAATCAACAAAGAAAGAGGAAAGTTCAACGGTGCAAGCAACTGACAGACCAAGCGTGCCCTCTTCAGTGTACTGACGCCTTGCGTGTTTTTATCATTTACTGAGCACTTGTCTGGAAATTATTGAAAAGGACGAATCTCTCTGTCTCTCTCATCCACTTTTCATTTTCTCTTGCAAATCCATGTCAAGTCTCATCCCAAATCTCTGTCCACTTTTCCTCTTCCGAGTCCCAACAAATGCACCGTTCCATGCGTATCATCTTTGGATTCTCTTGTGCACTGAGATTTCAGCCACGTGAAGGCAACAACTCTAAGCACAATGTCGACAAAGCTTGACTTATTGGTGCGAGTTCTGATTGCCAACTGGTTCCATTGCATAAATCAAACCACAAGAAAATGGGCAACAATAAGGCATTTTCTATTTCTTGAGACGCATTCTGTCTTTTTTTACCGTCGGACTTGAAGGGGAAAATCAAGGACAGGGCCAAAGCAAAGCCGAAATGCGTTGTCCCATTTTTGGGCATTCTTTTGCCGTGTTCATGGCATCCATCCTTCTCTCCATGCTTGCATTCAATTTTCTCAATAAGAAGGAAACTAATGTGATAATTTAGCACTAGTAAAGTATTGTAAATCGATACTATAAAAAGGGCACTCTTTTGTTTTTTTTTTTCTTAACACTTCATGATTTCAAGTACCGACAGTTTAGTTTGGATTGTTGGTATATAAATAGCACTGATAATTCTTTTAGCTTGCATTGTCACAAGTGGATATCAAAATACAGCTTCTTCTATTGAACATACAAATTGCTTCACATCTTGCACCAACCAAATTGAATAACAACATTAATATGCTTAAATATATTTTGAGTGATCAATAAAACCTATTTAACATATTTATAAAGATAGTTACCCCTCATTATTTAAAAGAAATAGATCTATATAAAATAAATTGTTGGATGAGAATAAAATGCCTAGGTATTCTGTGTGGTAAGTAAAACCTATTTACATTTTCATTAACATAGCTACCCCTCATTATTTAAGAGGAACCGCATGCATTATGTTAAAGTATTATTTAAAATATTGAACTAACACTGCACGTATTAGTTCCATTCAATAATATAAATATTTGAATTAACATACATTACAAATTATAGGTGTTGAAGGAAGATTGCAACCGCTAAACTAAACCAACAAAAAAAATTGGAAAAAATTTATGAATTTGGCTTTGGGTTGATTGAGAAATTGTGACATCAATAAATTTGATTAAATGATTAATTGGTAACTTCATAATTAAGTAGAGAAGAGAGTAGTGGGCTTGGCCACTCCTTTGCAATAAGAAATGGACAAAAACTTAGTAGGGAAGAGCGATAGTCTCAAGTTAAGGAAGGACTCGTGGGGCCCAGCCATCGGGAGTGGCGTAGAAATAAAATTATGATATGCTATCTAATTACAAATATGCCCCCGGATGATGAGAACAGGTGAAGCTCCTCCACTTTCTCTTCCTCCTTTACACGGTCCTAATTCCTTAAAAATCCTAAAATTTTAGGTTTAATTTTAATTTTATCCTGAATTTTTTTGTTTAAAAAAACCTTCAACCTTAAACCAAATGCTGCGTCAACCCTCAACATTTTTGCCTAAAAGAATTTTCCGAATTTTATATCCAGTCCCAAATATGTTCCAAATAACAAAAAAAATTCTTGACTATTAGGTCAGGAGAGAGCAATTTTCATCTTGACAAGGAGGCAATCTCGGCATTCAAGATCGAAATTCACGGCCAAATAGACAAGAAAATCTGGGCATGAAAAAGCAGAGGATTCTCGGCCGGGTGGGTGGGGCATTTTTCCGCATGCAATAATTGCCAAGGGAGCTCGAAAAAGAAAAAAAAAAGATGGAGCCAGGAAGAAAGAAATGTGCAAAGGAACTAGAAAGAGTCATCGTGGAGATGAAAAGTCTACCTGAAAAGAAAAATTAGACAAGAGGAAAGACAAAAAATGCGGAGATTGATATGTTCAAAGTGTTCTCCACCTTTAAAAGATATATAGCAAGGGTTATAGAAATATCTACCCCGGTACTGATTCTTATTCAACATTGGCTACTCTTTGGTCAGTCCAAGAAATAATAAAATTTATCAGTGATCCATGCATTGCACGTTTCTTTTCCAGATGGATTGCAAGTCACTATCCATGTCCTATCTTCTATTTAGAAAATCTTCCCACTATATCTGCCATCATATTCAATTAATAGCAAAACTAAGGTAGATATGTGTAAAAAATTATGTGTCATTGAAAATCATTTCAATCAGTTCTTCGTTGGGTCTAATTTAATGCTATTGGCTGCTCTTTGGTTTGTCCAAGAAACAATAAAGGGAGAAATGCAAGGAGTCCTAAAAGTGCAACCTTTGCCTGCTTCCCCTAAGGAGGGGTCAGGATATCAAGTCACTAGAGTTTTCTTCTTTACTTTCTTTGGGATTATAATTATTTGAAGTCTTTATATATATAGTAGATTTAAGTGATAGTTGATAATGCAACATTTCAATAGTGAAATGAAATTCATCAGCTTGATATGGTAATACTTAACAAGTTCAAGGTAAAAGCTTTTAACTGGGATCAAGAGTTCAAATACATTCAACAAAAGTAACTTTTTTGATGAAAAATATATTAAAAAAAGAAAAGGAAAGTTCAATGGTGCAGCAATTGTCCTGACGCTTTGTATGTATTCATCAATTATGACCACTTTCCACGGAAACCATTAAAGCAGTTGTCTTTTATTTTTGGTTTTATGTTTTTCCATTGCTTTTGCATCAAAACTTGCTCACATGTTAGTTTCTTCTTGGACAAGGATCGCCTCGGATTCTCCTGTCCATTGAAACTTCCCCACGTGAAGGCAACGACTATAAATGCATGGCCGGTGGTCCGGTCAATGAATTACTAATTTTTAACTAGCTCGGTAAGTTTTAATTATTGGTGCATGCTAACTAGTTGGATTAGATAAGTCCAATCAATAAAGAAATATATATAAATAATAAAATAAAGCAAAAGCAAAAAGGCATGGTGACTTTTGAGATTTAAGGAGAAATTAAGGTTCAACCAAAAAAAAAAAAAAAGAGAAATTAAGGCAAACTAGAGCCAAAAAGACATTCTTCTCGTTGTGCTCGGGTACAAATTAATATATATGTAGCTATTTGATAATTTTTATGATCGTTAATAATATAACATTTTAGTATTAAAATGAAGTCTATCAATTTAACAGTACAATATTTAAAAGGCTCAAAGCAAGACGACCAATTTTTTTTTTTAAGTGGGATCAAGAGCTTAAATATATTAAAAAAATACTTTTTTCTGATGGAAAATAAATTAACAAAAGAAAAGGACAGGTGCAAGCGGTGGACAAAGCAGTGGAATAAGCGTGCCCTCTTCCCTGTCGCGACGCTCTGATGTTTTTATCTGTTCCTTGTCTAGAGTATATTGAATCGGACGACTCTCTCTCTCTCTCTTCTCTCCCCAGCTTTCCATCTTCTCCCGCGAGTTCATGTCACAGTCTCGTCATAAGTCTCTCTGCACTTTTCACCTTCCCAACAAATCCTCCGCTTTACGTGTATTTAAATTTTAGCAGACCACAATAGAATAGGCAACAAGAAGGCATTTCCTGTTTTCTGAGAGGCACTCTTGTTTTTTCTTCGTCGGGCTTGAAAGCAAAAATCAAGGGCAGATCAGAGCGAAGACGAAATGCATCGCCTCATTTTTGGGTATTCTTTCGCCGAGCTCGTGGCACCGATCCTTCTCCTCGGGCTTACGTTATATTTTCTCAATAAGAAGAAAGCTAGTGTGCGTGGAAATGCAGATGATGCTGATACTGGCACATATGATTCGATGATTGTGCCGACAGAAACTAATTCCGTTGGATCTAGTTCGTCTCCGACAGAAACTAACAACAATGCATCTAGTTCTTTGACAGTGTCGACTGGAAACTGCTACGAGGTGTTCTTGAGCTTCAGAGGCCTAGATACTCGACATGGCTTCACCGATCACCTCTACCATGGGCTCCTTGATGCCGGAATTGATGCTTTCAGAGATGATGACGAGCTCCGCCAAGGCGAGAACATCAAACCAGAGCTTTTGGCAGCCATCACAAACAGTAAAATCCTGATCCCCATTTTCTCTGTGAATTATGGTACAAGCAGTTGGTGCCTGGATGAACTGGTTCAAATAATGGAGTGCAAGAATAATAACGGACAAATAGTGTTGCCTATATTCTACAAAGTGAAACCAGATGAAGTGCGATATCAAACCGGGAAGTTTGGAGAGGCATTTAAAGAGCGTGAGAAGCATTCACTTGGGAGGTCTTCTTTCGACCCAGCGATTTTGGAGAAATGGAAGCAAGCACTCCTTGAAGTCAGCAACTTGAAAGGATACGAAGCCGATGGGTAAAATTTCTCACCAAGGCATTCTCTACTTTCTTTTAATATGTGCGGGTGTTTACTGGTTGTTCTGATTCTCACCCGCTTCATTTTCGTTCTATATATATAAACAGAAAGATCATGTTGGCAGTAAGATCCTGCGAAGCATGAGTTCGATAAATTATTCTCTTTTTTTTTTTTTTTAGTGTTTTGCTTTAATGATATTGACAAATCTACTTATAGATTTTATTGGTATGATCCCATTCACTTGAATGATAAGATTTTTTTGATTGAGTTTTTACTCTTATATCCAAAGATTTTGTAACATTGTGCCATTTTTTTTTTTTTCATGTTTATAGTGTACGTCACACTAGTCATCGTCACAAACTTTTCTAATTACATATTTATTTGAGATTAATAGTACAACTTATTGGTGATTTTTATTTAGAGCTCGTAACATCATATACCGTGCATAGTGATTGTCAAAGGCATAATTCTTTATCTTCCCAAGTTACATTTATTAAATCATTAATATTGTTGACTAGTTGCTATTAAAATTATTTTACAAAAGAAATGTTTCATTAGTTATATATGATGATGGAAAATATAAAAAAAAAGGAAAAAAAAAAGGGATTATTTATATTATATATTTGTTTGAATAATTTTCAATGCATTTCCTATCTTCAGCAAGTAATTTCTATCTCATACACCTAAATATATTGAATCAATGTTCTTATTTTGGGAAAAAATTATTCTTCTACTTAGATCAATTAAAATCAAAGAACATAGTTACTCAAAAGGAAAACAAAGTACAAGAACTTATCATCCCTAGAGGCAATGAAAACTGATAAGAACACCAATCTATAATGATAACACAAGTAGAAACTTGCAATCGTGTAGAATTGCGCAAACAAGGAGAAATCCCTTCATTGCATTCAAGTTGTTCACAATATCACAATCTGAACGGCTTTTTGGATTGGTATTACAGGAGTTGAAATCGTCTCACACCAAAAGTTATGACTTGTTTATTGATTGATTGCTGACTCTCATATTAGGTTGGCTTATTGGATTTTTGATTATTCAAAGGCTCTAGAAAGTTTTCAAAGTTACGTCCACGTCATCCCTAATATCTTTAACAAACAACAAGTCTAAAATTTGGTTCAAATTCATAACATATACAATATTCAAGGTTCATAAGTGATGCCCTCAAGTTTCTTCTAATTTAATAAATTATGTTGGAGTAATAGTGGAATGGGGCACGCCATGTGAAACAACCACAAGCATTTCTCAAACTTTATTCTTAGCATATAAGATAATATATGGAGGTGTGACAAAAACGATTCTTAAATTTTTTTCAATTTATCCCTTGATTCGTTTATTACTACATTCTCAATAGATAAACAATATAAAATTATTGTTGCCACATATTTGAACTCTTGTCACATTTGACAGGTCTGAAGCAGAGTTGGTGAAATTGGTTGTCCAAAAAGTGTTGAATGAATTGAAGAAAAAGTTTGAGTTGATTATTTCTGAGAATTTGGTTGGAATTGATAGTCATGTGAAGAACATTATGGAACTTTCTGGATGATAAATCTCATGCCCTCCTATTTGTTGGCATCCATGGAATGGGAGGCATTGGTAAAACTACTCTTGCTAAAACCATTTACAACAAGCTATCCAATCAATTTGAGCATCGTAGCTTCATTGCTGATATAAGGGAATCATGGAAGCGTGGTGCTCATGACTTACAGAATCAGTTAATCTATGATATATCGAATCAAAAAAATGAAGTTCATAATAAGGATGAAGGGATTAATTTCATCTCCTCTAGGTTTAAAGATAAAAAGGTCCTTCTTCTTCTTGATGATGTGGATAATGTCGATCAAGTGAAGTGTTTGGCTGGTAATCATGATTGGTTTTCTTTGGGAAGTAGGATCATTATTACTACCAGAAACAAGAGAATTCTTGAATTAGCTAGGGTGGACCGCAACTATGGCCTTACGGAATTGGATCCCAATCAATCTTTGATTCTGTTTAGCAAACATGCGTTTCGAAAGGACTTTCCTCCAAGTGAATTTGAGGGCCTCACTCATGAAGTTGTATCCACCACCGGAGGACTTCCCTTATCCCTTGAGGTTTTAGGTTCATTATTGTGTGGAAAAGAGCCAACACAATGGAGAGATACGATAAATAAGTTAAAAAAGATCCCTCATATGGAAGTGCAAGAAAGGTTAAGAATAAGCTACGAAGCATTAGACGATGAACAAAAACAAATATTTTTGGATATCGCTTGCTTTTTCATTGGCACCGACAAGAGAATCGCATCCTACATGTGGGAGGCCTGTGACTTTTTCCCAGGGGAAGGAATTGAAGCATTGAGATTCATGTCATTAATAAAAATTGGAAATGATCATAAGCTCAGAATGCATGACCAATTGAGAGATCTTGGTAGGGAAATAGTTCGTAAGGAAAACCAACGGCAGCCTCAATACCGTAGCAGGTTATGGGACTCCAAGGAAGCTCTGAAAGTGCTAAAGGACAATAAGGTAACCGTTTCATTTCTTTTGCTCACTTAGTCCATGTTCTACTGTTAGAGTAATGTTGGTCCTCTACTCTCTGCTTGCTCTAGTGAACAGAGAACCTTCTACTATTATTGCCCTCAAATGTTTCATTGAAGAGATTAGAAAGTAGGGAGGTTGCTTTCTCTTAGTAAGTATTGTAGTGTTATCTGAGATTTTTCTTAAAGTGTATATTACGAAATTATCTCCAAGAATGAGATATTTTCAAATCTTTTAGATACTTGACAGGGGTATTCTATATTGGAAAGATCTTGAATTTCTATATTGCTTCATTTATGTCTTCAACATACGCAGTAAATAACTTGACTATGCTACTGTAAACCATAAGTACTCAGGATATATAAGTCATATATTAAAATTAATATAATAGGACTAACGATGCCCACATTTCTCATGAAATTTTAGTCACTATTCCATAATGGAGAATGGAAGGGATACTTATTTTCTTACATTAAATATTCATAGGTCAAGGAGATAAATACTAAATTCTTTTAAAATTCTGAGTGATTATGTATAATTAAGCATGCAGATTGTATTTGCATTTGTGAATTAATCATTTTTATAATTAAGATTGCGTGTATTTTACTAATTTTGACTCTTCGACTTTTAATCCATCATTTGGTTTGACTCAAGTTGTTGCTAAAAAGACTAGCACTTATTTGCAATCTCAACGTGGGACCGATGTATAATCTCAAGAGCCAATTCATATATTAACAAATTCAAAACCAATGTCTATTTATTATGTCTTTCGTACTACATGATTAAATAAACTAAACTAACCAAAAGAAAAATGAATATGATGTATATTTTATATACAAATAAAATGGTATAGCTAAATATTACAACTAAAAAGGTACATTTTTATATAATTATTTCAGTAATTTTGCACGACTCCAATTCTTTCTTCATCCATGGTACTATCGTAAGTTGAAATCAGAGTGGTTCTGCTAAAAATGATATAAGTTCTTTTCAGTTTATTCCAACATTGAATGAAAATATCCGAAGTTATTTTCATATATATTATCTAAAATACAAGCAGCTGAAAGAACCACAATATGCACCACTTCCAATTGAAAAACAAATGCCAAATATCCTTCTTTATTTTGAAAAAGTACTGCTACCCCTTGTTGGTCCCAAGGGACGAAGGAGGCTGGGTTAGCCACTCACAACTCTCAGCCTCTTCCTTTTACAATTATGCCGAACCTTTAGAAGGACCCTCCAGCGTAGGCTCGATCGAAATGCCACTTGAGATCTATCAAGGAAATGAAGAATTTCCTCCACATCCTTCTTCTCAAGTGTTGCACCTAAAGTACATTGTACAAGACATCCTATAACATGGCAAAGCGACGTGAGAGGTCACCCAATTCTCTCCTTTGTTGAAGTGTTTATGATAAAAATGCTTGCCAAGTGCGAAGCAAGGACAAAGCACTAGCACGACTTACTAAATAAACCAAAAAATAAAAGACATTTAAAGCATAATTGAAACACACTCATAACTCACTCGTTGGATATTAATGAGTGCACAGCCAAATAAAAGAAGTACGACTTTTTGCAATTGGGACAAATATTACACAAGTCGAAAAAAATCCTAAAAGGACCCAGCATTTTGAATGTGGAATGAAGATGACATTACCTTTCAAACTCATCCTTTTACTCATGGGACAAAAATGACGCCCGCCATCAATTCTGCCTATTTTCACTTTAAATCATCTCGAGTCATTCTACATAGCTCATTGTGCGGATATGCACAATGAACCATGTTGATCATGACTAAAACTTTTTTTTCTTTACAAAAAGCCAGGAATTTTGTAACAAATTGTTAACATGATTATAAAGTAAAACACAACATCCTTTTTGGTGTGGGTTGACATCAGTCACTGTGTACGTTAGCACAATGAACAATGTAGGGCATCCGTGGCGATTTAACAATTATAATAGATGAAATTTGTACTAGGTGTCAATTTTGTTCTACGGTTAAATAGTTGGGCTATTTTTATTGCATTTGAAAGGTTATGTTATCTTTGTCGTAGATGCTGAAGGTTAGGCTTGATAGATGTTTGAAAGGTTTTGTTACTTTTGTCCGAGTACAAAAGGTTGGGCTTATTTTTGGGATTTGGCCAAACCCTAGCTATCGATTTTTTAAGTTGAAAAAAGTTACACACCACACAAAGAAATCTTGAAGATAAATTGGGCATTCTTATATTTTGAGAGGGAAGTTTATGGGGGAAAAAGTTCCGTTAGCATAATAGTCTTTGGGCTATTGTAACAATAATAACATGTAAACCACATATTCTTAAAGGAGTGGATCTCACAATAATTTTTAATTATTTGTTATTTATTTTTTTGTGATTTACAACTGGCTGTTAATCTTATAGTAGATTAATAATAGTCACTTAAGCATTTCTTTGGGAGAAATGACTAATCTTGAGTAGATTACTTATGTTGAAGATTTCTTCCTTTTTCCTTTTTATAGTTACTCTTCTCATGGATTCCTTTTGAGTGTTGAGATCTAAATCCTTCCCAAATTATTATGTTGTTCACCTATGAGTATCCATGAAATCTTGTACAACATTGTGAAGTACAATAGCAAAATTTCTGGTTCTGAGAAAATGACATGTGGAAGTCCATGAACTTTCTGTATTACTTATTGACTTCTTATGCATAAGTGATTTTTTTTTTTTTTTGGTGAAAGCTTGCTACAATTTGGTTCTCAGAAATAACTATTTTATTTCCATTCTATTTTGATGAAGCAATTATTCCTTCATTTGATTAAAAAATAGATTAGAAATTACTATACTGTCAAAATCAGGAATAGTTATTCCTGGGGGCCAAGGAATAGCTATTCCATGTAGGCTTGTAGCCAAGAATAGCTTCAATTTTCACATTTCTAAAAATGCTTTGCACTTTCCACAATTAATTTTTTTAATATGTTTATTATATTTATTATACTTGAGTAACTCGGTTATTTATGATTATGATTATATCAAATTGTAATCTATAGTTAAACTAAAATTTATGATAAAATCATAAGTTGTAGAGATTATTAATATAGCTAATAAGTTATTTATGATTATGAATATATCAAATTGTAATCTATAGTTCAACTAAAATCTATGATGAAATAATAAGTTTTAGAGATTATTAATATAACTAATAATTTATTTATGATTAGAAAATAATTAATTAAGAATATTTCAAGTTACTACTAGTAAAATAATAAGTACATAATATATTAATATAACTATTATCACAATATTCAGTTTCTTGCAATTAGTTATTACTTCAATGAAAAACAAGAGTATATGTCATTTTTTCACATAATCGTGTAAGTAGCACAGTTGAGTAACTTACGCAAAATTGATATGAAATATACAGAGAGAAAAAATATATATTTCTGTTAAAATTGATCAAATAAACTATTGATTTTGCACATTGCAATTTGATTAAATTCCGTGCATGCACGCATGTCTCAACTAGTATGGTAATGAAGCTAATAGTACCAGAAAGAAGAAGATTACAAGTGTTGAAGTTTTTACTCTATACGAGCCATTACATCATAATTTTTTTTAAGATCCGGATGCGTATGGCCAAATTTCGAAATGGAAGTCGACATCCTTCACTTTGTGAGCCTTTATAATTGTAGTTTATTGGCATAAAAAGAAAATCATGTCTTCACATTGCTGGTCTCTTGAACACATTAATACACATCAATAGCATTATGAACAAATGATATTCGATGACTTTAGTTGGATTTAGTATTAATAAACGTTGATTCTTGCTTATAGGGAACGGACAAGATTGAGGCCATTGATTTGAGTAAAGGCAACACAGAAGGCTCCGGCAAAACAGCCAAGCAAGATGGCGACATTTACACAGCAAAACAATTCAAAAACTTGACAAATCTAAGATTCCTTTACATGAAAGGGGCACATCTCAGTGGAGATTTTGAGGACTCAATGGAGGAGTTAAAATGGCTTCAATGGCAAAAATGTCCCATGAATTTTGAAGTAAACAATTTTCATGTAAAGGAATTAGCTGTACTCGAATTGCAACATGGTAAGATAAATGAGAAATGGGAAGGATGGAGTTTTTTCATGGTAAGAACTAAAGTCTTTTTTTTTCCCCTCCTTTTTATGCTTTCTTTTGAATCATAATCACTCTAGACTCACCCCTCGACAATCATTATTATTTTTTTTTTTTTTTTTTTTTTACCAGATGGCAGAGAAGCTCAAATATCTAAACCTTTCAAATTGTCGATCCTTGGAAAATACGGACTTCCTCTCAGCTTTTAAGAAGTTAGAGGTTCTCATCCTCAATGGGTGTGAGACTAAAGCGAATCGACGCTTCAATTGGAGACATGGAGGCCCTCCTTCGCTTGGAGTTGTGCGCGTGTCTCGCGGTAGCCTCACGGGAGCTTCCGTTTCTGCCTTGGGAGCTAGGTAAAATTAAAATCACTGCAGCAACTCCATCTATCCAATACTACATCCCTTTCTGCATTACCAAATAGCATAGGGTCTTTGGAGAATCTAGAGATTCTAGATATTTCTCAAAGTGGTATAGAAGAATTACCCAATGGTATTGGGAGTCTGAGAAAGCTCCGAGAGTTACGTGCTTGGTTGCAGAAAATCTGAAAGGGATAATGGTAGAAAGCATGTGTAATCTTTCTTCCCTACGACGCCTTGATTTTCTTTGAATGCTTCAGCTCCAATCGCTGCCGGACCTTCCTTCCGGCTTAACATATTTGGGCATCACCTGTCAAAGTCGCAAATTGCCTTCGCTTTCCCACCTAGCCCATCTCAAGGAACTACAAGTTTTGAATTGCATATTTCTCAAGTGCATCCAAGAGCTTCCATCAACGCAATTAAAGAGTTCAAAATGCTCCCAACCGACGGACATTGAAGAATCGGAATCACCACAATCCCTAAACACGCCCTTCAAGTTGGAAATCTTGGAAGTCGATGCTGTGGATCTATCAAAATGCTGGACGTTTCACAATTTGTCCATCTAAGGACATTAATTGTCCATAGGTTGCAAGAATCTACTTGAAGTTCGAGGTCTTGACAAATTGATATATTTGGAAAGCTTGACTATCAAATTTTGCAATTCAATCAAACGGTTGGACCTTCCAAAATTCGAGGGTCTGAAGAAATTGAATGTTATAGTTGCAACAAATTAGCCGAAATTCAAGGCCTTGATAGGTTGGAGTATTTGGAAAGGCTAGATATCAAAGATTGCACTTCAATTGAAAGGCTAGACCTTCCAAAATCCGGGAGGCTGAAGGAATTAAAGCTAGAGTTGCAAAAACTTAGCCAAAATTGAAGGCCTTGATAGGTTGGAGTATTTGGAAAGTTTAGATATCAAGGTGCACTTTAATTGAAAGGCTAGACCTTCCAAAATCCGGGAGGCTGAAGATATTATATGCTAGTTCGTGCAAGAAATTAGCTGAAATTCAAGGCCTTGATAGGTTGGAGTATTTGGAAAGTCTAGATATCAAAGGTGCACTTCAATTGAAAGGCTAGACCTTCCAAAATTCGGGAGGCTGAAGAAATTAGATGCTAGAGGTTGCAAAAACTTAGCCGAAATTCAAGGGCTCGATAGTTTGGAGTATTTGGAAAGTCTAGATATCTCTATATGCACTTCAATTGGAAGGCTAGACCTTCCAAAATCCGCAAAATCCAAGAGTCTTAAGATATTAAAAGCTAGAGACTGCAAAAACTTGGCCGAAATTCAAGGCCTTGATAGGTTGGAGTATTTGGAAAGTCTAGATATCAGTGGAGTGCAATTCAATTGAAAGGCTAGACCTTCCAAAATTTGGGAGGCTGAAGAAATTAAAAGCTAGAGGCTGCAAAAACTTAGCCAAAATTCAAGGGCTTGATAGTTTGGAGTATTTGGAAAGTCTAGATATCTCTAGGTGCACTTCAATTGGAAGGCTAGACCTTCCAAAATCCAAAGTATGAAGAGATTAGTTGTTGGTGCTTGCAAGAAATTAGCTGAAATTCAAGGCATCGATAGGTTGGAGTCCTTGGAAACACTAAATATCTCTTGGTGCATTTCAATTGAAAGGCTACTCCTTCCAAAATCCAAGAGTCTTAAGATATTAAAAGCTAGAGGCTGCAAAAATTTGGTCGAAATTCAAGGCCTTGATAGGTTGGAGTATTTGAAAACTCTAGATATCTCTAGGTGCACTTCAATTGGAAGGCTAGACCTTCCAAAATCCAAAAGTATGAAGAGATTAGTTGTTGGTTGGTGCAAAAAATTAGCTAAAATTCAAGGCCTCGATAGGTTGGAGTATTTGGAAAGTCTAGATATCAATGGTGCACTTCAATTGAAAGGCTAGACCTTCCAAAATCCAAGAGGCTGAAGGAATTAAATGCTAGAGACTGCAAAAACTTAGCCGAAATTCAAGGCCTTGATAGGTTGGAGTATTTGGAAAGTCTAGATATCTCTAAATGCACTTCAATGGAAAGCTAGACCTTCCAAAATCCAAAAGTAAAGAATTAAAAGTTGGTGGTGCAAAAAATTAGCTAAAATTCAAGGCATCGATAGGTTGAAGTCCTTTGAAAGACTAGATATCTCTGGTGCGCTTCAATTGAAAGGCTACTCCTTCAAAAATCCAAGAGTCTTAAGATATTAAAAGTTAGAGACTGCAAAACTTGGCCGAAATTCAAGGCCTTGATAGGTTGGAGTATTTGGAAAGGCTAGATATCGAAGGATGCACTTCAATGGAAAGGCTATACCTTCCAAAATCTGGGAGGCTAAAGGAATTAAAGCTAGTGGATGCAAAAACTTAGCCGAAATTCAAGGCCTTGATAGGTCGGAGTATTTGGAAAGGCTAGATATCGAATGGTGCACTTTAATGGAAAGGCTAGACCTTCCAAAATCTGGGAGGCTTGAAGAAATTAAATGCTAGAGGCTGCAAAAACTTAGCTGAAATTCAAGGTCTTGATAGTTTGGAGTATTTGGAAAGTCTAGATATCTCTAGGTGCACTTCAATTGGAAGGCTAGACCTTCCAAAATCCGGAAGTATGAAGAGATAGTTGTTGGTTGGTGCAAGAAATTAGCTGAAATTCAAGGCCTCGATAGGTTGGAGTCCTTGGAAAGACTAGATATCTCTTGGTGCACTTCAATTGAAAGGCTACTCCTTCCAAAATCCAAGAGTCTTAAGATATTAAAAGCTAGAGACTGCAAAAACTTGGTCGAAATTCAAGGCCTTGATAGGTTGGAGTTTTTGGAAGAACTGAATATCATTGGATGCAAGTCACTCAAAACAATTCCAGAATTATCTAGAACTCAGATTTATCGATATTATGAGATTGCAGATGGGAAATGATGGAATATGAATGGGACTATATGGACGACTCGGATGAGTAATATACTGGAATGATCCACATTTTCTAATGAAGGTACATAAAGCAGGTAATCGACCTATGCTCTTTTGAGATCTACTGCCCAATTTTCATTTGTATTTCCTGCTTGCAATATCTTTCAAGATTTATGATCTTGTCATTATTATTTCTTGGTTGATAGTGTTACCATTGTTTTCTTACTTGAATTCAAGGAATTTAGGGGAGATGTTCATGGAAGTTAATGTGTGCTTTGGCAAAATGGTTTTGCTTGTCATGCCAGTAGCGAAATAGATGATAAGGCTTTCAAAGCGCATCATTTGACATTAGTTTTCAAGTAAGATCCTTCATCCTATGCAGAAAAATAGAGATTCTCGACATTTGATTGATTTTGGAATGCTGGAAGTACTGAAAAACTGATGTGTACAGGTTTTTGATAGCATGCCAAAGGTCATTGTATAGGTTGAAGAAAATGCTAAATGAAGGACCCTATATGGCGATCCTTCTAATGTGAGGTTTTAGTTTGCTCTACACTCATCATGTAGTTCATGACTGCATATTTCTAAGGTACACTTAAGAGTGAATTTCAATGCAAAAGGAGTATGTTGATAGGGCATCCCTTACTATGCATATGCTACTGACTTGGGATAAAATTTGTCCAACCATTGAGTTTCATGCATTTTATCTCACAGAATTGTCTACATTAGTAGATTTAGATAATCGTCTCAATCTAGAAATGCCAAATGCAAGCACAAGCTCTTCTCCTAGTGGTGTGGCTGTGAATGAACTAGCAAACAGGGCAGAAGCAAAAGCATCATGAATTATTTGGATTGATCGAGAAAATTGCAATTCGAATTTTTCTGACTATGGATCCATGTTCATTTGGTTTGAGTCCAGGGTATACCTACTCCAAGGCTTCCAAAGAATGCATCTTGATGTTTGTAGAGTTGGTAAAGCCATCTGTCATATACCTGAACTATTGAGCCAGGCAAGACATTAACTAGAATGTCTTTTGACATAATCGGCTGTACTGTGAAATAATTCCTTATATTGTGCATAAGCTCTTGTTAGTTCATTTACTTGCTGAAAAGAAAAACACAGGAAGCATTTCCATAAGTTTCTTGAGGAAACTTTTCGATATCCTATATGCCATTTGAAAACTGCCTTGCATTAATTCTAATGCATGAATATCATGTAATGATAAGGAAAAGAATCATACTATGTCCCACAAAAGCAAGCAACTTGAGTTGAATTCACTATGTTAATTTGATCAAAGCTTCTGTGGGTGATGATGTTAGATGCCCCATTAGTTGGATCCAAAGAGCTCAAAAAGAATATCGAGTTTGACAAAGCGAGTTCCCATAAACTTTGGAGTATTATTAGTAGTTTGTTGATGTTAGTTGCTGGATTGATTTCATCTTACTCACTGGCAGGATTCAGTTATTATTCCACTGGTTGATGTAAATGCTGAAATATCCAAGAGAGCTTTTGCAAGGCACTTCTAAAAGGAAGTGAAATCATAGAAGGATCAAGGAGCTCGATGTTTCTTGAGCTTCTCCAAACCCTGACAATGCATCCTTGGAATGGTAAAAGGTTGTTTGCATGTTGTCATCCCACGTTTCTTCTGGTTTTTTTAAGCTCTATCCTTCACAAGCCCTCTTTCAGCTCGCATCCTTGCGATTTGTTCCGGCACTGGTGCTGCGTTTTCAGCTACTCATGGAGCTTTAGCTATGGAGACCAGCAAAGGACCACTGTGCGTCATGCTTCCATTTCAGCTTTAGTTTGAAAAACCACTAGCTCTTAGGTTTGGCTCCTAACATTCTTTTGCGACCTAATGGCCGGTTGACTCAATTGTTCCGACTCGGTTTTGTGAAGTTTGCTCGATTTCTGATTGGCAAGTGAAGATGACGGAGTGGAATCCAAAGAAGTGTTGGCTGGTGATGGTCACAGAGGACTCAAAGGTGGTGCTTCATCGCTTCAATTGGCAGAGGCTGTGGACAGTCTCTCCTTGTAATTGCTTCGAAGTGAGAAAGTTGGTCAGCTTAGTATTCCTTGGATACTGCGAAAGTATGGTCAGCTTAGTATTGCCTTCATGTACTCTAGCAGCTATTTTGGTAGGCCTTCACTGGGTTGTGCTATCCATTTGTGTGCGAGAGAATTCTAATACCATGGTGTAATGGAACTTGGTCATGCTTTAAAGGTCAGAATAATATGCTGTCAAGCCTAGTATTGTTTTCATGTGCTCTAGCAGTTGAATCATTCTTTAATCATTCTTTAATCCAACATTACCAAATTACTTGCTAAACTGATGATATGCAACTTTAAATGACTCTGGTTTCTGGGTTAGTTCTTCATTTCATGTCATCTTGCTACAGTCTCCATAAATACTTAGAGCACTTCAACTAGATAAGGTTGACTCAAGTTAGGGTGGTTTGCTGGTTGTCAACCGTGGTTTTTGTTGGTCCAACATATTTTAATTATCCACATGGTAACGAGGGTTAAATTGATGGGTTGATTGTTGTTTCTCATTGGATTGGAAGGTCTCACTTTTTGAAAGATAAATTGTAATTTCTTGCGCTTTCTTGCCTTTGATGTATTCTGTCAGGTCAGGTCAGCAAGACGTCTTACACGCATTATTGTGCCAGAGAATTACTGCAACTTGGAGGATTTGGGGACAGTGAATATTTGCAAAGGACACTTGCGAGGAATTTCAACAGATGGAACATAGGTATTAGCAAAAGAATTAGAAATGTGAAATGTAATAGAATCTTGTTAGTGCATAGAAGTTCTTACCTGAATGTGTCGTTTATTGCTCTTTCATTGTAGATTCTTCTTATTAATGCTATATCTAGTTTTCCATGCATAGGTGTTCTTACACATGCCACCTCTTTGGGAGAAATATGAATTATGGGACAAAACATTGCTGTTATCTATTGTTTGAAGTAATTGCTTTTTTCCCCTTTCAAGTCTGGTCCTCATGGCTGATATGTGTACCAAATGTGAAATTCTTGATCTCTTTGTATGCATAACAGGAGATTGAATATGATTACCTGGGTTCAAAATTGGTTTGTGTGAACATCACAATCCTTTACTTAAGAGCTTGTGCTTTTGTGTTACCCAACTCATCAATTATTTGAGTTTGTTTGAAGATCTTTCTATCCATTTTCCTATTACCATGAAATTGTACAAATATTTTTCATTTCCTTGCCTGAGTAGCCTGAACTTTGAGACTATCGAGAAGGAGAAAAAGAAAAGGAAATCTTTGGGGGGTGGGGTGTTGTCTTCTGGATTTTGTAGTCAACAATGGTTTTTCACTTACCCTCTTCCTAATATTCTATGTTTCGTATTTGATCTCAGGTTGATTACTTGACAATGTAATTGGAACTTAAGTTGGGTGATCTTGTCGGGTTGGGCTTTCTGTTTAGCTTATGATAATTGTGTATGGAAAAACAGTATCTCATTTTTCTAGATTAGTAGGAAAATTTAATCATTACAGCCACAATTCCAAGATGCCTTTTTTTTTACTATTACATAAAAAATTTTAGCATCCACCATTGATACATTCCCATTTTGTTTCCTTCTACTAGGTATATACCTTTTCAAACTATTTTCTCCTGAGATATACCTTTAATCTAAACTACAATTTTCTTGCTAATCATTTCTCTATATGATTGCAGGATGGATGGCTCTGAATTTGCTTCATCCAATCAAACTCATGAAATTGGGTTTACAGATTATATCTCCTTCCAAATAGTCTTTGTTAGATGTTACAAACGATATAGCAGTGGTGAGGTGATTTATGAATGATTCAAGCAATGTGAAGTAGGGAAGGCCTTTGGAATCGATCTTGTTGTGCATCCCTCCTGGTTACTATCGTGTGGATTTGGCTCTATAAAAGGTGAAAGCTAGGTATATCATATGTTAAATCCCTTATTTGCAGATGTGGCTAATATATTATGTTGGAAACAGGAACTTCAAATTGTTATGCTGCTAAATAAGATGAATGATGCTTGTGAAAACTTGGGAGATGCCTGGATGATGATCTTGCAGACCAGTGACCTTCCATTTATGCATATTTCAGGAACCTCTTGTGCAATTAACTGGGAGTTGGACCAATTGAAGGTAACTTGTGGATCCAGAGCTTGCATAATGATTCCTTACTTGTGAGAAGTATAGGATGCTCCTGAGTTCTATTTGTTCCTATACATGTCAATTCCCTATTTAAGACATTGATGGCAAAAAGAAAAAACTAGGACATTGTGCTTTTCTTTCGAGTCTGGTTTCACAGCAGAAACAGTAGTGGTCAACAACTGGTGGTATCAACCCTGTCGAACAAGTAACCATGTGTACTTGTCAATTGGTAACCCAACAAACCTGTCAACTAGTCTGGACCAATTCTAGGCCTTCCAAAAACTTTAAGGAAGAGTGTTGAAGTTGGGTTGGGGTTTGGAACTCCAACCTCTTGTAACTAAAAGGCATGCCAACCATCTGCTTTGGTGTCTTCTTGCTTCATTTTGTGGTGGATTACTTATTTATTGACCGTATTGGCTTAGTCTATTAAAAATTTGAATGATTCTATCGAGAATAGGAATCCTGTCTTTTGTGCTCAAGCAGCTTTGCCGAGTGACTTGGGCTTCTTTTGTTTTGGACATGTGTATTCTATTTGACAACATTACATGCAATTGGCTCAACTAGTCGAACTATTAGAGCATGGTTCTACCAGTTTGACTGGTTGAACCACTAGTCCGGTTTTAAAAACGTTTATTCTTTTGTTCTTCCTATTATGTATCTGCTCTCCTCATCAGCACGAGGAGTGGCAGCTTAGTTTTTCCTCCTATATGCATATACATCCTATTTCATGCCTGCAATTTTAAAGGATGTTATACTTTCTGCCTTAACATAACTGCAAAAGTTGTGTTGACAGTTGGAGCCTTGTACTTGAATGTATGTTAAGGAATGTGCATTTGATGACCCTAATGGGCTAGTAGTGCCACTTTTGCTTCTATTTTGTGAGAACACTTTTGCTTGGTTGTCTCATTCTCACTTCTAGAACACTAACCCAGTGAAATTACACATCTTGGACTCTATCTTACACCTAGAGATGGAGAATGAGAAGATTTGCTGCATTCCCCATACTGTAGTTCCTCCTTGTTAGTGGTAAAATTTTTTACACCGCCATACAATCGAGCTAAGGATCAACTCATTGTGATGCCATCAATTGTATACTCTGAAAACTATTTTCCTTGAGCTTCTTACCATGTCCATTTGCAGTTTGGATTTTTGGAAACTTGTTGTTGCCCATAGTCTTTCCTTTCTGTATCATTGTTTGATAAACTCGCCAGTATTAGTAACAAATTTATTTCATTGACTAGGTGGTGGAGCTGGAATTATCCTGTCCATGCTCCTTACTAAGTTTCCACTTTTACAACCTACTCTTAAGTTTAAATATGACTGGCATAGGTATGTTGTGCCTCTTTAATGGACAATTTCATGCTTGTTCCGATGGTTGAAAACGTGCAAATTTATGCTCCAAAGAATATCTTTTTCATTTCAAGAAGTACAATACTGAACTATTAGGTTTTCCTGTAAATTTTAGATCAATTGGGAGGTCAAAGTGCAAAAAAAGATGAATCTTTAGTGGCCAGACATATACAGAAAGAATAATTATCTTCTTATGGTAGGTTCATTGCAGTCTGAGTTACTGACTAAGAACTAGTACATACATGTTCATGATGATAGATACTATCAGGGTCTTTAGTATAGAAAGATATCACATCACATTAGTTATGGCCATATTATAGGAACATCGGAGTAAAATCAAATTGAGTTATTTATTTTTGGCTACAACAACTACAAGGATGTGGCTTGTTTTCGGTGTGGCTTGTGTTTTCATTGTGTTTTGGATACAAGAAAGCTAGCCATGGTCTACCCTTGGAGGTAATTGCTTCAATTGAGAAAGCTCTTTCTTTGTTCTATTCAGTGTGTGAAGCGCTTGGAAGTCTTATATGAGAAGATGATGTCGAACTGAGGAGTTGGTCTTTTACAGGAAAAAACCAAGAGTGAATGAAGGTGATAAGTGTGGAAATCTAGATTCTGTTCTAGTTTATGTGGTGGTGATTGTACTTGATATTACGATTATATTATGGTTGTTTATGTGCACTGATATTTGTTTCGGCGGTATCTAATTTTGTTTGGTCATAAGGAAAGTAAAACGCGAAGTAACTCAGGATATTATCATCATCCTTAAAAAGAAATGGATAGTTAAGGTAGAGCAATTTCGAGGCAGTTTTCTTAGAAATAACTTTAAACTTTACATTATGGAAGAACTTCCCTGCTGATAATTTTTAATGCTTGAGTTGACTTTCAAGAGTTGCCATCAGCTGAACAACATGATGCCTCATACTTGGAAGCCAACCTGTAATTTTCATACTAGCTTTCAGTAAAAAAAAAGTCCCTAAAAATCTATGTAGTTCAGATGTTGAAAGTTGTGAGGCAAATTTGTTGCAAAATTTTAAACATCGTCGCATGAGTCACGCGTCATTTTTGTTCTCGACTGCTTAAGGCCTGCTTAGTTTTAGAAAACAGCTTTAGTTTCCATTTTCATAGAAACTGTTTTCGATGTTTTGTTGACAAAATATTTGTTTAGTGAAAATAATATATGTCATTAGGGATGAAAATTGTGAGAATATGCTCGGGTTACATCACATTCCAAAAACAGGCTTAGTTATTCCAAATCTCCATGTTTGCATTTGGAATGAGAATACTAAAAAGTCATCTTCAGTTTGTGATTTTGATTTTGAGAATAGTTTTCCTTTTATTCATCAACTGCTTTTGGAGTGTCACCAAATGCATTTTCTGGTCTGTTTTAATTCTCAAATTGAAATCAGAACGGACTTTTGAGAATCTTTATCAGCCGAATGCCTCCTTAGATTATCAATCTCTTTCTGTCTGCAGAAAAAATGAACTTCATCAAGTTGCTCAACAGGCTTTGAACATTGAAGATTTACTTCATGTCATCCGGACATCATTATCAGTCATGCATAAGCAGTGGGCTGATGCCATTAACATATTTCATGAGAAGTTTGATTTGCTGTCAAACCTTGTTAGTGACCATGGCAAGTGGTACTGTTAATACAGAGTGGTAGATGGCGTTTCATTTTTCTTCATTTAACTGTTTTCGTTTGCTTATCTAGGTCTTGACTCTTCTTCTCAGGAGGAATTTTTTAGTCTTCTCGATGGTGCTAGTACCAGTCCTGCAGTCCATCAGTTTCTTGTTAATTCTCTGGGTGAAGTGGTATGGCTTATTTTTTAAGCTCTGATGCTGCTATAGGACCTCGGCTTTTTCAATTGGTTTTTAAAATCTTAGTCTGCTAGTTTGTTCAGTGATAGCATATGAAGCGTGTATCAATAGTTGTTTGTGGTGCTGGAAAAGAACTTCTGCTGGTTGTCCTCAATCATCTGCAGGTACACGTTATTATCTTTGCATTTGGCCTTTTTCCCAAATAATTAAGTTTCATGCATCTCAGAGAACAGTCTTGGAGGTGATTAGACAGAGATAGGAATTTGTTACAGTAAATTATGCTTTGCACATCTGGAGACATGCCATATTTTTCAGAACATCCTGATGTTGATTCTTCATATGAACATATCATATGCAATGATATGAATTACCAACATTAAGTGGCTGGAAAGGGCAAAGTAAAATCTGATTTGAGTCTGATTCAACAAGTTGGCAATCTCTCCTATATACGTATAATGAAAATTGTTGGTCATTAATCATTGGTTTGAAACTTGAACTTGATCTAAGTTTGAGCTTTAAGTGTACTGTACATGGAGATTTAGATATAGAATGTTTAATTTATTCACATTATAATTAGCAGGTGTAGAGATATGTTCTCAATTTAAAAGGAAAGAGTTTATTGCCCATTTGATCTTAGCATATATCCCCTCTTAATTGCGAGAGTCAATTTTTGTACCAAAGAATCATATTCAACTCTTTTTACCTACTCGATATTACTATTAGAGCCTAGGGGAAGTTAGACTTGTTTATATTACCAAATTCCACTCATTGAACTCAATGTAGTAACCGAAACTCTTCTTTCCTGTGTTATGTTTAAGGTCAACAAGCTAAGGATGAGAATGAAAACTCAGAAATTTGAAGAAAATGAGCAGAAAACTAACTGGTGGGTGCTCGGATGACAGTGAATTGAGCCTACATGGATCTAATCTTGTGATGCTTAACCATGGTTATGAGAGCCTCTTGTTCGCAATCATTTGTTTAGCACTTAGATGTGAGAATTGATTATTTTATATTATTATTTTTTAGCATATCTTTAGATCACGATTTTTGATATACCACCTCTTTTTTGGCAAAATAATGATGAGGATGTTAAGCCCTAGTATTGAAATTGGTTTTACTAAGTCACATGCCAGATAGATTCATATTAGGTGTTTGTGACCTTCTTATGCATTATACTCATTTTTCCTCTTCAAATCAGTTTTGTATACTTCTCTTAGTCCCTAGTATTGCTCCTTTTTTGGTAGTGTGTTGGTAGCTCTTTGGATCCAAAGTTTCTCTTGAACTTTTTTGATCTTGACTTTCAGTAGTAGTGGCACCCTTTTATCACAATGATCTTACTCGCAAAAGGAATTACAACTGTGAGTTAATAGAGTGTTTTTGCCCATGTGGGTGATGGTTATGCTGATTAGCACAAAATCATATGTGAGATGTTGATGTTGGTACTTGAAACTATATGATGAGATAACATGTGTTGGAATAAAGGGTAATTTGAATAACTTAAAATCCTCAGAAAAGTGTTAAGTTTCTTTTTATAGATTATATAGTTCACCTGTAGGGCACCAAGGGGTGCAACCCATATACAAAAGGAGCCCAAAAAACTAAAGCCATATACAAATCAACTCCCAAAACCAAAAGGGAGCTCAAATACCAGATAAATCATTGACTAATCAACCAAGGCATTTACATCTATATGCAAGTTTGCACTATACCAAAAGTGTGTGACTTTAAGCCAAATTTCAATAAAATAGAATGGAAGATTTCTCTCCATCAGAAGCTCTCTTGTTCCGCTCCTTCCAAATCAGCCAAAAGACACAGGGGAATTGAGTTAATCCTAATTGTTGTGCTGTAAACGAATGCCCTACCATGCCCAAAGTTCTTGCTCAATAAAACCTCTGATAACCCAAGATAACATGGTGCATGCATAGGAAACTGTCCAAACCATTCTTGTCCAAGAACAAAATGAAGGAGGAGATGCCGCACGCACTATCTCCTCTTGCTGAGGAGACACCTATTAACCAGTACTTTGCCTCATTTCTAAAGTAAGGATTTGTTCCCAGGTTGCTTCCCAAGCAAAAAGAGAAACTCTATTGGAATCCTCACTTTCCAAATCGATTTCTAATGAAAATCTGTTCTATTCACAAATCTCCCTATCGAGCAGCTTGTAGTAAGACTTTACAGAAAAGATTCCATCTCTTCCCTTGTTCCAGGCAAAAGCATCCTTAAAAGCATCAGAAATCTTTGAACTCCTAACCTTGGGCTTGGCCCACAAAGTCAATGTCGCAAATGATCATTTCATTGTTTAAATGATAACAATCTGCAACCAAAGCTTCCTTGTTCCTTGACATTTCACCCAAATGCTTACACATACAACGCCAATATGTGAGAATCAAATTCCATTACTTGGGAGTGTAAGTTTCATAATAAATGCACACCAAATTGGAATGAGATTCTTACAATTGAGAATCTCAGGAAACGGAATTTGATTTTTCATAGAATGGAGTTGTGTGTGAAAACTTTTAAAGGAAAATGTTGATCATCTCTTTCTTCTTTCTGGCTTCGCTTCCAAGCTTTTACATCAAATCTTCGGCTTGTCTAAGGTGGTTTGGTTCTTGCCAAAACATGCCATCCAGTTTCTTAACTGTTGGCATGCCTAATTAGGAGGATCAATTTCTAAGAAGTTCTGAAGTGCGGCACCTTTGTCTCATGGGATGCCTTAGGAAAGAAAGCAACAAAATGTAGGGTTTGGAATCTTTGGTTGCTTCTGTGTTGGCACCTTTTAACCAGCTTTCAGAATCATATTCTGATTCTGTATATCTTCTAATGCTTGATTTTTGTTTGTTTTTCTTTTGTTTTGTTCTCTTATATACTGATGTACTGGAACTTTTTCTCTCAACAAAATCCTCTGTTATCTAGAGAAAATATATTGCCAGTTTATTCTCCTGCCAGATCTCTCTCCATTTATATGGGCATTTTTGTGTGTTGTGAACATGTGCTTCGGCATGCACATGCATGTGATCATGTGCTTACACAGGTGTGCACACATGTACATGCACACTATAGGGCTGTTGTTAATTAGATCAGATCCTGTGCTTCTCCTGGGTACAGTGACTCTCATGTGCATGCTACATATTTTTCTTGATTACTACTATAGTGAGAAATGACGTTTCTAGTTACATATTTCAAGGTTATACTCTGCTGTTTTATATTTTGATTAGTAAGTCTATTAAAAAGCACCAAGGGGATGCCTCCTATTTACTAATTACCACCTATAAGCTCATATTTACCTTAAAAAAAAAAAAAAAAAAAAAAAAAAGACTTGGTGTCCAAAGAACTGCCACCACAATGTGAAAAAAATAAGGTGGTAAGCCAATATCTTTTACAGCACCTATAGAGCTTTCCTCATTTTTAAAAGCCTGCCTATTTCTTTCTTGCCAAGGCTTATGAACTCTCTTTAACTCCATGGTACTGCCAATCAATGCTTTAGGGCTTCTTTCTCCTTTTGTCTATTCAAAATGTGCATTCACGACGGTGTAGAATTTTGTGGAAAAATTGACAAGTGATAAAAAGATTAAGCTATGAAATAAAGATGTGGCTTACTGTTTAAATGCTCTTTTGTAAGCTGGGACTTTTCTTTAGATTGAAGTGTAAACATTTGATAATTGGGGAGGTAAATTGGTAGCAGGGAGAGTTTTGAATCAAGTACCTCCTCTAGAGATGCGGTTTGATATTTGAATGTTGTAAAGAAGTTACCCTTCCCGAAGCTGTTGGATAGAGATGCGGTTTGATATTTGAATATTGTAAAGAAGTTAACCTTACCCAAGCTAACAGCAGAAGGGCTAGGGGCTGTCTCCTTGAACACACTAGCATTTCCTGTCAATATTGTGCTTACAGCTCACAACTATCACATAAATGCCCCCCCTCTCTCTCTCTCTCTCTCTCTCTCTCACAGCGACTTTGGGCAGGACTTGATAATTCGCATGAACATTCCAAACTTCTATCCTGCTTGCATGAATTGGATAGTAGACTAGGCTCCATTTCTTTAATGAATTTTCCAGTATAACTTTTATTTGTCAGAGACTCTAGAGTATGTCGTTTAGTTCAAACACAGTGTGCAGAAGATGAAGATGGCTTGTAATGACCATTTACTGTGTAAAACATTTTCTTTCGTAAACTTTTAACTTTGATGGTTCAGCAGATAAATGCTATTTTTATCCCTCACGAGTGTGTGTCAGTTTTCTCAATAAGAGATGATATTTGACATATGGGGTTAAGATACTGAAGTATTGTTATTTACATAACAGCCTACTGTAGAAATTATTGGCTTTAGAATGGGTGAGCTCAGGGGTCTTTCAAGATGGCGTTCTCATTACCTAGGTATTGGTTTGGATGAGACACTGGTGGATAATGCAGTAGAAAAGGCTGGAATGCTGCATGTAAAGGTTGAGCAATTCATAAGGGTGCTCTCATATGTCATGAAGCCGGTATGCCTGTTACAATCTTTCTTGTGATTTCTCTACCTTTCTAGATATCTTCTGTTTGCAACCATTGTAATATCTTGCCTGTCTCTCATCATGTGTGGTATCATGTCTTTAGTGACACTAAATTACTAAATTTTAGACATGAAGTTGAACTATTTTTGGATAAGACATGATAAGGGTTGCTTAGAATGACATATTATCGTCATGCTTTTGAAGGAGCAAAAAAGAGAAATTGCACGACTTTTTTGTATCTTTGCTTCCCATGCCTCGCACAACTTGGGGTTTGTACCTTTTCAATTCTCGCATGCTACCCTGAAGAAATGCAATTTTACTTAGTTTCAAAATGAAAAAATCATAGTGTGACCACTAAATCTAGAGCAAGGTCAAAATATTGGTAGGATCCTATGGAGTTCTCCAGCCTGTGGCATGCTTGTAGTATTTGCCTTAGGGATCGAAAGCATATTGTATTGGTTAATAATGTGCATGTTGCTGAAGCTTTTGCTTTTGTCTCTCTTTCAGTTTGCAAATTTCTTCAGCTGGCTTCTGAAATGTATAAAGCGATCGATGTCAGAGCCAAGTGATCAACTTTTAACATACAATAGGTTTGTCTAACTTTTGTCAATCAGGGTCCTTCCTTATGGTGAATTCCGACGGTAAACTTGTTGTCATGTTCTTGAAGTGTCTATATGATCAAGATCCTGCTATGCATCTTCTCAATCTATCTGAGGCTGATGAAGAAATTGACATTGATCTGTGAGTATTTTTGCTAACTTGCTCTAGTTCATAATTATACATCCTTTACAATATGGCACCTGGAACCCCAGAATCTTTAGTTGTTAGTTGCTCATACCTGATGGAGGTACCAAGTGGAATGTTTGGCATAACAATGTATAAAAAGCTTCCAGTAGAAATTCCTTGTGTATTTATCTTGAAAGTTAAACTTTTTCCTGTCATTTTAATTCAGATATACTTTACTTGGTTATTGTTGATAGAATGGCTAACCATTGAATAATAAATTTTTTTCTCTTGTGAATTATCTGTGAGTTTTGCTCCTCCTTGGTTTTCTTAATGAATTTCATTCAGCTAATAAGAAAAGGTTAACCTGGCCCTAGTCATAGAATCATATGTATCATCCAGAGACATGAAGTGAGACTGGATTCATAATTAGACATAAGATGACCTTATAATTCCAAGGGTGGTGGGTCATCTCTTCATCCTTTGTACCTGAAATTTGGTGAGGGGCGGCTTGGATACTACAAGGTGTGGTCAGCTTAGTATTGCCTTAATGTACACTAGCGGCTAATTTTGTTGGCCTTTGCTAGGTTGTGCAATCCATTAATGTAGCAGAGAATTAGAATATCAGTTTGTAATGGAAATTGGTCATGCTTTAAATATCAGAATGACATGCTGTCAAGCCTAGTATTATTTTCATGTGCTTTAGCAGCTGACTCATGCTTTGAGGCAATGTGACCAAATTAGTTAGCAAAATTGTGAATGTGAAATTGTAAATGACTCCTGGTTTGGGGGCTAGTTCCTCATTTCAGGTCATCTTGCTATCATCTTCAGCTATATTCATTTTTGAATTAACGGACACCCACCAAAGCACGAAAGCCAGGATCTTTCCCACAATAATACCTACAGGTTCTCCCAATTCTGTTCCATGACTGGAACAGGAAATACTTAAGAGCACTTCCACTAGATGAGGTTGACTCGAGCTAGGGTGGTTTGCTGGGCTTCAACTGTGGTTATTGTTGGTCCAGCACTATTTTAAGTAACCACATGGTAACAAGGGTTGAAATTGACGGTTGATTGTCGTTTCTCATTGGATTGGAAGGTCATATTCCAAAATATCAAATGCAATTCCTTGTGCTTTTCTGCCCTGATATATCTTGTCAGGTCAGTGAGATGTCTTACCCTCATTATTATCTCAGACAAACAATGCAGAGAATTGAGAATTACTGCAGTGTGGAGGATTTTGGGGACACGGAATATTTGCAAAGGACACTTGTGAAAGAATTTCAATAGATGGAACGCAGTTATTAGCAAAAGAATTAAAAAGCTGAAATGTAATGGAATCCTGTTCGTGGATAGGAGTTCTTGCTTGAATATATTTTTTATTGCTTTTTCATTTTAAATTCTTCTCATTAATCCTATATCTACTTTTTCCATTTATAATTGTTCTTACACATGCTACCTCAGTGGGAAAAATATGAACTATGGGATAAATCATTGCCGTCATCGGTTGTTTGAAGTGATTGCTTTTCCCCCCTTCAAGTCTGGTCCTTGTTGCTGATATGTGCACCAAATGTGAAATTGTGGGTCAACAAGAGTTTGAATATGATACCTGGGCTCAAAATTTGTTTATGTAAACATTGCAATCCTTTAATTAAAAGTTTGTACTTTTGGTTTTACCCAACTCATCAATTATTTGAGCTCAAATATTCATTTTTGTTTGGCTAATTCAGGACTTATGTTAATAGGTTTGTGGATATTTCTATCCAAATGCTTATTAGCATAAAGTTGTCCTATATTTTCATTTCCTTGTCTGAGTGGCCAGAACCTTGAGACTATAATGAGAGGAGAGAAAAAAAAAACAAAAGGAAACCTTTGTGGGTTAGGGGTTGTCTTCTGGAGGTTGTCCTTAACAATGGTTTTTCATTTACCCTCTGATATATACCTTTAATCTGAAACTACATATATTATCCAGAGATCCACATGTGCATAGTACAAATGCTTTTTCATGCTAATCATTCTCTGTCTGGCTCTGCAGGATGACTTTGAATTTGCTTCAGATTATATTTCCTTCCAAATACCTGACGATTCTTTTGTAGATGTAACAAATTGTATAGCGGTAGTGAGGGGACTGATGAATGAATGTGAAGCAGGGAAGACCTTTGGAAGGATCTTGTTGTGCATCCCTCCCGGTCACTGTTTTGTGGATTTGGCTCTATTTGAGGTAAAAGCTTGGTATATCATATTTTAAAGCCCAAATTTGCAAATGTGGCTAATACATTCTGTTGTAAACAGGAAGATCAAATTGCTATGTTGCTAAATAAGATGAATGATATTTGTGAAGGCTTGGGAGACGCCAGAATGATGATCTTGCAGGCAGTGACCTTCCATTTGTGCATATTGCAGGAACCAATTGTACAAATAACTGAGAGTTGTACCAATTGAAGGTAACTCATGGATTCGGAGCTTGCATATTGATTTCTTACTCATGATATCCTGAGTTCTATTCTGATCATGTCAATTCACAATTTAAGACATTGATGGCAAAAGGAAAAACCTAGCATATTCTGCTTTTCTGTTGACTCCTGTTCTTTTCAGAATTTTAGGAAGTGCTTCTGGTTGGATGGGGAACCAGGCCTGTCCAGTTAAATTTCCCAGCAGAAATAGTATTGGTCAAGAACTGGTGGTATTTACCCTGTTTAACCGATAACCAGGTGTCCCTATCAACTGGTACCCAACAAACCTATCAAAAGTTAGGACCAGTTCTGGACCTTAAAAAAAAAAAGGAGTAGTGTTGGAGTTGGCTTTGGGTTTGGAACTCCAACTTCTTGTAATTAACAAGTGTGCCAACCATTTGCTCCGGTGTCTTCTTTCTTCAATTTGTGGTGGATAATTTATTTATTGACCGTATTGGCCTAATCTATTAGAAAACTGAACAGGATGCTATTAAGATGACATCAAGCGTGTGTAATATACTAAAATGCTATGGTGTCTGCCAACTCAATGGGCTTCTTTGTTCGCTTGCCGACTCACTGGGCTTCTTTTGTTCTAAACATGTGTAATCTAATATTTGCAGAGTGTTCTATCAGATGACATCACATGCAATAGTTTTACCAGTTCGACCGATTGAACCACTGGTCTGGTTTTAAAAACGTTTGTTCTTTTATTGTTCCTATCTATTATTTATTTGCTCTCCTCATCGGCACGAGTAGCAGCAGCTTTGTTTTTCCTCCTATGTGCACAATGCATATACATGCCATTACATGCTTATGATTTCAAAGGATGTTTTACTTTCTGCCTTACCGTTACAGCAAAAGTTCCAACATATCTTGACAGCTGGAGTCTTGTACTTGTATATAGGTTAAGAAATGTTCATTTGATGGCCCTAATGGGTTAAATTTTGTGTGGACATTTGCTTGGTTATAGTATTCTCACTTTTGAAACACTAACCCAGTGAAACTACACATCTAGGACCCTATCTTACACCTGGAGATGGAGAATGAAAAGCTTCGCAGCATTCCTCATGCTGTAGTTCCTCCCTTGTCAGTTAGTGGTAAGAACATTTTGACAGTCATACAATCAAGCTAAGGATCAATTCATTGTGATGCCATCAATTGTATAGTTCTGAAGATTTTTTCTTTGAGCTTCTTACCATGTCCATTTGCAGTTTTGGATGTCTGGAAACTTATTGTTGCCCCATACTCTTTCCTTTGTGTATCAATGTTTGATAAACTTGCCAGTGTCAGTAACAAATTTATCTCGTTGGCTGGGTGTTGGAATTGAATTAATCCTGTCCATGCTCCTTACTACATTTCCACTTAGAACCTACTATTAAGTTTAAATGTGACTGGCATAGGTACATTGTGCCTCTTTAATGGACCACTTCATGTTTGTTCCTACAGATTGAAGAAGTGCAAAAGTATGCTCCAAAGAAGAATTTTTTCAGTTGAAGAAGTAAAATACTGAAATATTAGGTTTTCCCCTAAATTTTAAATCAATTGAGAGGACAAAGTGCAAAAAGGATGAATCTATAGTCGCCAGACAAATACAAAAAGAATAATCATTCTCTTATGGTAGGTGCATAGCAGTCTGAGTTACTGACTGAGAACCACTATTTACAAGTTCATGATGATAGATACTATCATGATAGCAAGATACTGTTGAGCATTCATGGTTTACATGCATGCCATAGCCTATTTAGGCACACAAGGTTTGCTTCCCGCCTGTGTTTTAGCATAATGCATGTGTTGCATTTATACTTTTACCCAACAAAGGTATCTAAACATCACGTTAGTTATGGCCATATATTCAAGGAACACCGGACTGAAATCAAGTTGATTTTTTTTTGGCAACAGCAAGTAGAGGTGTGGCTTGTGTTTTAGCTGCAAGAAAGCAGGCCCTGGTCTACATACTGGACGAGGATGAAGAAGAAATCTCTGATTCAGAATGACTGTCTGTTCAAGAATTTGTGGTGGTTATGCTTGGTGTTGCTGCTGTGGGTGGACCTCTAATACTTGAAGCTGCAGACATAAGTGTGAGAAGCAATGCATGTGGGCTTTCTGACTGAAGCTCTTCGACTCCACCCTTCTTGGAGAGTCTTAATCTATACCTGCCATGTGCCTTTTCTGCTAGGCGGGCATTTGTCGAAGAAAAAGTGGAGTAAAAGGTAACTATTTATCTATTGAGTTGGATAGAATTGACCGAAAGATGCTGAGTCATGGCTTCTATCCGGTGGTAACTGTCTTCATGGCATTGCTGTAAGCTCTGAGACCTGCTCGATAGTGCCAAGCTTTTGCTTCATCTGTATATGTTCATTATTTTCATGTGTAAGAGAACCAAATGTTTGGTTTGGATTATCTATACTTTGGGTTGAATGGTTCAGGCAGTGTACTTGACTAACGAACTCTACATTTGAATATTGAAATCTCTCACCCGAGATTGACTCGTTTCCATCATTCATTGTTAAGTGACAATGTAAAAATACATTCTTGTGGGGAACATAGGCTATATTCCAAGGTGGCAATAAAGAACATATATTTGGAGTCCTCAAATAGATGGTAGGTTTAGATCATGAGATTTTGTATACAATATCATTAATGGACTTGGTATCCTTAATAAAGAGCATCAAGGGGTCTTTTAATTCAATGATGTACATTCAAGAATCTAAAATTGTTTAATTGTATTATTCTTTCTCTTGGAATTATTGCCAATCTCCAGGAGAAAGTACGTATGAATGTAACATGTGCATTTGTGATACTTCTTTTCTTTGGTTTATTATTTGTTGTGATGATACCTTTATGTGAACCTTAGTTGAATTTACTCTAAAATTAAATCCTCCTTTATTTGTAGCCCTTCCAAATCTTTACGTGTTCAATGTATTCTTCCCAATGCAAGTGCAGAAATAGTGACATTTAACATTAATTATAAGATGGGACCATAACATTACCAACAAAATAAATGATTGTTATCAGGTTCACTGCCAGTGCAAATCCCATGTAAACTTGAAATTCCAGGAGTCGTTTTACACAAGCTCGTTTTGGAGAAATTGCAGTTAAAAGCTTCGAGGACCGAGAAAATAAGAAGAGAAGACCAGGAGAACAAGTACGACTAAGGGAGAAGCTTTACTATTGATAGGAAATGTCTAAGAAGACAACTTGTGTCTATCGCACCAGACACCTTTGGCTAAACCTTCTATTTATTGTCATTGTAGAACCTCAAAAAATTTACTTTTGCCACTATTCTCAGTAATAATAGAACTTATGATCATTTGTAACTCAACATCATTATTAAACTAACTGTCCAAATTGTTGAGAATATCAAGGTAACTAGCATCATGTCTTAACAGTGTGTGTTCCAAAAAATAGCTTCATTGCATGTGGATAGCAACAAACAGGCAAGACTTAATACATGGGAGTTGGGACTTTGATCAGAAAATTAGTCACTTAAGAAGGCAACAATGACTATACATAACTTTATTAATGATGAGTCAACACTCTAAATCTCGATTAGAACAAGAATTTATTCAAAGAAGTCCTAAACAAGCACAACTCAAAATTTACCTCACCTCAACATCTTTCGGCACATTAGTGCATCTCATATGCACTTATAAACACAACATGCGTAATCAACAGCTGGAACACCTCACTTTCACATATTAATCAATTACAGGGATTCTGATTAAAAGGCTAAATCGTTATGACACGTCCCATTTCGTGCCACACAATTTTGTCTCATAATCAGGCGCAGATATCTTATATCAATGGTTCCATCCACACTTAAGGTTTTAGAGGTGGCTCTCACGGACGTTATCGTAAGGTTCCACCCACATAAAGTAATAGTTTAAGGTTCTAGAAATGGGTCTCACAAAGTTACATTATCGTAACACTTAGCCCTTGATTATACAAGGCCATAGCTCAAGGTTCTAAAGGTGGCTCACACGAAGTTTCGCTACCATGTAGCACTTTGCCTTTAACTACACAAAACACTAGCTCAAGGTTCTAGACATAGTTCTCATGTGACTCAAGTCGCCATGTAGCACTTAGCCCTTGACTATTAGGTTTTAGAGGTGACTCATACGAAATTTCATTGTCATGTAACACTTAGTCCTATACCCAATTACAACACATTTGACTTCCTCGGCCAAACACATCACCTCATCTTTCAATGGTCATCACATGATCACATAATCACATAATCACATATTGCCATTCAATGGCCATCCTTTGCCATGACTATAAACCATCACCATAGCACAACCATTCACATCTCATCACACACAAGTTCCAAGCATATCACAAGTCAACTACATCACCAAATATGCATTTTCCAGCAAGCATAGCATCAAGAACCATCATAAACTACTACTGGTCCTAATTGGCAAAATGGTCCACTTATGTGTCTCTAAGTTTAAATCTAAAACCTAATCAAACAAATTTGGAAAATTCTGAAATTTGAATATGTTCTAAAAGACACATAAACAAGAATTTTTCATGAAGATACCTCAGCCCAGATCTCTAGATTAAGAGTAGTAAATCATCAAATCCAATACAAAAACTGGGTCCGTTTCTAGAAATCACGTTTTCCAAAACCAGCTTGGTTCGAGATTCAAAAATTGTCCATTTGATCTGAAATTTAATTATGTTAAACTAAAAGATGTGATAAACAAAATTTTTGAATAAACCATTTCAAAAATCGAACCTAAAAGTGAATAAAAATCCATTGAACAACAAAAGGTCACAAGTTTAAGCCCAAATAGAGGTTCCGTTTGCAAATGACGAAATTGATATCTCTTTCTTTTAAATCCCTAAAAATCTTGAGAAAAATATATGTCATAATTAAAGATGTCTAAAACATTTTTCAAGTAGGAATAAATCTTAAAATCATAGCCCATTTTGATCCACAAAAATGGCAAACGGCAAGAGTCCAGTGAACTAATTTGGGAGAAATCCCATCAAATAGGCTAAACCAGCCTCATTAGTGCTAATATCACCAATTAGATTAATATTAATCTATATTAAGGCTAATCTAACTAAATTAGATTAGCACTAATCCATCTTAAGGTTAATCTCACTTAATAATAATTTAACTAAGCTAATGGACACTAATATAATCCCCTAAGTGCAATTAACAACCTAATCAAGGATTAGTGAATTAACTCATCGGATTAGCGAGCAAACAGGTTCACGGCGATGGTGACGCGAAGGCGGTGAAGACCCATGTCTACAGCGGCTCCAAATGAGGCTCGGAAGGCTCTGAAAAACAACTCGCAAGCCTTTGCTTGTGGCTGGAACAGGTTTTGCTTCTGGGCTTGCTGGTCGGTCACGGTTGCTGGCTGAGGAGCTAGGCGGCTGGTCACAGAGGCTGGTCACTGTGTGACAGTGAGGCGGACGTGGGGTGGTGCTGACACAAAGCTGCTGGACTGAACGCTGGTGACTGGGCTGCTAGACAGAGGCGTGCGGCTGTGGTCGAGGTTGCTGGATGCAGCTGGGGTTGAGGGGAGGTTTGCTGAACGTGAGGTGGTGTAGGGGGGTTGCTGTGGCGGTGGGGGAGTGATGGGCTGGTGTTGGGATGAGGGGCGTGTGGGTGGAGAGTGGGATGAGTTCGCTGGTGATGGGGGAAGAAAGGGCGTGAAGGGGGAAAGAAAGAGGAAGGGAAAAAAAAAATTGCAGCAGAAGAAGAGGGGCGGCAAGGGGGTCTTCGTGCGAGAGAGGGGGGGGGGAGAGATTGAAGAGAGAGAGGAAAGAGAGAGGGATGAAAGAAATCAAGAAAAATAGCCAAAATCACTCCAGTGTTATGCCCCCAAGGTCAAGGCTCCATCCAATTGCAAATTTCCTCTTATTTCTTCACCATTTGAGGCCTTTTTGGTGTCCAAAATTCACATGGCAGCCACCCCTACGAATTTCCAGCTATTTTCTTTCAATCTCACATCAATTACTTCAATTTGATGGCCCCAAAAAGCCATGGCAGCAGCCCATACCATTTCCCTTCAAGTCTTCATAAAACAATTCAATTTGAAGGCCAAAAATCCCATTGAAAGTGCCCATCCGAATTTCTTGATTTTTAATTTGCCGAAATTGAATTTTCCGCCAAAAATTCTGGGCTCGACGGAATATTTTCAAAAGATGAGACGAGGTTTTAAAAATGAACCATGACACCCTCAAACATTCAATTCCCGAAACCGAGTTCAATTTCGTGGTTAAAATCAACGGGATGCGATTTTAGTCCAATCCGACCTACCGAGTAGCTTTTAGGGATTTTACCGCGGTTATATCCCGTAACGGCTTCACCTAATAGGTTAATTACTTGTGAGTGATTAGCTCATAGAAAAATGACCATAGGCACATTAGTGAAAAGCCCATTTCATTTTATCGAGACTCGGGATGTCACAGTTTAACCAACCAATCTTCTTTTCTAATATGATTTTCAAGTCACCTATTGATAAAAAAATGCATATAGAAACATGTTGCCGTGTGCTTGTTACATCATTTCATATTTACTTATTGGTAAAAATATATTGTCAATATCCACTTGGCATCACCCAAGTGAAAGGGAGTTTTAGCTATTCAAAGTGTGGAGACAATTGACATTGTTTCAAGCCAAATGAGTATTGGATGTTCATCACACAATCTTAGGGGAAATTACTAATAAAGTCATAAGGCTATTGCACTTGCACTAATTCAGTCCTAGACTTTCAAATTTGGCTAATTGAGTTCTAGACCTTTTGGCTGCGCATGATAAAATTTATGTTTCTTGATTTCTCTATTTCTTTGTTCCTCGGAACAGGTTTGGAACAGAAATTCGTTTGATAACCCAATTTGATTTCTCTATTTCTGAAACAGATTTCTATTCCAGAAATTGATTTGGAGGAGAAATCAAAAGCTAGAAATTGTAGCTTCTCTGTTTTTGAAATAGAAACAGAAATTATTTTCTTTTCTCCATCCTTCAAAAATAGAATTTTTGTTCTCAAATTAGCAAAATAGGTTATCATACCGCCTTCCTTTGATGTTGTCCCACAAGAAATTCTTATGGATCATAAGCATAAACGTTACTTTAAGATGGAATTCTCATATATTCGTTTACACCATCAATTTTATTTTGTTGATAATCTTGTATAATACTAGTCTTTGATAAAATGATAGGGTTGTATTGGCTCTATTGATGGCACCCACATTCATGCTTCTATACCTGTGTAGAAGCAAATCCCATTTAGAGGTAGGAAAGGCACCACCACTTAGAATGTGATGTATGTTTATTCATTTGATATGAAATTTACTTTTGTATATGTTGGTTGGGAAAGCTCTGTCAACGATTGTTGAGTGCTTGTAGCAACACCGGAGACTCCTCACTTGGAATTTCCTCAGCTACCACTAGGTATTTGTTTGTCTTTTAAGGAGTAATTTTCTTTATGATCATATTTATAGTTTATAAATTACGACCAATATATGAATACATTGTTGTAGGCAAATACTATGTCATGGATTCTGGTTATGCAGCAACTCCGGAATTTTTAACTCCTTTTAGAGGTGACTGGTATCATTTAAATGAGTATAGGGGTAGAGCGAGACGGTAAACAACTACAAAAGAATTTTTCAACTATAGGCATTCTTCTTTAAGGAATGTCATTAAAAGATTATTTGGGGCATTGAAAAATTATTTTTTCATTTTGAGACACATGCCCTCATTTGCAATTCGAAAGCAAGTACATATCGTAATTGCATGTTGTGTTATCCATAATTACATCCGTGATCAAGACAAGATGGATAAGAACTTTTCCCTATATAGAGATCCGATGTACTTGGCTGAACCTACGCAGGATGAGCTTGCAAATGTTCAGTTGACCGAAGAGGGAAACCAAATAAATACGCTTAGGAAAACCATTGCCAATAAAATGGCAAGGGATAATAATGTGGCGGAAATTCCATGAAATTGTATTTTCAAATTTTGTAATATATTAGTATTATTTTGACTATTATTTTGTATTTGAAGATTTCCTATATTGTTATCTATCCAATTTTTATTCCTAGAAATAGAAATTTTATTCTGTTATCAAACGGATTGCCCGAGAAATAGAAATTTTGAGTTGTTATCAAACGGGTTTATTTACTCGAAACTTGTCTGGGGAATAGAAATTGAGAAATCAATTTCTGGTTAAAAATCAATTTATATTTCAGAAATTTTATCATGCACAGCCTTTGAGGATTTACCAATGTAATCTATTTAGTCAAATTTTCAATGAAAATTGCCAACGTGGATAATGATTCCCATTTTTTATTAATTCTTTTGACATTTTTTTTTTCACTTTTCTTTTTGCCAGTGGATGATTGCCAAACACTTAGGGGGTGCATGACAACCATCTCGTTTTATTCCAGAAACAATTTTTCTATTCCAAACTTGTTTTAGGAATAGAAATCCGTTTGATAATATTATTTCATTTTTCGATTTCTGAAATAGATTTTTGTTCCAAAATAGGTTTGAAATAGAAATCGAAGTAAAAATTTTCTACTTCTCTATTTCTAGAATAGAAATAAGAAATAAAAATTATTCTCATTATTTGTCAACCTGGTCCTTCATCCGTCGTCGCCAACCACCATCCGCCACTGCTAACCACCATTTGCCACTGCTTTGCCGGTTCTTGTCGATCGTTGGCCACCGCCGATCACCGGTTTGCCGCCGTCCGCCGGTCCGTCACCGTCCGAAAGGAAAAAATTTTGTATTATTATCAAACGAATTTCTATTTTTAGAGTAGAAATTTTATATCGTTATCAAACAGGTTGATAACCATTCGGCCAAAAATTGATTTACGAAGAGAAATAGATTTGTCTATTTCTATTTCTAGATGAGTTTCTAAGAAAAATAACCATTTGATAAAGATATAAAATTTCTACTCTAAAAATGAAAATTCCTTTGATAATGACAAAAAATTTGCGGTGAAAGGCAGTGGACCGGTGGCGGCGCGGCCGGCGGCGGCGGCGATCGGGATCGACGGATGCGATCTTGGTTGGCGGCGACGGAGATGGAGGATACAATGAGAAGAATTTTTATTTCTCAATTTTGTTCCAAAAATAGAGAAATAGAAAATTTTTACTTCGATTTCTATTCCAAACCTATTTCTAGAATAAGAATCTATTTCAAAATAGAAAAATGAAATAATTTTACCAAAGCAGATTTCTATTCCAAAACAATTTGGAATAAAAATTATTTCTAGAACAAGAACAATGGTTTGTTATGCACCCCCTTAGAAACTCATCTAAAAATAAAAATAGAAAAATTTACTTCTCTTTAAAAATCAATTTTTGGCAGAATGGTTATCATTCATGCCCTTAAGGCGCACATGATAACCATTTTTTCATGTTCCAAAACTATTTTTCTATTCTTAACTTGCCCTTTGGTAAAATTATTTCATTTTTTTGTTTCTGGAATAGTTTTCTATTCTAGAAATAGGTTTGGAACATAAATTAGATGTCACACCTCAAACCTCGAGCACGCGTACATCCCTTGATGGTCGATAAAATTGTGACGTTCTTAAGACGCGTTGCCGACCCAATTGATTATGCACATGTAGAAGCGAATTAATCAATCCCCTGACAACAACAAACATGGGATAGAAAAACATAACAACCAATTTAAACAAACACACTTGATAACAAACCAAATCAACCTGCAAGGTTATATACAAAAGTTAAGGCCCAAAAATGGACTAGCTAGTTAATCCTACCCCGGACCCTCCTACTTCGAATCTGGGTCCACTACGACACCGTCAGGAATGACAATGTCTAGCGGATTAGCTACCTCCTCTACTGTAGGCTCCTCCACCTCGAACCCCTGGTTTATCGCATTGTCAACTATAATGTTGGCGTGCATGATAGAGTCGAGTACCATCTCACCCTCACCTTTAGTGGTGGGTTTATCGAAACCATCCACGGTGTGACACCCCAAATTTTCTTTTGTTCGTCAGTTAAGTTAAGTATATTATAGATTAAGGTTATTGATTAGATTAAAACATCAAGTGTTCTTTTAGTTTGACCACGACCCACTCTTCCGTGCATGGGAGGATTTTCTTTCAAGAAGAATTTTATTCCCCTTGTAGCAGCCAGGTGGAGCTAAAGAGGAAGGGGGGGAGATCACATGTGTACTGCTATTCTTTTCTTCTTTCCTAAGCAGTTCAGCAGCAGCGATTGATTTCTTTAGCTGGGTTCTTTTCTTTCTTCCCCTGACTGAGACACCCAACTTTTCTCATTCTTATTTTCACTTCGTTCCGCCAAAGATTTGACCCAAGCTCAACCCCTCTTAGCCCCGCGTCTTCTTCCTGTAGTGAGACCGTCACTGCCTTGCCCCATTCGAAACTCCCGCTGTCAGCCATGAAGCCCCAGCTTGCCCGACGCCTCCTCCATCTTCTGTCGGTGAAAGATCCAGGCAAGTGAAGCTGTCTTCGTGGTCTCGAGTTCATGGGTTTGCCCCGCCTTGTGTTGTATGTTGATTTAGGGTTGGGTGGTTGCATTGGGGGTGCAAGGGACGGCTGAAACGTTAGGTTTTGGGGTAGGATAGGTTCTGATTTTGAATTGCCGTGGCTGATAGGTGGTGGATATCGCGTTCCACCCAGTCGACGACCCACCAACCCAAAATTTCCTTCCCTCTCTCTTCCATTTCTCTCTTTTCCTCCCTCGGCTTGAACAAAACGGAGCCTTGATGTCCCTGTTTTGGTATATACGGGTTAGCCGAGAGTTCGAACAAAAGCCGTGAGCAAGAGGGGGAGCGTGCGAGAGAGAGAGAGAGAGAGAGAGAGAGAGAGAAAGAGAGAGAGAGAGCTTGTGAGAGTGGTGCCGATTGAGCGAATTGAGAACGATTCTTGATTTGATGATTTTGTTTTGGGCTCATTCGGGCTGGTCGCAGGGTTGGATGGGTGTTCGGTGACTTGTGTGTGAGGCTTGTGGATGGTATGGTGTAAGTCAAGGCGAGAGATGGGCTATGGTCTATCATTGTTGGGTAGGAAAGGCTGATGAGCTACGAAATGGGCTTACATGTTGACTTAGGAAGGTCGATACTTCAACTGTGGCTTTGGATGGATTTCTCGAATTGTTTGTGATGAATCACTAGTGGTTAACGCTCATTTAGGTGCTATACATGTGTGGTCGAGGCTCAAATGGGGGTTTGTGAGGGGACTAATTAGCTAGGAGTAGCTGAATGCAGATGCTAGAGTTCATGGTTGGTCTGTCCGGGAAGAATAGCTCGCTGAGGTTGTTGGTTTGCCGATTTTCCGTCATCAAATGTATTAAGAATTGGATGAAGTTATTTTCTAGAAAGTTGTGCAATACATTCTAAGCTACAACATATATTTAATTGAGATTTTTATGAGTTAAACTGATCTGCATGAAGACTTGATTTTATACTGTTAGTGAGCTATTCAGTACCGTGAAATAACGACCTCAGTGTACTTTTGAATTTCTATAAAATTATTGAGTTAGAATATGGATTTAATTCCTTCATGAAAGTAGTAGGAGACATGTAGTTTCAGAACATATCAAAATTTCAAAGCATTTTATTGAGTATTGAACTTCGAAATGGGCTAAACCTCCCGGTTGATAGTTCTATTCGGCAGAAGGAATTTTGAGCTGCATGGACCACATTGTTGCTCTCTTTACAGAAGAAACTAGACTTGGTTTCCTTCTTGAAAAGTGTTCATTTAGAGCCTTACTATCACATATTAAAACTTGAGAGTTTTTTGTGATGGTTTACTATAGTTTTGGCTCTAAACACTAAGACTAGTCGCTTTCGCCTAGTTCTGTCTATGTTAGTAGATTCTAAGTTTTATGCAAGAAAATGTTGGACTCTTACCTTGTTGCCTCTAATGAGGGTACTTATATACCTTTTAGTATTTAATAATGTATGTTTAGACATTGGTGTGATTTTTAGCATACTAGAGTTGTTGGTGCCGTAACAAGGCAAAATTATGAATGTGTGTAGTTAGCTAAGGAGCCAATGAGAGGCCCCGGGTGTCGGGATGCCTGGAGAGGGGTGATGAGGAGTAATGGTATTCTCTCCGGGGACTGAGAAGGATTAAATAACTTCTTAGGGGACCTCGTGATGCTAGGTTGGGTGTAAGGGGTATAGGGTGGAGTGTCGTCTTCCCCTAGGTAATTGTGAACCTCGTGACGCCAAGTTGGGTGTGAGGGGTATAGGGTGGAGTGGCGTCTTCCCTTGGGTGATTGTTGCAACTAGACTTCTATAGATTCTGCAAATTGATAGTTTGTTTACCTATTTGGCTTGCTATTGGCCAACTCCAAGTTAAGACTAACTGCTCACTTGCTGAGTTTTTATTTTGAAAACTCATACTTGTTTATTATGTCTTTTCTTTAGATTAGAAGATGACCAAGGAGCGCTCGACGTGTGGGAGAGTTTTTTTGTTGTTTTTTTGATAGTATGTAAATACTCGACAAGAGACGGGATATTAAGGGCGCGCATGATAAAATTTATATTTCTCGATTTCTCTATTTCTCTGTTCCTCAGAATAGATTTGGAACAGAAATTCGTTTGGTAACGCAATTTGATTTCTCTATTTCTGAAATAGATTTCTATTCCATAAATAGAGAAGTCGAAGAAATCAAGTTCAAATTTTTAACTTCTTTCTAAAATAGAAATCGAAGCTGAAATCAAACCATATAAAAGAACCTTATGCTTTCTTGCTAACTTAATTCACTCATAACCACAACTTCACAAATTATTGCTAATTTTCTTTTTCTTATTTTGCTCATGTTTTTTTTTTCAATTTTTTTTGATAACTTCCTCTTTAGGATGAAAGGCAATCAAATGGGTCCCCAATTTTTAAAAATGACCAAAGTTCTTAGATACTTACTTAAAAATAATGGGGCTCTTTTCTCCTAGAAAGGGCATGCGCATGGCTAGTTGAAGAAAAAGTTCTTACGCAATAGATGAATAAAAAACATGCCTAGAAATTTAACTTTGTTTCTTTACGGATTCAAAATTCTTGCAAAATCAAAATAATTAGATTGTTACACAATCTTGAATTTTAATTTGAAGGCAAGAGATTCAAGAGCATCTCTCTCTTTGTTATGCAAGGGCTATTAAAGGTTCATTGAGCAACAATAAAAAAAATTAGGGATGAGCAACTGGACTTATTCAATTTGAGAATCAAAATAAACCGACATTTCCCGATTGGTTCCTAACCATAAACGTTACTTCAAGGTAAAATTCTCATATATTCCTTTACACCATTAATTTTATTTTGTTATCTTGTATAATACTAGTCTTTGATAAAATGACAGGGCTATATGGGTGCCATTGATGGCACTCATATTCATGCTTCCGCAGTACTTGTCTGAACCTACGCAGGATAAGCTTGCAAATCGAGGAGAGAAACCAAATAAATACACTTAAGAAAACCATTGCCAATAAAATGGCAAGGAATAATAATATACTGGAAATTTCATGAAATTGTATTTTCAACTTTTGTAATGTATTAGTATTATTTCGACTGTAATTTGGTATTTGAGGATTTCTTATATTGTTATCTAATCAATTTCTATTTCTAGAAATAGAAATTTTATTCTATTATCAAACAGATTTCTATTTTATAAATAGAAATTTTGAGTCGTTATCATACGGTGTCTTTGCTCGTAAATTTGTCCGAGGAATAGAAATTGAGAAATCAATTTCTCAAAAATCAATTTCTTGAATAGAAATTTTGTCATGCGCACCCTAAGTGTTTCTGGCTCCTAGTGTTTTTTTTTTTTTTTTTGGTAGAAATCCCCCTCCTTAGCCTCATCTCCCGATGTGTACGGAAACAAAGTTTTTAGTAAATATAGTTGAGTGCAGCTCAGTTTCTTATGACTCACTTAGAATGAAATTTATTTTATGATCTGAAATTAATATCTCCCTTAATTTATAAAGCAAGTCATGTGACTTGACTTGAGATCCTAGGTGTCGCACGTGGTACCTTCCCGTTCCCCGTTAGGCTTGTAATGAAACCACGCCTTGAATCGATGAGGTACCAACTATGGTAGGTCCTCATCGACCAAAATCGTGGTCACAACAAGCTCACAGGTCCAGGGATTCCCGGGGACAAGGAAGACAGTACTTTGTTCGTTATACCCTCGCAGCTGCCCAAAACGAATTGGACGAACTTCCATCTAGGAACTTGTAAAAATTGTAAACCACGACAGAGTGAGACAATATCTTAGCGAGTTCACGAATTGTTGTTAATAATGAAAAATATTTTTTTATCAACTTATTTTTAAAAAATAAAGATGATAAATTTTAGGAAAATATTTTCTAAATTATTAATTTTTTTGAGAAAAAAACGGAGTCGTGCTCTTCATTTTACCCTCGGTTTCTCTCGCGAAGCCTAACTCTCTTTCTCTATTGTTCTGAAGTTCACTAGTTCCGTGGCTTACTCCTAACTCCATGTAAACAAACCCCATAAATGGGCCACGCCTTGACATGATCAGTAGTCTGACAGGCCGAAAGCCGGGCCTGAAGGGCCACTTTATTAGCCCAACTTATGGTCCAATTCGGCCCGGATTGGCCTGTAATCAAATTCGCTTCTCTTCCTCATTGTCTCCGTTGACTATGAAGTTGTCCATGCTTCCATGTCGTGTCTCGACACGTGTCGAAGCATGTCGGACACGTCGACATGCTCGGACACATGGTCAACGCGTGTCGGATTTTTGACATGCGGTCAACTTTTCGACACGCGTGTCGGCGTGTGTCCGGCAGACTAATGGAGGGTGGAGGCGAGGGAGGGCAAGGGAGCAGAGGCCGCGAGCGGTGCCGCGAGTGACGGTGAGAGACGGCTAGAGAAAGAGCCAAACAAAGAGAAAGAAGAGAGAGAAAGCAAGCTCCCGCCGGCAAGACGAAGCCACGAACGGACCACCGTGATGGCAAGAGATGGCAAGAGAGAGCGGTGAGGGCCGCCACTGTTGCGATGGATCGGCGATGAGGAGGAGGAGGAGAAGGACCAAGAGGAAGAGGAGAGGAAGGGGGTCGTGCAGAGAGGAAGGTGGTCGTGCGGCGAGGAGGAGGAGAAGAAAGATCGAGAGGAAGAGGAGAGGAAGGGCCGAAGGGGTCATGCGATGAGCGGTAGAAGGAGGAGGAAAAGGAGGTAACTAGGGTTTATGGGGGAATTAAAAAATAATGATAAAAAAAAAAAGGGGGACGATGCGTGACTTTTGAGTTTGGGGGAGGGGAAGTGAAGGCTAACAGCTTGTCTGTCAGTGGGGGAGGGAAAAAAGAAAAATAAATTTGGGGTGGAGGGAAATGGACAAAGTAAAAGAAGGGGTGGATTTTTGGGATTTTTTAATCGGAAAATTAAATAAATGAAATTAAAAATAATTTCAAAAATAAAAATTTTTAATTTTGAATAATGATAAATTTTGGTCATTGTAGAAAATCATGGATTTATTTAAATAAATTGATTCTAATTTCTTATTAATTATTAGTTTCACCAATAACTTTTGTTAAAGTTAAAAACATGTTTTGCATTAACTATGAATATATCTTTTGAATTTCAAATGAATCGATTTATTAATATTTTTAGTGTAAATTTATTATTGGCTCTTTTTAATTAATTAATTATTTCTGAATTTGAATCAAAATAATTAAAAATAAAAATATTCATTTAATATACAACGTGTTGTGTCGTGTTGTGTCGCGTGTCCATGCTACTTAGTCCGCCGACCCTCGCTCCAACCGCCGCTGGCACGATTGTCAGGTTGACCTCCAGCTCCTCCCCTCCCCGTCGGTCCGAGTTTCCGGCCTCCGATCTGTGCTCTCTATTGAAGGCGGCTCCGATTTAGGGCACGATTTGTCCAGTCGTCGGGAACAAAGGAGCTCGTGATAGTGTGTGGCCTCATGGAGGCGTAATCGGCTGTCGAACAAGGGATGTGGGGAAGGGCTTGAGGTAGAATGTCTTGGTCTTCAAGCTTTCTTCTAGGGTTTTCGAGCTCTACCCTCCACTAGCTCTCTGTACACCCCCTTGCTGCTTGCTCCAGCAGCTGGTGGCTACGTTTTTGGGCTGCTTTCGGAGCTTTTTCAGCTATGGAGACCGACGAAGGGTCGCGGCACGTGCTTCCCTTTCAGCTTCAGTTCAACAAACCACTGGCTTCTCAGGTTCGGCTCTCGATTCGATTTGTTTTCGATTCAATTTTGTGAGATTTTGGCTCGATTTCTTGCGATTGGCAGGTGAAGATGGTGGAGTGGAATCCGGAGAAGGATTTGATGGCGATGGTCACGGAGGACTTGAAGGTGGGTGCCAGAGGTGTTAAAATGGGTCATAGACTCATATATGACCCATTTAAATCATAAATAGGTCATAAATGTGTTTCACAATTAAATGTTTAAGATAGATGGGTCTTAAGTGTGTTTTAAATGGGTTGGGTTGAGAACCCATTTTCAACAAAAACTTTATAATCTCTCTCTTTCCTCTTTAACTTTATAAAATATTTTTTTACAAAAACTTTATATTTTTTTTCTTTTTCTTTTTCTCTCTTTTTTTTTTCTTCTTTTTTTTTTTCTTTTTTTTCGTTCTCCTTCCTCCTTCCGATCGCCGGCACGGCAATGGCCAGCAACCAGCCAGGCGAGCCTCGAGCTCGAGCTCATCGGATCCGGAGAGGCGAAGGCCTCGCCGACGCCCGGCGAGGGGCGAGCTCGAGCTTCGGATCTAGCGAGGCTCTTGCCCATCGATCCGGCGAGACTTGAGCTCGCCGACGTCGGAGCTCAAGGCTCGCCTATGGCCAGTCGCCGGCCATCATCATGGCCAATGGCTGGCCAAAGAAAAAAAAAAAGAAAAAGAAAAGTATATTAAAAAATAAAATAAAATAATTTTAATTTTTAAAAAATAAAAATAATTAAAATTCGATTTTTAAAATAATTATTTTAAAAATTATAAAAAATTGTCCATTAAATTTGTGTTGTATAAAACTATTTTAGCAATACGATTTAAAAAAATAATATATACATATATAAGAAATAAGCTTGGAAGTATTTTAATAATATAATCTTTAAATAAAAATAACATAGGAATACGTTTGTTGTTGTTGTTTATGAAATCACTTTTCTTTGCACATTCCATTGTATGTCGTTATACTGGATTATCTAACTATTCTAATGTACTCTAGGTAAATGTATAACATCATTATGCTGGCATCCTGATGGCAAAGTAGTTGTCTTGGGACTAGAAGATGGTACAGTTTCACTGCAAGAATCCCTTATCTTCAGAATGTGTTCTTCTCTAATCTCTCTTGGGAAAGATTCTGAATTGCTCAAAAGCCGCATGATGCATTGCAAACAGCAAGCTTGCTCAACAAACATTTAGCTGCTAATAGAGATGGCAATCCATGTTTATGGGTCCTGTCTGCCAATGTCAAATTAACAGTGGACTGCTAGTTAGGTCAATCTGAGCACGAAAGCCTTAACAGATCTTATTAGAACACTCTTTTCGAACATGCCCCCTTTGTTAAATAGGTCTACAAACGACAAGAGATGAATAGCCCATTTAACTAATTAAAGTGAATGGTTCATTCCAATCCAAACATGACCGAGCACAGCATTTATAACTTGTACAATACATGCAATATGCATATCTTCGTCAATGTCATATAATTTTTAAGAAGAATAGCCGTAAACTTACAAAGTCCTCGGTTTAGATGATATCATGATATCTTGTATCTTATATATACCCATTTAACTAATTAGATTGAATCGTTCATTCCTATCCAAAGATGACTGAGACAGCATATAGAAGCAGTCATCCATGGCATGCTCATTTTCATCAAATTATTAGTTTCTTTCTATTATTTAAAGTGACATATGTCCAGTTCGGTCATATTAGGAAGGTAATAGTTCGGGTGACTCCTAAATGATAGAATTTGTATGTGCCTTAATTATGCTTGTGGGTGGAAAAGTTCGTAGATTACCAGTTATTCATTAAGCTAGCTGTTTGGTCATGGGTACAATTGCTCAGAACTTGGCTGATGCTGCTGCCATAAAGTTTCTTTGCGATGTCTACCAATTTACTAATCATTATCCACTTCATGGATTATGTTTTGCTTTGAAGATCTTATTTTTACATATGAATGTTATCTTACCAATCTAGCCGTCTTTATGGAACCGTGGATATGCATCGTGCTGCTTGTTATATGCTAGTGCTTGCAGCAGTTATACGTACTGTGGTATATTTTTTTTTCTAACTCGGTATAAATATTAAGCAGAATGGAAAACTGTTAAGAAGCTTAAGTCCCATGCGGCAGCTGGGGTGTGTCTCAATTGGGAGGAGGATGCCCAAGTGAATAGAGTATGCATCTTTCAACTGAAAAAAGTTCATCTAACTTCTCGATCTTGATTCTTAACAGACAATATTTTATTGTTCATACCTTTCATGTTCTATCTAATGCTTTGTTTGCAGTTAAGTAGTTATTTTAGTCTGGTCTACTAAAATATTTCTTTTCTCAAACTTAGGATTTTATTCAACAGCTTCAATATGGGTTTGTGGAAGGTTTTTTGAAAACTTATGTTTGGTGTCAACTGTGAGTTGTTGATTTGTTGATTGTTGACTCCTTAACCTTAATCTCTTGTTATATTTATCTTCTTCTTCTTCTTCTTTTCTTCTTCTTTTTTTTTTTTTGGCCAATTGGAAAGATAATTATCCATTTTTTAATAGGACACTTCTGGCAACGCTTTGGCATTTGAAGATTGCACTACTCGTTTCTTCCCTCCAGCTCCAAGAGCTCCTTGCATGCCTGGACTAGTACCTGGAGAAACTGGTTTAACTGACGATGGTCAAGATTCATTCGTAGTGCTCTCAAATTCTTCAAAGCAATGTTTCAATATCCTTTGCAGTGGAGATGAAGATGGGGTTTTGTGCTTTAGTATATTTGGTGTCTTTCCAATTGGAAATGTTGTAAGCCTCCTGTCTGTTCAGATCATATATTTAGCAGTATAGTCTATCAGATTCAGTCAATGACTACTTCTTTCCTTTCTCGCTTCCATAGAGCAGTCTTTCTTAATAAATGGATCTGATGGCAGAAATCAGTATTGCCTGAAAGTAATGGACTGGTCAATTAAACAACTATACTAGGTAAAGTTATTCTTGTAAAAGTTCTAGATTTCACTTCTACTGGTCACTTCAGAGATGACACCTCCAACTTCAATACAGCACAATTATCCGAAGCTTTTGTTGTTTGCCCTGAGTGCTCCTTCTACCTATACTGCAGTTGAAGCACCTAAAGGAGAATTTGGTGTCTGTCTGGGTTAGCCTGCTGTACAGACTTTCTGCTTTTGTTTTAGACTTTTGAGTTTCTGCTCTTTTTTAGGAGATTAAGAGAGCCTATACGACCGTCGGTTGGGGAAAGTGTTCTGTGAGTGTGTATGCTTGTGTGTAGATAGTTCTCTCCGTGGGTGTGTAGCTATTAGAAGATTTAGAATTTTAGGTACTCTGAACTTTCCTGCATGTTTGGGTTTAGTACTGTTTCAACGTGAAAACATGATGAACTTTTCAACAGACATTTGATTAGTCTAGAAACGCGTGCTGGAGAATTGTTCTAATCAGTATCATTAAGGTTCCTATCAGTTGTCTCTTTAGTTTCATGGAGCAAGTCCTTAATAGTTATAATTCCTTGTTGGGACTCTCCCAAATGGACTCCCTTGGGCCCACTGCCTATCATTAGATCTATTAGTGTGGAATATGGTTTCCTATTTGGGAGGTTTTTCAGATCTATGTACAAGTTTCTGAATTGTCAATGATGATTTGATCACAATGTCTTGACTCGGTTGACTACTTAAAGTCAATTTCAAAATCCTATGTCCTTTACCTAGAACAGGTAATTTTCACTTTAAGATGAGATATTTTAGATGGAAAATTGAACATGATTGATAGGAAATAATTTGTTATGAAAATTGATGTAGCTCATTTAGTTCAATGTTGAGCTTCTGGGTTGTCTTTTTTCTTTTTTTTTTTTTTTTGAAAGGATGCCAGTGGCAAGAATACTAAGTTTCTTGCTCCATAAAAGCTCCAATAACCCAAAGATAATTTGGTGCAAGCATAGGAAACTGTCCAAACCATTCTTGTCCACCCACTTCCTCCCTATTGGGCAGTTTGCAGCGAGACTTTACTGGTAAGATTGCATCTAGGGCAGAACCAGCCGTGGCAAAGACTTGAGAGATTTCATTGGCGTCTTCCATTGGTCTTGACGTTAATGACCATCTTCTCTAGCAGGAGTGCATCTCTTGGTAAAAGCAGCATTGGCATGGTGAGCTTACATCCGTCACCATCGAAGGAACGAGCTATGAACCAATGATCTCCATGCTCTTCAGATGCCGAGCCAAGCACGTGAAGTTTTGCAGTGGGCAGAATTCCTCTGCATTGCAGATATGAAGAATGGCCAGATCAAACATGGCCTGCACATTTATTGGTAACAAGACTTAGTGATCCATCCAAAAGTGTCATGAGGATAAAAATAGACATGAATGATGTTCGCCACTTGACTAGAGAATGATCATGTACATTAAAGTTTGATACGCAATCATCACAAATTGGGGGAAAAAAAAAAAAAGTGCATGGAAAGGGGTTGGATTTTGGGCGAATGATGGCAAATGACTTAGTGAGAGTATTTCTATCCAGCCGAGTGTCTGGAAGTTGGGTGGTGATGGCAAATGGCTTGGCCATATTTTCGGGCTTGGCCCATCGTTTCGACATGTTAAGCATGCGTGAATGTTCGCTTTTGTGAGATGCTGATTTGAATAATTCATTAGCATATTTTTTAAAATTCAAAAGTAAATGAGAATAATCACATTGCTTTTTCCAAATTACAATTTCAACAACTGAATCCACCACCACATTCACATTGATGCGATGTCCCATGAGTCCTCCCATTAGGGCACTTTGTTTTGTTGGGGTGTGCGACGAGATTACCATTGAACATGTGGGCCCGAATTAAACAATATTGTTTCTTAGACAAACTGAACACATCATACCATATATGACATTATTTGTAGATTACGTGAATTGAGGCTCCTTTTGTTCCACGAAAAGATAAATGATTTGAAAAATACATTTCTAAAAATGATCACTTGTATTATTTGAAATAATCGACCAATGAAATATGTCTCAATTATCCAAATGTTTTCGTGCTCGACAAGAATTTCTCGTGTTCGTTCATTTTTGTAACTGTATAAGCGATTATTTTTTGAAAAATTATTTCAAATCATTCGCTTTTTCCGTGAATGATTTTAGTTGGCAATTCAATATAGATCACTATTCTGGAATCAATCTAGGCTTTATTTGTTCGATCGAAAATCTAGAGCTATAGACATGTATCACACTTACCAGTAGATAAAAAATGCAGCGATTTGATCCATCAGGAACCTCATATGATCTCAACGCACAAGCGTACATGCGGGCTACATGTAGTCCGAAGATCAAAACACGAATGGGCAGACCACTCGATTGGTGCTTAACTTATAGATTTTCCTCTTTTTTTTTTTTTTTTTTTTTCTTAATTAGCGACGACGCACGTTAGCGTGCAGGAGCACATCGTTTTTGTCTACAACAGCAGAACCCACTTGATCAAAATTCTTGTTCGCAACAAAAAGAGAAAAGTTTGTAAAAAGCAATAACATTTCGTAAAAGAAATGCCTAAAATTGACGATTTTTTTCAATGAGCTGCTTTTCTCCTTCATTTTTTCATCTTCTTTTTCTTTTCTTTTTTCGCGTTGCTGTGCTGTTCTGCCTGGAACTTTTTTTTGCCCTTTTGTTCGTTTTGAGAATTTTTGCGATTTTATTTCTGGATAATTTGTAGAACAATTATCAAAAGTTCATACCAGGTATAAGCAATGCAAAAAATGAATGAACATGAGGTATACGGTGACGTATTCGTAGCATATGCTTCAGTCTCATCAATATTCATTTGCTTAGCAAAAATGGAGACAAACGTGAAAGGAAACTCCTTGATTCCCACCGTTCTTGTAAGGAATTTCAAAGAACAAACCATTGGGTACTCTCCGAAGATGACTGACCATTGATTCGACCAATCTTTGCAGTATCAAGCATTGTAAACTTTCTTCCACTGGAACAACGAAGATTATAACAAAGTCTGGTGCTTTTTGGGACTGGTCGGTAGACGATCATGCATTCTAAAGAACTTACGACCCTTTGACACGAGAAAATGGAGGTACGGAATAGAAAAATGAAACGGGAAAATGAAACGAAATTGATAGGGGAATAGAGTCAAATGAGGGTTTCCTCTGTTTCGCATCGGGCCATAATTGTGAAAATTAACCTATTAATTCACAAGATTTTTTGTCAAGAAATAAAAATTCAAAAGATTCATATTCCAACGTTAAACACGTCCTTAAAAGAAGCAAGAGAGGGAAAAAGAAAAGGACATTTCAATTTTCAATTTTTTCAAAAAAAAAAAAAAAGAAAAAGATCCGCCCCCGCCCCCTTCCTCCGACTATCAGACGGAGCGTACCAGCTCTGTTCCAGCTCTGTTCCAACGGCGCGCGCTTCCATTTCAGCTTCAGTTCCGACGGCCCGCTTTGGCTTCTCAGGTTCCGCTCCCCGTTTGGCCGTTCTTTCTAGAGATGGCGGGGTGGAATCCGGAGAAGGGTTTGCTGGCCATGGTCACGGATGACTTCGAAGGCGGTCGATCGGCCGTCTCTCCTGGTAATTGCTTCGAATCGAGAAAGCTCTTTCTTTGTTCTATTCAGTGTGTGAAGTGCTTGGAAGTCTTATATGAGAAGATGATGTCGAACTGAGGAGTTGGTCTTTTACAGGAAAAACCAAGAGTGAATGAAGGTGATAAGCGTGGAAATCTAGATTCTGTTCTAGTTTATGTGGTGGTGATTGTACTTGATGTTACGATTATATTAAGGTTGTTCATGTGCACTGATATTTGTTTCGGTGGTATCTAACTTTGTTTGGTCATAAGGAAAGTAAAACGCTTATTAACTCAGGATATTATCATCATCCTTCAAAAAGAAATGGATAGTTAAGGTAGAGCAATTTCGGGGCAGTTTTCTTAGAAATAACTTTGAAATTTACATGATGGAAGAACTTTCCTGCTGATAATTTTTAATGCTTGAGTTGACTTTCGAGAGTCGCCATAAGCTGAACAACACGATGCCTCATGCTTCGAAGCCAACCTGTAATTTTCATACTAGCTTTCAGTAAAAACCTCTAGAAATCTATTTAGTTCAGATGTTGAAAGTTGTGAGGCAAATTTGTTGCAAAATTTTAAACATCGTTGCATGCTTCACATGTCGTTTTTGTTCTCGACTGTTTAAGGCCTACTTAGTTTTAGAAAGCACCTTTAGTTTCCATTTTCATAGAAACTGTTTTCGATTTTTTTTTTTTTTTTGACAAAATATTTTTTCAGCGAAAATAATACATGTCATTGGGGATGAAAATTCTGAGAATATGCTCTGGTTGCATCACATTCCGAAAACAGGCTTAGTTATTCCAAGTATCCATGTTTGCGGTGGAATGAGAATACTAAAATGTCAACTTCAGTTTGTGATCTGATTTTGAGAGTAGTTTTCCTTTTATTCATCAATTGCTTTTAGAGTGTCACCCAACGCATTTGCTAGTCTGTTTTAATTCTCAAATTGAAATCAAAACGGACTTTTGAGAATTCTTATCAGCAAAATGCCTCCTCAGATTATCAATCTCTTTCTGTCTACAGAAAAAAATGAACTTCATCAAGTCGCTCAACAGGCTTTGAACATTGAACATTTTACTTCATCTCATCCGGACATCATTATCAGTCATGCATAAGCAATGGGCTAATGCTTTTAACATACTTCATGAGAGGTTTGATTTGCTGTCAAACCTTGTTAGTGACCATGGCAAGTGGTACTATTAATACAGAGCGGTAGATGGCGTTTCAATTTTCTTCATTTAACTGTTTTCGTTTGCTTATCTATGTCTCGACTCTTCTTCTCAAGAGGAATTTTTGACTCTTCTCGATGGTGCTAGTACCACTCCTGCAGTCCATCAGTTTCTTGTTAATTCTCTGGGTGAAGTGGTATGGCTTATTTTTTAAGCTCTGATGCTGCTATAGGACCTCGGCTTTTTCAATTGGCTTTTATAACCTTAGTCTACTAGTTTGTTCAGTGATAGGGTATGACGCATTTATCAAAAGTTGTTTGTGGTGCTGGAAAAGAACTTCAACTGGTTGTCCTCAATCATCTGTAGGTGCACGTTATTATTTTTGCATTTGGCCTTTTTCCCAAGTAATTAAGTTTCATGCATCTCCTCTATGTTCCTTGTCATAGAAGGCATCTGCTTTTTCTTCCCGGATTTGTGTAATCCACAATAACTTGATGCCAACTTAAGCCCTGTATGGAAACTTTTACTCCTGTTCAGCTTGAATTGTTAGTAAATGTCAGTTATCCCAGCTGCCCAACACCTTTCTTGAGTATCACTTGGAGGTTTCCAGCTTGAATTGTCAGTAAAGAGAGACAAACTGCCAAATATCTCACTAAGACAAGTCATACTGTCGGGAAACTACAAGGATTAATAGATCCATCGTCCAAAAGTTTAGTAAAGCAAATTTTTAAAGAAAAAAAAAAGCTCCACTGCTATCAAGCTACAAAAATTATGATCTAAATTGGAGCATTGACATTTTGGCATACTACCGAGTCATTGTGGCCCAACACTCACTGGGCTCTGACTTTGCCTGCTGTAGGTTGGCAGCGGTAGGTTGGACCGTTCTTCCGCCAAAACATCAACAACGCATAACCAGTCAATACCACAAAGAAAGCCTTTCTCAACGGCATCATGGGGGAAGTGCATTCATACCTTGTGAGGTGGGTAGAGTGAATGTTTGCAAGCTCCACTGCTACCCTCTGTTCAATAACGCCAACAGCAGCATTGTCAAACTTGGAGACATGAGAAAAATATGAAGCAGAGGGGACGCAAAACCAATTCATTCCATCAAAAGAAGTTGAACAACCTATTTTATTGTTCCTTCTTAAAAACAACTTATCAAACACCTTGTTGAGCTAAGTTCTTCAGACACATTTGAAATCACAGTGTTTAGCAACAGCAGTTGCATATATAGCTCTTACAAACAATCCTAAGCATTTTCATTTTGCCCTTTCATACCACGTCCATGCAAAAGTTTACATACGCTTTATTTTTCAGCTTTAGGTAATATAGCCACAGTTGCAAATGTTATCGAGACAAATGGATGGAGATGGCCTCCAGCAAGGTCTGATGATCTGCTCGAAACTCAAACGGCTTTATGTGGCTTGATTTTTCCAAACTCTGGCTCTTTAGACAAAGTAGTATTTACTGGATCATGTGGGGAAATGTGAGAATAATAGACTTGGCTTGGGCTTGTATGGTTTAAGCCTAATGTGCGAAAATATGGCTTTATAACTTGTCTGGTGATTCATAATTGGTTGCGCACTTACGAACAAGATTAAAAGTAGGTGTGACATTGATAGCCCCTATGTGCTAGTTAGACAACATGAAGAATATTGAATGCACTTTTTCTCTAAGTGTATTCTCAAAGCTGATTTTGGCAACAAGTTTTACAGCTACTCTCATGTACGAGATCTGCAAGTGACCCGAAGGGTGAATTAACTTGGGCCTGGTAGCACATCAAGGGGAACAATTTGAAGGCATTACTGAGGAAGTTAGCCTGGAAGGGCCATCAAGCAGGGACGAAAGTCAGCCTTAATGATCATATGGTGCCAAGTTGAAGGGCCATTGTACAACAAATAAAAGTTACTCTAGGGATAACAAGCTAATCTTCCTCAGGGAGATTTGACACCTCGATGGGGGCTGTATATGTGGGACATTATGCTGTAATGGACTTGCAAGGAAATGTAGTCCCCCATGTTTTTCTTTTCACAGGTTGATCAATAAAATGACTATTTTCTTATAAAAGAAAAGGAAATTGTGCAAAGCTTACGTTAAATGATTGCTGTTCAAACAGTCGATATAAATCCATTTGCTAGTAACGGATCTGTTGGTCAATAAGTTCATTCGATCACTTCACAACATGTAGATAAACAACTCATAAATGAAATGCTGATAAAGATATGTCTGAGACGAAGTGGAAATTTGATAAAATCTGTTTATCTTACCAATTCCTGTAAAGAAATCTCCATTGATTGCATCTGCTTCCCCATGTCTTTGAGAGCATTCCTGGCGCAACTGCACTGTGAAAATTTACACTGTGAACAACTGCTGTCTTGTGGATTTATTCGTACAAATAGACAAAAATCCATAAACAACAGTTTATTACTAGTACGAATGAATATTAGACGTAATTACTCTATAAAAAGATACGTACTAAACTTCTCAATTGCTTTCCCTTAATCTAAGCTGCCACAGAAAATTCCTCGTAAAGCTGGAGTACATATACCTCTTCATTTTACACCGTTCGTTGTCTCTACCCTTCAAATATGGGATTCACAAAGGTGGCTCGGAGGAGCTAAATTGACGCCAGTGTCATTTCAGTTGGGGTTGGGCTGTTCGTCGCCTGGCATGTGTGACGTTGGAGTCCAGATCTGGCTTGAGGTCAAATGACTTCAACATCACCTGGCCTGGGGTTTCATGACCTTGGCGGCTCGTGCCTAGGATCACACGACCTTGGAGATCTATCAACTGGGTTGCACGACATTAAAAGCTTTTGATTTGGCTCACATGGGGTCGCACGATCTAGGCAACATTTGTTACCGAAGTTTCCAGCTTCGCTTGAGTTATAGAGGAGGGTCACCATTATAATTTTTGTATTAAAAAAAAGGTAAATTCCTTGATGCAAATAATGTTTACCAAATATTATTTGCATTTGGTGAAAAACTCTTTGCCCTATAATCAATGCAAGGACTTTGGTCAAATGCTCTCCAAACGCATACTTAGAGTCATGCAAAATCTTTTACTAGCCTCGTGGACACATTAAATCTTTCTATCTGTGCCAATTACTTTAATTCAAAGCATCTTAGATTCAATTTATGGGATTTGTACAAACAACCTATGGATTCTGATCCTAATAAATGTCCTGACGCCCCCATCAATGGAGCTAGGGCCTTTAACCAATGAAGAGAACAAAAGAAAGATAGAGTTATCTTTTATAACACAAAAATTGCATCACTGATTGGTCATAAAAAGTGAGATTTTGTTTGCAATTTTGCACATGACAAGAAACAAACGTAAGGACTGACCACAAGAACCGATTGAAGAAAAAGAGAGATTCATCAGAAAAATCGAACCTTTTTACTTTGGATCAACTGGGAAATTGAGATACTGACCAAAAAAAAGAAAAAAACTGGGAAATTGAGATATCGAGGTGTTGATCAAAGCAACTAAAGAGGGAGAGAGAGAGAAAGAGAGAGTTTCAGCTTCTAGCTGCTGTAAATTATGTCAGCTTGCATCCGGCGAAAAAAGAAAAAAGAGAAAAAGCCACACGTGCCCGAAAGAGGGGACTGGGTCCCGACCCGTTTGTGCGGTTCGGGCCTGCCCGAATCAATTTAAAAAACTAAAGTAGAATTAAGAGATAATTACAAGGAAAGAAATATTCAAATAATCCGAACAAATGTATATTAAAAAAAATCCAGAATTTAGAAGATGATTTACTTATCTTCTTGTTTTGGTGTTTTTAAGCAAAAAAGTTATCTTTTGACTTTCTTCTCAGGTATGTAGTTTGCGTGAAGTAGTCGCCTCTAGCTTGATTTCATTAGCCTTCTCTACATGTTCTTTCTCTTTTCTTCATTTTCATGTGACGATTTGAGAAGCATGCAATGATTATGGACTAAGCTCTGTCGCAACTATTGTTAGTCTGATTGTTCGTTGCCTTTCCCCGTAATTCTACAGTTAGCTGCTTTGGACTTTATAGTCTGCACCCCAGCGGACGCCTTTGCCATAAAGGACTCAGGGAGTCAGCTGTCATCCTCGGTCTCTGGTTACCGAATATATTACGGTGGAGGAAAGATGCCGACAACAAGGACGAACAAGAGAAGACCCGCGAATATCTTTACGAAGAACAACACAACAGAATGGCGCGTGTTTGAACGGAGGGTGAGGAAAGCGGCGAGGCAAACTAAACATGTTCAAACGAGGCCAGTGTATATTTGCTCCAGCGACGTATACGAATGTTTTTCTTTTAAAACCAAGAGCGGCTAGCAGAAGCACCGCTTCTTCAGGTGTCAAAGGGCACAGGCCTCCTTCCCTCAGGGCAGCAGGAGAAGGCAACCTGTCTCAGACAAACAGTTTAGTTAGTCGATGAGAATGGCCATTCTAATCAGAAGGAAAATGCTAGACTATTTCCCCCAGCAGAAAACCAGGAATGTGCCATCTTAAAAGTAAAATAAAATAATGTTGACGCCTAAAAATTAGACTTTATTTTATTATTATTTTGTTTTATTTGATTTTCCGATAATAAATCAAAAAAAAAAAAGCAAAGAAAAGCAGCCCATTTTTCTCCCTCTCTTCCCCCTCCGCATGGGCCTCTACGGCCCACTTTCCTTCTCCTCCGGCCCAGCCCTTTTCGGTCTTCTTCCTCCTTCATCTGCTATGCAACACACGCGCAGAGGGCGCGACGCCAGATGAGCGGACGGACAGCGACGCGCGTGAGAAAGGTGGGGCAGCTGGAGGACAGGTGGCCGATGGAACGCTGGTTCGGCCACGGGGGTCCGGTCGGCAAGCCAAAGACCGGCGGCCGAGCCTCTCCATCGACCGGATCTCCTCGCCTATAAATAGCGGAGTATTTCAGTCGTTGAAGGACACGCCAGAAGATCGTGAGCTTGGAAGCTTCCTCCTGAGAGACTTCGGAGGAGGTTGAAGAGCAAGCGAGAGGAAGGCGAGCGAGAGAGAAATCGGGTCGCGAGCTAGGCCGACCTCCCACTGAGAGACTTCGGGGGAGGCTACCGGCGAGCGAGTCCGGAGGAGGTCGGATCCGGCCGGTGGAGGCTCGGATCCGCGAGGGGAAGAGATCGAGAGAGAGAGAGAGAGAGAGAGAGAGAGAGAGAGAGAGAGAGAGAGCGGAGAAGGAGGTTAGATTTGGAACTCCGAGAGAAGGAGACGCCGTCTGGACGTCGGATCTGGAAGGGGGAAGGCTCGCGGTTGCCGTGCCGGACTCCCGCTGCGACCTAGTGAGCGAATCCCGGTCAAGCCGTGCCCCGACGCCACTGCTACCCCAGATCCCACCGTGCTGCCGCCGTGAAGCCCTCTGGTTCGACACCTCGCCGCTGCCTTTCCCTCGACACCGCTGCTGCCGTTCCCAGACGTCCTACCGCAACTCCCCGACGCCGTCCTCGACGGCTTGCCAAGACCCCCTGCCGTGTTGGGTCACCGTCGCACCTTACACCGCCACCGTGCCGTCGCCTGCTGCGTCACCTCCGTCGTTCCCTTCATCGGCGCCGCAATTAGGTGAGAGGGAGGAAGCATCGCGCCGGGTTGGGCGTGGGTTCGAATCGGGTAGGGTTCCGCTTGGGTCGCTTGCACGCGTGGGTCTCGGCCAGTAGGGCTTCGGCCATCTTGGGCCGATTGTGTGCGAGCTTGTCTCATGTGGGCTGCGGGTGTCTGTCCTTTATTTGTGGGCCGCGATTAAAAGAGAAATGGAAAAAAAAACCTGAGTCAAGCTCATGTTGCGGGCTCGTCCTCGTTCGCGAATCCGGCCCGGTCGGACCCAACCCGCGGATCCGACCCGGGTAAGCTTTTATATTATTTTAATATAAAATAATAAATAATTAAATAATAAATATTTTATTTTTCGAAAAATCAAAAAAATCAAAAAAAAAAATTATTTAAAAAATTTTAAAAAATATTTTATTTTCAAAAAATCGAGAAAAATCAAAAAATAATTTGTTTTCCAAAAATATTTGATATATATAAAAATATTTTATTTTCCGAAAAATCAAAAAATCAAAAATATTTCATATTTTCCAAAAAAAGCCAAAAATCCAAAAAAAAAGCCAAAAAAATTCAGAATAAGCCAAAAAGACTTGTATTTTTCCAAAAAAAAAACCAAAAACCCCCAAAAAATCCCTTTTGTGTCCAAAAATTAGAAAATGACTCAAAAAATGTTTTTCCTCCCAAAAATGCATGGAAAATCCCTCGAACATCCAAAAACCTCGGGGTTTAAACAAGATTAGATACCGAAAGGGCATTAGTGATTAACTAGTGTAATCAAGTCCTCGATCCTAATTTCTCTGGTTGCGCGAAGTGAGTATTTCTCCCGATACTTCACTTGGGTTTCTAATCAACCCACCCCAAATCGATTAGTGGCGACTCCAATTTAAAATTTGATTTATAGGTTGAAAAATTGAACCATTAAGTTGTGAATTGGTGGACTTGGGAGAATCCGGGCTTTAATTAATTCAGCCGAGCCATTAGCCTCCTCGGGCGCTCGTACCCAACCGAGGGCGCCGAAAAAAAAGGAGGTCGCGACAGCTTGGCGACTCCGCCGGGGAGTTTGAGGACTTAGGCCATTTTATCTTTGTTTAAATGCTTTGCCGACTTGGGTTTTTTTTTTTTTTTTTTGTGCGGGGTAATAGCTTAAAGTTTTTTTTATTCTGTCAAAATAAAATGTTTTGTGATTATAAACTGATGTGCATGCTTTCTTTTTTTAAACACTACACATGGCACACACACACCCGGCCGCCGGGACTGGCCGCCATAGGATTTCTAGGATGTTGTTAAGAAAGATATAACCTCGAACGCGAGACTGCAATGTAGAGGCTGCCTTTCTTTTCCCTGAATTTCTTAGCTGAGGTTAGGAGGGTATGCTGCTAACGCGAGACTGCGATGGGCGGATACCTTTTTAATCTCAACAAGCCTTCTGAATTAGAAATCGAGCCACACATCTCATGTGCATGTCTTTGTGCTTGTCATTTTATTTAAAAGCAAAGTGATTTCTTTACTTTTACTCAGTCTTTTTATTTGGCCCACGGCAATTTAGGATAAGCTTTTCAAATTCCATTTTATGTGCGATGGGGAAAGACGATATCCAGTTCATTTCTGCTCCTAAGGCGGAACTCTTCAGATGGTAGGGTCAATTGGATCGCTTGCCCAAGAGCGCGTGAAAGCCAAAATCGGTCATCTCTTATCGTTGATTCAAATCACTGTTCGTCCCAAAGTCATACAGGCCATGGCGCATTTCTGGTGTTTGAAGACGACTACTTTTATGTTTGGTGGGTTTGAGCTAACCCCAACTCTGGAAGAATACAGCATCATCACTGGAATGCCTCTTGAGAAAAAGCTTGTTAGGCCATCAACAGGCTTCCTCTCATGGCAAGGTTAGCACGACTTTTAGGAACCGAAATCCATGTCATGAGACAAATTCTTGAAGACAACCATAGTACTCGCCCATTAGAATTCATGAATGCCTATTTTCAAAATCAGCCTATGATCCAAAAAAAGTGAGATTTTCCTCTTGGGCTTTTTTGGGTTCATCATTTTCCCCATCAAAGAAATGCCATAAATCCTAAGATAGCATGGATAGTTGATCGATCTTGAGGGGGAAATTATGTCAACATGATTTTAACTCGAAACATTCTTGTCCTTTAATCGTTTTAAAGACAGCACGGAGAAAATCATGCGAGCCTCTCCTGAAATTTTACAAGTCTGGTTCTTTTCTCACTTAAGCGAATTCCAAGACTTCATGCGATCGTCTCAAGCAAATGCTTTCGAAAATCCGTTACAAAAATTTATGGTTTTAGGATCGTACATTCCCAATTAAAGCTGTTTAAATTGGATAAATTTCCTAAGAGACCCGGCTCCTGAGGCATTCCAATGGTGTGCTGATTGGTTCTATAAAAAGAGAGCTCGCTTTGCTTTCAAACGCCGCCATCCAATTCCGTTGCTCGGCCTCACCGGTGCTTTTTCCTATTTCCCACAAAGGGTGGCACGACAGTATGGAGCCCTTTCCACGAGATCCCGCCATCTTTCAAGAAGAGGACCCCTCCACTTCTCTTCACTCATCAAAATTTTGAATACATGGTTGACATTTATGAAGAAGCTTGGGACAAATGCCATCGTAAAAGGATCGTGGTACCTGAAGGGCTTGAGGGAGAAGAAAAGGCCCACCACGCCTCTGCGGCCTACATCCACAACCATCGTATCCCAACAAAATGGGAGCCATCAGTCCCTCACTCGATTGGCAAAAGCTGCCAGCACGAGCAAGTAGAGCTCATGGAGAGGGATTTGGGAATGGACTGGACACACACCTCAGAGCCGGTCCAAGAAAGCAAGCATCTACGCAAGTGCAAGACTCCCTGTCGCATATAAATTGGCAATCATGTGCTCCTTAGTGTTAATAGTGTGAAAGTTTTGTCCCATTGTTTAGGGACTTTTTGTTTAATATCTAGTATTTTATTCTGTCATTTCAATTTCAAGTTCTAGATGTCAGAAGTCTGCGGTCTATGAAATCCTCTTTTGATGAATAAAAAAGCAGTTAGACCATTGCCATGGGTCAATTTTTGTTTACTTTCATACTCATTCATTGTTTTTGCAGACGGCAGGTAATTATGAATCGCCGGCCACCAATAGCTCATGAATGGCCTCATGCACTAGGGCCCGATCAGAATGATGTACAAAATTGTCTCATTAACATCAAAGACGGCGTAGAACAGATGTCTATGGTCCTTCAGCAGCTCTCGAGACAAATGAAATCCACTCAAGCTGAGCCCAACTCTGTAGTTGCCTTAAACGCCATCATGACACCCGCAAATTCGCCAGAAAATAGCCAGTACCATAGACAGTTTGAAAGGATCATGAAAAAGTTAAGCCACCTACAGGGGCGGAATCCCATGGACCTGTCTAATTAGGCCAGCATTGAGATCCTTGAAAAACTTAAAGCACCTGAATGCGAAGGGTATGCCGGTACCTCTCGCCCAGAGACCTACTTGCAAGCCTACCTGGTCCGAATGATGATTCAATCGTACCAATCGAGCTTAACTGGCCCTACCTTGTGATGGTACATTGTTAGGAAGATTAGCCCCCTTAAAACCTGGAGGGAACTAATTCATGTTTTTCACCAAGAGTATAATATTGACATCACCCCTGACATCACCTTGCCCTACGAAGAGCCAATGATCGCGGAGCACGAGGAGCCATTAGTTGCTAAGATAGGAGAGAAACGTGTCAATGAAGCCTTGCATAATAAATGGGCAGCTGAGCAACATCCTGTTACTGGAAAATTTCCCACTCGGAAAGGCAAGGAGCCTTTGTATGAGATCATAGACTCAGAGCCTGTTCAAGAGCGGGGCACAACTAGACAAATCCCCAAGCTTACTCCAAGAGCTAGGGTCCAAAGAATACCAACCCCTATCAACCTAGAAAGTGAATCAGACAGTGAAACTTTAATGTCTCTCACTTCCTTTGACAGAATCAAGTTAGCAAAATGAAGGGCCTTACTCAAAAGGTCTAGACCATAAGCCAAGAAAAGAAAGCCTAAGCAAATCGATTCAGCATCTACCGACGAGCCATCGCACCAAAGCTTCGAGCATTCCCAAGAATACAGCTTTGAAGGCCACCATCCTCTAGAGTACAACCCTGAAGACTTCCCGGCCCTAGAATACAATCCCAAGGACTTCCAGCGTTATTTTGACAATGAAGCTGACGATTCATCGTATAACTGTTTCCTACTCTCACCCGGGGATGAAGGCCCGTCAGAAGAAGAAGCATACGTCTTTATCTGCTATGATCCTAACGAAGTACTAAGCTCGTCCTCTGACCATGAGGATAATTTCAATACTTCATCCTCATTCGGAAATTTTAACCCAGAAGAAAGTAATGGGGTAATTTCGGTAGAGTCCAACTTCTCTGAAACAGAAGAATTCACCACTACAACGAATATGCAATGGGAAAACCAGTGGCCTAATCAAGACATACCAAGCTTGTCTTGCCCTGGTAGGATCATGACCCCCATAGAAATGTGGATACCCAATTTCCGCAAGTATAACGGCACAACTTGCCCCGTGGCCCACTTGCAATACCTCCATGCTGAAATGAGTCGGTACTATGGCCCGATGTCATTCACAACTCAAGCCTTCCAAGAAAGTCTTACAGGGTCTGCATTGCAATGGTTTGTCACAGCAGATATCAGCCTCATGAGGGATTGGAATGAGCTGTCTTCCACATTCCTGCATTAGTACCAGCACCAGATTGGAGCTGAATTGTCTTGCGAGAACTTGGTTCACTTTAGAAGAAGACCAATGGAGGATTTTCGAGCATATGCAAGGAGGTGGGAAGCTTTTATGATGCAAACCTACCCTCAGTTGGCCGAAGAAGAAATGATAAAGCTGTTCATAGGAGCTTTACCACGCAAGCATCGCTGTTGGATGCATGGGTTGCATTTCCGTAGCTTCAATGAAGTGGTCCTCTCATGCGAATACTTCGAGTCTACTAGAGGTGAGGAACTCAAAGGCGCCTGATTTCAAAACCAACACTATCAAAGTGCTCCTTTTCATAGGAGTTTTCATGGGTGTTGCTTGTTTTTAAAATTTCATGTTTCTTATCCTGTCTAGTGTGTTACTGTTGTATTTTCCACTTCAGTAATCTAATGTACAGTTCTAATATTTTGTTTTGAAAGCATGAGGTGGTATCCCAAACCGGCCCAGTGATGCTATCCAACCATGAAAAAATATCATCCAAGGAGAATATTGAGGACTGGGCTTCCTCATGCTTTTTCTCCCCTTAATACATATTTTGAAAACAGAAAATACTTCATCACCAAAATCTTTCAAAAAAGATGATAAATTTAATCATGTTTGTCTTTCTGACTCACTCACTTCGTGTCTCAGAATATCATCCCATTTGACTTAGTGTGACCAGGAGGCATTTAAATTTAATCATGTTTGTCTTTCTGACTCACTCACTTCGTGTCTCAGAATATCATCCCATTTGACTTAGTGTGACCGGGGAGGCATTTAAAGCGGCACATTGTGTGAGCTCGCCAAATTCAAAAACACCCTTCCAAGAAGGCGGTGGGGCAAACAGGAAAGATCATCCCACTTCAAGAAGGTAAGTTTTATTCTCCAAATATAATTTTGGAAATGATGTCCTCTCTTTTCTATTTACAGGAAATGAAAGATAGGACATAATAGGTACAAGCATACGGTTGAAATCAAGCCGTCCCCAGGAGCTTTGTGCACTCCACCTCGCTCTTGACCAACTCCTTCTCAAGCCGGAGCAATTTCTTTTCCCCACAACATGCCTGAGCAACTAGATGTTGTGGTTTCATTAACGGGACTTCCAGCTTCGACAAGCCCGGAAGCACAAGGAAGGGATCTTTTCTCTTTCTTTGAATTGGCTACTGTCAACAGGGAAGAAATCCAGGACGATTGCGGCGGTCTCTAGCCCCCTATTCCAAATGAGGACCTAGAAACTTGACTTTTTGTTCCAGATGCATGCTCTCGCAAGAAGTAATTGCCATCAAAGAATTAGAGGTTTTGATTGTCCATCTCAGATTCCATAGAAGCTTGAAGTACATGACTTTGCTCAATGCTACTAATGGTCATATGGTCAAAGACGGAATTCCACAGAAGGAAGGCGTTGCAAATCATCAATCGTGTACACAGGACCACAAATGAAGAGGGCCAATCAAAAGAGACATTGAATTGTGTCCAAGACAAAAGGCCATCATTGACATTCAAATATCCCTAGGAGTCAGCAAATATGAACTCTGGGGAAAAGTAATTTGGTATCGTTTCCAATACTCCCAGTATCTGAACTCACTTTTGACATATTTTCTCCTATTGACAGGAAGCATAGGATTCAAGAAACAAGATTAATGGTTAATTTGGGCAAATCAAGTGACCCATATCGATTTACCTAACTGGGTATAAAAGGACATTTCGTCCATGAGCCGGTTTAGTTAATTGAAAAAAGCAGCGCCCTACGGACACCGTCAGCGCCTTTAGCCGAGTGGTATTCGGAAAGAAGCAAAAAAGTCTGAAGTCAGGGGTTCGAATCACCGACGCGGCAGTTAGCCGCTTGGTAAAAAATAAAAGAAAATTTTGCTTCTCTTGCACTTGCAAATTACGAGAGAGCAGGTGACCTAGCGAAGCAAAAGACATAGGACTTCGTGTCCCACTTGCACTTCGAGTCCAAACCGGTGAAGGGTAATGTTGTATCGCTTCCAAGTTATTCGACTCTTGAAAGAGCTTCGACTAACATGATCCCTTTTATCATTGCGGGATCACCCGACCGTCAAAAGCAATGATAACGAATCAATGAGAAGCATGTCTTGTTGCGGGATCACTTGACTGTCAAAAACAAGGATAACAAATCAATGAGAGGCATGACAAACTCTCCTAAACGAAATGGCGTCATGAGTAATCGCCAAAGCAAATGATAGAAAATCTTCAAGCCTCAACTAATATTTGATTTTGGCCAGACTAATTGATCTACTTATACATCTTCTCTCTACAGGGGCAAAAGTAGAGATGCCCAATTAGATTCCCAATCCTTGGTTGATCATTCATGTGTCATATCCCTAACCACTAGAAGCAATCTATCGACACCCCTTTGTGAATAGCCCTTTTGATATCCAAGATTTAACATATTTGGAAACACCATTCTGCTAATCCTTAAAGCTGTCAACAAGGTCTTTTTGAGCAAAAACCATTAATTTGTTTTGAGAGTGCAAACTCTCTCATGTTTAAAATGCTGCATGCCTTTTCCAAATAGATTTTGCATGATGATTTTGTCTGTCTGAATCACTGATTCCATTGAGAATTATTAGAATAGGCAACTAAATGGAGAATACAAGATTAATCGAGCATGCTGGATGAGGTGCGTCAAAATGATGAAAGGCAAGCCATATCCTACACACAATCCCCCCCATCTATACACTTGTGAAATGAGTGCAGAAGATTCCATGGTTGCAAGGTAAAGAATTCTCTCGCGAATGGTACGATAACCAAAATAGTGAGAGGCATTCCATTGCTCACCCCATTGAGCCCCATACATTGGTGAAGCTTCTCTCATACCCTTGTCAAGAACCACCCCCACACTAGGGCAAATCGGAGGCAAAGCAACATCACAAGGTGAAAAGAGAGGTAGAAATTTTCTTACTCGCACTTGCATCAATCTTCGGGTGTCCTTATTGCTTATGAACACTCACGTTAATTAAAGTGCCCTAAAGTCCTGCAGACCAATTCTTTCTTTACGCACTTGTATCCATTGTACAACCCAATTGAGTCTGTAAATTCACCCTCACATGGAGGCAAAGCAGAAGCTGCTGCCATTCGAGCAGCATAATTGGAAATACCAGAAGACTCAATAAGTCTAATGAAGGCATTTGCTTGAACTTGTCAAGATCAGTTCCTCAAGCAACAAAGACAAAGAACATGGACATAAAAAGCAGTGTACCTGGTAAAAGCAAGGTCAATGCCCATAAATGAAGAATTGGAATAAAAAATAGGAGCATGAAAAAGCAGTGTGCCTAGTAAAAGCAAGGCCAATGCCCTCTAGTGAAAAATACAGCCAAGAAAAGGTTGTTGTTGTGGTTCAATTGATAGAGCCTCCATATGACAGTGAGAAGAAAGACCGGTGACAAATGCCAAGGCAATCACCAGCTCTCGCCCTTTTACACATGAGTCAAGCCAACATTGCATCCCATTGTAAAAGTCTCTTTAGACTAGGGGCACTTCAATTAATGTAGGATTTCATATGTTTATAAGCATCGCTCGAAGAAGTACGAGCAAGATTACTCTATCTCTTTTCGCAGGGTTCTTGACTTGTAAACCTGGAGATGATCGTGCGGCACTTCGTTCATGAGCCTTGACCTCGATGGTCCCATTTAATGAACTATTGACCAAGTCTTCATCACAATTTCAACAAAGACCTCTCACATTGGTAAAGTCGTACTGTTTGCGAGAATACTCAGACCCCTGCTGACATGATGACAGTGAGATAGTATGGTCCTTATAAATCCTGCATCAATGGTCAGGATAGCCTTCTCCAAGAGAGTGAGTGAAAAGTCCTTTCAGACTGAAAGTCCCTCATCTGGCATGCTCAAAGCATCTATATTCCGAATAAATGTTGTCTTTCAAAATCTTCCCTAGTGGAAATCAAATGATGCAAAATTGACAAGATTGTCATGCATAAATCACATTTGAATTTATGAATTTACAGTATATACAATCATGTGTGCATATTGTGCAAATAGCAGACATACTCTCAGAGATCAGAGATATTGCCAGGTAAGCATATCCCTATCTCCATTTGTCTTAAAGTACCTACCACTATCCAGGTACTCTCTCCTTGACACTCGACCTATTCGAGTCGTCTCTTGAGTTTGGATGCTTGCAACTGTCTAAGTATCCCCTTGTTTTTGAGTATCCACCACTTGCTGGGTGCTCCCTCTGTTGACACTCGACCTATTTGAGTCGTCCCTTGAGTTTGGATGCTTGCAACTGTTTTAGCATCCCATTGTCTTTGAGTACAGACCCCCATTTGGATACTCCATTTTCCTGACACTCGACCTGTTCGAGATGTCTTTAGAGTATTAATGCTTGTGATTAACCAAGTATCTCTTTATCGTTGAATACCTACTGCTGTTTAGGTATCCCCATATTGTCAAGAACCCACCGTTGTCCAGGTATTTCCTTTTCATGACACTCAACTTGCCCGAGTTGTCCCCAAATAATAGTAGATGTTCAAGCATTCCACTGCTTTGTGTGCCTACGCCTACCCACGTATGCTTCCTTACACTTGGACCAACTGAGTGGTCCCAGGTTGTATCATTAAATACTTGTGTTCATCAAAGTATTTTAGTACTTTGTACACCTGTGGCTATCTAGGTGTTCCACCCCTTTTAAGTGCCTACGGCAATTCAGGTAAGCCTCATACCACATTCAAGTTTATAATACCAGGAGGTGAGAGACCTTCATGAATATTCGGGGCACGTCCTCAATATTCTCATTGCCAAAAGGTGGGAGACCTTCATGAATATCTCAGGTACGTCTTCGATATTCCTAATTACCAGAAGGTGATAGACCTTCACGAATATCTGGGGCACGCCCTCGATATTCCCACTACCAGGAGGTGAGAGACCTTCACGAATATATGAGGCACGTCCTCGATATTCCAACTACCAGGAGGTGAGAGACCTTCACAAATATGCGAGGCACGTCCTCTATATTCCCATTACTAGGAGGTGAGAAACCTTCACGAATATATGAGGCACGTCCTCGATATTCCAACTACCAGGAGGTGAGAGACCTTCACAAATATGCGAGGCACGTCCTCTATATTCCCATTACCAGGAGGTGAGAGACCTTCACGAATATCCCAGGTACATCCTCGATATTCCCCTTTACCAGGAGGTGGAGACCTTCATGAATATGCAAGGCACATCCTCAATATTCCCAATTACTAGGAGGTGAGAGACCTTCATGAATATGCGAGGCACGTCCTCTATATTCCCAATTACCAGGAGGTGAGAGACCTTCACGAATATCTCAGGTACGTCCTCGATATTCCCATTACCAGAAGGTGAGAGACCTTCACGAATATATTAGGTACGTCATCGATATTCCCAATTACCAGGAGGTGAGAGACCTTCATGAATATTCAAGGTACATCCTCGATATTCTAACTACCAGGAGGTGAGAGACCTTCACGAATATCCCAGGTACGCCCTCAATATTTCCCAATTGCCAAGAGGTGGGACACCTTCACAAATATCTAAGGTATGTCCCTGATATTTTCAATTATCAAGTACCCCTTCGATGCTTGTAAATGTCCAAGTATCCCCCAAGAATTCATACTTGTGATCATCCAAGTACCCCTTTAATGCCTATGATCAGCCAAATACCCATTTCGACACCTGCAAAGGCCCAAATATCATTCATGTTAGTACTTGTGAATATCTAGGTACCTTTTAATATGCCTGTGAATGTCCAGGTATTTCCCAAATCGATGCCCTGAGAAAGGTCGGTGCATCCACCCGAGAAAGGTCGGGTTCCAACTGGTGTCTTCGACAGAAGTCAGACACCCCACAAATCGATGCCCTGACAAAGGTCGGTGCATCCTCCCGAGAAAGGTCGGGTTCCAACTGGTGTCTTCGATAGAAGTTAGACACCCAACAAATCGATGCACTGATAAAGATCGGTGCATCTCCCGAGAAAGGTCGAATACCAACTGGCGTCCTCGATACAAATCAGGCACCCACAATTGAGATGCCCTGAGAAAGGTCGGTGCATCTCCCGTCAAGGCGACCGAAGAAAGGTTCGGGTCCTAGACAAATCACTAATTGTTTTAACGGGCGACCGAAGAATGGTTCGGTCCTGGAGAAGCAATTTCCCGTCATGGCGATTGAAGAATGGTTCGGGTCCGAGACAAACCACGATTACTCCAACGGGCGACCGAAGAATGGTTCGGGTCTGGAGGAGCAATCTCCCATCAAGGCGGCGAAGAAAGGTTCGGGTCCTAGACAAATCACTTTGTTTTAACAGGCGACCGAAGAATGGTTTGGGTCCTGGAGAAGCAATTTCCCGTCACGGCGACCGAAGAATGGTTCGGGTCCGAGACAAACCACTGATTACTCCAACAAGCGACCGAAGAATGGTTCGGGTCCTGGAGGAGCAATCTCCCGTCAAGGCGACCGAAGAAAGGTTCGGGTCCTAGACAAATCACTAATTGTTTGAACAGGCGACCGAAGAATGGTTCGGGTCTGGAGAAGCAATTTCCCGTCACGGCTACCGAAGAATGGTTCGGGTCCGAGACAAACCACGATTACTCCAACAAGCGACCGAAGAATGGTTCGGGTCCTGGAGGAGCAATCTCCCGTCAAGGCAACCGAAGAAAGGTTCGGGTCCTAGGCAAATCATTAATTGTTTTAACAGGCGACCGAAGAATGGTTCGGGTCTTGGAGAAGCAATTTCCCGTCACGGCGACTGAAGAATGGCTCGGGTCCGATACAAACCACTGATTGCTCCAAACAGGCAACCGAAGAATGGTTTGAGTCCTGGAGGAGCAATTTCCCGTCGAGGTGACCGAAGAAAGGTTCGGGTCCTAGACAAATCATTGATTGTTTTAACAGGCGACCGAAGAATGGTTCGAGCCCTAAAAAAGCAACCTCTTCATATCACCAGGTAAGATGACGCATTGATACTTGCCAAACTCGGGGTTCATACCCTATCTCACTCACTCCCGGTAAGTAATTATAGGTATCTTCTTATATGTCTTAATATATGTAATGTTATACTGCTCTTTTTACATAGGATAATAAGTCCCGAATAAAATATAATCCGCTACGCATATATGATCAAATTTTAGGCATCATTTTGTCTTTGAATGCAACCTCTGCGAGCTCACCTTCAAAAAGGGGCAGCTGTTGACGCCTAAAAATTAGACTTTATTTTATTATTATTATTTTTATTTGATTTTCGGATAATAAACCAAAAGAAAAGCAAAGAAAAGCAGCCCATTTTTCTCCCTCTCTTCCCCCTCCGCATGGGCCTCTACGGCCCACTTTCCTTCTCCTCCGGGCCAGCCCTTTTCGGTCTTCTTCCTCCTTCGTCCGCTCTGCAACACATGCGCAGAGGGCACAATGTCGGATGAGCAGACGAACGGCGACGCACGTGAGAAAGGTGGGGCAGCTGGAGGACAGGTGGCGGATGGGACGCCGGTTCAACCACGGGGGTCCGGTCGGCAAGCCAAAGACTGGCGGCCGAGCCTCTCCGTCGATCGGACCTCCTCGCCTATAAATAGCGGAGTATTTCAGTCGTTGAAGGACACGCCAGAAGATCGTGAGCTTGGAAGCTTCCTCCTGAGAGACTTCGGAGGAGGTTGAAGAGCGAGCGAGAGGAAGGCGAGCGAGAGAGAAATCGGGTCGCGAGCTAGGTCGACCTCCCACTGAGAGACTTCGGGGGAGGCCGCCGGCGAGCGAGTCCGAGGAGGTCAGATCCGGCCGGTGGAGGCTCGGATCTGGCCGGAGGGGGAGAGATCTGGTCGAGAGAGAGAGAGAGAGAGAGAGAGAGAGAGAGAGAGAGAGAGAGAGTGTGGAGAAGGAGGTCGATCGGAACTCCGAGAGAAGGAGATGCCGTCGGACGTCGGATGCGGAAGGGGGAAGGCTCGCGGTTGCCGTGCCGGACTCCCTCTACGACCTAGCGAGCGAATCCCGGTCAAGCCGTGCCCCGACGCCACCGCTACCCCCGGATCCCGCCGTGCTGCCATCGTGAAGCCCTGCGGTTCGACACCTCACCGCTGCCTTTCCCTCGACACCGCTAGCGCCGCCGTTCCCCGGACGTCCTACCGCAACTCCCGACGCCGTCCTCGACGGCTCGCCAAGACCCCCGCCGTGTTGGGTCGCCGTCGCACCTTACATCGCCACCATGCCGTCGCCGCTACGTCACCTCCGTCGTTCCCTCCATCGACGCCGCGATTAGGTGAGAGGGAGGAAGCATTGCGCCGGGTCGGGTGTGGGTTCGAACCCGGTAGGGTTCCGCTTGGGTCGAGCTTGCACGCGTGGGTCTCGGCGGGTAGGGCTCCGGCCATCTTGGGTCGATTGTGTGCGGGCTTGTCTCGTGTGGGCCTATGGGTGTCTGTCCCTTATTTGTGGGCCGCGATTAAAAGAGAAATGGAAAAAAAAAAAACCTAAGTCGAGCCCGCATTGCGAGCCCGTCCTCATTCGCGGATTCGGCCCGGTCGGACCCAACCCGCGAATCCGACCGGGTTCAGCTTTTATATTATTTTAATATAAATTAATGTTTTAAATAAATAAATAAATAATAAATATTTTATTTTTCAAAAAATCAAAAAAATCAAAAAAATTTATTTAAAAATGTTAAAAAATATTTTATTTTCAAAAATCGAGAAAAATCAAAAAATAATTTATTTTCCAAAAATATTTAATATATATATAAATATTTTATTTTCCGAAAAATCAAAAAATCAAAAATATTTCATATTTTCCAAAAAAAGCCAAAAATCCAAAAAAAAGCCAAAAAATTCAGAAAAAACCAAAAAGACTTGTATTTTTCCAAAAAAAATACCAAAAACCCCCCAAAAAGTCCCTTTTGTGTCCAACAAATTAGAAAATGACTCAAAAAATGTTTTTCCTCCCAAAAATGCATGGAAAATCCCTCGAACATCCAAAAAACCTTAGGGTTTAAACAAGATTAGGTACCGAAAGGGTATTAGTGATTAACTAGTGTAATCAAGTCCTCGATCCTAATTTCTCTAGTTGCGCAGGAGTGAGTATTTCTCCCGATACTTCACTTGGGTTTCTAATCAACCCACCCCAAATCGATTAGTGGCGACTCCAATTTAAAATTTGATTTACAGGTTAAAAAATTGAACCATTAAGTCGTGAATTGGTGGACTTGGGAGAGTCCGGGCTTTAATTAATTCAGCCGAGCCATTAGCCTCCTCAGGCGCTCGTACCCGATTGCGGGCGCCGAAAAAAAGGAGGTCGCGACAAATAAAAATCTATAGCAAGATGCAAAATAACTCATACTTCGAGGTCTTCTTTAAAGTTGGACATCAATTTCGATCACTATGTCTACACGTCACTTACAGAAGCAAAGTTAATTAGCAGCTACCTCTAGATGCACTGTCCTTTCAGTGATTAACAAGATAATAATAGTAATAATGTATTCACGGGTATTACACTTTGCTGAACAGAACGGTGGATTAATGGCATAGGATTATCTTTGGCAAGGCAATAGAAATGGAAATTCTACCGGGGTTGATGTGGATAATATACTGCCAACAAACCAAATGGAATATATTCACCAGTGACAACAATCGGCCCAGTGAGATTCTGCAGGCTCCAGCTTTTCTCCGCACAATCCGGCAAAGAGACATAGCGAAGAATTACATTGCAAGAATCATTCCTCATGTATTAGTCGCATTCAATTATCACATCACGGGTATCTTTGTTGTCCTCCTCCTACATGCAAACTGAAATTGTCATTGACCACATTTTCCAAGATTCAAGGAAACAATAATATCCAAAGCATTTCATTGAAAATTTGTGTCTGTTTGTGATCCATTCTGTTTAAAACAACATGAAAAGCCTAAATCATATTCTTAACGGAAATTGCTTCGCAGGCAAAGTCTACAACAGTTAGCAGGTCTTTTTAAGCAATAGTCAAGTGTCACGGTCCGTGAATCCTCCCGTACTCGTGACACTTGTGAGTGGCGCTTGGGGTTATCTGGTGAAGAGTGTGAGGCAGAAGGGTAGAACACAACTGGTCCGTGGGAGTGGCGTCAGGACGGTTGGTGCTAGGAGTTCTAGGATAGAAGGATTACATCACTTAGGAGCTCTGAAGACGGGGTAGGCCTCCCGTGCACAAACTGGTCGGGAGCTGATGCCGCTCTCCTGACGAGGCCATGGCAGGCCGAAACTAGTTGTCGTCCCTAAAGAGAACTGCTGCCTTACTCGATGGACTAGACACCCGAGCGAAGCTAGGCGTGGTAGGATCTCGCACGAAGAATCATTCACCGTATCATTCGTGGAACAGCTAAAGAAAGGGCTGGCCTGGCGAATTCCGCTCGCTAGGCGCCCGCGGGTCGTTTCCGAGGCCACGAAAACTCTCGGCCCGTGACAAATGGTATCAGAGCAGGAATCCCTCCAGTAAGCGAGTGAGCAAGTCGGAGATTCGGACTCCTCGCTCATGTGCGGGTCAAGCAGATAAGTCCTAGTGGATGGGTGCTAGGACGAGTCGGCTTCTCGTCGAGTGGAATGCGAGTTAGAGAAGAATCGAACCCTTGCTGAATGGGGATAATGTTCCTGGATTGATTGGTGAATTCGAAGAAGAGGTCTACTATCACGTTTTCAACAAGAGAAGAACCTCCATTGGTCTGCTGGGATCAAGATGCTGGTTAGGCTGAAAAGGGTGCTGCCAAAAGATGCGGTTGGCGAAAAATGCCACACTTGCCAAAAAGCGCAGGTGACTGAAGGGCCGAGCGGCTGAGATCAAAAGAGGCCACCAATGGAGCAAAACCTGTTTTGTTGGGCGAGCGTGACCGTTCGATGTGAATTCCCAAAAGCGGCACATCAATGGTTAATTTACGCAAGGAAGCGACAGAGCAGAGATCGCAACGAGGGCGTTGCGGGTGAGTGGGGAGAATGTCACGGTCCGTGAATCCTCCCGTACTCGTGACACTTGTGAGTGGCGCTTGGGGTTATCTGGTGAAGAGTGTGAGGCAGAAGGGTAGAACACAACTGGTCCGTGGGAGTAGCGTCAGGATGGTTGGTGCTAGGAGTTCTAGGATAGAAGGATTACATCACTTAGGAGCTCTGAAGACGGGGTAGGCCTCCCATGCACAAACTGGTCGGGAGCTGATGCCGCTCTCCTGACGAGGCCATGGCAGGCCGAAACCAATTGTCGTCCCTAAAGAGAACTGCTGCCTTACTCGATGGACTAGACGCCCGAGCGAAGCTGGGCGTGGTAGGATCTCGCATGAAGAATCATTCACCGTATCGTTCGTGGAATAGCTAAAGAAAGGGCTGGCCTGGCGAATTCCGCTCGCTAGGCGCCCACAAGTCGTTTCCGAGGCCACGGAAACTCTCGGCCTGTGACACAAGCGTATAAGTATTGAGGTTTCTAAAGGAAGCTATGTATGTAAAAGCTGATGTGGGAAATTATAAGCAGGTTGAGGATTCATACCATTTGAAGCTCATTATAATTGTATTTTAATGACCAATTTAACTTTTTTTCTTCAGTTACATTTTTCAACTCTCACATCTTAATCTTACGTCACCTTGCTGTTACTTCCCACTATGCTCATCATTCAACGCTCTTCTCTAATATCCATTAATTCGTTTTTATTTACTAATTAAGAGTGCAATGCATCCTTTACCAAGGGACAAAATCGATAGCACGTTGATCCACGGGACAATGCTTCGATGAGAAGTTTGTTTGAGAAGTTGGATAGAGTTTTATAGGATAATAGCACAGATAATCCATAAACTTTAATCTAACATAAAATATCACCTCTATATTTTTAATTTATGAAATATGATCCGAAACTTTAGTTTATTATGATTCATTAGTAAATGTCGAATGTAGTTCTTAAGCCACTTGAAAATATTTAAAATTTTACAATAATGAATATTGAATCAAAGTCCGGAAGCAATACTGCAAAATTGAATCAAAGCTCCGGAGGCTACTTGTAAAGCATGAGCAATTATGACAAAATTATTGTCCTGCCTTCGGTTTCCATCTCCACGGCCCCTCCCTTCCCACGCCCGTGAACGCAATCCCAAAATGCCTGCACCCGTGGGGGTACGTCACAATTGATGCGCACGATCCGCACTCTTGCCGAATCCTCGTCATTAATTAATCTAATTATTTATTATCTATGTTTTGTTTTTCGCCGAAATTTATTTTTTCATGTTTATCTTTTCGTTTCTTCCTCCCTTTTCTTCTTTGTCAAAAACAAAGTACAAGCCGCCACCGACCACCGTGGCTTGTTCGCTAGTAATTACTCACCAAACGGGGGATAGATAAAAATGAAAATCCCAACTTTAGCCCCATCTTTGAAATGTCCTCATAGAAAACGACCGCCATTCTAAAACCCCCCTCTCCACCCACCTTCATCGACCCTCCTTTCTTCCTTGATTAAACTTCCGCATCCGCGGTGAAGGAGATCGGATTGTCGTTTCTGCCCACGCCTCACCCCTCGTCAAGATCATCTTTCCACGAGGAGGAGGAGATGAGGTGAAGCAAGCTCTTTATGCAGTTTCTATTGGTCTGGTGTGACGACCCAATTGGCATTTTCTTTATTGGTTCGAAGTTCAAAATTTAGTCTTTTTCCTTTTCTTGCTATCAGTTTCTTAGGATTCTTTATATTTTCCTTTTTCTTTTCGCCAAATTTGAGTACCTATTTTGATCGTCTTGATAGTGAATTGTTCTTGAATTGGGTCCTTCTAGGATGTGGGTTTTTAGTTTTTCTTTTTTTTTTTCCTCTCTTGCACGCTTGTTGATTTTGGATATGATACAGCAAGTATAACAACAATTTGAAATGAAATCGACCCTGCTTTTTGTGGTTGGTGATGGTCAGCCGTTACCTCACGTGACTGGACTGTTCCTAGTTGGGAAGTTTCAAGACAATTTGGATGAGAGTTTGCTTATTTTATTAGCAATTGTTGTCTTAGAGCTATATGTCTGGACCATTACTCTGTGTGTGCACAGGGGTGCGCGTGTGGGTGTCAATTGTGATTTGTTACCTGTCAGTGTGCTTGTGATTGTGGGAATGAATTTAAGAAAGATCACCTCCTGGATGGGCTTCTCGAAGGTTGATTTTAAAGAATTCATATCGATTGAAACAGTTGCTTATGTAGTGTCCTGATGTGCATGATATGAGGTTTCCGCAATTCTCTAAATCTTTAGGACTTATCAGATTTCTGTGTACATATAAAATGTTTTGCTCCATGTTAAACAAAAATTCTGTTGTGTTTCCATTGTGTATGTTGCTCTGTTCGTTCAAAGACTTTATGTTAATGTATGACTTTTGCGTCAAGCCTACTTGGCAATCCTAATGTTAATGCCACACGTCAATCTTAGCAAATTAGTTGAATGAGAATTTCAGTTCTGTAGTTAGCTGCACACATTATCTCAAAATTCAGTAGTGTACACTTGGTCAAATTGATAAAAGTGGCTGTATTTTCTCAATTGCATGGACCGTTGAAGCATTTGTCAGTACCTATGGAATAAATTACGGGAGGATTGCAGATAATATCCCTTCACTAAATCATATTCTTTGTACATCTCGCAGCAATTTCTAATGTAGATTTCAGAAACTTACTGGAAGGTTAGAAATGCATTCAGCCGCTTCTAATCGAAGAGATTAGCAATTGAAATGCAATAAACACTGTAATTTATGTCCAAGCTACTTGACTCATCTTACCACTCTCCAGACATCCTCCTCCATAAGACAGCTCCTCAGCTAGAGTTTCCTCTAGGACAGGTTTCATTCTTGACTGTGTGAAGTTCATCACAAAAATACAAGCAAGATAGGATAATCAAGCAAACAAGAGAGCAAAGTAACCCGATAACGATTGCAGCTCACTTGCTAGGTAAAAAATTATAATGGAGTTCAATTCAAACAAGGAGACCACAACATTTAAGGTCTTTAATACTTGACATTGAAGCCACAGCACCAACCCACAAACAAAAAACCGAACGAAAGCGATTTAGAACAGTCATGACTCATGAGTCAAAAGCCAATCAATCTAATACTTACAATGCAGGCTTCTGTCATATTTCTCATCTAAAGAATGCTGAACACAAGAACTCTTCATTGAATACTTCCCTCGAGTAAAGCTAAAACCATGATCATCAAGCAATTAAGCAAAAAGTTACTACTTGATTGGAGCGAAGCAGGGCCTCTTGGGTTAACTTGGTTTACCTGAAGAAGAGGAAGCCGGAGCTCTCTTTTGCATTTTCTTTTCTTCTGAACTAAGTGTCTGAATATGGGAGTGTTTGGTTGCAGAAATACTGCAGCAGAGGAAAGAATGACAACTTTTTGCAATGTTTGTTATTGCTTGGGTGTACTCCCTTTTATAGTGCATGAAGGAGTAGGCTTGCAATGACTGAAAGTGTAGGCACAAAATGTTCGCAAAAATGCGACTTCGTGTACATTTCCAGGAAACAATAAAGGGTTTAAATTTCTTTTCTTTTCTTTTCACATTTTTCTACCTCTTGCCTATCAAATAATTGAGATATTTTTATCTTCAAAGTCGGTTTGGTAAATCTTTTCAATCCAATCTCTTATCAACACGCGATATGCTCAAATAATATCAGTTATTGTGATTTACCCCTTGAAAAGTTGATAAATTACCCAAATCAAGAGTGGTAATATCCTATAAGAGCTAGTAACTTTAACAAATAAATGAGGCTAACTCAATGGCGTAATCTATAATATTGAAACAATCCGATAAATGCCGGTAAGTGAACCCAAATAGGAGCCTATAATTTTCTATTAAAGTTAGTGATGAGTACGTGCGCCCTGCAAACCCAACTCAATCGCACCCCCGCACGTTATTAAAAAAATACGACAGGATTGAAGGAAAAAGAAAAAAGGTAGATGAAAAGTAGATAAAGTGGGGCCCAATCCCCACAATTAGCAATTAACAAAAGAGAGGGTCGGATCGTCACCTCGTCCCCGTGTGGGGCCCTCACCACCACCCCCATCGGACACGTCAACATCGTTCATTCGTTCTGGATAATATATATGGAGAAACCCTCAACTTTGACGCCTGGCTCCCTATTCCCAGAGCTCCCACCTTTAATGACTCCTATAATGAATTTTCATGCCTACGGATCAATATCTAAAGCTTCACTGAACCAGAAACGTTTAAAACCTTACGCTCAAAAGTACTCGTATACCACCGTCACTCATTCTCGCTCTTCACCGAACCACCGTCTCCGACCATCATCTAACCACTGTGCTGGCCGTTGCATCCACAAGACGTAGGGAACAATAATAGGGTGGCAATCGGATAAACCAACTGGAGTTGGGTTTTTAGTGGCTTCTCATCAATGACCATCGTCGAAGGTAGTAGGAAGGCCTGATTTATCAGTGGTTAACTCATGATGACGGGCACGTTGAAGGCAACAAGAACCCTGGACTATCGATGAACATAACAACGACCGACAAGGAGTCTTTGGATGAGATCTGGGCTCTTCGGTTTCACAGTGGGAAGGCACGGGCCAATAGAGTAGGAAAGGGTGGCTCGGGAACAGTGAGGACGAGCGGCTATGGCGACTGATGGCGTTGAGGGGAGTGATGGAGAGGCTCATCGAAGTGATGGCGTGGGTTTCAATCGCCGGAATGGGCAGCGGCGACTACTGCTCCGACTCCTCAAGAGAATGAAATCCAAGAACAATGGATGCAACTTGCGGTGGTGAGGATGAAGTCCAATGACGATGGGGCGACGGTGAAGGAGTTGGCATGAAGAATCGTTACTCCTTATTTTTCTTTTTCCCCTCTTCTTTTAATTGTGGCGCCTCCCCGCTGAACGTAAAAAGAAGCAAAAAACAAAAAAACAAAAACAAAAATGACCCCTTCTAAGATGGGAAAAGAATAAACTTTATTCTCCCAATGGGGTTTTGTATGATTGCGCTGAATGGCACGATCTTTAGAAGTATAAGCTCAAATCCTATGGTAATAAATATGGTATTCTAAATGGCTTATCGATTCTTGAAATTGGAATTTCTTTAATTGGATTCGAGGTACTTAAATTTTGCGGTTTTCCTAAATCGGATGTCTAAAAAAGATTAAAACGAGTGAAAAAACAATTTTTTTTTCAGGTCAAAGGTCAATTCTTTGGTTTGACCAAAAAAGCCATCTTCGGCCAAATTTATGGAAACTCGAAATCTAAAGTCTATTTCTACACGCCGATGTTGACTTAACCCCTATATGCAATTAAGGTACTAATCATACTGATCTAATTCTTTTGAGTGAAGAAACGAGTCTCGTCGCGATCGAGGATCTTGAATCTCGATTTTTTTTAACTTTAACCGTCGCGAAAATTTGAATGGCAATAGTAATATATAAAAAAAAAAATTATGATAACTGTTGGTATTTTCTTAAAGTTTGGGTAACTTACCAAAACTTTACCGACTGAATAAGTTATCAAACAAACAAACCAAAAAAAAGGTTATCAAACAACATTTTGTTGTCAATCGGTTTTGATATTTACCAACGCTTGTCGATTTTTGCTTGCACAAAACAATGTTCGGATGTTTGCCCAGTCGAATCTTCCTTTATGCTATGGACCTCTTTCCGTGGCATCTTCTAAAGCCAAATTGATACCACTTTTCAGTTTGGTTCAATTTGATTTCCCCTTTCAAAATGTTATGAACACCCTAATTTTTTTCAATATAGAGGACGAATCAACCTATATCACCCAAATTAAGAAAATTCAATCTTCATGAAGATCAAATTTCCAAGTTTTGCAATGGAGAACATATTTGATTAGCATTTTTCATTTCACGCAACAAACAAAATGTCGGATAGTGACTACACAAGTTATTCAGGCATCCGGAGGGACTATCCGGGAGCTCAGCCAATACCCAATGACTATCATATGGCCAGCTGGCGGTAGGGCCTAGCGCCCAGTCCTCTTCACATTGCCTCACCACAGCGCCTCCTAACATGTCTCTCACTTATTTTAATCTCCGGGCTCCAATACAAATTCGATTTGGCTAGAACTTGAGCCATAAGCTCAACAACCTTTGAACAGTAGAATCATGGAGTCGCCATCTAGATGGAGACGCACGACGTGCATCCAAGTAGTCTTGCATTTGGCATGGTGGTGAGGCGAGGAAAGTCTTCTCCGGCCGCATACTTGTCAGCCAGTTTGAAAATAAAAGAACAAGCCTATCTAGGCTAGCGAACCTCATGAATTTCTTGGGCTATCATTTCTCGCGTTTGGGCCGATGTAATTTAAGATGTGATGAAAGCAATTGTCTGTTAATTTTAAGCTCATGAGGTGCCATACTTGATCATGAATATGGTTTTCGCTGAAGAATTATATTAGAGAAGTTACTTACAAAAAAAAAAAAAAATTCTGGGTAGACACGCGCAAACTTAACTGGGCCGGGGCTCAAGTAAACAATTTCTTTCTCAAGCTCAAGCCCAATCGTGGAAGCCCACTTGAGCTTATCCAGACCCGATTGTCCGAGTGAATATGAAGGAAGATTTCTAAAATTTCGTTCCCTGTTCAGCTCCTCAGAGCATTAGGGGACGCAAAAAATCCGTATGTACAGAGTCGCCGCTCGAGCTTAAAAGGCGCGGGAAAACGGTCGTCTCTCCAGGGAGCGACACGTGTAGCTCTATGGAAGCCCAAATTCGGTCGAGCAAAAATCTAAAACTGTAGGCTCGACCATCAACCCATCATGGCGAAGAAGCCATCACAGACCCCATCATCGTCCTCCTCCTGTGCTCGGTGCGAAACTCTAGGCGACCATGCTGATCATAGGTGGAGGTCCAAATGGACCGCCGCCTCGAACCTCGTCGTCTCCTTCCCCTGGAAGGACGCCCCGTCCGTGGACAGCGTCTTGACCATCTACGCGTCGCCTAAGGTGAGGAAGTTCTGCATCAATATTGATTTTCTCGACTATTGCGCGCCTGAGCTCAGTCTGTGGCTTCGCTTTGCTGTCGACCGCCGTGTGGAGGACCTCTCTGTCAATGCGGCTAAGGGTTTGCGCGAGATGGCCAGCCATTTCACCGTACCGCTGCTCCTTTATGGATGCTCTCCGTTGGTGAACCTGCATTTAAGGCTGTGTAGCGTCCCATTTAGTAGGAGTGTCACTTGGAGTAATCTCAAGTCCTAGTCCATATGCGGCTCGGAGATCACGGATAAGGTGATGCATGATATCTTGAAGGGCAGTCTCAAGTACCTTAGGTCGAAGGAATGCCGCAGTTTGAAGCAAAACGTCATGCTTTGTTCGAGAAGTTTGAGGGGAAATTGTGGTTTATCGCTGCTTCTGGCATGCACTTGATGAGGGTTTCTCACTGGAGATTTCGAGTCCTCTTTTGCTGTTGTTGCATTTGAGAGGGTCGTTTGGTGTGATGAGGCAGCTGGTAATTGAAGCCTCATCCTTAATTGAAGCTGAGTTGAACTTTTTTACAAGACGCGAGGATTTCAGAAATTGTTCTGTTCAAAATTGGTTCGAGCCTTACAGAGGGTAGTGCAACCTGGCCAAGGGACTGCTTCAGGAGCTGCAGAACGTGACTAAACTTCTGATTGGTAATTGGGTGGGCAAATTGTTTAATTCAAGCCGTTTGGTTTCATACTTATGGATAGTTCTTGGTCTCTCTTCCTGGAGTTGAGGAAGTTCTTACTTCATCACACTAGAATTTGGTTCACATCATCTGCTACTCCGCCTGACGTCTAATGGTGCAAATGTACATTTTGCCTTCAGAATAACTACCAAAAGGTCAAAAAGAAAAAGGCAGCTAGTTTAGGGTAAGTCTTTTTCCTCCTCAATAGTGCATAATCATGATCCCAAAGATCATAGTAAATTATTAACGAAAAGTAGCTGTGTCCTATTTTCTAAATACTGAAAAAGCAATTGTTGACTAGAATTAGTGTAACGAGGCGAATTGTCTAGTTCCAATTAAAAGAGAAAAAGAAGACATTGGATCTTCTTATTGCTTCTTTCTACTGTATGATTGTGTACCTTATAACAGGAGATTTGCATAAAGCTCACCAACTGGGGCTTGGTCGAGTATTTGTATTTGGCCAAGTGTTAGGAGCTTGGGTGATGATAGCAAATGGCATGATCGAGTTCGAGCTTGGCCCATTGTCTCAACATTTAAGCATGCGCGAATGTTTGTCATCTCTTGTGAGATGCCAATTTGAATAATTCATTAGCATTTTTTTTTTATCCAAAAGTAAATGAGGATGATCACGTTGCTTTTTCCAAAATTACGTTTCAATAGCTAATCCACCACATTCGCATCAATGTGATGTCTCATTGGGCCTGAAAGGGCCCTTTCGGGCGTTATTTGGCAAGTCTATGAATTCCAATCCGGCCTAGTTGATTATGTGCAGCCCTTTACGGCCCAATTCCCATCTCTCTCTTCCTTCCTCGTTTTGACTCCCGCCTGTTCCTCTTCCCGCAACTTTCTCCGCGAATTCTCAGACTTCAGTGGACATCACTCCCGCTCTTCCCTTCTTCGTCTCGCTCTTCAGCTTTCCTCCGTTGTTTTTGAGCTCTCTCCTTACTCCTTGCGATTTGTTCCACCACAGCTGGTGATTGTTGTTTTCAGGCTTCTCAGGTTCGGCTCCCGTTTGGCGTTGTTGGGTGGGTGGATTCGGTTTTGTGAGGTTTTTGCTTGATTTCCGATTGGCAGGTGAAGATGGGAGAGTGGTATCAGGAAAAAGGATTTGCTGACAACGGTCACGGAGGACTCGAAGGTGGGTGCTTCATCGCTTCAGTTGGCAAGAGGCTGTGAACAATCTCTCCTGGTATGGCTTCGATTCGAGAAAGTTCTCTTTTTTCTTTATTCAGTGTGTTCGTTTCTTCAACGATGGCTTGTTGTGCTTGCCCTTTGAGTCATTGGCCTTATCTCCTTCTACTTCTTTAGCTTTTCCTAAATGTGCTACGCTTCCTTTTTTGCCATATGAACCAACTCTAATTGCCAATCTAGTTCAAATTGCGTTTCGATGGATAATTGGACGAATATAGAGATAAAAGTGGTTGAAAGTCTAAATGAGAAGGTACCATCGAACTAAGGAGTTGGTCTTTTATACAGAAATGAAGAGTGAATGATGGTGATGCGCGTGGGAATCTAGAGATGACTTAGTTGCAAGTAAAGAAGTCCAAGCTTTTATTAGTTGAATGAAGGGATTTTATTTATAGGCGCATAGATTCCTATCAAGTTCTCGATCAAGTTGTTGCTGTTGCGAGATTTTTTCCATAACTTAGCTGGACAGCCATATACCCCAACTGTAAGTGTACCATGTGCCTTCTTGCTGCCCTTCTTCGTACACCAGTTAAAGTGTCCATGAACATAATTAACAAGAATTGGAGGGGATGCCATGGATGCTAGATAGACTAGCTCTATCAGATGCAGAAATGCTTGATGCCCACTTGGAGTTGGCAAGTTTAGCCACTGCAGAATATTATCTAAATGTCATTAGGCATCTCAAAAGATCTTAGATTCCTGATGATGACTCTGACAGTGTAATTTTACTGTTGACTCCTCTTCTTTTACGGACTGAGCATGCCCTGCAAGGAGAGATTTATTGGATACTGAAATATAGACTATAGGTGGAAATTTTCTTACATTTTGTATTGCTTGAAGTTTTATTTATCTTCTTGTCATTACTAGGGGCCATTTCGTCACATCATTTTGATTAATCAAGTTCGATGGTGGGAGTTCTAACTTTTGAATAGGATATATCTCAAGCTATGCTGCATACTTGTATAACAATCTGGTCAAGACGGATGGAGGAGAAATTGGAGAAAGCAAAAAGACTAGGAGGGTTAGGGGAGCTGCATCCAAGTATGTTGGGTTCCTATATGACTTAATCTTTTGGTAATTCAAAGTCGTAAGAACTTAGAATTGGATGCCTAGGCTTGAGACTATAATGAGAGAAGGAGAGAAAGAAAAGGAAACCCTTGGGGGTTAGGGGTTGTCTTCTGGAGGTTGTCCTCAACAATGGTTTTTCACTTACCCTTTGTCTAATAATCTAGTTTTTCGTATTTGATGTTTGATTACTTAACAATGTACATGGAAGCTTTAGTTGGGCGATTTTATCGGATTGGGCTCTGTGTTTAACTTATGATCCTTGTGTATGGAAATACTGTATCTCATGTTTCTTGATTAAAAATTATTTTAATCATCACAAGTTTAAGGAAGCTGCCCAGCTGACTCTCTCTTCTATTTCTGGAAAAGATATCTTGTAAGAATTTATTGCTTCAATTCTCTCTTACGTCAGTTTTAGCATGCACAACTAGATATAGGGTATATACCTTTAATCTGAAACTACAAATATTATTAACATGTGCAGAGTACAACTGCTTTTTCATGGTAATCATTTCTCTGTATGGTATTGCAAGATTACTCTGAATTTGCTTTAGATTATATTTCCTTCCATATACTTGACGAGTCTTTTTTAGATGTAAAAAATTTTATAGCGGCAGTGATTGCATTTATGAATGATTCAAGCAATGTGAAGTGGGGAAGACCTTTGGAAGGATCTTGTTGTGCATCCCTCCTAGTCACTGTTGTGTGGATTTGGCTCTATTTGAGGTAAAAGCTTTGTATATCATATTTTGTGGCCCAAATTTGCAAACGTGGCTAATATATTCTGTTGGAAGTAGGAACATCAAATTGTCATGTTGCTAAATAAGATGAATGATACTTGTGAAAACTTGGGAGATATAGGGATGATGATCTTGTAGGCCAGTGACCTTCCATTTGTGCATATTGCAGGAACCACTTGTGCAAATAACTGGGATTTGTACCAATTGAAGGTAACTCATGGATCCGGAGCTTGCATATTGATTTCTTACTCATGATATCTAGAGTTCTATTCTGATCATGTCAATTCACTATTTAAGACATTGATGGCAAGAGGAAAAAACTAGCATAGTGTGCTTTTCCTTTGACTCCTGTTCTTTTCAGAGTTTTAAGAAGTGGCTCTGGTTGGACCAAGAACCAAACCTGTCCAGACTGGTTTCCCAGCAGAAATATTGTTGGTCAAGAACTGGTGGTATTGACCCTATTCAACTAGTAACCAAGTGTACCTGTCAACTGGTACCCAACAAGCCTATCAACTAGTCTAGACCACCTCTGGGCCTTAAGAAAATTTAAAGGAGTAGTATTTGGCCTGGGGTTTGGCACTCCAACCTCTTGTAACTAACAAGCGTGCCGACCATTAGCTCTAGTGTCTTCGTGATACAATTCGCAGTGGATGATTTATTTATTGACCATATTGGCCTAATCTATCAAAAAATTGAGCAGGATGCTATTAAGACAACATCAAGCGTGTGTAATCTACTAAGATGCTACGGTGTCTGCCGGGCTTCTTTTGTTCAGAAAGTGTGTAATCTAATATGTGCAGAGTATTCTATCAAATGACATCACTTGCAATTGGTTCAATCATCGGTCAAACTGGTAGAGCACGGTTCTCTCAATTTGTCCTGTTGAACCAGCTGGTCCAGTTTGAAAAACATTTGTTCTTTTGTTGTTCCTATTTATTATTTATCTGTTCTCATCAGCACGAGTAACAACAGCTTAGTTTTTTCTCCCATGTGCATAATGCATATACATGCCATTACATCCTTGCAATTTCAAAGGATGTTTTACTTTCTACCTTACCATAACTGCAAAAGTTCCAACATATCTTGACAGCTGGAGCCTTGTAGTTGTGTGTAGGTTAAGAAATGTGCATTGGGTGGCCCTAACAAGTTACTAGTGCCTTTTTTATTCTATTTCATGAGCACTTGCTTGGTTATATCACTTATGAAACAGTAACCAATGAAACTACACATCTAGGACCCTATCTTACAACTGGAGACTGAGAATGAGAAGCTTTGTGGCATTCCCCCTACTGTATTTCCTCCATTGTCAGTTAGTGGTAAGAACATTTTGACACCGTCATACTATTGAGCTAAGGATCAATTCATGCTATGCCATCGATTGTATAGTTTTGAAGATCTTTTCTTTGAGCTTCTTACCATGTCCATTAGTAGTTTTAGATGTCTGGAAACTTACTGTTGCCCATTGTGACATCCTAAGATTTGACCCCGTTTCGATAAAGTGAAATGTGCATATCGTCGACGCGCCTATGGTCATTTTTCTCTGAGCTGATCAGTCACGAGTTAGCTAACTTATTGGGTGAAGCCGTTAAGGGATATAACTGCGGTAAAATCCCTAAAAGCTACCTAATTTGTTAGATTGGACTAAAATCGTGTCCGGTCGATTTTAATCATGAAATTTAATTCGGTTTTGGGAATCGAATATTCGGACGTGTCACAATTCATTTTTAGGACCGTCTCATCGTCTATCAATTTATTGCCGAGTCCGAAATTTCAAGAAAGAAATTATCGGAGGGCAAATCGAAGACCAAAAGAAAATAGAAAGGAAAAGGAAAAGAGAAAAGGAAAATTGCATAAAAGCATTATGCATTTTGTTTTTCTTTTTCTCTCTCTCCCTTTTCTCTCTTTCTTTCTCTCTCCTCTCTCCACTCCCCTCCCCCTCGTGCGATTCCCCACCGCCCATTCCCTCTCTCTCTCTCTTTCTTTGACTAGTCAATCCTTATCCTTCTCTCTCTCTCTCTCTCTCTCTCTCTCTTTCTTCTTCTTCTTCTCTCCTTCCTCCGCATGTCCAGCAAGCGAACGAGAAGCTCGAACTGAACCGCTCGCGAGAACCGTCGCCGCCCATCCCGCCCGCACCGCGCGCCCGCGCCGCCCGTGCGCTCGCGCCGTCCCGCCGTCCGCCGCTCGCCGTCCGCTCCTCCCTCCGTGCGATCCAGCCGACCCAGCCCCTGTTCCGCACCGACCAACCCCCGTCCGGCCACCTCCGGCCACCGCCTAGCCTCGCCGGACCTCCCCCGCGACCCCCCTCGCCCTCCGCCGGCCTCCCCTCGCCGCCCTAGCCGCCGGAGCGGCTCCGTTCAGCCGCAACCAGCATACCCACGAAGTGGGTATCCAGCTCTTTCGAGGCTCGTTTTGGGCCATTTCCGCCCCAAACCCGAGCCGTGCTTTGGGAAGAATCGTTCCTTGCATTGCCGCTGTCGGATTGATCCGATTTGAGCGCGATTTGGTGAGTAATCTCACTAATCCAAGATTAGTGGCTAATTATGCTTAAGGTTTGTTTAGTTTTAATTAATTATGTTTAGGTTGTTAGATTAGAATAAATTAGCAATTATTAGTCAATTGTGATGTGATTTAGATAAATTGATTGCGCAATTAACAAGTAGACGTGGTCTACTAATTATTGGAAGCATCTCGGGAATTTTCCGACCCCTAATCGGGCTTCAATTTGGAGATTCGGGCCTAAATGGGATTTTTGGCATTTTAATATTAATTTTCGGAATTAAATTAAATAATTATTTATTTTCCGAAAATTCAAGGAAGATGGTCCGAAACTGGAAAATTATGCTGATGACCGTGGTGAAGTCCGTTTATTTAATCGGGCTTTAATTTGAGCTAAATTGAATTTTAATGTTAATTGTTTAATTTTCGAAATTATTATTTAATTATTTATTTTTCGGAAATTAAGGTTGAGATGGCCAGTGACCGGAAAATTATGCTAATGATCGTGGTGCAGCCCGTTTATTTAAATTAGCTTTATTTTGAGCTAAATGGAATTTTTAATAATTATTAATTAATTTTCGAAATTTATTTAATTAATTATTTATTTTTCAGAAATTAAGAATTTGATGGCCGGCGACCGAAATTTCGTGCTGATCATCGTGGTGCAGTTCATTTATTTAATTGAGCTTTATTTTGTGTTGAAGTGAATTAATTGTGATTATAAGATTATTTTCCCGGGTTAATTAATTTGGATAATTAATTGGAAAATAACCGGGTGTCGGTTGACAGCACCAAAAGCGTTTTAGTGGACGCTAATAATGTGGGAATTGTGGAATCGAAATCATCATATTTTGGCTAAGGCCAATCGTGTACTAATGCACGATATGTTATTAATGATGATAAAAGATGAAAAGAAATGCTTTGTGTGAAGAAATGCTTTGTGTGATGTGGCTCGGCGATTATTACATCGCTTTGGCATGTAGGATGCCTTAGAGAATGCACGTAAATTGTTGGATATTGATCATGCACTGTGTGGCGATAGGGTGTATGGTGGAACTGAATTAATCCTATCCATGCTCCTTACTAACATTTCCACTTAGAACCTACTATTAAGTTTACATGTGACAAGCATAGGTACATTGTGCTTCTTTAATGGACCACTTCATGTTTGTTCCTACAAATTGAAGAGGTGCAAAAATATGCTTCAAAGAAGAATATTTTTTCAGTTGAAGAAGTAGAATACTGAAGTATTAGTTTTTCCTCTAAATTTTAAATCAATTGAGAGGACAAAGTTCGAAAAAGGATGAATCTATAGTCCCCAAACAAATTTGAAAAGAATAATCATCCTCTTATGGTTGGTGCATAGCAGTCTGAGTTACTGTTTGAGAACCACCATATACAAGTTCATGATGGTATATACTACATGGGATCTAGTATAGCACGATACTGTAGAGCATTCATAGTTACATGATGCCATAGCCTCTTTAGGCACACAAGGTTCGCTTCCCACCTGTGTTTTAGCATAACGCATGCATCATTCTTTTACTTTTACCCAACAAAGGTAGCTAAACATCACGTTGGTTATGGCCATATATTCAAGGAAAACCGGACTGAAATCAAGTTGATGTTTTTTTGGCAATAGTAAGTAGAGGTGTGGCTTGTGTTTTAGCTGCAAGAAAGCGGGCCCTGATCTACATACTGGACGAGGATGAAGATGGAATCTCTTATTCAGAATTGACTGTCTGTTCAAGAATTTGTGTGGTTATGCTTGTGTTGCTGCTGTAGGTGGACCTCTAATACTCGAAGCTGCAGACATCGGCGTGAGAAGCAATGCATGTGGGCTTTTTGACTGAAGCTCTTCGACTTCACCCTTCTTGGAGAAGTCTAATCTATACCTGCCATGTGCCTTTTCTGCTAGGTGGGCATTCATCGAAGAAAAAAGTGGAGTGAAAAGGTAATGTTTTATCTATTGAGTTGGATAGAATTGACCGAAAGATGCTGGGTCTGGTGGTGCATTGCTGTAAGTTCTGAGACCTGCTCGATAGTGCCAAGCTTTTGCTTCATCTCTATGTCTTCATTATTTTCATGTGTAAGAGAACCAAATGTTTGGTTTGGATTATCTATACTTTGGGTTGAATGGTTCGGGCAGTGTACTCGACTAACGAACTCTACATTTGAATGTTGAAATCTCTCACTCGAGATTGACTCACTTCTTCAATCATTGTTAAGTGATGCATCCAATCCAATGGACAAAATACATTCTTGTGTAGAACATGACTAGCAAGATATATGGTTTCAAGGTGGCAATAAAGAACATAGGCTATATTCCAATCTCAGAGATTTGGAATCCTCAAATAAATGGTAGGTTTAAGATAAAGGAGATTTTCCACCCAAAAAACAAACATCATGAGATTATGTTTCACAATATTGTTAATGGATTTTGTATCTTTAATAAAGATTATAATGTAGTCTTTTAATTTAATGATGTATAAACATTCAAGAATTTAAAATTGTTTAATTGTATTATTTTTTTTTGGAATTATTGCCAATCTGAAGGAGAAAGAATGTATGAATGTAATATGTGCTGATGTGACACTTCTTATGTTTATTATTTGTCATGATGATAGGTTTTTTGTGAACTTTAGCTGAACTTATTATAAAATTAAATCTTTTTTTATTTATTGCCCTTCCAAATATTCACGTCTTCAATGTATTCTTCCCCTCTCTTCCCAAAAAAAAAAAAAATAAGTAATCTTACCCTATGCAAGTGCAGAAATATTGACATCAAACATTAATTATAAGATGAGATAATAATATTACCAACAAAACAAATGATTGTTATTAGGTCCATTGTCAATGCAAACCTCATATAAATTTTAAATTCCATTAGCTGTTTTACACAAGATCGTTTTGGAGAAATTGCAATTAAAAGTTTCAAGGACCGAGAAAACAAGAAGAGATGGCTAGAAAAACAAATATGACTAGGAAAATGGGGAGAAGCTTTACTATTGATAGGAAATGTCTAGAAGACAACTTGTGTCTAATTTACTTATGCTACTATATGGCGAATTACAGAAAGTGCATTGAATTAGGCTCATTTTGCACAATCACAACTTATAGAATATATCTTTTCGTGTATAATTTGCTTTGGATAGCATGTCCTTATAGATCATTATGATACTTCAACTCTTATAACTTTTGTGTTCAAATTGAAGTCCTATCTCATAAACTAAACCTTGATAAAATATGAGTGCTTGATGATAGCCCTTTTGCATTTGTACTGATAATCTATTAGATTACTGCTTTTGGTAGTGGCTTACAATAACCTAATCCTCTTGTTTGTTCATATCATTTAAAGCTATTTCTTAGCATTTTCATATGCAAGTTCAATTTAAGGACAGCTTGAATAAATGTGACATGAGGCAATAATTTGAGATTTTTAATGGTATTAAACCTAAATAAAATAAAAAATGTTAGATGGATTACATGCCTCCTAATATCAAGGAAAAAACCAATTTAAAAATAAACAATACGTGTTTTTCTATGATTGCAAAGGAGAGAGAGCATAGTTCATTTGTAGAATAGGCCTTCTTCAAAATTCCAAATTGTTTAATTAAAACTCAATTTTTGATTTGATTTGTCAATTGACCAGCTCTACTCAGTTTTTCAACATGAGCAAGCCCCCATCATCGTCGCCTCATGGATGGGTTAGCTAGAGGTCCAAAAATTCGCACTGCCTGAAGCCAAAACTCAGTCGAGAACCCTAAATTCGGAGGCTCTCCTCCAGTTTTTGAAAGGTTTGATGTCACCGGTGCAATCTTCTTTTGTAAAGATATTCCTTAGCTTCCGAGGATGCTTGGGAAATAAAGTCGGCTTCAAATTTCTTCATAGTTCATCAGGGTTACAATATAACTTTTATTTTGATAAAATCTTCAAAATGGTGCCTATATGACTACTCATCTTTGTGATTTGAGCAGGGAAGCACCATGCGAAGGACTAGTAGACTTAATAAGAACTAGGATTCACTACATTCCTTACCCAGGAGTGTCTCACCGCAGTTCTTCTTACGTTGTTTAACTCGTTGCTGCTGCTAACAAGACCTCGCTTTTAACAATAGTTAAAGACAACCTAGCTTTTTCAAAAGCTGTTCGGTAGGGTAGAGCCAGTTGTGGCAAAGACTTGAGAGATTTCGATTGGCATCTTCCACTGATCTTGACGTTGATGACCATCTTCTCCGGGAGGAATGCATCTCTTGGTAAGAGCAAGATTGACAAGGTGAGCTTACATCCGTCATCGTTGAAAGAACAAGCTCAGAACTCGACAATCTCCGTGCTCTTCTGGGACACATAAAGTACTGCAGTAGGCTGAATTCCTCTGCATTGCAGATATGAGGAACAGCTGGATCAAACAAGGCTTGGACATTTATTGGTAACAAGACTTAGTGATTTGTCTAAAGTGCAATGAGGATAAGCATAGATATGAATGACTGTTTGCCCCTTGACTAGAGAATGATTATGTATGTTCAAATTCGATATCCAATCACCCAAATTGAAAAAGAAATGGCTTGGTCGAGTTCGAGCTTGGCTTATCGTCATGACATTTACGTAGGCATGAATATTTGCACTCATAAGATTTCGTTGAATAATTCATTAGGATATTTCTTTAATTCAAAAGTTTATGAGGATTATCGCATTACTTTTTCCAAATTACATTTCAATAATTAGTCCACCACACTTGCACCGACGTGAATGTGATTTCCCACGAGTCTGGCGGGCGAGGATCCTTCAGCCTCCATGGGCCCAAAAGTGTTTGACAAGGATCTATTTGTTATAAAGTCCAGCCCGGCCCATCCCGGCCCATTTGATCCCGTGGCGGCCCTTTAAAAAAAAAAAAAAAAAAATCTCTCTCTCTCTTGTTTTGGTCCCTCTTTTTCTGCCTGCAATCTTTCGCCGGGAATTCTCGCTCTTCCAGTGGGGGGACCTCCTACCTTCCTCTCTTTCGCTCTTCCATCCTTCGTCTCGCTCTTCAACTGCCTCCGTCGCTGTCCGTACGCTCCTCGCAGTTCGTTCCAGCAGAGCCGGTGGCTGCGGTTTTCGGGCTGCTTGCGGAGCATTCTCTCTAGCAATGGAGACCGACGAAGCAGGGGGTCGCCGGGCTGCTTCCGTTTCAGCTTCGAGTTCCGACGAACCGCTTTGGCTTCTCCGGTTCGGCTCCCGTTCGGGCGTTCTTTCTCGACCTCCTAATGGGCGGCGGCGATTCGATTTTCTTTTCCGATTAGTTTTTGTGAGGTTTCGGCTCGATTTCTTCCGATTGGCGGGTGAAGATGGCGGGAGTGGAATCCGGAGAAGGATTTGCCGGCCGGCCATGGTCACGGAGGACTTCGAAGGCGGTGGTGCTTCGTCGCTTCAATTGGCAGAGGCTGTGGACGATCTCCCTTGGTAATTGCTTCGACTAGAGAGAGTTCCACGTCGACGTCGATTTTCTCGACCGTTACGCGCCTGAGCTCAGCCCGTGGCTTCGCTTTGCTGTCGACGACCACGTCAAGGACCTCTCATTCGATGTGACTAAAGAGGCCGTGCGAGATGGCCGGCCATTTCGCGGTACCGCCGCTCCTTCATAAATGCTCTTAGCTGGTGAACCTGCATATGAGGCTCCGGAGCTTCTGGTTTAGTAGGAGTATTGCTTGGATTAATCTTAGGTCCCTGTCCATCTGTGACTCGGAGGTGACCGATGAGGTGATGCATGAGATGTTGAAGGGCAGCTGGATGCCGTGGTCTGAAGCAAAACATCAAGCTTTGTTCGAGAACTTTGAGGGAAATTGCGGTCCATAGCTGCTTTTGGTATGCACTTGATGAGGTTTTTCCCTTGGAGATTTCGAGTCCTCTTTTGCTGTCCTGTCATTGCGTTTGAGAGGGTTTTTTGGTATGATGAGGCAGCTGGTAGCGGAAGTCTCATCCTTGATTGAAGCGGAGTTGAACTTTTTTTTATGAGAGGCGAGGATTTTGGAAGGCCAACTAATTGTTTTGTTCGAAATTGGTTTGAGTTTTACAGAGGGTATTGCAGCCTAGTTGAGGAGCTGCTTCAGAAGCTGCAGAATGTGACTAAGCTTTTGATTGGTAAATTGTGCCTTCGGGTGAGCAGATTGATTTTGATTTCAAATTTAACACGTTTGGTTCATACTTATGGATAATTCATTGTTCCCTTTCCTGGAGTTAAGGAAGTTCATTCCAAACTTCAGCACAAGGAATCTGGTTTACATCGTTTGCAACTCTGCTTGATGACAACTGGTGCAAATACCCATTGTGCCTTCAGAATAACTACCAAAAAGACCAAAGAAAGGGCAGCTGGTTTAGGGTCAGTCTTTTTCCTGCTCAGTTTTGCATAAGCATGATTCCAAAGATCATGATAATTATTGATGGAAAGTAGTTGTGTCCTATTTTCTAAATACTGAAAAAGCAATTGTTGACTAGAATTAGTATATAAGATCTACTATTTCAACAATTGAAAGCTTTGGCATCGCTTAATTTGTCATATAGTCGGGAACCAAAATAGCTCTCAAAGCACATACCTGCAGGGCTTTTGTAATCGTATTTGGAAGGAAGAGTAAATTATCTTATTCTTTTGCTTTTCAATTGTTGGATGTGCTTAGGTTTTATCACTTGCAGCAGAGGTACTATGCGTGCTATTTTCTTTGCCCAGTTGCAAGTCTCTAACTCTGCATGCACAAGTGGAGAAATGAGATTTTCCTAGTATAGCAAAACTGTACCTTGTAACAAGGTGAATTGTCTAATTCCAGTTAAAAGAGAAAAAGAAAGACATTGGATCTCATTTTTTCACCCTACTGTATCATTGACGCACGTGCATACCTTATAACAGGAGTTTAGCATAAAGCTCACCAACTGGGGCTTGGTCAAGTATTAACATTCGGCCAAGCGCTAGGAGTTTGGATGGTGATGGCAAATGGCTTGGTCGAATTCGAGCTTGGCCCGTCGTCTTGACATTTAAGCAGGCGTGCTTCCGTTTCAGCTTCAGTTTGACAAACCGCCTGGCTTCTCAGGCTCAGCTCCCGTTAGGCATTCTTTGGTGACCTAATGGGCAGGTCGATTCGGTTTTGTGAGGGGTTTGGTCAATTTCCGATTGGCAGGTGAAGATGGGGTGAGTGGAATCTGGAGAAGGATTTGCTGGCGATGGTCACAGAGCACTCGAAGGTGGGTGCTTTGGGTGCTTCGTTGCTTCAATTGGCAGAGGCTGTGGACAATCTCTCCTAGGTATTGCTTCGACTCGAGAAAGTTCTCCTTTTTCCTTTATTTAGTGTGTTCATTTCTTCTACGATGGCTTGCTGTGCTTGCTCTTTGAGTCATTGGCCTTATCTCGTTCTACTTCTTTCGCTTTTCCTAAATGTGCTTCCTTTTTCACCATAGGACCATTGTAATGCCAATCTAGTTCAAATTGCGTTCGATGGATAATTGGATGAATTTAGAGATAAAAGTGGTTGAAAGTCTAAATGAGGAGGTTCTGTCGAACTAAGGAGTTGGTCTTTTACACAGAAATGAAGAGTGAATGATGGTGATGCGAGTGGAAATCTAGAGATGACTTAGTTGCGAGTAAAGAATTCCAAGCTGGTATTAGTTGAATGAAGGGATTTTATTTATAGGCACATAGATTCCTATTAACTTCTCGACCAGGTTGTTGCCTTTGCGAGATTTTTTCCATAACCTAGCCGGTCAGTCATCTACCCCGACCGTAAGTGTACCATACTCCTGTATTGCCTTCTTGTTGCCCTTCTTCGTACGCCAGTTAAAGTGTCCATGAAAATAACTAACATGAATTGGAGGGGATGCCATGTATGCTAGATAGACTAGCTCTGTCAGATGCAGAAATGCTTGATTACCACTTGGAGTTGGCAGGTTTAGCCACTGCAGAATATTATCTAAATGTCATCAGGCATCTGAAAAGATCTTAGATTCCTGATTATGACTCTCACAGTGTAATTTTACTGCTGACTCCTCTTCCTTTACTGATTGAGCATTCTTTAACTGACTGAGCATGCCCTGCAAGGAGAGATTTATTGGATACTGAAATATAGACTATAGGCAGAAAGTTTCTTACATTTTGTATTGCTTGAAGTTTTATTTATCTTCTTGTCATTACTGGGGGGCATTTCGTCACGTCAGTTTGATTAATCAAGTTTGATGGTGGGAGTTCTAACTTTTGAATAGGATATATCTCGAGCTATGCTGCGTACTTGTATGACAATCTGGTCAAGACGGATGGAGTAGAAATTGGAGAAAGCAAAAAGACTAGGAAGGTCAGGGGAGCTACATCCAAGTATGTTGGGTTCCTATATGACTTAATCTTTTCGTAATTCAAAGTTGTAAGAACTTAGAATTAGATGCCTAGCCTTGGTAGTCCTTGATGTCTATTCTCACTGGAAAAATTTAGAGAGGAGATTTTTTCTCTAGAAACATCTCAATGCTTCGGTCATCATATTGTCTTCTGGATATGGAGAATGTTTTGAGTGCACTATAGTACTAGAGCCAATCCTTGAATGGTTTCTCTTAAGATCCTAAGTTGTAAATACTATTACACTTGTAATCCTCACCTGAAGTAATTTTTCGTGCATCCACTTCGCCTTGAGGTTCCATAATTGAACAAAAAGGTTTGTTTTTTGATGATATTGGATTGGAGGCTGCCAACAAGATATAGACTCCCTTGCTTTAGATGACCTACTAGCTCAAAGAAATCCCATATCGAGTGACTAATATCCCTCTCAGTTATTTTGTACATTTATTACATTTTCCCTCACTTCATAAATTTTGATTAACATTTTGTTGGTTAATGTCTATCCTCTATCTTTCCTCTTCTTCTATTAATTTTACTGGGACAAAATATTCTCTCTCTCTCTCTCTCTCTCTCTCGTTTACAATGAATTCGCTTTCTTTGCACATTTCAATGTGTGTCATCAATACTAGCTTCTCTTAATCATTCTAGTCTGCTCCAGGTAAATGTGTAACATCATTATGCTGGTGTCCTGATGGCAAGGTTGTTGTCTTGGGACTTGAAGACGGTACAGTTTTACTGCATGATGTCGAAGTAAGTTTTCTATGTTGTTACTTCAACTACATTTTCTATGTTGTTACTTGAATATTACCCTCATTACTTATCAACTAGATATTCCTCCTGAAACATTCCTTTATCAACAAAACATGTTTTTCTCTAGTCTCTCTTGGGAAATATTCTGAATTGCTCAAAATCTGCATGATGCAATGCAAACAACAAACTTGCTAACTGAACATTCAGCTGCTAATAGAGGCGGCACTCCATTTTTATTGGTCATGTCCCTCAATGTCAAGTTAACAATGGATTGGTAGATAGGTCAATCTGAGCAGGATAAGATTAACAAAAAAATTTATTAGAAAATTCTATTTGAACATGACCCATTTGTTAAATAGGCAAGAGATGTATAACCCGTTTAACTAATTTGATTGAATTGAATGGGTCATTCCCATCCTAACATGACCAACGTGACATATGTACCATATGCATATCTTCATCAATGTCAAATAAGTTTGAAAAGGGACTAGCCATAAGCTTACAAAATCCTAGGTTTACATGAAATGTTTTATTTATATGGTGTGATCAAATCATAATATGTAACAACTAAGGAAACCAAATTTATGTATGATTTTTTATTAGAGAACTTACTGAACTAAATATAAACAGGTCATGATAGGTCAGGTTGTTGATCAAGTTGGCTCTATCGTTTAGTTATATAGATTACATGAGTCAATCTGTCTTTTGCGGTTTGAACTTTGAACATGGAACAATATTCGTTTATTAATTAACTGTTAAGTAGGTAGCCTCACCTAAGTGGTCACATGGAAATGTGAGTCATGAATAAAAAAATTAAATCTTTCGATTGTGGATCGTGATTTTCATCCAATGGAATCATAAAATCTGATATAATGTTTGAGATTGGTATTCCATGACATATGTAAATTAATTATTAGATAATAACTAATCACAAAGATACTTCAAATTCAACTAATTTTATTATCTCCAGACATGAAATATTGCTACAAATTATTTTTCTTTTGCCCAATGAGTACCCATTTGACTGCAAGGACGCAAAGATCTTATACATAGTATTGTAATTGGATTCCCATTCATAGAATTGAGTATGAGACAATCAAAACATCCACTAAGCCTAATGCAGCCAACAAAATCATGCAGGATGACTACCAAGTTTTTGGTGAAGATTGACTTTGAAACTCAAACAAGGATCAGGATTCTTCTTGAAGTTTAATCACTAAAATTATCAACTAGGATTTGAGTATTATTAGGATTTTACGAAATTTCCTTTTCTTTCTTTTTTTAAGCTTGCATAGTAGGATCTTACGTATACTCCAATAATGTTTCTTGTTATTGAACTTGGCAAGTGTTTGCTTTGCAGATTGTGTGATGCAATTCATCTTTGGCATGATGCTTAAGAAACCCTGGGTGTGTTGCTTGGGCAATTTTGCGTGTGATGCTTAAATATTTATTCTTTATTGTGGGACTCAGTCCTATATCAAAGCCATGAAATGTTTTTGACGTTACATTGTTTGATACATGCGTTAAATTATGAATCAAGGAAATTGATTGACTCATATCTAATCAGTGAAATCAGCAGTGAGTTACTTTAATCACATATCATACAGAATTAATATGCTCATTTAATAGATTTATATACTTTAGGAGTTGAATCTTATTGATGTGCTCAATTGCATTCTTGTGTAGGACAAGATTTTTACTTCGCTGCTAATGTTGTCATCGATGGTTGAGACTATTTCAATTGTCAACGACAAATTACAGGATAGTGTGTGCTGGGGTCCAGCTTGTGGTGAGAATCTACATCTATGGTCTAGGTGGAAGGTGTTGTACTGAAGCATTCATTCATGAGATGCTCATTTTCATGAAAATTAATAGCTTCTTTCAATTGTTATAAATTTGTTCAGTTCAGTCAAATTAGGAAGGTAATAATTTAGGTGACCCTTAAATGATGGGATTTGTGTGTGCCTCAATTATGCTTGTGGGTGGAAAAGTTTGTAAATAACTGGTTATGTTTTTATCAAGCCATAGTGGCTTGGTCATGAGTAGAATGGCTGAGTACATGGCTGAGGATGCTGCAATTCTGTTTCTTTGAGATTTCTACCAGTTTATGACTAATCATCCACTTCTTGGATTGCAATCAATCAATATAGATGGATCCAAAATCTGATTCAAATCTAATATAGCACTTATGGATCCACAAAAATTGCTGAGAAGAGAAGTTTATACATAATGAATGTTACTTACCAAAGTAGCTGTCTTTATGGAACTATAAATGTGCAGGGTGCTGCTTTTGACATGCTAGTGCTTGCAGCAGTTATGCACACTGTGGTATAATCATTCTAACAGGGTATAAATATGGAGCAGAATGGAAAACTCTTGAGAAGCTTGAAGTATGGCAGTTGGGGTGTGTCTCAACTGGGAGGAGGATGCCCAAGTGAATGGAGTATGGCATCTTTCAACTTAAAAGTTGGTACGATTTCGTGATCTTTATTACCAATAGCAGATATCTTATGGCTCACACCTTTCATAATGCTTCGTTTGCAGTTAAGTAGTTATTTTAGTGTGGTGTTCTTAAATACTTCTTTTTCAAACTTAGAATCTTATTTCACAGTCCAACAGCTTTAGTATGGGTTTATGGAAGATTTTTTGGATGCGTATGTTTGGCATCATCTGTAACTTGTTGATTTGTTCGACTCTTTAGCTCTAATCTCATTTTTTTCACCTTTTTATTTTCCAACTGGAAAGTAATTATTCATTTGTTTTATAGAATGCTTCTGGTAACTCTTTGGCATTTGAAGATCGCACTACTCAATTCTTCCCTCCAGCTCCCGGAGTTCCTAAAATGCCTGGACTAGTACCCGGAGATGCTGGTTTAACTGACAAGGTTCAAGATTCATTTGTAGAGCTCTCAAATTCTTCAAAGCAATGTTTGCATAGCCTTTGCAATGGAGATATAGATGGGGTTTTGCACTTTAGTATATTTGGTGTCTTCCCAATCGAAAATATTGTCAGTGTCTTGTCTGTTCAAATCAAATATTTAGCTATAAGGTCTGTAATATTCAGTAAATGAGTCCTTTCCTTGTTCTTGCTTCTCATATAGCAGTTTTTCTTATTAAAGGGATTTGATGGTAGACTGATAGCAAATCATTATTGCTTGGGAAGTAATGGGCTGGTTAAGTAAACAACTATTCCTAGGCGAGGTTATGCTTGTAAAAGTTCTAGATGTTTATGCCATTTCTTAGGCTAGATTTCACTTCTGTTGGTCACTTCAGAGATGACACTTCCAACTTCGATACTAAACACTTATCTGATGCTTTTTGTTGTTTGGCCTGAGGTTGGCCTGCCTTGCATACTTATTGCTCCTCTCCCGACTATTGGGATTCTGCTCTATACTAGGAAGATTGAGAGAGCCTATGAAGATCTTCCCCTACCCAGCAAGTATAATTCAGGCCAAAGACATTGCAGAAGCCTTATTCTAGACTTCATGAGAAAATTTACTTGAAGGGCCATGATGTTTGTCAAACTTTTGCACGATATGATGTCGGAAAAACAAGTGTGAAAAAATGAACATCACAAATATAAACTTAAAGCAATATTTACGGCACTAAATAGCATGCATATAATGAATTAATAATATGATAAAAACGTAAAGTCATGACATTGCCTTTTAATAACAATACTGTGTTGAATTCGATAAAATTGTGTTAGTTGTTATTAGAGGTCAACTTTAATACATCAAACTGATGATGGACTATTGTATATATTAATAGGCTGAATATGTTAGTATTGCAACAGTTGACATGGTAAATACACCTAATACTCTTCTATTAGAGTGGTAAAAATGCATAGGCTGATATATTACATTCATGTTTGGTGCCTCTTATATTGGACGCATTTTAGGCAAAGTACTCTCAACTTACGAGCTAGAGTTGATTAGCTTTAGAGAATAATGCAATTAAGCTCTTGAATTGATGTGATAATTTAGCAGTTATAAAGTATTGTAAATCAATAGTATGAACAGGAGTGCTCGTGAAATGCAAAAGCACTCTTTTTTTTACACTTCACAATTTCAAGTATCGATGGTTTAGTTTGGATTGGTGGTATTTAAATAGCATTGATTATTCAAGTGGATATTGGAATAAAGTTTCTTTCTATTGAGCATACAAAATGCTTCACTTCTTGTACCAATCAAGTTGAATAACAATATTAATATGCTTAGATATATTTTGAGTGACTAGTAAAATCTATTTAACATATTTTCAAATATAGTTACCCTCATTATTTAATGGGAATAGATCTACATAAAATAAATTGTTGGATGAGAATAATATGGCTAGGTGTATTTTGGATGGTAAATAAAACCTATTATATATATATATATATATATATATTTGGTAAATAAAATGGTGGCTAAAGTACGCAACTACTTTGGGGATTGAGCATCAAGGATTTCTTCCCTTCCAACAAGGGCTTTTTGCCAGGATTTGAACCCTTGCCCATTGGCAGGTGAAGTCCGTGCGGGATTAGCATGCTACCACTAGACCAACCCTTTGTTGGTTTATTTTACATTTTCATTAAAATAGCTACCCTCATTATTTAAGAGGAACCGCATGCATTTATGTTAAAGTGTTATTTAAAATGCAGTTTAATATAAATGAATTAACATTTCACGTATTAGTTCCATTCAATAATATAAATATTTGAATTAACACAAATTACAATTTAGGTGTTGAAGGAATATTGCAAGTGCTAAACTAAACCAAGCAAAAAAAAAAAAAATGGAAAAAATTGAAAATTTTAATTTATTAATTTGGCTTTGGGTTGATTAAGAAATTGTGACATCAATAAATTTGAGTAACTTCGTAATTAAGTAGAGAAAGAATTGGTGGGCTAGCCACTCCTTTGCAATAAGAAGTGGACAAAAACTTAGTAGAGAAGAGCGGTAGCCTCAGGAAGGAAAAGGATTCCTGGGCCAAGCCACCGGGAGTGGGGTAGAAATAAACTCATCACATGCAATCTAATTACAAATATGCCCCTGGATGATAAAAAGAGGTGAAGCTCTTCCACTTTTTCTTTCCTCTTTTATACGGTTCTAATTTTTTAAAAACTCTCAAATTTTAGGTTCAATTTTAATTTTATCCCGATTTTTTTTTGTTTCAAAAACCCTCAACTTAAAACCAAATGCTATATCAACCCTCAATTTTTTTCGTCTAAAAAGTTTTTCAAATTTTATATCCAGTCCCAAATTTGTTTTGAATAGCAGCAAAAACCTTGAGGACAAGATCAAGAGAGTAATTTCCATTTTGACAAGGGCGCAATCTCGACATTCAGAGATCGAAATTCACGGCCAAAGAAGACAAGAAAATCTAGGCATGAAAAAGCAGAGGATTCTCGACCGAGTGGGTGGGGCATTTTTCCGCATACCATAATTGCCAAGGGGAGCTCGAAAAGGAAAAAAGATGAAGCTTTTCTTCCGGGCCAAGAAAAGGAGATAGAGAGAGGCTATGGTCAGCAAAAGAGAGAAAGATTTTACAAAGAAAAACTGATAAAGTGGCTTGCAATGTAAAAGAAAGAAAAGGAAGGACAGAGGAGGTGAAAAGAAAAAATGAAGAGAGAGAGAGAGAGAGAGAGAGAGAGTTGTCAGGGCACGCGTGAAAAAACAAGAAGGAGCAAAAAGTTGCAGTCTCATTGAAAATCTACTTTTTTGCAGCGTTTGCATTTCCTTGAAAGTTCACTTTTCCTGTGCATTGAAACTTCCACCGGTTGCAGGCGACGACCATAAATGCATGTCTAATGGTTCAGTCAATGAATTACTAATTTATATTCAGTTCGGCAAATTTAAATTATTGATGCATATCAACTAATTAGATTAGATAAATCAAATCAATAAAAAATATATATATGAAGTAAAGTAAAAGCAAAAACATATTTTGATTTATTTATGAGATTTGAAGGAGAAATTAGGATGAAACCTGAGCAAAAAAATAAATTCTTTTCATTGTGTTACGGTACTAAATGAATATATATTTATATATACACACATACATTTATGCATGTTAATATTTTTTTATGATCCTCAACACGCGTTGATAACATAATTTTTTAGAATAAGCTATCATTAATAATACAACATTTCAGTATAAAAATGAAGATTATAGGTAACATATATCAGGCTCAAAGTAAGAGGGATAACTTCCTAAGTGTGATAAAGAGCTGAAATATATTTAACCAAAAACACCTTTTCTGATGGAAAATAAATTAACAAAAGAAAGAGGAAAGTTGGACGGTGCAAGCGGTGGACTAAGCATGCCCTTGTCATTGTCTTGACGCTTTGTATGTTTTCATCTACTGTGAGCACTTGTGTGGAAAATATTGAACCGGACGAATCTCTCTCTGCACTTTTAATTTTCTCTAGAAAATCCATTTCACGGGCATGTGAGGGAAGCAGTGCAAAGGAACTAGAAAGAGTTGTCGTGGAATTGAAAATCTACTTGGAAAAAGAAGTTAGACAAGAGGAAAGACAAAAAATACAAAGCAGTTGTGTTCAAAGTGGTCTCCACCTTAAAAGATGTGTAGCAAGGGCTATAGAAATATCTATCCTCGTACCGATTCTTATTCAACATTGGCTGCTCTTTAATTAGTCCAAGAAATAATAAAGTGTATCAATGATCCATGCATCTTCAAGTTTCTTGTCCAGATGGATTGCAAGTCATTGTCCACCCCCTACTATATATTTAGAAAAATATTCCACTCTATATCCCATCATATTCAATTACTAGCAAAATTAAGGCAGATGTGTGTAAAAAAGTTATGTATCATTGGAAGTCCTTTTGGTCTATTCTTCATTATAGACTATATTTATTATGGGTCTAATTCAATGCCATTGGCTGCTTAATAGGATCAAGGTAAATTTTTAATTGGGATCAAGAGTTTAAATATATTCAACAAAAGTAAATTAAAAAAAGAAAAGGAAAGTTTTTATTTGGGTCCTAAACAGAAAGTTCAATGGTGCAGCAATTGTCTCGATGCTTTGTACGTATTCGTCAATTATGACCATTTTCCACGGATATCAATGAAGTAGTTGTCTTTTATTTTTGCTTTTACCTTTTTTAATTGCTTTTGCATTGAAACTTGCTCATCTGTTATTTTCTTCCTGCGCAACATCGCCTTGGATTCTCCCGTCCATTGAAGCTTCCCCCTCATGAAGGCAACGACTATAAATGCATTGCATCAAAACTTCCCCACCATGAAGGCAAAGACTATAAATGCACGGTCGGTGGTCCCAATCAACAAGTTAGTAATTGATATCTACCTCCGCAAGTTTGAATTATTGCTACTTGCCAATTGATTGAATTAGATAAATCAAATCAATAAAGATATATAAATATATATATATATATATATATATATATATATATATATATATATATATATAATAAAGTAAGAGCATAAGCGTAAGTATTGAAATGAAGTTTATCGATTTAACATTATAATATTTAAAAGGCTTAAAGTGAGAGGGATTAAATTTTTAAGTGGGATCAAGAGCTTAAAAAATATTCAATAAAAATACCATTTCTATATATATATATAATAAAGTAAGAGCATAAGCGAAAAGGTATTTTGATTAATTTGTAAAATTTGAAAGGAAAATTAAGGCAGAACCAAAGTAGAAGAAATTCTTCTTATTATGCTTGGGTACAAAATAAATATATATAGTATTTTGATAATTGCATGTGTTAACTCATTGAACCTATAAGTATTGAAATGAAGTTTATCGATTTAACATTATAATATTTAAAAGGCTTAAAGTGAGAGGGATTAAATTTTTAAGTGGGATCAAGAGCTTAAAAAATATTCAATAAAAATACCATTTCTATATATATATATAATAAAGTAAGAGCATAAGCGAAAAGGTATTTTGGTTAATTTGTGAAATTTGAAAGGAAAAGTAAGGCAGAACCATAGCAGAAGAAATTCTTCTTATTATGCTTGGGTACAAAATAAATATATATAGTATTTTGATAATTGCATGTGTTAACTCATTGAACCTATAAGTATTGAAATGAAGTTTATCGATTTAACATTATAATATTTAAAAGGCTTAAAGTGAGAGGGATTAAATTTTTAAGTGGGATCAAGAGCTTAAAAAAAATATTCAATAAAAAAAAGGCTACCATTTCCAATGAAAAATAACTTAACTAAAGGAAAAGGAAAGTCCAGTGGTGCAAGCAATGGACTAAGTTCAACGAAGACTCATCCCAGGTCTCTCTCCACTTTTCTTCTTCCCAACAAATCCACTATTATATGGGTATTGAAATTCTATCGGACCTTGTCTATTAAAATGTTATTTTAGATCAACTCTTGTTTACTTCACAACCTCACGATACCCTTACTTTCACAGCTTGACAACTTCAAAATCGAATTTTGCAATATAAATTTCATATAATTTTTAATTTGTACTCTAATTCCAAAAACCACTCCAATTAGATGGACAAATGGCTTAAATCCTTATACGGCACACCGCAAATGGAAGTAAATCTAGGGGAGATCTGCATGCAAAACCCACTCTCTTTTCATTTTCTTTTTTTCTTCTTTTTCCTTTCTTTTCGTTTCTCTCCTGGTCCGTGCTCTCCCTTTTCCCTTTGCATCTCTTAAAAACCCTCGAATTGTAGGTTCTGTTTTAATTTTGTCCCAAACTTTTTTTTATCTCATAAAATCCTTAATTTTAGACTCAATGTTAAATCATCCCATAATTTTTTCGTCTTAAAAAATTTTGAACTTCATATGTAGTTTCAAATTCGCCCAGAACAAGGGCAAGAACCTCAAGTAAAAAAAGAAGAGTGGTGGCCTCAAGTTAAGTAAGGACTGGTAGGACCCAGCCATCGGGCAAAGGGATAGATAGAAAATTAAATGCTATTTAATTTCATATCTGCCCCTGGATGATTAAAACGAGTGAAACTCCTCGATTTTCTCTTCCCTTTTTTATATGGGCCTGCTCTCCTAAAAACTCTCAAATTTTAAATCCAATTTTAATTCTACCCCAAAACTTTTTATCTAAAAAAAATCTTTAACTTTGGATTCAGTCGTAAATCTACTCCCAATTCTTTTCTCTGAAAAATTCAAAATTTAATGTCCAATCCAAAATATGCCCGGACATTTTTTTTATCTGAAAAAAATCAATAACCAATCTCAAATTTACCTCATTAATCCTACACTAAAAAATATTGTTACTTGTTTGACATGGCATTAAAAAATCCACTTTTAAAAAAATGACATGGAAAATTATATCCAAAATGAAACTGTGTTTGATTAGAAAATTGGGAATCAGTTCACCTAGATTAGTTCACTAATCCAATTCACTAGCAAAAAAGGGCACACAAATATGTGATTGATTTAGATTATCTAGGGAAATGAATTTAATTTCTTCAAGGGTCGAAAGCATTTAATCAATCTAATGAATATGTTTTTGATTAGTTTTGTCGCTAAAATAATTTATTAGGATTAAAATCTAATTCACAAGAATATGATGATCAAAAGTTTACTTTCTTAGAACATTTGTGCATATAATCACCATATAAGCGTGTACATAGGAGCTTGTACCCTTCTAGATTATCATTTTGTCCAAACACAGTAATAAAATCATCTTATAACATGCAAGAGCTTGACCATTTCATAATATTAAAGAAAGTAAATTCAAATTTATTGATAAAATGATAATAATCCGAAAGATGAGACTACTTTTGATACTATGTAGGTAAGGACATAGCTCTATAAACTTTGTGGAATTTTTTGACCAAAAAAACTTTGTGGAGTTAGAATTATTTAAGTTTCTATGGTTAAAAAAGCTTTATTTAAGTTCTAAACATTATCTATTTATACAAATATAAAACTGAAAACTTGAGAATTTCTTGTGCTCTCTCAAAAAATTCACTATATCTTTATTGGGTTTGCTTGTTTCACTAAAAGTATTTTACCAAAAAGCATTTTCCTGATTTTCAATCATTTAATTCTTTAAAAATTATTTGATCTTTTAAATGAATGAGATGATGACTCTCGCTTTTCTTGAAAATCTTCTTCGCCATTGAAGGTCCAGATCTTCTTCATCATTGAAGGTCTGACACTTCTTCAACGACGCTCAACACGATTCCAGGTTCTTTCGCTTTTTCTGAGGTACGCTGTTCGCTCTCCCTTCGATTTTTTGCTCGCCCTTCTTCTTCGGCTCTTCTTTCCCGACGCTCATCTTCTTCACCGTCGCCGTCCCCTTCCCTTCCCTTCCCCCGCCGATTTCTTCTAAATTCCGCTCGTCGTTCCCAGAATCGTCCCCTTCCCCTCGTCGAAATCTCTCTTCCGTCCCGATGTCTCGATTTTTCTTCTCGTCTTCTCGTTCGAATCGAATCGATTCGAACGTGGTCCGCCACAATGCAAGGGAGTGCGACGCTGCCCCACCCGAGAACCCGGAGCCCCCGAGCCCGACCCACGATTCCGCCACCGGCCAGGGCGGGGGCGGCGGCGGCGGCGGTTCGGACGACGATTTGTGCCTCGACGTGTCCAGGGAGAACCTGGAGTACCCGCTGCTGTCCCTGGCCTTGAACGGTTCCGCGGTGAAGGACCTGTATTTGTATAAGAACGAGTTCAGTTCGCTCTCTCCTTAGTAACTGTCGCGCTCTTCTTCGTGCGCCTCTTCGGTCCAGCCCTGCTTGATCTTTTGGTGGCGATCTGTTCTAGAGTCCTTGCGCTTTTTATGGGTGATCGGCTGCATTTTTCATCCAATGCCATAAAAATTTCTATTACGTTTTTATGAAACAAACACAACTATTATCCAATGCCATAAAAATACCTCCACGTCTTTCATAGTTCGTTAATGTTCTAGGACGAAGGAAAAAAGGTTCTGATTGCGGGGCTTGCATTCATGCCAAAAGTATTATTTTTTCACAAAAATTAGTTTAGTTCTTGATTCGTGGATAGGATTAGACATGGAATCGACCATTCTAATTTACGATATCATAATAGCAATTCTCTTTTATTTTTGGTTTTTTTTTTTTCATTGCTGTGCATCAAAACTTGCTCACATGTTATCTTCTTCCTGGGTAGGATTGCCTTGGATTCTCCTGTGCATTGAAACTTCCACCACATGAAGGCAATGCTTGAATTTTATTGGTGCGTGCCAACTAGTTGGATTAGATAAATCAAATCAATAAAAAAATATATGTATGATAAAGAAAAGCAAAAGCAAGAAGGCATTTGGATTTATTTATGAGATTTGAAGGAGAAATTAAGGTTTGACAGAAAAAAAGAAGGGAAAATTAAGGTAGAATGAGAACCAAAAAGACATTATTCTCATTGTGCTTGGGTACAAAATAAATAAATATATATAGCAATTTGATAATATTTATGATCATCGACACACGTAAATAACATAATTTTTTTAGAATAAGTGATTGTTGTAATACGACATTTCAGTATTAAAATGAAGTTTATCGGTTTGATGGTATAATATTTAAAAGGCTTAAAGTAAGAAGGGTAAATTCCATATGGGATTACGACCAAAAAAATTCCAAAGTGGAATCAAGAGCTGAAATATAATTAACAAAAATACCTTCTCTTATGGAAAATAAATGAACAAAAGAAAAGGATAGTTCAATGGTGCAAGTAGTGGAGTGGACTAAGCAGGGGACTGTTCACTGTCCTGACACTTTGATGTTTTTATCTATTCCGAGCACTTGTTTGGAAAATATTGGACAGGACGAATCTCTCTCTCTCTCTCCCTCTTCTCATCTTTCATCTTCTCCTGCAAATCCCTGTCACAGCCTCGTCATAAGTCTCTCTACGCTTTTCATCTTCCGAACAAATCCACCGCTTCATGTGTATTGAAATTTTAACAGACCACAATAGAAGAGGCAAGAAGGCATTTCCTGTTTTCTGAGGGGCATTCTGGTTTTTTTCTCCGTTTAGGGCTTGAAAGCTGAACTCAATGGCAGAGTCAGAGGCCGAAATGCATCGTCTCATTAAGAAGAGGAAAACTAATGCGAGTGGAAATGCAGAGGATGTTGATACTGGTGCATCTGGTTCGATGACTGTGCTGACAGAAACTAATTTCGTTGGATCTAGTTCGTCTCCGACAGAAACTAACAATAATGCATCTAGTTCTTTGATGGTGTCGATTGGAAACTGCTACGAGGTGTTCTTGAGTTTCAGAGGCCCAGATACTCGACATGGCTTCACCGATCACCTCTACCATGGGCTCCTCAGAGCTGGAATTCACACTTTCAGAGATGATGATGAGCTTTGCCAAGGCGAGGACATCAGACCAGAGCTTATGGCAGCCATCACAAATAGTAAGATCTTGATCCCCATTTTCTCTGTGAATTATGGTACAAGCAGTTGGTGCCTGGATGAACTGGTTCAAATAATGGAGCGCAAGAATAATAATGGGCAGATAGTGTTGCCTATATTCTACAAAGTGAAACCAGCTGAAGTGCGATATCAAACCGGGAGGTTTGGAGAGGCATTTCATGAGCGTGAGAGTCGTTTGCGTGAGAGGTCTTCTTTTGACCCAACGACTTTGGAGAAATGGAAGCAAGCACTCCTTGAAGTCAGCAACTTGAAAGGATATGAAGCCGATGGGTAAAATTTCTCACCAAGGCATTCTCTACTTTCTTTTAATATGTGCGGGTGTTTACTGGTTGTTCTGATTCTCACCCGCTTCATTTTCGTTCTATATATATAAACAGAAAGATCATGTTGGCAGTAAGATCCTGCGAAGCATGAGTTCTATAAATTATTCTTTTTTTTTTTTTTTTTTTTTTTTGCTTTAATGATATTGACAAATCTACTTATAGATTTTATTGGTATGATCCCATTCACTTGAATGATAAGATTTTTTGATTGAGTTTTTACTCTTATATCCAAAGATTTTGTAACATTGTGCCATTTTTTTTTTTCATGTTTATAGTGTACGTCACACTAGTCATTGTCACAAAACTTTTCTAATTACATATTTATTTGAGATTAATAGTACAACTTATTGGTGATTTTTATTTAGAGCTCGTAACATCATATACCGTGCATAGTGATTGTCAAAGGCATAATTCTTTATCTTCCCAAGTTACATTTATTAAATCATTAATATTGTTGACTAGTTGCTATTAAAATTATTTTACAAAAGAAATGTTTCATTAGTTATATATGATGATGGAAAATATAAAAAAAAAAAAAAGGAAAAAAGGGATTATTTATATTATATATTTGTTTGAATAATTTTCAATGCATTTCCTATCTTCAGCAAGTAATTTCTATCTCATACACCTAAATATATTGAATCAATGTTCTTATTTTGGGAAAAAAACTATTCTTCTACTTAGATCAATTAAAATCAAAGAACATAGTTACTCAAAAGGAAAATAAAGTACAAGAACTTATCATCCCTAGAGGCAATGAAAACTGATAAGAACACCAATCTATAATGATAACACAAGTAGAAACTTGCAATCGTGTAGAATTGCGCAAACAAGGAGAAATCCCCTTGATTGCATTCAAGTTGTTCACAATATCACAATCTGAACGACTTTTTGGATTGGTATTACAGGAGTTGAAATCATCTCACACCAAAAGTTATGACTTGTTTATTGATTGATTGTTGACTCTCATACTAGGTTGGCTTATTGGATTTTTTATTATTCAAAGGCTCTAGAAAGTTTTCAAAGTTACGTCCACATCATCCCTAATATCTTTAACAAACAACAAGTCTAAAATTTGGTTCAAATTCATAACATATACAATATTCAAGGTTCATAAGTGATGCCCTCAAGTTTCTTCTAATTTAATAAATTATGTTGGAGTAATAGTGGAAGGGGGCACGCCATGTGAAACAACCACAAGCATTTCTCAAACTTTATTCTTTAGCATATAAGATAATATATGGAGGTGTGACAAAAACGATTCTTAAATTTTTTCAATTTATCCCGGATTCGTTTATTACTATTCTCAATAGATAAACAATATAAAATTATTGTTGCCACATATTTGAACTCTTGTCACATTTGACAGGTCTGAAGTAGAGTTGGTGAAATTGGTTGTCCGAAAAGTGTTGAGTGAACTGAAGAAAAAGTTTGAGTTGATTATTTCTGAGAATTTGGTCAAAATTGATAGTCATGTGAAGAACATTATGGAACTTCTGGATGATAAATCTCATGCCCTCCTATTTGTTGGCATCCATGGAATGGGAGGCATTGGTAAAACTACTCTTGCTAAAACCATTTACAACAAGCTATCCAATCAATTTGAGCATCGTAGCTTCATTGCAGATATAAGGGAATCATGGAAGCGTGGTGCTCATGACTTACAAAATCAGTTAATCTTTGATTTATCGAATCAAAAAAATGAAGTTCATAATAAGGATGAAGGGATTAATTTCATCTCCTCCAGTTTAAAGATAAAAAGGTCCTTCTTCTTCTTGATGATGTGGATAATGTCGATCAAGTGAAGTGTTTGGCTGGTAATCATGATTGGTTTTCTTTGGGAAGTAGGATCATTATTACCACCAGAAACAAGAGAATTCTTGAATTAGCTGGGGTGGACCACAACTATGACCTTACGGAATTGGATCCCGATCAATCTTTGATTTTGTTTAGCAAACATGCGTTTCGAAAGGACTTTCCTCCAAGTGAATTTGAGGGCCTCACTCGTGAAGTTGTATCCACCACCGGAGGACTTCCCTTATCCCTTGAGGTTTTAGGTTCATTATTGTGTGGAAAAGAATCAAAAGAATGGAGAGATATGATAAAAAAGTTAGAAAAGGTCCCTCGTATAGAAGTGCAAGAAAAGTTAAGGATAAGTTATGATGCATTAGACTATGAACAAAAACAAATATTTTTGGATATCGCTTGCTTTCTCATTGGCACTGACAAGAGAATCGCATTCTACATGTGGGACGCTTGTGACTTTTTTCCAGGGGAGAATATTGAAGTATTGACATCTATGTCATTAATAAAAATTGGAGATAATCTTGAGCTCCGAATGCATGACCAATTAAGAGATCTTGGTAGGGCAATTGTTCGTGAGGAAAGCAAGCAGCCTTGGCACTGTAGCAGGTTATGGGACTCCGAGGAAGCCTTGAAAGTGCTAAAGAGAAATAAGGTAACCGTTTCTCTTCTTTTGTTCCCTTAGTCCATGTTCTCTTGTTAGAGTAGTGTTGGTCGTCAACTCAGTGCTTGCTCTAGTGAACATAGAACCTTCTAATATTAGTATCCTTGTATCGTTTCATTGACATGATTAGCAAGTAGGAGGTTGCTTCTCTCTTAGTAAGTATCGTAGCTTATCTAAGATATTTCTTAGACAAGTGTATATTACAAAGTTATCTCCAAGAATGAGGTACTTTCAAATTTTTTAGATATTGATAGGGATATTCTATATTGACAAAAATCTTGAATTTCTATATGGATTTAGTTGCGTCCTTGACACATGCAATAAATAACTTGACTATACTACTGTAAACCGTAGCTACTCGGGATATATAAATCATATGTTAGAATTAATATAATAGGACTAATGATGCCCACATTTCTCATGAAATTTTAGTCACTATTACATAATAGAGAATGGAAGGGATACTTATTTTCTACATTAAAAGTCAAGGAGATAAATACTCTAAAATTCTATTCTGTATTATTAAGCATGAGATTGTATTTGCATTTGTGAATTAATCATGATTGCGACTCTGCTCTTTTTAATCCATCATTTGGTTTGACTCTAGTTGTTGATCAAAAGACTCGCACTTATTTACAGTCTCAACGTGCGCCGTATGTATAATCACAAGAGCCAATTCATAGATTAACAAGTTCAAAGCCAGTGTCCATTTATTATGTCTTTCGTACTACATGATAAAACAAACTAAACTAAGCAAAAGAAAAATGAATATGCTGTATATTTTATATACAAATATAATGGTATAACTAAATTTTACAACTAAAAAGGTACAGTTTGATATAATTATGTCAGTATTCTTCCATGATTCCATTTCGTTCTTCATCCATGGCACTATCGTAAGTTGAAATCAGAGTGGTTCTGCTAAAAATGATATAAGTTCTTCTTTTCAGTTTATTCCAACATTGAATGAAAATATCCGAAGTTATTTTCATATATATTATCTAAAATACAAGCAGCTGAAAGAACCACAATATGCACCACTTCCGATTGAAAAACAAATGCCAAATATCCTTCTTTATTTTGAATAAGTACTGCTACCCCTTGTTGGTCCCAAGGGACGAAGGAGGCTGGGTTAGCCACTCACAACTCTTCGCCTCTTCCTTTTACAATTAGGCCGAACCTTTAGAAGGACCCTCCAGCGTAGGCTCGATCGAAATGCCACTTGAGATCTATCAAGGAAATGAAGAATTTCCTCCACATCCTTCTTCTCAAGTGTTGCACCTAAAGTACATTGTAGAAAGATTGCTTGTACAAGACGTCCTATAACATGGCAAAGCGACGTGAGAGGTCACCCAATACTCTCCTTTGTTGAAGTGTTTATGCAAAAAAATGCATGCCAAGTGCGAAGCAATGACAAAGGACTAGCACGACTTACTAAATAAACAAAAAAATGAAAGACATTTAAAGCATAATTGAAACACACTCATAACTCACCCGTTGGATATTAATGAGTACAGACCAAATAAAAGAAGTACGACTTTTTGCGATTGGGATAAAGATTACACAAGTTGAAAAAAATCCTAAAAGGACCCAGCATTTTGAATGTGGAATGAAAATGACGTTACCTTTCAAACTAATCCTTTTACTCATGGGACAAAAATGACGCCCGCCATCAATTCTGCCTATTTTCACTTTAAATCACCTCGAGTCATTCGACATAGCTCATTGTGCGGATATGCACAATGAACCATGTTAATTATGACACTTTTTTTCTTTACAAAAAGCCAGGAATTTTGTAACAAATTGTTAACATTATTATAAAGTAAAACGCAACATCCTTTTTGGTGTGGGTTGACATGGGTCACTGTGTACGTTAGCACAATGAACAATGTAGCTCATCCATGGCGATTTAATCATTATAATAGATGAAATTTGTACTAGGTGTCAACTTTGTTCTACGGTTAAACAGTTGGCTATTTTTTTTTTTTCATTTTTTTTTTTTGTGTTTGAAAGGTTATGTTATCTTTGTCGTAGATGCTGAAGGTTAGGCTTGATAGATGTTTGAAAGGTTTTGCGACTTTTGTCCGAGTACAAAAGGTTGGCTTATTTTCGGGATTCGGCCACACCCTAGCTATCGATTTTTTTAAGTTGAAAAGGTTACACACCACACAAAGAAGTCTTGAAGATAGATTGGGCATTCTAATATTTTGAGAGGGAAGTTTATGGGGAAAAAGTCCTGCTAGCATAATAGTCTTTGGGGTACCATAATAATAATAACATGTAAGCCACATATTCTTAAAGGAGTGAATCTCCAATAATTTTTAATTATCTGTTATTTGTTTTTTTGTGACCTACAACCAACTGTTAATCTTATAGTCAATTAATAATAGTCACTTGAGCATTTCTTTGGGAGCAATGACTAATCTGAGTAGATTACTTATGTTGAAGATTTCTTCCTTTTTCATGGATTCCTTTTGAGTGTTGAGATCTAAATCCTTCCCAAATTATTATGTTGTTCACATATGAGTATCCATGAAATCTTGTACAACATTGTGAAGTACAATAGCAAAATTTCTGGTTCTAAGAAAATGACATGTGGAAGTCCATGAACTTTCTGTATTACTTCTTGACTTCTTATGCATAATTATTATTTTATTATTATTATTATTATTATTATTATTATTATTATTATTATTATTGTTTTGTTGTTATTCTATTTCCATTGTTTTGATTTTTTTTGATTTGTGAAAGCTTGCTACAATTTGGTTCTCAGGAATAACTATTCTATTTCCATTCTATTTTGATGAAGCAATTATTCCTTCATTTGATTAAAAAATAGGCTAGAAATTACTATACTCTTAAAATCAGGAGTAGTTATTCCTGTCGGGGCCAAGGAATAGCTATTCCATGTAGGCTTGTAGCCAAAAATAGCTTCAATTTTCTCATTTCTAAAAATGCTTTGCACTTTCCACAATTAATTTTTTAATATTTTTATTATATTTGAGTAACTCGGTTATTTATGATTATGATTATATCAAATTGTAATTTATATTTAAACTAAAATTTATGATAAAATCATAAGTTTAGAGATTATTAATATAGCTAATAAGTTATTTATGATTATGAATATATCAAATTGTAATCTATAGCTAAACTAAAATTTACGATAAAATAATAAGTTGTAGAGAATATTAACATAACTAATATTATTGTCTTAGTTATTTATGATTAGAAAATAATTAATTAAGAATATTTCAAGTTACTACTAGTAAATAATAAGTACATAATATATTAATATAACTATTGTCACAATATTCAGTTTCTTGTAATTAGTTATTACTCCAATGGAAAATAAGAGTATGTGTTATTTTTTTTTTTATTAAGTAGCACAGTCGAGTAATATACACTAAAAATTAATGTGAAATTTACATAGAGAAAAAATATTTCTATTAAAATAGATCAAATCAACTTTTGATTTTGCACATTGCAATTTGATTAAATTCCTTGCATTGCACGCTTGTCTTAACTAGTATGGTAATGAAGCTACAGTATGGGAAAGAAGAAAATTACAAGTTGTAAAGTTTTTACTTTGAATGAACCATGACATCATAATTCTTTTTGAGATCCGAATGTATATGGCCAAATTTCAAAATGGAAGTTGACATCCTTCACTTTGTTAGCCTTTATAAATATTGTTTATTGGCATAAAAAGAAAAATCATATCTTCGCATTGCTGGTCTCTTGAACACATTAATGCACGTCAATCGCAATATGAACAAATAATATTAGATTACTTTAGTTGGATTTAGTATTAATAAATGTTGATTCTTGCTTGCAGGGAACGGACAAGATTGAGGCCATTGATCTAAGTAAAGGCAACTCAGAAGGCCTTGGCAAAATAGTTGAGCGAGATGGCGACAATTACACAGCAGAACAATTCAAAAAATTGACGAGTCTAAGATTCCTTTTCATGAAAGGGGCACATCTTAGTGGAGATTTTGAGGACTCAATGGAGGAGTTAAAATGGCTTCAATGGCAAAAATGTCCCAGGAATTTTGAAGTAAACAATTTTCACGTGGAGGAATTAGCTGTACTCGAATTGCCATATAGCGAGATAAATGAGAAATGGGAAGGATGGAGATTTTTCATGGTAAGAACTAAAGTCTTTTTTTCACCCCTTTATGCTTTCTTTTGGATCGTAATTCTACACTCCCCTCGACAATCATTTTTATTTTTTTTACCAGATGGCAGAGAAGCTCAAATATCTCGACCTTTCATATTGTGAATCCTTGGAAAATACGGACTTCCTCTCAGCTTTTAAGAAGTTAGAGGTTCTCATCCTCAATGGGTGTAAGAGACTGAAGCGAATCGACGCTTCCATTGAAGACATGGAGGGCCTCCTTCGCTTGGAGCTGGGCGCGTGTTTCCACCTCAGGGAGCTTCCAGCAAAATAGGTAAATTAAAAGCACTGCAGCAACTCGATCTATCCATACTAAATCCCTTTCTGCATTACCAAATAGCATAGGGTCTTTGGAGAATCTAGAGATTCTAGATATTTCTTACAGTGGTATAGAAGAATTGCCCAACGGTATTGGGAGTCTGAAGAAAGCTCCGAGAGTTACGTGCTTACTGTTGTGCAAAAATCTGAAAGGGATAATGGTAGAAAGCATGTGTAATCTTTCTTCCCTACGACGCCTTGATTTTACAGACTGCACAAGCTCCAATCGCTGCCGGACCTTCCTTCCGGCTTAACATATTTGGGCGTCACCTGTCAAAGTCGCAAATTGCCTTCGCTTTCCCACCTAGCCCATCTCAAGGAACTACGACTTTAGGATTGCAGATTTCTCCAGTGCATCCAGGAGCTTCCATCAACGCAATTAAAGAGTTCAGAATGCTCCCAACCGACGGACATTGAAGAAGTGGAATCACCACAATCCCTAAACACGCCCTTCAAGTTGGAATTCTTGGAAGTCTCGGAGCTGTGGATCTATCGAAATGCTGGACGTTTCACAGTTTGTCCATCTAAGGACATTAGATGCCTACGATTGCAAGAATCTACTTGAAGTTCGAGTTCTTGACAAATTGATATATTTGGAAAGCTTGACTATCATATCCTGCGATTCAATCAAACGGTTGGACCTTCCAAAATTCGAGGGTCTGAAGAAATTGAATGTTAGTGCCACAAATTAGCCGAAATTCAAGGCCTTGATAGGTTGGAGTACTTGGAAAGGCTAGATATCGAAGGATGCTCTTCAATTGAAAGGCTAGACCTTCCAAAATCCGGGAGGCTGAAGGAATTAAAAGCTATAAGTTGTGAAAACTTAGCCGAAATTGAAGGCCTTGATAGGTCGGAATATTTGGAAATTTTAGATATCGACAGAGTGCACTTTAATTGGAAAGTTGCTCCTTCCAAAATCTGGGAGGCTGAAGGAATTAAAATGCTGAAGGTGTGTGCAAAAACTTAGCCGAAAATTCAAGGCTCGAAGTATTTGGAAAGTCTAGATATCTCTTGGGCACTTCAATTGGAAGGCTAGACCTTCCAAAATTAAAAGGAGGCTAAAGGAATTAAAGGCTGGGGCTGCAAAAACTTAGCCTCAAGGGCTCGATAGTTTGGAATAAATTAGAAATCACTTCAATTTGAAGGCTAGACCTTCCAAAATCTGGAAGTATGAAGAGATTATGTGCTACTTCGTGCAAGAAATTAGCTGAAATTCAAGGCCTCGACAGGTTGGAGTCCTTGGAAATGCTGCATATCTCTATGTGCACTTCAATTGAAAGGCTACTCCTTCCAAAATCTAGGAGTCTGAAGATATTAAAAGCTAGAGACTGCAAAAACTTGGTTGAAATTCAAGGCCTTGATAGGTTGGAGTTTTTGGAAGAATTGAATATCATTGGATGCAAGTCACTCAAAACAATTCCAGAATTATCTGGAATGCAGATTTATCGATATTATGAGATTACAAATGGCAAAACAAGAGCATTAGGATCAGACTATATGGATGACTCGGATGAGTGATATACTGAAATGATCCACATTTTCTAATGAAGGTACATAAAGCAGGTAATCAACCTATGCTCTTTTGAGATCTACTGCCCAATTTTCATTTGTATTTCCTGCTTGCAATATCTTTCAAGATTTATGATCTTGTCATTATTATTTCCTGGTTGATAGTGTCACCATTGTTTTCTTACTTGAATTCAAGGAATCCAAGGGAGATGTTCATGGAAGTTAATGTGTGCTTTAGCAAAATGGTTTTGCTTGTCATGCCAGTAGCGGAAATAGATGATAAGGCTTTCAAAGTGCATCATTTGACATTAGTTTTCAATTAAGATCCTTCATCCTATGCAGAAAAATAGAGATTCTCGACATTTGATTGATTTTGGAATGCTGAAGTACTAAAAAACTAACATGTATAGGTTTTTGATAGCATGCCAAAGGTCATTGTATAGGTCGAAGAAAATGCTAAATGAAGGACCCTATGTGGCGATCCTTCTAACATGAGGTTTTAGTTTGCTCTACAATCATGATGCAATTCATGACTGCATATTTCTAGGGTGCACTTAAGAGTGAATTTATAGTGCAAAAGGAGCATGTTGATAGGGCATCCCTTAGTATGCATATGCTTTTGACTTGGGATAAAATTTGTCCAACCATTGTGTTCCACCCATTTTATCTCACAGAACTGTCTTCATTAGCAGATTAAGATAATCATATTAGTTTAGAAGTGCTAAATGCAAGCACAAGCTCTTCGCCTAGTGGTGTGGTCGTGAGTGAACTAGCAAACAGGGTAGAAGCAAAAACATCTTGAAATATTTGGATTGATTGAGAAAATTACAATTCAATTTTTCTTCCTATGCATCCATGTTCATTTGGTTTGAGTCCACAATATACCTACTCCAAGCCTCCCAAAGAATGCATCTTGATGTTTGTAGAGTGGGTAAAGCCATCTGTCATATACCTGAACTATTGAGTCAGGCAATACATTAACTAGAATGTCTTTTGACATAATCTGCTGTGCTGTGAAATGATTGCTTATATTGTGCATAAGCTCTTGTTAGTGCACTTACTTGCTGAAAAGAAAAACACAGGAAGCATTTCCATAAGTTTCATGAGGAAACTTTTCAGTATCCTATATGCCATTTGAAAACTGTCTTGCATTAATTCTAACGCATGAATAGCACATAATGATAAGGAAAAGAATCATACCATGTCCCACAAAAGCAAGCATCTTGAGTTGAATACACTATGCTAATTTGATCAAAGCTTCTGTGGTTGATGATGTTAGAAGCCCCATTAGTTGGATCCAAAGAGTTCAAAAAGAATATCAAGTTTGACAAACAGAGTTCCATAAACTTTGGAGTATTATTAGTAGTCCGTTGATGTTAGTTGTTGGATTGATTTCATCTTACTCACTTGGCAGGATTCGATTATCATTCCACTGGTTGATGTTAATGCTGAAATATCCAAGAGAGCTTTCACAAGGCTATTCTAAAAGGAATCGAAATCATAGAAGGATCAGGAGTTCAACATTTCTTGAACTTCTCCGAACCCTGACAATGCATCCTTGGAATGATAAAAGGTTGTTTGCATGTTGTCAGGCCACGTTTCCTCTGGGCTTTGAGCTCTATCCTTCACAAGCCCTCTTTCAGCTCGCATCCTTGCGATTTGTTCCAGCACTAGTGCTGTGTTTTCGGCTGCTCACAGAGCTTTAGCTATGGAAACTAACAAAGGACCACAGTGCGTCATGCTTCCATTTCAACTTCAGTTCGAAAAACCACTAGCTTCTCAAGTTCGGCTCCCAGCATTCTTTTGCAACCTAATGGGCGGTCAACTCAATTGTTCCGACTCGGTTTTGTGAAGTTTGCTCGATTTTTATTGGCAGGTGAAGATAGTGGAGTGGAAACTGGAGAAGTGTTTGCTGGCGATGGTCACAAAGGACTTAAAGTTGGTGCTTTGTCACTTCTATTGGCAAAGGTTGTGGACAGTCTCCTTGTCTTCGAAGCGAGAAAGTTGGTTAGCTTAGTATTCCTTGGATACTGCGTGGTATGGACAGCTTAGTATTTCCTTCATGTACTCTAGCAACTATTTTGGTAGGCCTTCATTGGGTTGTGCTATTCATTTGTGTGCCAGAGAATTCTAATACTATGGTGTGATGGAACTTGGTCATGCTTTAAATGTCAGAATGATATGCTGTCAAGCCTAGTATTGTTTTCATGCACTCTAGCACCAAATTAGTTGCTAAACTGATGATGTGCAATTGTAAATGACTCCTGGTTTATGGTTAGTTCTTCATTTCATGTCATCTTGCTACAGTTTTCATAAATACTTAAGAGCACTTCAAATAGATAAAGGTGACTCAAGTTAGGGTGGTTTGCTGGTTGTCAATCATGGTTTTTTTTTTTTTTTGGCCCAGCACTATTTTAATTATCCACATGATAACAAGGGTTAAAATTGATGGGTTGATTGTTGTTCCTCATTGGATTAGAAGGTCTCACTTTTTGAAAGATAAAATGTAATTTCTTGCGCTTTTTGCCTTGGATGTATTCTGTCAGGTCAGGTTAAGTCAGCAAGACGTCTTACACGCATTATTGCGCCACAGAATTAATGCAATTTGGAGGATTTAGGGACAGTTAATATTTGCAAAGGACACTTGCAGGGAATTTCAACAGATGGAACAGACGTATCAGCAAAAGAATGCATCTTGATGTTTGTAGAGTTGGTAAAGCCATCTGTTATATACCAGTACTTTTGAGCCAAGCAAGACATTAGCAGAATGTCTTTTGACAATATTGGTCATATTGTAGAATAATTCCTTATTTTGTGCATAAGCTCTTGTTAGTTCATGTACTTGCTAAAAAGGAAAACTCAGGAAGCATTTTCATGAAGTTTCTTGAGGAAACCTTTCGGTACCTTATATGCCATTTGAAAACTCTCTTGCATTAATTCTAATGCATGAATAGCACATAATGATAAAGGTAGGAAATCGTACTATGTCCCACAAAAGCAAGCAACTTGAGTTGAATACACTACACTGATCTGGTCAAAGCTTTTGTGGTCAATGATGTTAGCTACCCCATTAGTTGGATCCAAAGAGTTCAAAAAGAATATCGAGTTTGACAAATAGAGACTTGTAAACTTCTTCGTACTATTAGTAGTTCATTTGATGTTAGTTGCTGGATTGATTTCATCTAACTCACTGGCAGGATTCGGTTATCATGCCACTGGTTGATGTAAGTGCTGTAATATCCAAGAGAGCTTTTGCAAGGCACTTCTAAAAGGAAACAAAATCATCAAAGGATGAGGAGCTCGATGTTTCTTGGACTTCTTTAAACTCTAGCAATGCATCCTTGGAATGGTAAATGGTGTTTGCATGTTGTCATCCTTCTGGGTACACCAGTTAAAGTGTCCATTAAAATAAATAACTTGAATTTGGGAGGGGGAGATGGGGATGTCATTTATGCTAGATAGACTAGGTATGTCGGATGCAGAAATGCTTAATGCCCACATGGAGTTGGTAGGTTTAGGCCCTGCAGAATACCATCCCAATGCTGTCAAGCATCTATATAGTTTTCCACAGATTTCTAATTTTGTTTCTCAAAATGTAACGCTTCTTCTAGCTCCTCTTCTTCCTCTTTTTTAATGATTGAGCATTCCTTACAAGGAGATATTCAATGTATACTAGATTGTAGAGTATAGGCTGTAAAGTTTCTCACATTTTGTACTACTTGAAGTAAATTTATCTTCTTCTGATTAGAGAGGGGCATTTTGTCGCATCATTTTGATTAATTTAGTTCACTGGTGGGAGTTTAACTTGTTAAGAGGATATCTCAGGCTATGCTACATACTTGTATGACAATTTGGTCGAGAGGGATGGAGTAAGGAATCGAAGAAGGCGCAGAGACTAGGAGTGTAGAGGTTGCTGCATCCAAGTATCTTCAAGTTCTTATATGACTTTATCTCTTGGTAATTCAAATTCATAAGAGCTTAGGATTAGATGCCTATCCTTGGCAGTTCTTGCTATCTATTCTCAATGGAAAAATTTGAGAGGAGGCTTTTTTTTTTCCCCTAAACATCTAATGCCTCATATTGTCTTCTGGATTTGGAGAACATGGTGTTGAGTGCACTATACTACTCGGGCCAACCCTTGAATGCTTTTTGTTGAGATCCTCAATTGTAGATACTTGTACCCTTGTGATCCTCACCTGAAGTAAGCTTTCATGGATCCACTCCACCTCGAGGTTCAAAGTGGACAACAAGATTCGTTTTTGGATTGAGATAATGGATTGGAGGCTGCCAAAAAACTATAGATTCCATCGCTGTAGATGACCTACTAGCCCAAAGAAATCCCATATCAAGTGACCGATATCCCTCTCAGTTATCTTGTACTATTATGACACTTTGATTTACTTAACAAATTTTGATTAACATTTCCTGTTTACTGTGCGTTCTCTATCTTCCCTTTTCTTCTATTAATTTTATTGTGAAGAAATTATTCATTCTCTCTCTCTCTCTCTCTCTCTCTCTCTCTCTCTGTTTTTCTTTTTTTTTTTTTTTTTTTTTTTTATGAACCCACTTTTCTTTGCACATTCATTGTGTATCGTCAATACTGGCTTCTTAATTATTCTAATCTACTCCAGGTAAACGTATAACATCATTATGCTGAGGTCCTGCTGTCAAGGTTGTTGTCTTGGGACTTGAAGATGGTACAGTTTCACTGCATGATGTAGAAGTAAGTTTTCCATGCTATTGCTGAACGTTACCCTCATTACTTCTCAACAAGAAATTCCTTCTGCAAGAATCCTTTATCATCAAAATGTGTTCTTCTCTGATCTCTCTTGAGAAATATTTTTAATTGCTCAAAAGCTGAATGATGCAATGCAAATAGCAAGCTTGCTGAATGAACATTTAGCTGCTAATAGAGATGGCAATCCATGTTTACTGGTCATGTTTGCCAATGTCAAGTAAATATGGACTGTTAGATAGGTCAATCTGAGCAGGATAAGCTTAACAAATCTTATTAGATCATTGAACATGGCCATTTGTTAAACAGATGAGCAAATTAGAAGAGATATATAGCCTAAATGAATTGTTTTTTTCACATGTCATACATTAATAATAGATTCAATAGATATATACACTTTAGGACTTGAATCTAATTGATGTGGTTAATTGCATTCTCATGTAGGATAGGAAATTGTCACCTTGCTGCTGATGTTGTCATTGATGATTGAAAATGCTTCAAATGTCATGACAAATTTCAGCATAGCATTTGCAGAGGTTGAGCTCATTGTGAGGATCTACACTCTCAGTCGATGGTGTTAATAGAAACAGTCATATGTGACATGGTCATTTTCATCAAATTAATAGTTTATTTTGAATATTGAAACTCAAATACGTTCAGTCAAATTAAAAAGGTTATGGTTTAGGTGACTCTGAATGATGGAATTTGTATGTGCTTTAATTATGGTTGTGGGTGGAAAAGTTCATAAATAACTGGTTATGTCATTAAGCTATAGCTGTTTAGTCATGAGTACGATGGCTACGAATTGGTTGATACTACTGCATTTCTTTCTTTGAGACTTCCACAAATTTATTAACCATCATCTGATTCATGGACTATGTTTTGCTTGGAAGAGGGTTTGTTTTTACATAATACATAATGAATGTTATCTTACCAATCTAGCTTTCTTTACTTAACTATGGATATGTGGTGTGCTGCTTTTTATATGCTAGTGCTTGCAGCAGTTATACATGCTGTGGTATAATAGTTTCTAACATGGTATAAATATTAAGCAGAATGAAAAACTATTACTAGGCTTGAAGTCCCATGCAGCAGTTGTGCTGTGTCTCAACCGGGAAGAAGATGCCCAAGTGAACAATTATGCATCTTTCAACTTAAAGGTTGATATGACTTCTTGATCTTGATTCTTAATAGACAATATTTCATTCTTCATATCTTACATGTTTTTTCTAATGCTTTGTTTGCACTTAAGTTTCAAACTAAGAATCTTATTTCACTATCCAATAGCTTTAATATTTTCTACCTTGATATATCTTGTTCAGTTAGTAAGATGTCTTAACCTCAGTATTGCATCAGAGAAACAATGCAGAGAGTCAGAGAACTACTGCAGTTTGGAGGATTTGGGGACATCGAATAATTGCAAAGGACACTTGCAAAGGAATTTCAACAGATGGAACATAGGTATCAGCAAATGAGTTAGAAAACTGAAATGTGATAGAATCTTGTTTGCTTATAAAAGTTCTTACTTGAATGTGTTGTTTATTGCTCTTTCATTGTAGATTCTTCACATTAATGCTATATCTACTTTTTCCATTCATAAATGTTCTTACAAATGCTGCCTCAATGGGAAAAATATGAACTATGGGATAAATCACTACTGTTTTGTTGTTTGCAGTGATTGCTTCTTCCCCCCTTCAAGTCTGGTCCTCATTGCTGATATGTGTACCAAATGTGAAATTCTGGATCTCTTCATATGCATAACAGGAGTTTAAGTATGATTACTGGGCTCAAAATTGGTTTCTGTAAACATTGCAATCATTTAATAAAAAGCTTTTGCTTTTAGGTTTAGCCAACTCTTCAATTATTTGAGCTGAAATAATTATTTCTTGTATGGCTAGTTTAGAACTTATTGTTAATAGGGTTTGTATGTAGATATTTCTATCCAAATGCCTATTACCATAAAGTTGTACCTATATTTTTCATTTCTTTGCCTGAGTGATCAGAACCTTGAGACTATAATGAGAGAAAGAGAAGGACACCATTGGGGGTTTGGGGTTGTCTTCTGGAGGTTGTCCTCAACAATGGTTTTTCAATTACCCTCCATCTAATAGTCTATTTTTTGGTATTTGATCTCAAGTTTGATCACTTGACGATGTACATGGAAGCTTTAGTTGAGTGATCTTATCGGACTGGGCTCTCTGTTTAGCTTGTTACCCTTGTGTATAGAAATACGGATCTCACCTTTCTTGATTAAAACCTAATTTGATCATCACACTTTGAAGGAAGCTGCCCAGATGCCTTTCTCTTCTATTTTGAAATAGAAACTTTGTAAGAATTTATTATCACTATTCCCTCTTATGTCAGTTTCAACATTCATCGGATACATTCGCAATTCACTGTCCTTGTATGGGGTATATACCTTTAATCTGAAACTACATATATGATCCAGATATCCACATGTGCAGAGCAGAACTACTTTTTCGTGCTATTCATTTCTCTGTGTGGCTCTATAGGATGACTCTGGATTTGCTTATATATGACTTCTTGATCTCGATTCTTAATGAACAATATTTTATTCTTCATATCTTACATGTTATTTCTAATTTTTTGTTTGCAGTTAAGTTTCAAACTTGAAATCTTATTTCAAAGTCCAACGGCTTTAATATGGGTTTATGGAAGACTTTCGAGATCATCAAAGGATTGGGGGCTCAATGTTTCTTGAACTTCTCCAAACTCTGACAATGCATCCTTGGAATGGCAAAGGATGCTTGCATATTGTCATCCCACATTTCCCTAATTATTTTATATCGAAGCTTTGCAGAGCTGAAACTGTCCGTTAACTTAACAGGTTTCCAAAATACTGAAAGTCTAGCCAACTTGTTTGATATAATGGCCTTCGAATTAGACGGTTGTATTTTAAGTTAGTATCATACTTGACACCTGTATGCAAGTCTATTGGAGTCATTATTCAAAGAGAGTTCTTTGTGATTCAGGTTTTGATCTTCATGTTAAAGTGGAAGCAATTCGATGCTTGCCTTCCAAAGTTTGTTGGGTTGATAAAGAACTTAGAGATTCTACCTATGGGAAGCCTGTCAGGTCAAAGGTCTTGGAATCAAAGTTTTGCAAGATTGAGATCTTATTCCTATTGGTGGAGGATTGTTGGCTGGGTCGGCCTCAGTGTGGGGCTCAGCTAACATAACATGAAAGAAAAAGAAAAAGGCCAAAAAGTCAAAACAAAAAAGAAAGAGAGGAGCTGTTCGTGGAGTGAAGAGTGTAGAGAGGAGGGAGGAAGGAGAGAGAGAGAGAGAGAGAGTTTCCCAAGAAGAACACGAGAAAAAGGAAAAGGGAAAGACAGAGAGAGCGTTCCCCAAGAAGAACACACGAGAAGAAAAAAGGGAAAGCAAGTTTCCAAGTCCCAGATCGAAGGCCAAACGTTGTCAAAATTAGCTCAATTTTCAGATTTGTTGTTCGTTAAATCAAGACTACTAGTTGATCAGTTTCTGCTCATTGAAAATCTTCTCTAGATTCTCTCTCGTTTTTTCTAATTGCGATTAAGGTTTCTTGCTCTATTTGTATTAATCCATCTCCATAATGATGAAATACTATTGCAATGTTGATGTTACTATTCTTAGTGATTAGTGAAAGTTTTTGAGCAATTCATGATTTTTTTCCGCATTGAGTTTTCAATGTAAAAATCTTGGTATTATTGTTGCCTTGTTTCTTTAACATTTCAGCATTATATTTACTTATTTTGAGATTTATTGTTGGAAAACACTGCTGTTATTACTGAGGTTAATTCCATTTTGGTCAATTTAGTTTTGGGAAGAAATTGATCATGGATTGGGTTAGTCCTTAGTGAATCATTACCCAATTCTCCCCAATAACATCGTTGTTGGAACCGAAGTAGAAAAATGTTTCTAGTGTGAAAAACAAGGTCACTAGAGCCCAATTGATGTGCATTTGAGATTGTGCTTCTATTGGGATATTGAAGCTTGATTGATGTTGGTTTAGCTTTGTAACAAAGATTCAGCTCTAACAAAAGGAAAAAAAGACACAAATAGTCTATGAACTTTAGCCAAACGTGTAATGTCATCCATAAACTTTTCATTAATTTAATGTTCAATCTAATCCCTAAGATATATAAAAAAGTTCAATATTGTCTTTCATTAATTCAAATTTAATGAAATTTGTTGATGTGGTTTCCAATCTATTATGATTTTGATCAATTTGATAACAAGAGCTCAATTTGATAACAAATGTATGAAAAAGGTGGCTACTATGGTTAAAATGGTTGTGACGTAACGCGTGTAGTGCACCTCCTGTGACTGGGTACTCCATCACCTCCTGACTGTGCTTGACGGGGTTGGCCAAAACAAATCTATCGGAACGGCTTAGCCATTCTTAGGGCCTGTAAACATTTCAACAAATAAATATGAGATAAACTCAATGATTGAACTTCCTAGACTTCATGTAGGGAAGTTGTTTACTTCGGAAGCACCCTAAATGTGCAATTATCTATTGATGGCAAAATATGGCAATGCTCTTCTTGCTTTTCTCTCACTATCCTCATAACAACAAATCTATTAATCAAAGCCATCAATATAGATACATAGGCAATTCCATTATCTATATTTCATACTCTCAAGCCAAATATACGAATGCTCATTATAGTCTAAGTCACACGTGCATGCCATGCGATAATCCGGACCCAATCACGTACAAATCTCATGCACTTCCCATACATAATTGTCTAGATTATTACGGCCACTCAGGACCCAAGGCCAACTCAAAGGTTCACAATCATCCGGTGTAATCGGGCATCTTCTCTCCCCATTGAGCACAACATCCCGTTGACTTGGGGGCATCCGAATTTAATTCGGTATTGTCCTGCATAAAACGCCTTAGAATGGATTCACACCCCGCATAAAATGCATCAAGGTATTAGGTGTTCACATGAGCATACCATCACACATTCCATTTCTTATCTTTCTCATTTAACCCATCTGATACTCATGCGATATGCAACTTCACTTATCATATGCCATCATTTCCTACACGTGCATTATATTATATCACACACATATACACTGTTCACTTCTTAAACTCATGGCATATACTCCAAATATCATATTTAACCACTAATTCAGATGGCACATAATAGCATATCATCATATTACGGCATAATGGAATCATATATCAACTTTACCCATAATAACTCGTTAACATGTCGCCCTAAATGAGATAACCTATCGTTTGACACTCGATAACCTATCTTAATTCAACAATAGCTTATCACTCCAACAATTATCATATAACCACTCTTAAGTCCTAAACTACTCCCTAAATGCAATGAAAGCTCTAATCAAAGGCTAGAAAGCCACTCAGTAACCACTTGGGCTTCGAAATGGATCGGGGAAGGGAAAAACAAGACCGAATTAGCTGCTGAGGGTTGCTGGTCGCATGCCCTTATGAGGGAGTTTGACGGTGGTTAGTTGTGGCTCCGATGGTGGCTCAATAGCGGTCCAACGGGGGTTTGACGTCAATACGGCCTTCGGGCTTTGTGAGGAACTAGATCGGAGAAGAAATGAGTGAGATGGAGCTTTGATGAGGGTTGCATAGCATTGAATAGCCCTTGAGGAGGCCAATCGGTTGGCTTCGTCGGCTGTTCGACGGAGCAAAAGGGCAGTCTGACGTTAGGGGTTCGATCGATGGTCGCTGGTGAGAAAACAAGAGGAACAAGTGAAGAACAAGCTTGCAATGAGAGAAAATGGAGGTGTGGGGGCTCGATGGTGGTGAAGGAAGAGAGATGGAGGGCTTTCAACCAAACAAGTGAGGAAATGAGAGAATAAGGGTGAGAAAGAGAGTGATCGGCAACCTTGGGGGGAAAGAGAGGAGAGAAAGTGAAGTCTTATCTCCAATTAATGCCCCATCATTTCTCCTTGGTTCATGTCCATCAAGCTTGCCCAAAATAGAAGCAAGATCTTAGCATTAATGGAGGTGGATTGCACTTAAGTGGCTTGATTGGACTAGACTAGGTTAGGTAGGTTTTCAAATTCCAATTTACCGCCCACTCAATGCATGGCCGCCTCTTCCCTAGCCAATTTCCTATCTTGCCCTTTTGTCCATAATCCAAAGGAAGGGCATTTCGGTTACTTCACCAAGATCTCGCACTGTTCATGTATTATTTACGTCCTTTCATGCATTTAATGCCAAGATTGAGTCAAAAGAGGCTTGATGGGCTTTAAGGGGCCCATAGGCTTCCCTTGGCCACTCACCCCTTGGGTGTGCGGGCCTTGGGCTGCCCACTTGGGCTCGAGCCCAATGGGTCCCTATCCGTGGCTCGTTTTCACTTTTCCGCACCCATATGTCATTGCTGATGAAAAATCGAGTTTTCGCCCCTAAACGGCCTTTTCCAATGTCCTCATGACCTATCGATCCTCAAGACAATCTCGTCCATTGATCACTTGCCGAAATAATTCCGTTTTGAAAAATTTGGTCGGAATGAGGATGTCACATCTCTTTCCCCCTTAAAGAAATTTCGTCCTCGAAATTTATAAGATCAACCACCTCTTCGAACAAATGGGGGTACTAGCTTTGCATAATGTTTTCGCTTTCCCATGTCACTCCCTTGGCGCCGTGATGTTGCTAGACGACTTTGACCAAGGGAATGACCTTATTGCGCAACATTCGTTCTTTTCTGTTCACGACTTGCACTGGCTACTTGTACGTCAATTTGTTGTCCACCTCGATCTCCTAATAACTTAGCACATGCGTTTCATACTTTTTTAGCATGGAAACATGGAACGTGTTATGAACCTGGGCAAAGATTTGGTGGTAGTGCCAATCGATAGGCTAAAGTCCCAATTCTTTCCAAAATTTCAAAGGGTCCTTTGAATTTGGGGCTTAGCTTGCCTTTCTTGCCAAAATGGGACGTACCTCTTATTGGCGACACTTTGAGGAACATGTGATCACCAACTTGGAATTCCAGAGGTCTTCGTCGTTTGTCCGCATAACTCTTTTGGTGACTTTGGCCTATCTTTAATCTTTCTCGAATGATTTGAACTACATCCACGGATCGTTGCACTAGCTCGGGGCTCGTGATTCTCCTTTCTCTAACCTAATCTTAACAGATGGACGTTCTACATACATGTTCATACAATACCTCAAATGGTGCCATTCCGATTTTGATGCTTTGTTGATAACTGTTATTGTATGCGAAGTCAATGAGGTGTAGTTGATCTTCTCATCCTCCTTTGAAATCTATGACATAGGCTCATAGCATATCCTCGAGAATTTGGATCATTCTCTTGGATTGTCCATCAGTCTGCGGATGATTAGCCATGCCGAATTGCAATTTCATTCTTATAGCCTTCTGTAAGCTTTTCCAAAATGTGGCGGTGAACTTGGGATCCCGATTAGAAGTGATCGTCTTGGAACCCCATGCAACCGTATTATCAGCCTCATGTACAACTCAGCATACCTATCCATGGCATAATCTTTTCGTACCGTAATGAAGTGAGCTGACTTGGTCAATCAGTCGACCACAGCCCAAATGGAATCATTGCTCAATCGGTCGACCACAGCCCAAATGGAATCATTGCCTCTCTAACTCCTTGGTAGTCCTATCATAAACTCCATCGTGATATTTTCCCATTTCCATTTCAGGATCTCTAATTGTCACAGCAGTCCATTAGGCTTGCAATGCTGGGCTTTTAGTTGCTGGCATGTCAAACACTTTACCATGTATCTTGTGACGTTAGCCTTCATGCCATTCCGCCAATAGAACTGCCAAAGGTTCCTGTACATCATCGTACTACCTGGATGGATGCTATAATTTCTTTGGTGGGCATCCGCCAAAATCTCTTCCCTGAGCTCTGCATCATTAGGTACACAATTGTCCTTGAAACCTCAAAATCCCATCATTCGTCACTTGAAAATTTGGGTTCCTCTTCTCGGGGCTTCATTGTATAATCTTTGGATTTCTGTATCTGTCGATTGCAAGGTTTTAATCCTAGTTTGCACTTCCGGATCAATTCGAAGAGTAGCTATAAGACTAGAAAGATGGCATATCTTGAATTTGAAACCTGAATTTCACACACCTTCAAGAAGTATCCACTCTCGAACCATCATCTGCATAATTGACAACTGCCTAAACACATAGGCTACAACTCATCCATGTTATATCAGGACACAACCTAATACTTTAAACGAAGCGTCGCTGTAGATCTTGTATCCTCTAGGACCAAACGATATCGTCAACACCGGGGTAGTCATCAACTTGTGCTTAAACTCTTGGAAACTCTTCTCGCACTTCAAAGTCCATTCGAACTTCACTTCTTTCTTTAGGAGTTGTGTCAGTGGCATAGCTATTCCGGAGAATCTTTCCACGAATCATTGGTAATAGCCAGCCAATTCCATAAAACTTCGAACTTCGGTCATCGTAGTAGGTCTGGGCCAATTCATGACTGCTTTGATCTTATTTGGGTCCATTGAAATTCCTTCGCCCGATATCACATGACCCAGAAATGCTACTTGATTAAGCCAGAACTTGCACTTACTAAACTTGGCATAAAATGCATGTTCTCTAAGGGTCAATAGTACCATCCTCAAATACTGCTTATGCTCTTACGGGCTCCTTGAGTATACTAGTATGTTGTCAATAAAGACTATGATGAACTAGTCTAAATACTCTTTGAATACCCTATTCATTAAGTCTATGAAAGTAGCTAGGGCATTGGTTAACTCGAACGGCATCACTATAAACTCGTAGTGGCTGTATCGCGTCTAAAATGCGATTTTTGGGATATCCTCATTCTTAATCATCAACTGACGATAGCCCGCCCTCAAGTCTATCTTCAAGAATACTGAATCTCCTTAAAGTTGGTCAAACAAGTTGTCTATCCTTGGCAACGAATACTTGTTCTTGACTGTCACCTGATTGAGTTGTCAGTAATCGATGCACAATCGCAACGATCCATCATTTTTCTTCACAAATAGGACAAGCGCTCCCCATGGCAATGCACTAGGGCGAATAAATCTCCAATCTAGCAATTCCTACATTTGCACCTTTAGCTCCTTCAACTCGGATAGTGACATCTGGTAAAGGTGCCTTGGAGATCAATTCTATCCTAGGGGCCAACTTGATTACGAACTCAATCTCTCACTCTTGGAGCAATCCTGGCAATTCCTTCGGAAAGACTTTTGCAAATTCTAGTGCCACAATGATGTCCTCTAACTTTGGTTCTTCCATCGTTAAATCCTCAACTGTTGTTAGATAGCCTTGACAACCTTCCTCAAGTAATTGTTCTACCTCAAGTAAAGAAATTAAGGGTGTAGATGATCCATCCTTGTGTCCTACAAACTCATAACCAAGGCTACCAACTGGATTGAACTGTATTGCCTTACTAAAGCAGTCAACTGTAGCTTGCTACTTCTCAAGCCAATCCATTCCAATTATAATATCAAAATCACGTGTAGTCAAGATAGCTAGATCTATCAATTTCTTTTGCCCATTAATAACTATCTCACACCCTTGGTAGCAAAAAATGGATAGCACCTTATCGTTCATAGGAGTGGAGATGTTAAGGATCATCTCCAACGGTTTGAATTCTATCCTAATTAAGTTAACAAACTGATCAACTACAAATGAATGCTTCACCCCCGAATCAAACAAGGCTTACGTAGTATGCTAGTGTAAGGAGACCGTACCTATAATTACGACCTCAAAATCCTTGGCTTCCTTTCTAGTCACCGGTACACCTTACTCTGGATTGGGGGTCAGTTCGAATTGTCTTGCGGTGCAGCTCCTAATTGATGTCCCATGAATAGGGGTCGTGGCTGCATTCCAACTGGTTGTCGCAGACAATTCCTAACATGGTGGCCCTGCTTGCCACACCTAAAGCACGCTCCCATCTGGGTGCGGCACAGTGCAGATCCATGAAACTTGTCGCAGAATCGGCAACTTTGGCTCAAGTGGGGTGTCAGCTTCCCAACGTCGTTCTTCTTGTTGGAAGGGATAGGATGCCTTTGTCTTGTCATCAACTTCTTGCCAAACTGACAGTTATCCTTGTTGGCAGCAAACCACAATCTAGATGCGATTGCTCACTTGGCCATATCCCTCTCAATCAACTAAGCCTTTCATAAAGCTCATCGTAGTCCTTCAAGTTCAGGGGCACCAATTAGCTACAAATTTCCAGTTTAAGTCCATCCCGAAATCTCCTAGCTTGATCCACAGGTTAACCATCCTTAGAGCATACTTTGACAACTTCGTAAACTTGGCCCTGTACCGGTCCACAGATAGGTAATTCTGCCGAAGTTGCAGGAACTCTGACATCTTTTGCTCTCAAGCACACTTGGAAAAGTATTTTCCATTAAATGCTTCCATAAACGTGCCCCAAGTCGGAACGGTACCTTCAAGAAAGACCCTTCTCCAAATGGCCTCCCACCAATCGTGTAGCTGGTAGATCGCTAGTAACATTTTCCTCCTCTGTACACTTCATCAAAGCGAATGTCTTCTCTAGCTCCTTAATCCATGAGGCAGCAACCTCAGGATCACCCTTCCTTGTGAACTGGGGTGGCTTCACCTTAAGGAACTGCTCCACCAACCTTTGGTTTCCATTTCTAGCTAACGGGTTATCATTGCGAGCAGTGGCAGCAGCAGCCTGCTGCTGAGCCTGCTGCCAAATCAAGTTCCTTATGGTCTATAGGGCCTATGGAATCCCATCAAACCGTAGGTCCTCACGTGCCTTGCCTCGGCCATTAGCTGGTCTAGGAGCCGCCCTTCCTTGCTGCATACTCGATTCTAGGCTAAGCTCCACACACAACTGATTCCACAATCCCCAACAATACAATTAAGAATTCATAATCACAAATTAGCAAGATAATTTACAATCACATGCATCTCATAAACGTTCCTATCTAACTATCCTAAGGTCTCAACGCGTCTTATCACTCCAAGTAATAACCATGCTCGATACCAAACTGGGTGGGGATGTCAAGTTCCGAACCTTTACGGCCGCATGACAACTCGCGCCAATCGAACCTTTACTTATCTTTTGGTCATTCAATTGCAACGTCCCAAGAGACATCACCAACCCAATTCATGATAACATTTCAAACGCACAAGCGAAAACGTAAACAAATTTCCAACCATCAATTAATAGGGATAGTTAAAACATAATCATATATACATATACATATATAAGCGTCTTGAGTAAACATCTCATACACAATGAGTTTGAAGATTAAACAACCAGCTTTACATATCCGACACACCTAACCGTTTCGCCATGACCTCCTACAGAAAGCGCCAAGGGGTCTATCTACGCCTCTAATACTACGAGGGTGGTCCAGAAAGTGTTAACAACCCCACAACTACCTAAGCTCCTATGGCCTCTGGGATCCATGGCTCCGACTCAACGATTAGACCGGGGTCGAGCTCGGGGTCGGACACCTTCCCATCGGGAACATCATCCTCCTTGGCATCCCAACTAATGTCTCCCCTAGAGCCTCTGACACTCGACGGACCTTTGAAACCGCGGATGGGACCATGGCTCTTGCTGCCCACCCAAAAGTACCGGGCCACGAGGTTGGGTAGGCCCTCATTGACCCAAATGGTTGTGACGTAACGCATGTAGTGCGTGTCAGCCCCTCTTACGACTGGATACTTTGTCACCTCCTAATTGTACTCGACAGGGAGGCCAAAAAAAATCTTTTGGAATGGCTCAGCCATTCTTAGGGCCTGTAAATATTTAAACAAACAAATATGAGATAAACTCAATGAGTTAACTTTCTAGACTTTCGTAGGGAAGTTGTTCATCTCAGAAGCGCCCGAAACGTGCAATTATCTATCGATGGCAAAATATGACAATGCTCTTCTTGCTTTTCTCTCACTATCCTCATAGCAACAAATCTATTAATCAAAGCCAATAATATAGACACATAGGTAATTCCATAATATATATTTCATGCTCTCAAGCCAAACATATGAATGTGCATTATGGTCTAAATCATACGCTCATGCCATGCAATAATCTGGACCCATTCACATATAAATCTCATGCACTTCCCATACACAATTGTCCAGATTACTACGGCCACTTAGGACCCAAAGCAAACTCAAAGGTTCGTAATCATCCAGTGTAACTGGACATCGTCTCGCCCCATCAAGCATGGCATCCCGTTGAGTTGGGGGCATTCCTGTAAGGGGTTTCGCTTAGAAATCTATCTATGAATAGTATCCCATTGACTTGGGGGCATTCGAACTTAATTAGTTATCATCCCACATAAAATGCATCAGGACGGGCTCACACCCCGCGTAAAATGCATCAATGTCTTTGGTGATCACACGAGCATACCATCACACGTTCCATTTCTTATCTTTCTCATTTAACCCATGTGACGCTCATGTGATATGCAACTTCACTTGTCATATGCCATCATTTCATGCATGTGTAATACATTATATCACACACATATGCACCATTCACTTCTGAAACTCATGGCATATAATCCAAAGATCATATTTAACGACTAATCCACATGGCACATAACCCAAGTATGATATTTAACCATTAATCCACATGACACATAACCCAAATATCATATTTAACCACTAATCCACATGGCACATAACCTAAATATCATATTTAATCACTAATCCACATGGCACATAATAGCATATCATCATATTACGACATAATGGAATCATATATCAACTTTACTCATAATAACTCGTTGACGTGTCGCCCTAAACGAGATAACTTATCGTTTGACACTTGATAACTTATCTAAGTTCAATAATAGCATATCATGCCAATAAATCATCATATCACCACTCATAAGTCCTAAACTACTCCCTAAAGGCAACGAAACCCCTAATCAAATGCTAGAAAGCCACTCACTAACAACTCGAGCTTCGAAAAGCGTCAGGGAAGGGAACAACAAGACTGAATCAGCCATTGAGAGTTGCTGGTCGTGCATCCTTTGTGCGTGAGGGAGCTAGACGGTGACTAGTCATCGCTACAGTGGCCGCTCGACGGCGATCCAGCAGTGGTTCGGCATTAGGATGGCCTTTGAGCTTCGCGAGGGACTAGATTAGAGAAGAAACAAGCATGAGGGAGCTCCGGTGAGGGTTGCATAGCACCGAACAACCCTTAAGGAGGCCGGTTGGTCAGCTTGGTCAGCAGAGCAAAAGGGCAGTTCGGCGTTGGGGGTTCAACAAATGATCGCTGGCGAGGAAAACAAGAAGAACAAGCTTGCAAGGAGAGAAAATGGAGGTGTGGGTTTTCGGTGGTGGTGAGGGAAGAGAAATGGAGGGCTTTCAACTAAACAAGTGAGGAAATGAGAGAATGAGGGTGAGAGAGAGAGAGAGACTAGCAGCCTTGGGGGGAAAGAGAGGAGAGAGAGTGAATTTTTTTTTTTTTTTTTTTTGGTATAGGTAATGAATAAATAAAGCTTAGGACAAAAGTACAAAACGGTGCCAAAAGCTTACACTCTAAGTGCAATAGCAAAAAGAGTGGAAGGGAGCTGAAGCAAAGAAGCTACAAAGCAAAGGAGGAAACAACAACAACCGAAAGCAGAAAAGATGAAGATAGCCACAAAAGCTACAACTTGCAATAGCCCGCACGACCCTCGACCAACTCCGATGGAAGAGACAAAGAACGGAGAGCTGAAGACAGCTTGTAAGCAGGCCTACAAAAGAAACCATGAACAAACTATAGAGTCAAAAGATGATTGGTGAAAATGGAGGGGTCAAGACCCCAGCTTCTCTGGAGACGCCTGTTCCTTAGAATATCCGGAACATTGGTGAAGGTGATGGACTTGTCCTTAACAACCTTTAAAAGGTGATTTTTCAACGCAAAGAAACCAACGTTTCCCCTCGAAAGATGATATCATTTCTCTTCTTCCAGATCAAGTAGCATAAGGCACCAAAAGAGAATTGAAGTTTTGTCTCCAATTAATGCCCCATCATTTCCCCTTGGCTCATGTCCATCAAGCTGGCCCAAAATAGAAGCAAGATCTAGCATTAATGGAGGTGGATTGCACTCAAGTGGCTTGATTGGACTATGTTAGGTAAGTCTTCAAATTCCAATTTGCGGCCCACTTAATGCATGGCCGCCCCTTCCCTAGCCAATTTCCTATATTGCCTTTTTGTCCTTAGTCCAAAGGAAGGGTATTTCGGTCACTTCACCAAGATCTCGTACTATTCATGCACTATTCACATCATTTCATGCATTTAATGCTAAGATTGTGTCAAAAAAGGCTTGATGGGCTTTGAGAGGCCCATGGGCCTCCCTTGGTCACCCACCCCTTGGATGTGTGGGCCTTGGGCCGCCCACTTGGGCTCAGCCCAATGGGTCCCCGTTCATGACCGTTTCCACTTTTCCGCACTCGTATGCCATTGTCGATGAAAAATTGAGTTTTCACCCCTAAATGGCCTTTTCTGATGTCCTTGTGGCCTATCAATCCTCAAGACAATCTCGTCCATCGATTGATCCTCAAGACAGTCTCGCCCATCGATCACTTGTCGAAATAATTCTGTTATGAAAAACCGAGTCGGAACAAGGTTGTCACATCCGCCCATTCCAAAATCATATACTTCATGATGAACGAGCCTAGACAACAAATTCCGTCCAGGATATGGCATGATTTGGCCTAGCTCAGCTAGCCCATTAATCAAATGAGTCTGCCTTCCCTCCTATGATCATGTTTTTGTCTCTTATTTTCTCTCCCGCTTGTTCTTCTTCCGCAATTTTCTTTGCATGATTTAGGACTCTAGTGGACTTTCTTGCTCTCTCTCTCGCTCTTCCATTCTTCATCTTGCTCTTAAGCTCTATCCTTTTTTAACTAGCCTCGAGCCTTCCTCCAAGTTTTTTGAGCTCTTTCACAAGCTCTCTTTTGGCTCGCATTTTCCACCAATGCTCCTCTCTAGGTTGCACAGACACTCTCTGGGACTCTTCGTGTCGTGTCCAACACGCTCCGACACGTTCCAACATGCGATTAACACGTGTCCGAAAATCCGACACGCGGTCAATTGCCTTCAACACGCTCTGACACGCACGGGGTTATTTTTACAAATTTCCAAAACCTCTTGGGTCTAAATATAAATATATGAAAAAAAAAGCTAAAATAAATTTCTAATTCTCGTTTGAAGATATGGGGGTGCTTGAAATTACAAATCTTTCGCTTGATGAGCTGGAGATGGAGTTTGTTTTTTTTTTTTTTTTCCAAAAGAAGTGGATAATGTGGATGAATGACTTTTTGTTATATTTGATGATGGAGTGTTGATTTTTTTTCCTATTGTTAAATTTAAATTTAATAGTGGATCGTGGATTACTTATTTTTTCCTTCAAGTTTTATGGAATATTATTATGAAATGTAGTTGAATTTGTCAAATTAAAACAATGAATGATATTAACAAATATAGGATTAATGTTTTAGTATATATTAATTCTAGGCTCTTTTTATTATTATTATTTAGTTATTTATGCATTTATATATTAAAATATTTATTTAATATATAACGTGTCGGAACGTGTCGAAATTCGAGAAATGACGTGTCGGCGTGTCATGTCGTGTCGTGTCGTGTCGTGTGTCACGTGTCCGTGTTAGTGCAACCTAGCTTCTCTACACTCCTTGCGATTTGTTCTAGCCCTGGCGTTTGTTTTTCAACTGCTTGCAGAGCTTTTTAGCTATGGAGGTTGATGAAGGACTGTAGTGCATACTTCCATTTTAGCTTTAATTCTATAAATTGATGGCTTCTCAGGTTCAACTCCCGTTGGCATTCTTTTGTGAGCTAATGGGCAGTTGACTCGTTGTTCCGACTCAATTTTGTGAAGTTTGCTCAATTTGCTCAATTTGAAAGGTTTGATGTCGGTAGTAACAATCCTCTTTTTGAAAGATATACTCTGGCTTTCGAAGATGCTCAGGTAAAGTTAGCTTCAAGTTTCTTCAAAGTTCATCACAAAGTTAGAATATAACTTTCATTTTGGAAAAAAAATTCAAATGGTGCTTGTTTTGACTGGCTTCTCTTGGTGATGATAGTTGCAGCACTAATTCTCCTAACATTCATTGTAATCCTCTTTAGTTTTTCAGTTTTCATGAGAGTGCTGCTATTTCGACTAACAAGAAGAATCACCACAAGGCTTCAACTATTCTAACCTTCTTATTGCGGAAAACACCATGTTACTTGCGATGACAACAAAATGAGGAGCGAGAATCTTTAATAGTGGTTCGTTAGCTTCAACTGGCCAACATCTGTCAATCTCATGCTCTTTCAAGTTTCTCAATTAAATGTAAGTACTCAAGAACAAGGCCTCCCATCAAAATCTTCTTGATCACGTCATCACTCACCTCGACCTGGCATATGGACAAAGACTTGAGCAAAGTCTAGTCAATCCTTGACCATCTATCTTTGATACCACTTGTCAAGAGAAAAAGTACCAAAAAGGTCATAAACATATTGTATTGGTACAAATTCAATCATAACATTTTTAATTAGATTAATTTAGCTCTAAACTTTTTCACATTTGTACCAATTCAATTCATCAAGCCAATCTAGATCGAAAATTGCTAACATTGACACCAGCTAGTTGATCGACGTTGAGGCGGACAATTTTAATAATATTTTAATATTTTTTTGAATTTATTGATTTCTTTTTTTTTTTTTCCTTTCCCTTTTCTTTTTGCTAATGCCCATTACCAGCCATTTGTCACAGCCATGGCTGGCAAGGGTTGGCCTCGCTGGACCATGCCTGGGTGAGGGCGAGCATTGGCCCTCACCAAATCTGATGAGCCCGACTAAAGCATTTTGAGTAAAAAACTATGGACAATCACAAACTCATTTATAACATGTAATAAATTTTAGAAAATGACGATAAGCATGCCCAACTTATACAAATAAATAAACATCTATCTACAGCTCAATTTTCTAGGAAAGACAATTTTCATCACATTATTGTCTAAGATCAATGTGACACATGAGTAGTGGAAAACTGTCATTTATGTGAGTCTGCAAGGGCATACAAATTGTTGTTTTAACTTGTGCTCTAGTTTAAGGAGAACAAGTTACACAGTTACTTTTGAAAACATTCTTAGTAAATACATATACTCTATTGTTTCTAATTAAATAATTAAAATAGAATATAAAATATAGTTGATTAATAAAAGCCCTCAACCTTCTACCCACAAGACTGCACTGATAACTAGCCCTAATATCCATTGAATCATCCCCTTTAAAAGCATTTCCTTCCACTTTCCAATCCCATAAAAGTGTCACACCAATGCGTGAAGTCCATGAGAGCATGCAATCTAAAATAACTAAGGCATGATAAACTAAACGCTGAAATAGGCCAAAAGCATCAACGTGGGTCCAATAATTTTTTTGCTAAATTTAGTCTAGATTCTTTTGTATAACTTTAAGTTTAACGTGATCACCAATCGTTTGAAAAGTGTCTCTTAAGGTTTATTTGTATTTTTCGTTTCCTAATGCATGGGAAAAACTAAAGAAAAGACAATTTACCGTATCATAAAGTCGAAATATATTGGAAGACTAATTAGGAAGGAAAGTAAAATTAGTCATAGCAGAGCAAAAAGGCCAACTATCATTAACCCATTAGTTGAAGGAACATGGAGGCTCTTGAGAGGCAACAACGGTAATAGTGTACCTTCTTGACGGAAGCATTCATAAGTCGGCAATTGGCATTAGAGCCATGCTTTATATACAATAAAATTGTAAGGTGCTAGAATTTATTAAAAGTACTAAAAAAGGGGAAAAAATGGAAAAAAAAGTGGAGGGAGTCGGGCCAGGGTTGGGCCTGCCTAGCCCCTCTTTTTCTCGTTTGCTTCCCCCATCGGGCCGGCCCATTCTTCTTTTTTCCCTAGCCCGGCCTTCTTCTTTTTTGCTCTCTTCCTCCATTCCTTTTTTTAGTCTTGAATTGGTTGAAGAGAGGACGGAGGTCCGCACTGCGAGGACAGAGACGCGAGGACACGCGAGCGTCTCACCGGAGTTGGTGGTCGGAGGCAGACCGGCAGCGACAGCTCGCGTGGCAGGAAGCCATGCGCGCCGCTAGAGAGCTTAAAAGGGAGGATTTTTGGAGAGAAATAGAGTGAGAGAGGGAATAGAGAGAGGGTGGATAGACCGTGAGAGCAACCGAGAGAGAGAGAGAGAGTTTGAGAGCGAGGAGCCCTCGGCAGTCCGGTCACGCCCGAACCCCATCCGACGACTCCTGGCCACGCTCTCGAGGCCCGCGGCTCCCGTTCCCCGCGCCCAAGTCTCCGGTAGGTCAGGTTTCTTTTTGCTCTTTTTTTTTTTTTTTTTTCAATTTTTCGCGGGACAAGCCGTTTTTCCGAGGATCCCGGCTCGGAAACGTGCGAGGCAACCCCACGTGGTCCAATCTATCGAACTCGCCCTCCATTTGCCGTCGCCGAGCCGGGTAGGGACTCTCGGCCGACACCCCTGTTTGTGCCCCTGCCTTGCCCCGTTTCGGGCTCGCCGGACCAGGCTTCCTCGTTGTCCGGTTCGCGCGAGCACCGGCCCCATTCGTCTGTGCGCTGCTGTTTTGGATCACTACTGCTTGTTGATTATTATTGCGAGTCCCGGCGCGAGTTGGTACTCGGTTTTTCCCCCCTTTCAGCCAGCGCGCTTCAAACGTTCGATGAAATGCCTGAACCAAACCCCGTTCGGTTTAATTAGGGGTGGCAAATGGGTGGGTTGGGTTGAGTTGGGTTGGATAGGGTAGGGGTTGGGTCGAAAATGGGTTGACTCATATTTGACCTATTTAACCCATTTTGACTCAAATTTTTATAGTGTAAATCTAGTGATTCGTACCCGACTCGATCCGTATTGCTAAAACCTATTAATATTTCAAGAAAACCCACTTCTACTATATGCTAATTGGATTAAAACTTCAAATTAAATTAAAAATAGTAAATAAAAAATAAAAATAAAAACCTATAAATTGAAATATTTATAAAAAGGAAAAAAAGCCACAAAAAACCTTGAACTTTGCCCAAAGTGACACATTTACCCCAAACTTTTTTTGAGATGTGAAAAACCCCAAACTTTTCAAACCGTGACATATTTACCCTATCAAGGGCATTTTTGTCTTTTTATTCTGTTTTTTCCTTCTTCTTTTTTATTTCTTTTTTTCTTCTTCTTCCCTCCGCCGGCCATGGCGGAGGGAAGCCGATGTCCGGCGAGGGCACCCCTCACCAAACGTAGGCGAGGACAACCCTTGCTAGATCTGGCAAGGGTAGGGACACCCTCGCCCAACGCAGGCGAGGGCGGCCCTTGCTGGTGACGGCAAGGACGGCTCGACGCAAGCGAGGGCGGTCCTCATTGGTGACGAGCAGGACGGCCCTCGCTAAATCTGGCGAGGCGGGGACACCGTCATCGACGCGGCGAGGGCCACCCTCGTCGGCGACGGGCGAGGGTTGCCCTCACCCGATGCCAACGAGGGCAACCCTCGCCAGACGTTGGCTTCCCTCTACTGACCGGGGAGGGAAGAGAGAAGAAAAAAAAAGAAAAAAAAATTTTAAAAAATGAAAAGGCCAAAATGCCCTATAATTTTGGGATAAATGTGTCATATAACAAAAGTTTAGGGTTTTTTACGTCACAAAAAGAGTTTAGGGTAAATGTCTCAATTTGGGCAAAGTTCAAGGTTTTTCATAGCTTTTTCTCATATAAAAAATTAGACTATGCACATACTTCTCTTATTTGAAATGAACATACCATTGAATAACTAAAAACTGTAATATGAAATTTTTTTAACTAAAATTAAAAAAGCTCATTTTTATGATTTATTTATGAAAAAAGTATTGTTAAAACATTTTTATGCAATACAAAATTTTTAATAATTTTTATGCAACACGAATTTAATGGAAAATTTTTATAATTATTTTTAAAATATTTTTTAAAAAATCAATATTTTAATTTTTAAATAGAATTTTAATTAATTTTTTGTTTTTTATTTTTAAAAAATACAATTTTTAATTTTTAGTAATTATTTTTTCTTTTTTTCTTCTTCTTCAGCTAGGCTTGTCGGCCACGACGACACCCTAAGAACCAGCCACGGGTGAGATCGAGCTTGCCGGCGTCTAGCAGACTCGAACTCGCCAATCCGATGAGCTTGAGTCTCACTAGATCCGACGGGGCTTGAGGCTCGCTAGTCATCGGCAAGATCAAGCCTCGACCGGATCTGGCGAGGTCGAGGCCCCGCTCGACGTCGTCGAGATCGAGCCTCGCCCGATCGTCGGTGAGGCCGAGCCTCGTCGGATCTGGTGAGACTCGAGCTCGCCGGCGTCGAGCGGGGCTCAATCTCGTCGATCTAGCGAGGCCAAGGCCCTGCCCGACGCAGCGAGCTCGAGTCTCGCCATATCGACGAGGCTCGAGCCTCGCCAGTCATCGGTGACCCTGAGCTCGAGCCTCGCCGGCCTATTGCCGGCTGGCAGCCGACCATCGCCCTACCGGCCACCGGCTAAGGAAGGAAAAAAAAGAAAGAAAAAAGAAAAAGAAAAAAATTATAATTTTGATTTTTTATAAAAAAACATTTTTATAAAGTTAAAAAGGCCCTGGATTTAAAATTTAAAGTGGGTTTACTAATAACCTATTTAGACCCATATTTAACTTTCACTTGACTCATTTCTAATTCATATTTAACTTTTACTTAACCAATTTCTAACCCATATTTAACTTTCACTTGACCCATATACAACTCATTCAAATAAAAATAGGTCATAATATGGGTTTATGACCCATTTTGCCAGCTCTAGGTTTAATCTCAACTCTCGAGTTATCGAAAGTGGTCCGGACCGTTTGAGGCCGTAGCGGCCCGTTGGGTCATCTCTTACGTTATTTTTTGTATGATGAACGAGCCCGGAGAAGAAGTTAAGCCCGACTTATGGCCCAATCCGGCCCGGCTCGGCCCGTATCCTCTCTCTCTCTCCCCCTTCCTCATTGTCTCTCTCCCGCCTGTTCTTCCTCTCCCGCAATCTTCTCTGCAAAATTCTCAGGCTCCAGTGCACTTCGTTACTCTCTCGATCTTCTCTTCCAACAGGCTTTCTTCTAGGGTTTTCGGGCTCTACCCTCCGCCATTGGCTCTCCCTCTCAGTTCGCATTTGCCACCGGACGCTTTGGCTGCTCCCGGATCTTTTTCAGCTATGGAGACCGACGAAGGGTCGTGGCACGTGCTTCCCTTTCAGCTACAGTTCGACAAACCTCTGGCTTCTCAGGTTCGGCTTCGGTCGGCCCTCTTTCACGACCTAATAATGGGCAGGTCGTTTCAATTGTTTTCCCATTCGGTTTTGTGTGAAGTTTTGGCTCAATTTCTTCCGATTGGCAGGTGAAGATGGCGGAGTGGAATCCGGAGAAGGATTTGCTGGCGATGGTCACAGAGGACTCGAAGGTGGTGCTTCATCGCTTCAATTGGTAGAGGCTGTGGACAATCTCTCCTGGGTATTGCTTCGACTCGAGAGAGTTCTCCTTTTTTGTTCTATTCTTTTTTTTTTTTTTTTTTTGAACAATCCTTTTTTGTTCTATTCAGTGTGTTCGTTTCTTCAAGGATGGCTTGGTGTGCACCTTTTGAGTCATTGGCCTTATTCCCCCTTTGCTTTTCCTTAAATGTGCTTTGATGCTTTTCCCTAAATAAACCGCTTCAATTGCCAATTGAGTTCAAATTGCATTCGATGGAGAGTTGGTGAATATAGAGGTGAAGTGCTTGAAATTTTAAATGAGAACATGGCGTCACACTAATGAGTTGGTGTTTTACACTAAAATGAAGAGTGAATGATGGTAATGGGAGGGAAAATTTGGATATGACATAGTTGCAAGTAAAGAATCCCGAGCTGATATTAGTTGAATGAAGGGATTTTATTTACATGCGCTCTAGATTCCTATAAACTTCTAGACAAGATTGGTGCCTTGGGAGATTTCCATAACATAACTGACAATCATCTAGACCAACCGGAAGTGTACCCTACTCCTGTATTGCCATCTTGCTGCCCTTTTTGGTACACCAATCAAAGTGTTCACAAAGATAAAAGAACTTGAATTGGAGGGGATGTCATTTATGTTAGATAGACTAGCTATGTCAGATGCAGAAATGCTAGATGCTCACATGGAGTTGGCAGGTTTAACCCCTGCAATACCATCTCAATGTCGTCATGCATCTATATAGTTTTCCTTCGATTTCTGTTTGTGACTCTCACGGTGTAATATTACTTCCAGCTACTCTTCTTGTACTGGTTGAGCATTCCTTGCAAGGAGAGATTTGATATAGGCTGGAAAGTTTCTCACATTTTGTGCATGTATCCCTCATAATTGCAAGAGTCAATCTTTGTATCAATGAATCATATTAAACTCTTTTTACCTGCTAATAGCACTATTTGAGCCTAGGAGAAGTTAAGACTTATTTATACTACCAATTCCACTTCTTGGACTTGATGTAGTAAGTGAAACTCTGCTTTCCTATGGTATTATTACTGTCAACAAGCTAAAATTGAGAATGAAAACTCAGTTATCAGAAGAAAATGAGCAAATAAAATAACTGGCGGGTGCTCGGAAGATAGTGAATTGAGCCAACGTTGATCTCATCTGTGATGCTTTGCCTTGGTTATGAGAGCCTTTGTTCACAACAATTTGTTCACGTGCTTAGATGTGGGAATTCATTAATTTATATTTTTTGTACCAACTATTTTTCCATTTAGATTGCATTTTTTAAGCTAAGCACCATTTTTTGGTAGAGTAATGCTAAAGATGTTAAGTCCAAGTAAATGAAAATGGTTTACTAAGTCACATGCGAAATATTTTTGTGTTAGGTGTCTGTACTATACTTGCCTAAATACTTGGATTTTACCACTTCAAACGAGTTTTGTAAGCTAGTCTTTGTATCCGTAGTATTGTTCTGTTTTGAAAATTTGTTGGTCTCTCTTTGGATCCAAAGTTTCTCTTCAACTATAGATCTTGACCTTAGGCTGTAGAGGCACCCTTCTGCAAACAACATATAAGAACAGAGCCCAAAAATTAAAGCCATGTACAGAAGAACAACTCCCAAAACCAAAAGCAAGCTCAAATACAAGATAAACAACTCCCAAAACCAAAAGCAAGCTCAAATACGAGATAAATCATCGACTATATTGACCAAGGCATTTATATCCATATGCAGTCTCCACCATACCAAAAGTGTACGATTTTAAGCTCTCTTGTTTAGCTCTTTCCAAATAAGCCTAAAAACAGAGAGACAAATTGAGTTAATCCTTCTTTTCTTGCTCCATAAAAGCTCCAATAACCCAAAGATAATTCGGTGCAAGCATAGGAAACTGTCCAAACCATTCTTGTCCATGAACGGTGAAGGAGGAGATGCCGCACGGATTCTACCTCCTCCTTGCGGAGGAAACGCTTGTTAACCAATATTTTGCCCCTTTGTTGAAGGGAGGATTCGTTCCCAAGTTGCTTCCCAAGCAAAAAGAGACTCTAATCTGAACCCTCACTTTCCGGATCACTTTGAGGCGTGGCTCCCTATTCCCAGAACTCCCACCTTCAATGACTTTTCATGGTGCATCTTCATGCTATCTAAAGCTTCACCGAACCAGGAGGAAACATTCAAAATCTCACGCTCAAAAGTACTCCTATACCACCGTTACTCATTCCCGCTCTTCACCGAACCACCATCTCCTACCATCGGCTAACCATTGCGCTGGCCATTGCATCCACAAAAAGTAAGGAACAAAAGTGGAGATAGAATCGGATAAACCAACCGGAATACTCAAGCTTAAAAATTAACCCTCGGACCGTCAGGTTTTGAGTGGCTCCTCATCGATGACCATCGTTGAAGGTAGCAGGAAAGCCTAGTTTATCAGTGGTGTAAGTAGGCTACGATGGGCACTCGCAACCGGCGATTGGAACCTTTACAACTATCTACGAACAGAACAACGACCGGCGAGGGAGTCTTCGGACGAGATCTGGGCTCTTCGGTTTTCACGATGGGAAGGCAAGGAGCAATAGTGGAGCAGGAAAGGGCGGCTCGGGAATAGCGAGGGCAACTGGCTTGGCAACTAATGGAGTCGAGAGGAGTGATGGAGAGGCTCATCGAAGTGATGGCGTGGGTTTCAATCATCGGAATGGGCAGCGGCGACTATTGCTCCAACTCCTCAAGAGAATGAAGTCCAAGAACAATGGATGCAGCTTGCGGTGACGAGGATGAGGTCGGATGTGATGGGGCGACAGTGAAGGTGTATACACAGCGCTCATGGAGAGTCAATCCTCCTTATTTTTCTCTCTTTTCTCCCTTTTTTTTTAACTTGTGGCACCTCCCTCTTGAACATAAAAAGAAGCCAAAAGAAGAAGAAAAAAAAGGACCCCTTCCAAGATGAGAAAAGAACAGATTTTATTCTCCAACAGAGTTTTGTGTAATTGCGCCATGTGACGCGATCTTGAAAGGTGTGAGCTCAAATTCCATGATAACAAATATGGTGTTCTAACTGGTTAATCGATTCTTGAAATTGATATTTCTTTGATTGGATTGAAGGTACTTAAATTTCACTATTTCTAAATCAAATGTCTAAAAAAAATTAAAGACTATTGAAATAATTTTTTTTTTCAGTCAAAGGTAGATTCTTTGATTTGACCAAAAAAAAAAAAAAGTGTCTTCAGCCTTTTCTATGAAAACTTGAAATCTAAACGCCTAGTTCTACACGCTTATGTTGAATTAACACCTGTATGCAATTAAAGTACTACCGATACTAATATAATTTTTTTTTGAGTTAAGAAATGAGTCTCATCGCGATCAGGATCTTGAATCTCGAATTTTCTAACTTTAACCATCGGGATTATTTGGATGTCAATAGTAATATAGAAAAAAAGAAAAATCTAATAAATGTTGGTATTTTCTTAAAAATTTGGTAACTTAGCATTTTACCAAAATGCTATCGACCAAATAAGTTATCGGTCAAAATTTAGTTGTCAATTGATTTTGATATTTGCCTATGCTATTCGTACTTTACCTGCACTGAACAATGTTTGGATTTGCCCAGTAGAATCTTCATTTATGGTATGGACCTCTCTTTTCATGGTATTTTCCGAAGCCAAGCAGATGCCATTTTCAGCTTGATTCGATTTGTTTTCCACTTTCAAAATGTTACGAATACCTCTAATTTTTTTCAATGAAGGAAAAATCAACCTATTCCAACTAAATTAAAAAATTCAATATTCATAAAGATCAAATTTCCAAGTTTTGCATCGGAGAACATATTTGGTTAGCATTTTTTGTTTCGCGTAACAGACAAAATGTTGGATATTGACTATATAAGTTACTCGGGCATCTGAAGGGACTAGCTAATACCCAATGACTATCATGTGGCCAGTAGGCGACACGGCCCAGTCTCCCAGTCCTCTCCACATAGCTCCACCAAAGACCCACAATACCTCCTAACGCGTCTCTAACTTATTTTAATTTTTGGGCTCTGACATAAATTTGATTTGGCTAGAACTTGAGCCATAAGCGCAATAACCTTAATTAGTAGAATCATGGAGTCGCCATCTAAATCGAGACACACAATGTGGATGCCAGTAGCCTTGCATTTGGGAGGAAGGTGAGGCAAGGAAAGTTTTCTCTGGTTGCATTCTTGTCAGCCAATTTGAAAATAAGAGAACATGTCCATCAGAGTGGCAAGATTTATGAATTGCTTGGGTTGTCATTTCTTGCGTTCAAGCCAATGTAATTTAGGATGTTGAAGCATTCGTCTACCATTTTTCGAGCTTATGAAATATCATACTTGATCATGAATGTAATTTAGGATGTTGAAGCATTCGTCTACCATTTTTCGAGCTTATGAAATATCATACTTTGATCATGAATGTAATTTAAGCTAAAGAATTATCTCATAAAAGTTAGTTATGGTTAATTTTTATTTTATCTATTTTTCTTCATAGATATTTGTAGAGTTTCACTAATTCTTTATGTCTACCAATATGTAAGTGAAGCCCTCGAGCGTGATATCACAAATCAAGCGGAATTAAGCAGATATTTTTTTTGCACGGGCTCAAGCTCGCTTATGTACACCTACTCGATCTTGTTCATACTCGATTATTATATGAATGATGATTTTTTCCGATGTCGGACAAGCTTGGATTAAAAAAATTAAGGTTCGGTACTCGGCAATTCAAGATGTGCGAGGCCCATCATCATGGGCTCGTAGATGCATTAAAAGGCACGGGAAAGTGGTTGCCTCTCCATCAAGTGACACGTGTCTCTGTACGGCAAGCCAGAAACTTGAGTCCGAGTGAAATGAACCCTCAACTCGGAGGAGGCTCTCCTTCCGGTTCCTCCGTTCGATCGTCGATCCCCACATGGCGAAGACGAAGCGATCGCCAACCTCCTCCTCCTCCTCCTCCTCCTCTCGTTGGTGTGATCCACCACGTCTTCTCGTCTCTCGACGTTGTATACATCGTCCTCAGTCAAAGCGTTCATGAAGATAAAGAACTTGAATTGGAGGGGATGTCGTTTATGCTAGATAGACTAGTTATGTCCAATGTAGAAATGCTTGATGCCCACTTGGAGTTGGCAGGTTTAACCCCTGCAAAATACGATCTCAATGCCATCGGGCATCTATATATTTTCCTTCAATTTCTGTTAGTGACTCTCACGATGTAATATTACTTTTGGCTCCACTCTTCCTCTTCTTGTACTGATTGAGCGTAATATTACTTCTGGCTCCTCTTCTTCCTCTTCTTGTACAGATTGAGCATTCCCTACAAGGATTTCTCACATTCTGTATTGTTAAAATGTAGAGTCTAGTCTGGAAAGTTTCGCACAATTTGTATTACTTGAAGTTAATTTATCTTCTTCTGATTACAATGTTGGGGTTTCATGAATCATGTATAAGAGAAATTAACGAAATGAACACAGCGGAAACAAAGATATATTTTACACATGATTCTCCTAAGGCGTTGTTCATGCGTTTTAATAAAAAATTTAAACATAAAAGGGAGTTAAACGAAATACCTCTCGAAGCGTGCTTTGAAACGAGTCGGTTCAAATGTTCTACAGTTCAAGTCCCACAAGCATCGGACCTCTAGTTCAGACACACCAACAACGAACGTCGAACAGAAGAGAGAACGTTCGGATATTCACCACTTCAATCGTGCTAGCAATCACGTGGAAACAATCCGTCGTATTCTTGATGTATAATAGTCACGACCCAAACGAGATAACGCTCTTCTTTCTTGCGTCTCAAAGGCACAAGAACACGCACACAATTTGCTCTCTCTTTTCAGCAAAGCAGTTTCTCTCTAAAAACACAAACGCACACCCACCTTTCTCTGTTTTTTCAACAGCCCTTTTAACTCTCATCCCTCAAGTGTTTTTATATTAAAAACTGACCAGCAGCAACGGTTGCTAATCAATGGATGATCAGCAATCAGCGATCAGCAACCGTTGCTGATCGTCCATAGCAGACAATCGTGCATGAGCAACCGCTCATGCACGATCTTGGCATGATGGTTTGTGGTTGCTGACCATCCATGCTTCGTGCGTAATGGTCAGCAACCGCTGACCATTACGCTTCGTGCATGTACACGAATTCGTGCACATGCATGAAGCTTTAATTTTTTAATTAGTTAATTAATTAATTAAATGAATAATTAATTAATTAATCAATTCTCTTTAAAATTAAAATAACATAATCCTTATATGTACAATTGAAATCCCTAAGATGTAACTATTACATAGCAACTTTAGGACATACATCTAACAATCTTTCACTTGCACTAAAGCTAACTTGTTTGATACCTCAATCCCATTTGGTCAATTGGGGATTCACTTTGGGCATGCGTGTGCATCATATGCAAGTAGGCTCGTGACTATAATACAAATTAAATTAAATCTCATTTAATTTAATTTCAAATCGACTCAATTCGATTGCAGTAATTGCAAACACATTTACAATAATATTTCTCTCTTGTTCCACGTCATCCTAATTGTTTATGGTGTGTGACATCCCTAGATTCATCACTAAGCTGGTAGTAAGACTTGTACTAACACATTAGTACTTCCAAAAGAATTAATTGTCCCGATTAATCTTTTAGGTCTTACAAGCCACGATTGACATCTAACAATATATCATGGCTACCCAGATAGCGTGAATACTTTAAGAACATAATGAACCTGTCAGCTTTGGCTATAATGTAATTCAATCCCTCTGTCTTACATGTCCCGATCAAACAAAGACCATGGAATATTTGTCAAGTCATTAATTCGATCATATGCACAAATCTAATTGACATGCATTTTATTCGAGACATAAACAATTTATTCTCGGTTACAACCCTGGCCGAGGATTTCAATACAGTGTCACAATTAAATCGCATAGGACATCATTATCATACCTTGCATATAACAAGGAGACAGATTCCATATTGTGCACACGTGTAACTTCATATATGAACAAACTATGACTATTAGGTATAAAGACGGATCAACGACCCGGCATTATGTGCACCCATGAACCATAGTTGTTCAATATACAAGTTAACACTGTGCCTCAGGTCTAAGGATTATTTACACAAGACCAAAGCATGAACAATTAGACATTGACCACGCTAAAAGCTTCCATGTCGCTAATCGTTCCATATGCGTCACGTTCAGTGAATTTGTCTAATACAAACACCTGTGTTCTAACTTAGGCATCATAATACCCAATGACATGTGACTCATCATTCCCTCAAGTATCCAATACTTAATGGCGAAATTAAGAACACACCGGTCTCAACAGGATTATTAATATCCACTTAATAATCCATCAACCGGGAACAATTTAAAGATTCAGTCTAACTATGAACTTGTCACATATATTCTTGACGTCTCAAGAGTAGGTCTAGTTGCAACTGATCTTATGGAATCATTCATCAATATAAAATAATTGGACAAATGAATGAATACGTCGTTGCCATTAATTAAATAATAATAATGAAAGTACAACTGAAATCCCTAATATGTAACCATTACATAGTAGCTTTAGGGCATACATCCAATAATCTCCCAGTTGCATTAAAGCCAACTTGTCTGGTACCTCAAACCCATTTTGTCAATATGTCTTTCAAAAGAAGACTGAGGTAAGGCCTTAGTGAAGGGATCTGCCACATTTTCTACTGAGGCAATTTTCTGCAAGGCAATATCACCTCTCCCGACAATTTCTCTTATGAGATGGAAGTGTCTCTCAATGTGCTTGGACTTCGGTGAGACCTTGGTTCCTTAGCTTGAGCTATTGCCTTATTGTTGTCACAAAACAATGTGATCGGTTGCTCAATTGAAGGAACGACTCCAAGTTCAGAAATAAACTTCTTCATCCAAGCGGCTTCCTTTGCTGCTTTAGAAGCAGCTACATACTCTGCCTTAGTGGTGGAATCGGCAGTTATACTTTGTTTGGAACTTTTCCAACTAACTGCACCACCATTGAATGTGAAGACAAACCCAGACGTAGACTTATAATCATTAGGATCCAATTGAAAATCGGAATCAGTATAAGCTACAACTTTAAATTCTCCTTCTCCATATATCAAGAATAAATCTTTAGTCCTTCGCAAGTACTTAAGAATATTCTTGACTGCTATCCAAGCTCTTCTCCGGATCGACGGATATCTGCTAGTAATACTTACAACATGCGCAATATCGGGTCTAGTATATAGCATAGCATACATTATGCTTCCAATAGCGGATGCATATGGTATCTTTGCCATCTGCTCTCTTTATTCAGGAGTGTTGGGACACTTCTCCTTAGAAAGAAGGATCCCTTGCCTAAAAGACAATAATCATCTCTTAGAACATTGCATGTTAAATCGTGTTAACACTTTGTCTATGTACGTAGATTGTGAGAGGCCAATCAATCGTCTTGATCTATCTCTATAGATCTTGATACCGAAAATGTAGGTTGCCTCTCCTAAATCTTTTATAGAGAATTTCTGTGACAAGAATAGTTTTATCGATGATATCATTGGTACATCATTTCCAATCAAAAGTATATCATCGACATACAAAACTAGAAAAACAATTGCACTCCCACTGATCTTCTTGTATACACAAGGTTCATCCGGATTTTTGATGAAGCCAAACGATTTGACTACCTCATAAAAACGGATGTTCCAACTTCTGGAGGCTTGTTTGAGTCCATAAATGGATCTCTTAAGCTTACAAATCTTCCGTTTTTCACTATTGGATTCAAAACCCCGTGACTGTTCCATATAGATGTCCTCTTCGAGAAAACCATTTAGAAAAGCCGTTTTGACATCCATTTGAAATATCTCATAATCAAGGTGTGCAGCTATAGCCAACATAATCCGAATGGATTTTAGTATGGCCACAGGTGAGAAAGTTCCGTCATAATCAATTCCTTCTTTTTGACGATATCTTTTCGCCACCAGCCGTGCTTTGTAAATTCCAATTTGACCTTCAACATTTATCTTCCTCTTGAAGATCCATTTACAGCCAATTGGTACAATACCATCGGGCGAAAGTCGGTCAAGGTCCATACCTCATTGGAATACATTGAATCCATTTCGGATTTCATGGCTTCTAGTCATTTACCAGAATCAATGTCCAACATCGCCTCCTCATAAGTTTTAGGATCACCGGGTTGATCACTATCATTCACAATGAATAATGGTTCAATATGATCAACCGAGTGTCTATAACGAGCAGGTGGGCGAGACATTCTCGCACTTCTCCTAAGAGGTTGTGTATCGAAGCTCCCACCGAATCGAGATTGGTATCCGAACTCGGTTATTTGATACTTCATTATTTTCTTCTTGTAAGACTATTTTC